>JANKKI010000182.1:1200000-2400000 GCA_025175665.1 Cinchona pubescens
CCTGCTTAAGGTTTATGACAACTAGAAGAACCTATAAGTTTTAAAGGAGGAGCTTTGGACAAGAATTAGCCATAAATTAAAACAAATATAATCTCTTTTTTTTTTTTTTCCTCAAATAGCTATAATTGTTTGTCTTTATTCCCCAAAAGACGATACAAATAGGATCTCTTCGTACAAAGAAGAAAGATAAAAGATATAGCATATGTACACACATATGTATATGTTGGAAAAAGGGTAATGATTTTAGTTTATACATCCCTCATTGTTTTTAGACGGATAAGGATGATCTCCATTTAGAAATAAATGGAATAGTCTCTATTTATCTTGAAAAAATAAATTTTAAAAATATTTTTTAAAATCAAAACCATTCATAATTTTAATTTTTTGTATAAATACTTTGCAAAAATTAGAAAAAATAATAACGTTTCACTATTTGATTAAGGTATTTTATATTTTATCAAAATTTGAAAATTTTTATACTGTCCAGATATAATATAGGGAACTATTCCCTTGATTTTAACTTGAAACTTGTACAGTACAAGTTTTTAAAGCACATGGTATTGTACTTTACAAATATTTAAAGTACAAGAGAATAGTTCCCTAAAAGAGACTGCATAATTTTCCTAATATATAATTCAATAGTGAAAATTTTCCAAATGAATTGATTTTTGGATATAATGATATATGTAAATTGACAATACATGGAAGGAAACTAAATGGAGGGAGGATTCAAATCCTATTTAGACCCATATTTTGGTATGAAACTTGAAGTGTTAGAAATATATGAATCTCCAATATAAAAGTTAGTTTTCTACAAATTTCATTCTCTCACCCTTTTTTTTCTTCTTATTTTTACCTGATTCAATTTTCTCCCTTTTATGTCATTTTGTTGACATGATTCAATAATAAGGAAATTATTCATCACTATGTCTCAAAATTCATCATTAACCAAATTTATGGAAAAAAGATAATTTTGGTATCATGGAAAAGTTTGTTTAAACATTTATAATTTGAGGATAAAAATATCATTTTAGTTGAAGTAATCAAATATCATTAAATTTGACCTTCTTCCAAAGATCTAAGTATCTAAAAAAATAATGGTGGGAATTAAAATGATAATCACCCTAACATTAAGAGAGTAAAGTAAAATAAACCCTAAAAATATAGATGATGGTTTGAAATTAAAAAAGTGAAATTAATAAGTTCTTTTTTCTTAAAAAAAAATGCATATACCCTTCTCTCAAACCTTAGATATTGAGTTCGAACTCATAAGGCCAAAAACTCATCTCAAGTTTGATCCATGCCGAATTGTTTTAACATATTAGATCATGAGTTTATCACCCGTAATTTAATCTAATTTTATTTCACTTTTTTGATACTCATTCTATTCCATTTTAGTTGTTATTTTGAATTAGTGCATAAGAATTAAGGGGATGTTTGGTTAGAGGATATGAGAATTAAGAATTGGATTCATTCCTTCAATTGTTACTTGGTTAACAGGTTTGGATATTGAGATTTTGGAATGAAATCCAAAATCTAATAACTCTCTAATACGCAACTAAATTGGGAATTTTGTAATTCCCAAAGTTTGATTCCATTTTTTTTTTAAAAAAATCAAATAAAATTAATTTCCTTTTTCTTCCTCATCCTATACTTCTTTCTCCTCCAACCCCTTCCCACAATCCTCCTCCTACTATTCTCATTCCTCCCTCCTACAACCGTCCCCTTCTTCCACAACCCTTCCACTCCCCTTCCATCTTCCCATCCTCCTTCCTCAACTCGTAGCCTCCCTTCCCTCCCCTCCTCTCCCCTCCTCCTTCCTCCTCTCGTAGCCTCCCCTCCCTTAACCCTCATCCTCTCTCCTGCAATCCTCTTCCCTTCCTTCTCCCTCCTTCCTCCCCTTCATAATAAAAGAAGAAACTAAGAAAGAAAATTAAATATAAATAATAATAATAATAGTTTAATATGATACCTATATCCAAGAAAATTATCAAGCACCACTAATTCAAATGATTCGATGACAATACACATACCTATCTTTTATGTATAATTCCACGTTTACGATTTTAATTTCAAGACGTGAACCAAACACACACTAAGAATACTACTAAATTATATCAATTCACATAATGATAATTTAAATTGATTAAATTATCTTTTTACATTAATATTTTACTTTATTTAGATGATGCAAAGGACAAAGTTGAAAAAATTCATTTAATTCATTTTTAAATTTTGAAAAAAAAATAGATGATTTGATACAAAATAAATTATATAAAGTTATAGATAAAATGAAAAGAAATTATATAAAACTAGGATAAAATGAAAGTAAAGGAGTATTTTATATATGGAATCCAAACGGAGCCAATAAAATATCATTTTGCCATTAATGAATGAATGAAGACACATTTTACCAGCCTAATTACTTTTGTCCTGATACGTACATAATCTTATCTAATGCAGATATGTACTCCCGCACGTGGGTCCCTTCCTTATTCATAGCAGACTCCGAGAAGTCGTGGCTTAAGTAAGCCATTGCTTTCGGAATCTTGTCTCTCTCTTTTTCTTCTTCTCTGCATCTTTAAATCGACTTAATCCTTTAAAAAGAAAAAAAAAAAAAACTGATAATCTAGTTTATAAAGAAAAAAAGAGGGGAAATTATTTAAACAAAAATGGCAAACGTAATCAATCGTCTTCTGCTTCTTCGATCCACTCTCCGAACCACCACCTCAGCCCAGGTTTTCTTTATTTATCTATTTCTTTTTATTTTGCATATACTTTAATCTGTGTTTTTTGTATTTGTACGTATTTTTTGCATGTATTTATGTTTGTATTCCTACATATTACTGTTGATGTATATTAACTTTTTTCCTTGTGAAAAGCTTAATAAGCCGTGTGTTTTCGAATTTTTCCTCCTAATATGCTAACTTCATTACTTACAATAAGAAAAGTTGTTAACTTCGTTATTCAATATGCTTTTTCTTTGTTAGTTTTTTCTATTTGTTTTCCAAGGTTTTGTTTTAGAAAAAAAGACAATTTTTATTGCAGTCCATTAGTACTATTAATTGAAAATAATTAGACAATTGAGATGATTACCATTTTTTGCTTGTTTTTCTTTTAGGTAAATATTTGGACCATTTCTCATTTGTGTGTGTTATCGGTCCAACGAGTAATCGTCAGGGGAGTTTTTGGGGGGGGGGGGGGGGATGAGTAAGGCAATAATTTTTTCCAGTTTTTAACAAGTACTTGTTAATTGGGGTCTCAGGCGTTATTTATTTATTGAATTATGAAAAGTTAAATAGGAGAAAGTGACTATATGCAAGGGGACACAACAAATGTGAGTGTTTGCGTTTAGATGCCAAGTCTGTGTATTAAAGAGTGTCCCAGGCACCCGATAGGAAATTCCTTAATGGGTATCTCTTTTTCTGAAGGGTGATTGATTGGTTTCAGATTTAATTACTCGATTTAGTTTGGTTATTGCAAGGAAGTGGATGTTGGTCAAGTCTTTAACTTTACTTGAATGAGGGATTGCCTTGTGTAATGCTGTTTACTGTTTACTACGTTATGCATACTAATCAAGTCCCCTGAAGGGCTTCCAGATTTTGAGACTCAGCTTCATTGTTGGCTGGACAGCAAAGAGAATATCTCATTATTGGCACCAAAACAGTTTCCTATCTAGTGTTGGTTTACCTTCATAGGGATTTGCCAGTGGACTATTATTGGCTGGATTTTGCTCCCTGTTCTATTGTTGTCTAGATACTTGAATGGTTTTCCTTTTCAATTCTATCTTCATTTAAACAAAAAGGTATAAACTCAAAAGGCAATTTTCAACTGTGCTAATTGATGCCCTCCCTGAAAACGGACTGAGTTGATCACTTCCAAAGCTAGTTGTTTCTGCTAAAATAATCCTAATCTTCAACAGTTGCACTATCTTGGTACTGAGTTCCAAGCTAAGATTTTAACCTCTGCGTAAAGATTTCAGTCTTTTATGCTAAATCTGCTCTATCCTCATGGTTGCAGCTCATGTAACAAATATCTGGTAAGCAAAGGTTAAGAGCAAATAATTTAACAAATGCAGCTTTGCGATTAGCATTGCAGATTGGTTCTCATGTAAATTGTATACCAGCTGTAAGCAGTCTGCAAGATCACATAATTCAGGCTCCCGTGCAGAATAGATGGAATAGTACTGAGGCAGCTGCGCAGAAGGATGTTTCTGCAACGGATGATAAAGGGTAAGATATGTTTCTCATGGCTTCAGTTTGTACTTGTAATGACCTGCCATCCCACATCGGATGGGGAGAAAAGATTTGTATTGTATATAAAACCTTGGGTTCTGGGCTACTAATAACTTGGCTTAAAGCATTTTGAGCCCGTTGTTTCCGCTCAAAAGTTATTGGGCCAATCCAGACATGGGGTGTTACAGTACTGGGCATAGAACAGTACTTATGCCTATGTTTCTACTTCTCTACCTGTAGAACAGTACTTGTGCATATCTTTATTCCCTTTGACAAGCAATATGGTCGAATTATTTAAGTTGCTCTATTCGCTTTTGTTATTATTCACTAGTAGAGACTGACAATTGCATCTTAAGCCATCTAACTGTGGTTCTTGAATGTCACAGATTCAAGGGCCATGAAATGTTGGCACCCTTCACTGCTGGTTGGCAGACCACTGATGTCAATCCTCTAGTTATTGAGAGATCTGAGGTTGGGGCCTTTAGCAGGTTTCGCTTTCATTTCCCAGAGTGATTATCCATAAATTACTTGTCTTAACCTTTTTCCCTCTCAAATTACAGGGTTCTTATGTCTATGATGTTAATGGAAAAAAATATCTAGACTCTCTAGCTGGCCTATGGTCCACGGCTTTAGGTATATTTCAGCTGCAAACTTTAGCATTATCTTTGCACATGTTTTTATACCTGAACATGTCCCTGTGATGAGCCTGTATTTCGTTTCTGTATGATGAAGCTCAAAGCGGGTAAGATATATTGTAACCCAGGATATAGAAAAAATGCTGAATACCACAACTTCATTCACTAAACTGCAATGCCCAAAACCAGTATTCCTTCTTGTTATTTCTCTGATGAAAATCTCTCCTTTTGTTATCTTGTTTTTGAGTTTCAGAGATTGCTAGGTGTTACTAAGAATAGTTTAGTTTATCTAGAAACACTTACCTTGCTAGTTGTTGCTGCTTAAGTTTGAAGAGGAAGTCGACACATTCTCTAGATTCTGACAAGAGGACAAGTGCTGATTAAAAGTGGATAACAGAATTGAGTTGGGGCAAATGCTCTGTTTAGTTCTCCTGTTTAAGTAGGTATTCATAACAAAATTATCATAATTCACATTTGCTGATGACAATTTGGAGCTTTTCTTGTGCATTATTTCTTGGAAGTAAACTATAATATGTTCGATGGTCAAGAATTACATAATGTAACTTTACAGAAGTATTCTTAAAAGTATCTGATGCAGAGACCATTACCTGAGTTCTCTTACTATTGTATTCTGCAGATGTATACTTGTACCTGTTTTCCATGGTCATATGGTTTCTATATCTATGTGTGACATGACTAGTTAGCATACACTAAATATTTAAATCAAAATGAGAGCCAAATGTATATATTTATACTCGTATCTATATTTATGTATGTGGTTTTACACATGTACCTACCTAAAGAATGTGTACCATCTCGCCCCCTCCCCAGCCCCCGCCCCACACCCTGGATATGCTGTTCCTTGGAGGAACAGGAATGTGGACTACATGTTTTAAGTTTAAATCCTCAATATCCTTGTGAACTTGCAGGTGGCAATGAACCTCGGCTTGTTGCTGCTGCAACTAAACAATTAAACACCTTGCCATTTTACCACTCCTTTTGGAACCGTACTACAAAACCTTCTTTGGTGTGACAATCTTTCTTTTGTCATCTTAATTCCTTTGCTTGTTACAATTTTGTGTTATACTGATTTTTCTGTGGGAAATGTGTAGGATCTTGCTAAGGAGCTCATAGAACTATTCACTGCTGCAAAAATGTCTAAAGCATTTTTCACCAATAGCGGATCAGAAGCAAATGATACTCAGGTTCTATTTTTGTTAAGAAACACTTTTTTCCTCAGTTGTTTCTTTCATTTCTTTTGAGTTGGTGTATCTTAGCCTCTCAGAAAGACCCTGAATGAACTACCGGTAATTCTTGAGAAGAGTCTTACTTCATGCACAAAAGTATTCATCAGAAGTAGTATTCTGGATTCACCCTCGACATAGTTTAAGATATAGCATCTCTGAGAATGTTATCTAATAAATACTAAAATACTGAGGGTTGCTTTAAAGTTAATGGTGTCCATTACGTCTATTTGTTAGCATGTTGTGAATAAAGAATGCGACATTCTTTCTTCAGAACTATTCCATTGCCTCAAATTTTGATAGATTCCAATACATGCCTTTATTCACTGATGTTATCTTATGAAATAAAATGGAAAAGCCAAAAATGGCAATTGCAACCAATTTAAATCATAAGCTAAACCAAGTTTTCAACCAGGTTGGCCAATAATTTGGAGTAAGTTGAATTTTCATGTTAGTCTCTTGTGCTTGTAGGTGAAGCTAGTATGGTATTCACAACAATGCACTAGGAAGGCCAAACAAGAAGAAATTCATTGCTCGAACAAAATCGTAACCCGACTGCTCAACCGAGTTTTTTTCTTTACACTTTGAATGCCCTCTGATTCTCCTAAGGAATATTATTGAGTTTGTCTTAACTTTTTGTATTCTGTCAGATACCATGGATCAACACTAATATCTGCAAGCCTCTCGGGGTAATGACATGTCATTGTTTGATTAACTAGTGGTCTATGGATTCCTTGTCCTCTAATGCTTTTATTTTTGCTAGACTTCCTGCACTGCATCAAAATTTTGATCTGCCGGCACCATTTGTATTGCATACTGACTGTCCTCATTATTGGCGGTACCATCTTCCAGGTTCTTAGTTAGTTACATGTCTTATTTTGTCTGACCACCTTTATTCCATAATATTAAAGGACTGAGAATGTGTTTTTTCAGGTGAGAGTGAAGAGGAGTTTTCAACCAGGTTGGCCAATAATTTGGAGAATCTTATCCGAAACAGTTCAAAGAGGGACCGGAGACGGTAATTGGGAGTTATTCATTTACATGTTCTGGATACTTTTCTTCAATTTTTTGTTTCTTTTGACGCTCCTACTAAGTTTTGTGGTGTTACCCACTAACTTGGCATTTTAGATTGCTGCTTTCATTGCTGAGCCCGTCATGGGAGCCGGAGGAGTGATCCCACCTCCTGCAACCTATTTTGAGAAGGTTGGCATTTCTTCCTCTATATTCTCTTTTAAAATTTCATTTATGTTAAAAGTAATGCTTTTGAGGTCAATGTGCTTAATCAAAATAGACGAAAACAAAAATTCCATTGGTTATAGGGAGCTAAATTGCTTATATAGCTAGCATAGGTTTCTCTTTTAGATTTTTGGGTCCCACATTTGTTCTTAAATAGTATTCTTTAGTCATGACACCTACTTAAGATGGAGGGAAGAAAAAACTTTTATGGTCATAGGAAACTGAGTTGCTTATTGAGTGAAGTAGGTTAGTATTCCTCAGGTACCAACTTATATGGTGTACATGCAAGAAACATGAAAGGAATCTTGCTACATAACCACCAGAATCCGCCAATCAGCTCATACTTTACATGCATATATAGGATGCAGAATCCATTTAGTGCTGGTATACAGTCTATATGTTTACACAACATGCAACTTTTCATATGTAGAATTATGAACGTTTCAGCAGTATTGGTTAGTAATTGTTGTATCAATTATATCTAATACGCTGTACCGAAATCAGAAATCAAGAACTAGTACATGTGATGGAGCATATAGTTTGGAACTTTGCATGCACATTGGTTGCAGAAGTAGAACTTGAAAATGCAAAATTCACAAATAGTTTAAAAGGTAAAAGCCTGATTATACATTAGGTTGATCCTTGCATATGTAGGTATATTTATTTATCAATCATACATGAATTTAATTAGTGAAACTGACAAATTAATGTAGTAAGTATAATGGTCATAAACATGAAAATTCTTTTCACATATATGCATTTGAACTTGCAATTGGCATCTAGGCCACATTTAATATATATATATATATATATATATATATATATATATATATATTCATTTTGAAATTTGAATTTCTTATAGAAGCAATCTTTGTCTATCTTCCTAAGTGAAGAAATAATTTAAATAAAGTTTTGCAAATGCATATTATACTTACTTTTTGGAGAAGCATTGATCTTCCGTGTACATGTGATGTCTGTTTAAACTGATTTTAGTTTAAATGTTTGAGATTAGGCTCATTATAGATATTTATAATAAAACTTGAAGATCTACTATCAAATCGAGATTGGCTTGTTTGACGGATACTACAAATTATATGTTACTTCCTGGTAAAGCATTGAAGGTTAAAAAATCAGAGTTACAATCATTTGTTGCCCTTAATTGTACCTGTCAATCCTGCAGGCAACATTTCCAGACCCTTTTTCTTTCTTTATTCCATTATTATAAGATTTAACAATATTCCTTTTATGTAACCATGCAGATTCAAGCTGTTGTAAAAAAATATGACATTCTATTTATTGCGGATGAGGTAATATGTGCATTTGGAAGGCTTGGAACAATGTTTGGTTGTGAAAAGTACAACATCAAGCCTGATCTTGTCTCAATTGCAAAGGTAGAACTAGACAAGCAGCAAGATAGCATAACCCGACTGTAGTCAGACAATAATGCATTTTTGTTCATACAGGCTCTTTCTTCTGCATATATGCCAATTGGAGCTGTCCTTGTTAGCCCTGAAGTTTCAGATGTCATACATTCACAAAGCAACAAGCTTGGTATGATCACATATTACTTGAATGCATGTGAAAGCATACTCCATGTTTCACTTTCCATGCTGATTGATGGTTCTTTTTTGTAGGTTCTTTTTCTCATGGATTTACTTATTCTGGGCATCCTGTTGCATGTTCTGTTGCATTGGAAGCGGTCAAGATCTATAAGTATGATTTTCTGTTTCTTACTCCGTGATCTCATCTAATGTGCTTAGGTGATGAATATATACATGCCATGATACATAACATATATGTGGAGTGTTTGCCATGTATAAAGTATTTTGTACAAACATAGGGTTCACAATAGGTAAAAGGGGAAAGCTGATGATGGGATGTCTTTTTGAGTAAGTGTGATTTTTGTCATGCCTTTGAGCAGATACCAACTCACTTTAGGCCGTAATTCTTGTGGTGTGAAATTTTTCGTGGCTTGTTACAAATGTCTTTTACACTCTGATAGTCATACTGTAATATTATCAGATAAGATGTATCTGTGAAAGAAATCATTCAAAACATTTAATTATTTTCAGGGAGAGAAATATTGTTGAGCAAGTCAATAGAATAGCCCCAAAGTTTCAAGATGGTTTAAAAGCATTTTCAGACAGTCCCATAATTGGGGAGGTATACTTCTGGTTGAGCTTTTCTGTGTTTCTGTAGATATGTATGAAGATAATAAGAAAGTCAAAATATGACCACTAACAATGTTTTGGCTGTTCCATTTTTGCAGATAAGAGGAACGGGTTTCCAGATCCTTGGAACAGAATTTACAGATAACAAGTCACCTAATGATGCGTTCCCTCCTGAATGGGGTATTTTCTGTATACATCTTGTGATTCTTATAATTAATTTTGAGTACCAAGGTTGGAGAAGAGAATCATGCTTCAGGTCTCTTAAGATTTGCAATTTTCCCCCTCCATTTACAAGACGCCATGATCCTTTTATCAGGTATTGGTTCATACTTTGGAGCACAGTGTGAGAAACATGGCATGTTAGTGCGTGTGGCCGGGGACAACATAATGATGTCTCCACCTTTTATCATGACCCCTGGAGAAGTGGACGAGGTATGCTTTTGTCAGCAACGAACTAGTTTCTTGTTCTACATTACTAATTGATGTTATTGAAAAATTTTTGAGGTTGGTGTATGGTGTTATGGCTTGAATGATTGGCTTCTGGTTGGTGATAAAACGCCTTCTGGTTTTTCTTGCGAGGATGTCAATGATTTATTTATTCATGCTGGTTATTAAACCATCTAAAACTAAATGGAACAATTTAATTTTCTTTTGATTTCAGTTGATAAGCATCTACGGGAAGGCACTTAAGGCTACTGAAGAGAGAGTAGTAGAACTTAAGGCGCAGAAGAAATAGTTGACAGTGATCAGATATGCCGAAAAAATAAATGCCCTCTTTTACAAAAACTCTTTCGACTTGGTGATGTATTTTACTAGTATGAATAATGTGTTTTGCATTATAGTAAACCGAAGCATTATTCCTCGTCCTTCCTATCGTTCCAGGATCTTTAATAATTTGTAAGTAGCATCATTACACCTTTGGAAAATGTTTACAAATGTATAAATTCAAAACCACATTTTTAAAGCAACTTTATGTGATAATATTCTATTGAATCACCAATTTTTAATTTTATAAATTTATTAGATTTTATTCATTTTTTTCAGATTTGGTGACTGTATTATATAGATGACCCTCAATGACTTTGGTTTCTAATAAAGGGGAAGCAATGAAGTTGACTTAAAATCAATCAAGGAAAATTTTTGTATGGATTGAATCTATGGTACCAAAATACTCTACAGTAGCAAGTGATGTGATGTAAGTTGACATGGAGTGTTTTGGAACAAAGATCCATGGCATCCAAGAATTTCCCAACTTAAAAGTAGTAACTCTTCGATTCAGTACCCGCAATGGCGTGTCCGATTTTTCAGTATCAGAACATTCTTAAGTAAACTTTACCTAATTAAGAATGGCTTATTTACCGGTGAGGGCTCTTAGCAATCACAGAATTGATTGCTTGAGATAATTCATGTCGCGTAGTCGAAGCTGAATGCAATCTATTCCTTGTGCTAGTGCACACGCTGTAAAACACCCCTCCAACAGGAAGTTGTAAACCCCAAATCAAACAAGGAGAAGAATAGAAAAATCAAAGAATGGGAATCACAAATCACAATGTGAAATCATAATTAAGATGAAAGGGATACAACATCATAGAAAACAAATAAACATACATTACATGAAAGCCAGGAAACTGTGATAAAGTTAAGGAAATAAACCAGAAATGGTCAATATTCTAAGGCTTGGCCTCTTTCTCAGCCTTCCTTCTTGCCCGCCTCTTTCTAGAGCTTAGAGATGACTCGAACCCTCCATTACCAGAGTCTTCGGACTCGTCCAAGTCTCTGAAAGATTTCTGCAGGTTTTAACACAATGAAACGCCAATAACAATGGGAAAACTGTGCCCCCACCCAAAAATAAAAAATAAACAATGGGAAAACTAAAAGAAAAGGAATCTTGTCGCATCTAAGTAGTCGGACTATGAAGAGAGCGGAGTACCTCTCTAAGCTCGGCGAAGCTCACAGCGTAGAAAGTAACAGCAGCAGCTGCTAGAATTCCCAGTACAGGAAGCGCTGCCTGCTGAATCCCGTCCATCGTTTGCCAGAACTTCGAGGTTTTTATGGTGTGTTATTGCTTTTCTCGGATATTTATCGTCACATTTGTAGACATTTTCGGATATTGTTTTTTATTTTTATTTTTATTATTTCTAAATTTTTAATAGGTTGGAGTTTGGAGGACGGAAGAAGGAGAATTTCTCTCCAATACACTTTACAAAATATAATTTTAAATTATTTTTAAAAATTACAACCGTTAGTAATATACTTTATTGCGTATTTTTGCTATATATAAATTTTGAAAATAACAAACACAAAACAAACTAAGTTTTAAACATACTAAATAGGGTCGGTTGCATGAATTCTATTACGTCATTATACTCTGTTATGAATCATATCTTCTTCAATTCTTAGACAGGCTATATCTTTATTACAAGTTACCTACCAAATCTTTTTCGATCTTCTCCTACCTCTCTTATATTGACTATTCTCTTTAAAATCTACTTGACTGACAGGCATTTCTACTGGTCGTTTTAACACATGACCCTACCACCTTAAGCATTCTTATCAACATATTCTACTCCAATCTTCTCACGAATATGCTCATTGCGTATGTTGTCCATTTTAGTGTACCCACATATTCATTTTAATATTTACATTTCTGCTACTCTCACATTTCATATTTTGCTCATGTGTGTAATTAACTGCCCAATACTCAGGCCTATAAAGTATCGCTGGCCTAATTGTTATTCTATAAAAATTATCCTTAAGTCATGAAGGGATTTTGTGGTCGCATAATATTCTCGATGTCATTCTTCAGTTAGTCAAACCCGCTTGTATTTGATGTGTAACATCTCGATCTATTCCACCATCACTCTGAAGAACTGATCCTAAATACTTAAAATTTTCACTTATGGGTATCTCTTGATTTTCGATACTAACCCCTATTCTATTCCTACGTGCACCCTTACTAAATTTAAATTTCATATATTCTATTTTTGATCTACTAATTCTAGACCTTTTTACCTCAATTGTCTCTCTCCAAATCTCAAGTTTAGCATTAACTCCATCTTTTATTTCATCTACTAAAACAATGTCATCTGCAAATAATATACAATACGGTATTTCCTCTTGTATGTGCCTGTAAGTTCATCTATAATCAATGCAAATAAATAAAGATATAGAGCGATATTGAACCTTATTGTAAACCTATATTTATAGAGAACTTTTGTGTCAACCCTCCTGATATTCTCACACTTGTAATTACATCCCTATACATCTTCTTTATTGATTCTATATATGATACTCTAACTCATTTTCATTTCAAAACTCTTCACATAACTTCTCTGGAAAATCTATCGTATGCCTTTTCAAAATCAATAAAAATCATATGTAAATCATTTTCCTTATCACGGTATCTCTTGATAAATCTCCTTAAGAGATGTATGGTTTTAGTAGTCGATCTCCCTGACACGAAACCAAACTGATTATTTGACACCTTGGTCTCAGTTTTTTAACTTTCTTTCTATCATCATCTTCCAAAGTTTCATCGTATGGCGCATTAACTTAATATTTCTGTAATTCGTAAAATTTTGTATATCCCCTTTGTTTTTTAATATGGGTATGAGAGTACTCTTTTTTCATTGGTCAGACATCTTTCTACTCTTCAATATTTTATTGAAAATATTAGTGAGCCCACTTGACTGTGCCATTCTTTCCTAAACATTTCTATACTTCGATTGGAATATCATCGAGGTCAACTGTTTTTCCTTTCTTCACATTCCAAAACCTCTTCCACCTCTGATTCCTGAATCATTCGATAATACATTACGTTTTTATACTCCTCAAACTTAGCTAACTCTCTTAAAAAGATATTGTCTCCATTGCCTTCATTGAATAGTTGATGGAAGTATCTCTCCTACCTTTCATTAATTTTCTCATTTATTACTAGCACCTTATATTATTTTCATCGTTGATGCACTTGATTTGGATTAAATCTTTCGTCCTATGGAGACATTTTTTTCTCCTTTTTAGCAAGCTTATATTTCTCAATATTTTCGTCACTTCTACAACTATATAGAACCTTATAGTTAGCTTTTTTAATTTTGAACTTATCTTGTACACTTTCATCCTACTTCCAAGATTTCTTGTTAATTGGAGCATAACCACTTGACTCTTCAACTATCTTCTTAACCACTATTCTCACTCTAGTTACCATATCATTTCATAAAGTCTCAAATGCTCCTTGTAAGTCTCAAATACTTTGCCTTAACAAATCTTTCTTAAAATTTTCTTCTTTTTCCTTCTTTAAATTCCTTCACTTAATTCTAGGTGATCTAAATAGATTCTTTCGCTTAATATGATGTTTAAATCTCAAGTCCACCACCAAAAGTCTATGTTGTGAGGTTAAACTTTCTCCGGGTATAATTTTACAATCTCTACAAACCTTTCTATTTCTCTTTCTTGTGAGGAGAAACTCAATTTATAATTTTGTTGAACCACTTTTAAAGGTAACTAAATGTTCCTTCATCTTATTGAAAAAAATATTGATTTTTATCCAAAGGTTGAATGCCATTCCAAACTCCAAGATTGATTTTTCTTCTAGATTTCTTTCCCCATAACCATATCCATCATGCACTTCTTCATAATCCTCATTATCTCTTCCCACATGTCCATTTAGATCACCTCTAAGAAAATTTTGCCCACCTTAGAGGACACTACCTATCACCTCATCTAAATCCTCTCAAAATTTAGGCTTAATGGACTCATCTAGACCTACTTGAGGTGCATAGATATTAAATATATTAATAGTTTGACATTCTAAATTAGTTTGAGCGATGTAATCCTATCTCCTTTCCTAGTCACCTGCACTACATCGTCCTTTATCGACCAATTAACAATAATACCTATCCCATTTCTAGTCCTGTTTACTCTTGAATACCAAAGTTTAAATTCTAAATTATCTAATAGTTTAGTCTTTTCTCCAACCCATTTTGTCTCTTGTAAACACAAAATATTAATTTTTCTCCTAATCATTGTATTTATTACCTCCACTGATTTACCAGTAAAAATTTCAATATTTCAAATTTCTATTCTAATCCTATTCTCCAAAATATTTTTCTTCCCTACTACTCTCCCCCTATTATATGAGGACGCTTGCAAATTTTTAACTATACCCGGATCCCCCTGGAAATGTAGTGGCTCTTGCCCACTATTCATTAAGAGTAAAGCACTCAAGTAATGCGACACGTCACTTACGGGGAACGCCCTAACATTAGCGCCATGTTGTAATGGATTCATCTCATAAATTTTGAAAATAAAATAGAATAATTTTTTTTCCCTTTGATTATACATTTCAATTTTTTTATTTAATTTTGACCCATTTTACACTATCTAAATATTTTGTGAAAATTGAATGATGCAACACTTCAAAATAAATTTGATTTTAAAGTATGTTAATTTACTCATTAAAACAAAATTATTGATATAATCAAATATTTTTCAAGAATTTTGATTCTTTATATATAAAGATCATTGGAGGGATTTCAAGAGAAAGGTAATTGGGAGGATTCTAACACGAGTGGAATGCCAAGGATAAAGTTTCTAGTCAATAATACTTTATCACTTGAACTAGAGGTAATTACACTTTGTCAACCTAAACTAATATATATATATATATATATATATATATATATATATATTCCCCATATATCAACTTTTAAGCGGATTTTTTTTCTCTGTCAATCTAATGGGTTTATTGACTAAAATACCCTTTAAGGTTAATAACACTTGCCTCCTAAGTAGGGATAATTATACTTTACGCTCTAAAAACTAAAAGAATATGCATTTTACCACCATTTAAAATAGTAGATATTGAATGTAGTGACTTGGTGAAAAAAATTAGCTTAGTGGCTGAATTGCCCATACTCGAGCAATGTGGGAGAAAAAATATTTTATATATTGTATTTTTACAATAATGTGACAATTTTTTAAAAAACTGAGAAAAAAAAAAAGAAAACTAGCAAAATAATCGATCGCCATGAGAGAAGTTGTATGATATTTTTTTTCTTGTCATATAGGAAACTTATAGAAAAATCACCATGAGAGAATTTTAGAAAGAAGGCTGGTTTGGGAGATGTGTCACCAGTGCCAAAAAAGGTAAAATTCAAGAATAGTATCAAATAAACTCAAAAAATCAATATATTTTCACAAAAAATAAACTAATATGAAATAAAATTTATTTAAAATTTTCATTAAAAGAATCTAATGGAAAACCCAATTTGGAATGTACTAATTAATGGTAAAAGAATTATCCAAATTCAAATATATATTAAATACGGTTTGAAGATTACCAAAATTTAAAACATGTTTGACGATATTAAAAACAAATTTAAAAAAAAAATTAGGCACTAAGAGAACTTTTAAATTTTGTAGGAAGGCCTGTAAATTAATAGAATGAATTTAGTAATTTAATTTTTTCAAAATTTTACCTTTTTTAAGTTACTTAAACAAGGACTGTCAATCGAGGCTCCCAGTCTTTTGAGAAAAAAAAAAAAGAAAAAGAAAAAAAGAATAGGAATTATAGTTGTGAAAGGAAAAAATATTAGGCATTTTTTTGTACTTGACAAAACCAGGTTTAAAAAAAATTTAATTATAGCATAACTTATTTTGAGGGTTAAAATGTGTAATTTAGGGGAAGTATTAATACCCCTAAATATGGGGATAAAATGTTATTAATTCTAAGGTCAGAAATTAGTATTCTGTTATGCACATATTTCAAACCCGTTAGAGATCATATAAATTGTCAACTTCAAAGGGAAAAATGTACACATTTTTAGTTCAAGAAGACAAATTATACCCTTAATTCACGGCGTAAAGTGTTATTAACTTTAATGTTTCTACTTGTAAACCTTATGGTATAGACTAAATTTTAGAAAATAAATGACATCGAGAGATACAAATAAGATTTCATGATATTTAATTCTCATCACAAAATATACAGATAGAGTTTCAAAATGAATATACTTAAGTATTTTCCATGGTTAGTAAGGGAATTTTAGTTCTGACAATATCAGTCTCCTCCCGAGTTCAATATGATTCCGTCTCCTAAGTTACTATATCATGCACTGACACGTGAATCCAATACAACCTGAGATGTTAAGGAACAAATTTGAACAGTTATTTATTTATGGGCTTACAAGATCTGTGTGAATAAAGTGATCGGAAACATTTCAAGTCTGTGGGCCAACAATTTATAACCTGATTCCCCTCTAAAGCAAACAGAAATTCCACGATGTATATTTTCTTGGGAAAGTAATTTGATTAGCTAAGATTATATTGTAGGAAAATTTTACTGCCTTTTTAGAAAATCATTTAAGTATACTTTAAATATTTAAATAATATAAAATTATATAGTTTTAAAGTTTGTATTATACAAATTTTAAAAATAACGGAATGATTACTTAACAAAACTATAAACTACCCTATCTATATATATAGGAAAATATTTAGGTAGATTCGATTTTTGACCCCATTTGTAGACCATGTGGCCATGATTAAATCTTAAAAAATCTTACTTATATCAGCTGATGTTATAAATTTTTTAAGATTTAATGCACATTACTTATTTACAAATGAGATCAAAAATCGAGTCTATCTAAATCTTTGCCATATGTATATATATAAGATCTGTGTGAATAAAGTGATCGGAAACATTTCAAGTCTGTGGGCCAATTTATAACCTGATTCCCCTCTAAAGCAAACAGAAATTCCACATGATTTTTTTTCTTGGGAAAGTGATTTGATTAGCTAAGATTATGTTGTTGTCTTTTTATAAAATCATTTAAGTATACTTTAAATATTTAAATAATATAAAATCATATAATTTTAAAGTTTATATTATATAAGGTTTTAAAAATAACAGAATAATTACTCAACAAAACTATAAACTTCCATATATATATATATATATTGTGATTCATTAAGAAAAAAGAAGATCGTAGAGAAAGGTTAGGACAATGTTGAGCTTAGGGATATTCGAAGTTCGATTTAGTTCACTTTTATATTTTTTGAATCAAACTTTTTATTAATTATTATTTTTAAATAAAAGTTTGATTTTGGATATGCACTCAAGTATAAGTCGGTTTAGTTAGTTTATAAGATCCATTATATTTTCGACTTTGTATCTACACTCTACAATAGTCTATCCCATCTAGTTCCACTGTAATAGCTCAAGTATTTGACTAGAAATTAGTACAAAGATACTACAAATGTCATCATCTGTCAAATCATTTTAAGATAATTAAGTAAAGTCTAATTAGTGAGATTATGTACTAAAGATGAATCTGTACCAATATATATGTGTACATATATCTCCACATATATATACTTATTTAAATGTTTATAAGTTATGGTTATACACAAATTCGTTTATTAATTATCAGTTTATCATGGATCATATTAACAAATTTGATCGAATTTCTAATAGAAAATGATATACATAAGGTTAATCACGAATTTGCTTCATCTTTATTATGAAATATTACAACAAATATTTAAATTTTTTCAATAATGCAAAGTAAAATTATTTAAATTTTTATTAACTGCAAAGAAAATAATCTATTCAACATTCTCTCTTATAGAAATACATTGAATTATTTACTCATTTGATGCTTATATCTTCACTAACTTTGAAGTTACATTAGTTAACTAAATTTTCTCTAACCAAAAGAATTTATTTACTACAGCTTACAACTAGACATTAGATATATCTGTTCCTTGATGTACTATTTTCAAGTAAAAGAAAATATGAAACTCTTTTTTAAGTAAGGTTATTTAATTATGAACTAGAAGTTTTAAACACTTGAAGGGCTATTCAACATACATAATATAACATATTGATTGAATTACAGAAAAAATTTATTTATACATACAGTTCATTCAGTTAGTTTTTATCTTTGTAAACCGGAACCAAATTAACATCTAATTGGTTTGGTAGGATTTAGTTTTCGATTTGATTTTATTGATAAAAAAAAAAAAAAAGCTGTTTAAATGGTCCAGTGTATATCAGTTTGGCCAGTTTAGTTCTATTAAATGACTAAAACGCTTGCACCATTATTTTCAAATCTTGAATTTCGACATTCTCTTCAAAATGATATACGCTTTTTAGTCATTTAAATAGTAAAGAAAAACTTAGGAAGGGAATGAATGTATAAAAAAGAGGGTGAAGTTATCACTTAATTACAATTCTAACAAACCTCTATTATCATTTTTACAACAACATTGTGTATTGTAATTTCACATATAATAAAAACAAGGTCGTCTTTTTATGAAAATTTAACTACAAATTATAATAATTAATGCATGATTATAATACAGATGTGTTTCATTTTTATTTATGGGTACAAGTGTTTCACAAATAAAAGATATGCAAGCTACAAGATTGATACTTTATACACCAAACAACAGGAAAATTTGTGGAAGGTTTCGAATGTTAGTCTCATCTATAAAGAGGTCATATTTTTAAATTATTTATTATAAAGGCCATTTGTACAAATCTTTATAAAAAATGCATTTGTGAATGTACACAAAAAAAATTTATATCTCCTACGAAAATCAGTTCAAATATCCTATATAGTTAACACTCTAAAATTTGAGCCATCTTTATCAATTAAGTTGACTGCATAATTTTAGTGAGATTTCACGCACATGACACACAAAAATGTTTTAAAAAAAGAAACTTTTATTCATGCATAAATCATTGCTTATTTTACAATCAAAGTTAAGTACATCATATTCCAGCGGAAGCAAAATGAACATCAAAGTAGTCACAATCTATTTTTCAAAAGCCACATATGTTCAATTCTATGTAGTTCCTTTGGCTCTACTTTTTAGAATGTCATCTAAAAATTTGTTGATATTTCTCTATGAACTAACACAACATGGTAAAGTCTGTGTATGTGTATGCAAGTGGGATTAAGTTTTAGCGAATTCTATGCTAACGTATTTTAATATTTGTACTGTACAATCATTTAAAATAAATTGTATTGTATTATAAAAATATTTAAAATACAATAGTATGATATTCTAAAGAAATCACTGAATTTTCCTTAATTTTAAGTGCAGAAATATTGTTGTAGAAACCTCATAAGTTAATGCAAACAAAGGTACAACAATATTTTATCTATGACAACCTAGATCGATATTATACCGTCATTAAAAGTGTAACTCAAAATTTTTAAACGGATTAGATTTAGATAGATTATATAAGTTAATGTAAAAAAAGGTGCTATGAATTTCTTAGTTTACATTACATTATGCACATCACCTCAAACTATTAAAATGAATCTCCTCATAATGATGTAAGTAATTGTGGACCAATAAATTCATGACATTTACTATGGGTCCAATCAACAAAAAAATTTTCCTAGTGCAACTACTTCATATCAATAGGTCATCTCCAGACATGCTTGGTCTCTTCCTAATAAGTGTATAATCTTTTTAAAAAACAAAAAAAAAAAAATTTAAAACCACCACTTCTTTATTCTTTGGACTAATAAGTTATTAAAAAAATATTTTATCACTTAAATTACACTTTATTATTAAGTGGATCACTTCATGCCTATGTAATGGATTTTAGACATTATAGGTGTAATGTTTGAAAAGCTCGACTAATCATAGCTCAACACTAATATAATACTAGCACCATTTCTATGAAGTACATATATGATATAACACTCACGTATAATCACTTTGCATTTCCTTTAAAAAATCAATCGAATAATGAAGAGCTTCTTGGTGCGATAAAGTGGATACTGCGATTTATAACAATGTCTATATACTATACTCCACTAGGAAATAATGTAATAGGCATTGCCCAAAGCGTGTGCTACTTGAACAATCTTGTGTCAGTTAGTAAAATGCAAAGTATAAAAAAAAAAAAATATATATATATATATAGAGTGCAAAGTGAAAATCGTGTACAAATTTTAGAATGTAAATTAAGTGGGATTAAATCCAAGAATTATACTAATTTCTTTTATGAGGGGAAGTTGCTATTGAGATGACAGCTAAAGGCACATGGAATAAGTTGAAGTTTTTGTATTTGAAGAAGGCAATGGAGACTCATCTCATATCTAAAGTACTTCTCTAATCTCATGTCTCCATAAATTTGATTTCATTATCATAGATTTGGAAAATATAGACGTGAATATTGATAATGTGTCAATCGCTATTACTAATGTGTTCCCTTTCTAGTCATTAAAATATTTTTGAGTCTTATGATATATGAAAATGAAACAATTTAGTAAGAAATCAAATCAGCTTAATAAAACTCAGCTTGAAGGAATAGATTGATAGTGATATAATTGGGAAATTAATGAAAATTAGGTTAAAGACTTTTTAGCTAGGGCAGATCTGAGAAGAAAAACTCTAATGGTAGAAAATTCAAATTCAGATCTAAATCTGGACACAATAATACAATGTGCAACTTTTAGATCAAGATAAAATAATAGGATGTGTAACTCTTGTCATAAAAAGGAGCATATTAAGTCTGAAATCTTTTAAGTTGAATAATAAAGAAAGGGTAAACTATGTAATAGCCTAGTAAAGTATTTTCACTATGAATTCTCGGCCACTATTAAACTATTTTTTTTTTTTGGGTCTGAAATCACCTAGTGAACTACAAAAAATGTCAAATTTAGTACTTGCATCCATTTCAACTGTTTGAGGAGACAACTTGTCAAAATACATATAAATCTTATTGGTCTAATAAGCAGACAAATATTCATACAGACACATTAGTACAAAAGATAATTTTGCTGACATGTTTACCTAAAATAATTATTTTATATTATAATTTCATGTTGCGCTTCTACTTGATTGTTGTTAGTGATTTAGGTCCATTAGGATTGTTGGAAAGAAGATGGTACAAGTTGAATACATTCCAAAGCGGAGATTTATTATGTACAGCTTTGTACCTTCATTGGTTTGAGAATTTTTTCTTCTTTTAGTTGGGACTTATAAATAGAGGGTACTAGTGAAGGTTTGACGTACAAATGAGTTTTAATGGCCTTTGCGGTCATTTGGCCTTTGTAGTTGAATTTTATAGGTTTAATTAGAGTGCTCTTCTAAAATTTTGTACTTTTCTTCATATTGAAATTTTATTCCACCTTTACCTAATTTTGAAAGTTATTCGACTGAACCACTGATAACTTTAGAAAACTAGAGTTATATGTATCCTAACATTGAGTATTCTCACTTTAGTTACTAACATTTAGGGTTTAAATGCTATTTTTGTCGATTTTTGCTTCTATATTCTAGAATGTCTAATAGTTATGTTAATTCAATATTTTTATGTTATTTCATTATTTTTATTGTAATTAATAGAATGTATTTATCTGTAGGTTTAATCAGAAAAAACGGTGCGACAATTGGATGAGAAACGAACTATCTCAAACCATAATTAATTGACAGAACCAAACTAAATTCTGGGGAAAAGGCTAAGTATTGATCACTGTAGTTATCAATTTTGTAACCATGATCACCAAACTCAAGATGGTTATTGGAAGCTTGATTGTGCTTTGTAACCCTAGTTACGAACAAAAGGTTTTTGCCATCATGGTTATGAATTTGAAGAAGAAACATTCATAACCGCAATGAAGAGGGGTGGGTTACCCAAGTGTTTGACACCATGGTGATGAAATTAAAGAAAGAAAATTGATTATCGAGGTGACGAAGAGAGGTCAACTCAGGCACATGACACTGTGGTGACGAAAATAAAGAAGGAAATATCATAACCACGGTGAAAAAATCGTGTTCAACACCATGGTTTGGTAATCACGGTCCGAAAATTCTAAGGGGCAAAAAGGTCCAGATAACTGCAAATTGTTGGTGCAGCCATTTCCTCCAACCCTAGCACTATAAATCTACCTTTTAAGTTTCTTTGGAGGTTAGGTAGAAACAAGTAGGTGGAAAGTAGAATTAGAAGGAGTTTGTAGTAGTAGTGTAGTTCTTCTTCCTTTTTACTCCCCATTATGGGAGAACTTTCTTAAGTAGATGTAGTTTAGTTTTAGTTCTTGAAGACTCTTTAGTGTAATATTTCTATTTTATGTTTTTGCCATTTATATTTATGTTAATTTAATTACTTTCATCTAATTTCTTCCTTCATGTTTTCTTAGTGTAATTGTAAGATTAGTTTATGGACTTTTTTAGTGGTAATTTGTAGGTAAGATATTTAAATACGTTCTTAAAATGCTTTCCCTTCTACATGCTTTCTTTAAATATGCTTTTCTAGTAGTAATTTGTAGTTAGTATATTTAAATGCTTTCTTAAAATGCCCTCGCTGCTTTTTTATATGTGTTCTTAATTATTTGCTTTAAAATGTTTTTTTAAAATATATTTCTTGTCTATAATTATGTACTAGTTAGTGTGGGTTAAGGTTTGATGATGTCAATTTTTCGTGGATTTTAATTGATTGGTGAGTTGGATGGTGAAAATAGTGGATAATTGGGTAATAGTAAATGGTTTGGCAGTTTGGTGAGAGGAAAGGAACCACCTTTGAACCATATTAGTGGGATTAACACAAAATCCAGAAGTTAAGTGTTAATACCAACACGAGATTACTACTTGACTAGGATGGTTTGTAATCGGACCAAGATGCTAACTTTTTTAGTTGGTTCCCACATTAGACTAGCATCATGAGGCGAGTCAAAAAATTAATTCATAGTTGGGAGGAAATTTCTAATTAGACCTATTAAGATATTTGACCCAACCAATTGATTAAACTCAAAAAATTGACTAATCGAATCCTAACGCGCTTTAAATCGTTTTCTTAGGTACTTTAGCTTTATTCGTAGTTTAGTTAAATTTCTTCCTAAATCAATCATTTCAAATAGTAATCTAACCGAATAATCAGTAATTATCGACCAATCTTTATGGATATGATCTCTACTTCCACTTACTATTAGTTAACAACCGTATACTTGCGGGATGCCGCCTAATTAGTAGTAGAATTTAGGTGTTTATAAATGATCTAACTAAATGTTTTCAAAAAGGCATCAACCACATAGTATCTAAATTTAATTTTTTTTCGTTACTTTTCTATTGTCCTATACGATTTGTTAAGTTTGTTGCCAACAACTAGCAAAGTAAGTTTAATTTTTAATTATTGACTCCAATTCTAAAACACAAATCCATAAAACCAAATTCACCAAGGGCATCATTCTATGATTGGAATGAATATTTTTATGGAGCTTGTGGGAATGCAGGGAGGCATTGCGTGATTGCCTTTCTTTTCCCCTCTTCCTACTTGTCTAATTTTTTCTTACTATTTGTTTACTTGTTTTATTGGTAAACAGTAAGCATATTGTACACATGCATAGTATGCTAACCATAGTTTCAAGTAATGTTGTTGCTTTTCTTGTTTTAGCCTTAAATAAACAAACAGTGCATATATACAAAGAAATAAAGTGACAAAACTATTCATATGTCATTAGATTAAGAAAATTATTTATTGTGCAACTAAAATCAAGGGTTGGTGATTCAACATAACTTCACCACATGGAGTAATTGTAACAAGTGATTTGAATTTGTGACATTGTAAATCATTTTTCATAAACAAAATGCTTCTTGTCCTTTTTCTTTTTGGCCATAAGTAAATGGCGCTTTTAGTGCCCAACTCCACGTACTTCATCTTCCTTTGATTTTATGTGGTATACTCGACTAGCTAGTTTTGAAAAAAAAAATGTTAAAATGGACCCAATTTACAATATTATACTGTAAAATTTTAATTCAGAATTAGATATATCATCCACTTTAATCAATGTAGGTGATATAACTAATTTTGGACCAAAAAATTCATGGTTTTTAATGGCGAGAAAGACGTGATATATTGAATTTTAGACTAAAAGGTCTATGGCTTAATGGTGAGAATGACCCCACTTTACCTAATTCAGCCTTTTGATCTATAGGCTCATTAATAATATAGTATAAAGAGAGAGTAGCATGTTTTACTGTAGCAGTTTTTCGTCCTCGTGATTTTAACATGAGATTTGTCAAGTTCTTTTGTAATTTTTTGAACTTTTGAGGGCTTTTATGTTCCAGTTATTGGTATCAAAATGGCATATTCAAATATTCTATTTCCATCTCCCACATCGTTTCCCAAAGTACTCTTACAACTCTCTCTCTATCCTCTTCTTAGTCTGCCAACCCCTCTTTCCCTCACACATAATCCCTTTAGCTTTTCCCATCAAAACCCTTAATCTGCCTCTTCCATCAGCTACTACCAATAGTATCATCTATCCGGTTCTCTCTCTCAATATGTTCCAGACTGAATCAGGAAATCAATTTTGGATTATCATGAGTTTTTTCGAAATGGAAAAGGAGGTATGATTTATTCTTCTCTTTTCTTTTCTTTTTTCAAGATTTTTTTTTTATTTCTTTCTTCATATTGTGAAAGCATATGTATTTTTGTACTAGAGTTTCATATTATTACAAGGTAATTTTTTTATTGGATTTTTTCTCTGGTAAATCTTTCATGTTTCAGCTCTTTATGCATTTATTTTTTTCCTTATATTGTCAAAAAGTTTTTAGAAGAATCCCATTTGGATATTTTGTGATTGGATTCTATCCTAACGTTCTTTGTTGTTGTAGAGGGAGTCCGGGAGAACTGTTTTAACTTTAGCTTATGGTGATGTTTATGGAGATTTCTCTCATATTATACGTTTATGAACGTTAACATCAAGGAGTTTCATGTTATCTTACTGGTAAATCTTTTTCTTTCTCGATAATATTTTGGGAAAATCTTTTTATGGAATTTTTTCTCAATTTTTTTTTCTTCTTTTTGCTTTCTAGATCTATGACTCTTCCTTGAAGAACCTGAACTCAATGAGAGAGATACCAAATCTGATGATTTACTCTGAGGGGATCTAACTATTATTTGGCTGTGATCTTCATCTTCATTTCATAAGTAATTTTTTTTGCCTCTCCGAAATAAGCTCAAATAGAACAAAATGAAATTTTATTTTGTTCTCTTTTCTCTTCATCCTCTATCGACTTCTTTCTTGTCCTTATTATCTCTCTCTCTCTCTCTCTTATTTTAAGTTCTTTCCCATGGTTACACTTGTAATTTGTTTGTATTAAGGTTAAAATGACTCTCAAAATATGTCTCATTAATTTTTTTTTGATTTTTTTGCAGGCTGGTTCCTCCTTACTAAAGGTTATGAAATCTGATTCTTTTCTAGGTTTTTGTTTTAATTTTCCTAAATAATAATGCTCTTTTTATTGAAGAATTTGATATTGCTGGGAAACATAATTTCATTATTTTTCTAGGAGAAATATTTGTGTGATTTATAAATTTTGTTATGTTAATTTTTTTTTTTACCTTTCTCTCTTTTGACATAACTGAGATTATTCTATTGTTGTTAATTATGACTCAAACAGTCAGGATTTTTACATAATTATCACTAAAACTAATGGCTTGCTTCTTTAGTTAGGTGGTTTATAGCATTTTTTTCTTCTTCAACTGAAATTTACTCTGTTGCAGTTTTTTTTTTAGTATAATAGTTACTTTTGCTCTAAATTGATCCATGTTACTGAAAATTTATATCGGCTATATTAGGTGTTGAACTGAAAGCCTTCAAAAAGTAAATGAGTTTCTAGTTGGATTTTAGTTTGCGTATTTTACTATATTGTATAGGGGTGGGAATTTTATGTGGCTATGATGATACTTAGTTTTATGTCAAAATAAAGGACATCATCTTGTATTGTACCTTGGCATGGCAACTTTGATAGTATTTTGGGATGAGTGCTCTCCCTATAACGCAACTAAGTTGCCTCTTTGACCTTTGATGGTATTTTGGGACAAGTGTTCCCCTTCTAATGCAACTAAGTTATATCCATGATGATGTTGTCCATTAATTTGCCTGAATTTTAATTGATATGAGCCTTGAGAAATTACTAAATTTCCTATTTTCTATCACATTTTCTTGTCTTCTTATAATTTCTTGTCAATGTTAGGGAACATGTTGGTTATATAGAGTTTTGATATGGCGAAACATTCCAATCAACCAAAAAAAAAAAATCAGTGCTACATATCTTATAATTTTTTGAGATTGAGATGACTAAGTTTTATATTTTGAGATTGAGGTTTCTTTATGCTTTGATATTTTCTTGCTATTTATATCTAGAAATTTTTTTTTTTTTGCTAAATGTTGATCCTATTTTAGAAATTGGTTGAGAATTATTGTTACTGAAGGTAAGGAATTTGTTCCTCTTCATTTATTATTCTGATAATTCAACCGTATATGCTAAATCAAAATTGGTTGTCAATGAAGTGGGGTTATAGGTCAAGATTTAGACATCTTGAAATTCCCTACATAATATTGTTGGCAGTTATGACAATAAAATCTTAATATGTTTTGCATAACTACATATAAATGGCTTTCAATTACTAGTTTCTCTTCTTCATTTTACTCATTTTCTTTTGGCAAATGTAGTACTTGAATTATTTTCTTGGTAATATGAATATTTGTCGGCTGTTTCTTTAATAAGAAATATGAAGGTTGATTAGGGAATGCACTATATTCATTAAAAGATTTTGTGTAAGTTAATTGGCATGAATAATTTTAGGTTTTTTTTTTTTTGTGAGTTTTGAAGTTTCAGCTTCTTTATGTGTGCACATTGCATCTTAACACGATTTTTTTGGGTGTTCTTGAGCTATTAAGACAAAATAGTTTTTGCCATTTTGCAAGAATTTTTCTATTTCTTTTTTCGTCGTATTTCCAAACTTTTTAAGTCTTTGGGCTATTAAAATTCTTTGTTAATAGAAAGTTGATATCTTAGAGACTTTTTTGTAGAAAGGCATTAGAATGTTTCCTTTTTACATTTCAGTTTATAAAGTTTCAGGTCATTATATGGTTCAAGAAGAAATGTGGCTTGTTCAATGCAAGTTTGGTGAAAATTGAAGTCGCAATAACAAATATGCCGCGAAGAATTTGGATTGTATTATGTTTCTATGTCTTATTTTTTAATTGGTATAGTTTTTTTTTCTTTTTTTTTTCTTTTGATAAAGAATGTAACTTATTTTGGCTTCATAAGATATTTTTTATGTATCTTTCAACAAAAATAAAATAAAATGAATACGTTATTTCTTATTCGTAAATTAATTACTTCAATAAAATGTTATAGAAGCCAAAAAATTTTCTTTTCACACACTATATTTACATTAATTCAAATATCTCAAGTATTTATATATGCCTACTCTTTCATCGCACAACACACAATTATGTCTCTTAGTAATATGTATAGAATTGTTGGTCATAAATAACCAAAGAAGGAAAAAAAGAAAAATATTTGGTCCGTATTTGGATAAATATCAATTTTTTTGGAAATTTTACTTGACTTTTATGAGAATGTAAATATTGTTTCTCTATACCAAAAAATGTACACAAAACCTGAATTACTATAGTCCATGATATAATGTATGGTGATTTTTATGATTCATAATACGAGGAAGCAAGCTTAATTGGTAAGCATTGTTTTATTCACCGTATGGTGTATTATTGTGCAGTACTAAAAAAATTCGATTATTGACCAGCAACACTTGTCTTAATTCAATTAAATAGTTGAAAATATAATTAAAAAAATCAAAAAACCAAATTAAGACAAAGTGGTTGTTGTCAATCACTTAAACTTTTGCGTTATTTTCTTTAATGATTCTAGTGGTGATTCAATAAATTGTAGCTTTGGACATCATACATTTTGATACTGTTTCTATGTCCTAACCCCCCATATCTCAAACCAAATAGCCCTTGATGTAGTACTATGGTTTATGGAATCGAAATTCTACATAGGATCAATTTGATCACACTAAAAACATCTAAAATGACTAAATTAATTGTTTGTAAGTTAATAAAATATAAAAATAATGATAAAAATAATATCACATAATTAATTAAACATGAAGAGTATAATTATTTGATCTATTTCATGACATGCAAGTATATTGGTCATAGAATGAAGGAAGCATTTTCATTAATGATATTCAAATTTATGATTTTACATAGTTTTTCTTTTGGAAGAAAAACTCTAGCACGTACATAAGATATATAACTATGTACGAGGGGACAACTTCATGCTTATAAAACTTAAATTATACAAAAAAACTCTAGCACGTACATAAGATATATAACTATGTACGAGGGGACAACTTCATGCTTATAAAACTTAAATTATACTCCAGATTTTATATATTTCTGTCCACGAAACTCAAATGAAAACATCTTTCTTCATACTTAAATAAATTAATTACTCCGGCAGTTTTGTACTTTTTGTAAATAATTGCTTTAGTTCTTTAAATTTGTCTTTTTAATCTTTATGGTATCTAATTGGATTATAAATGTTTCAACTAAAAAAAAGCACGTATTTTGCAAATGTAACACTTCTAATTTATTGAAAAATTTTTATTTTGTAAAAAGTAAATGACTAATCAGTGAATAACCAAGCATCAAAATTTATAACTGTTGAATTTTTTTTATACAAGATTTATATATTTTAAATATATTTTTAATATCTTTACTCTTTTCATTGTAATTATTTTCACCTATCTTTTTTTTTATATTTTTCAATTTTATTTTTCAATATTGTTTGTTATTTGTTACAACATTATATATAAATTTCATCTTTTCTCAAAAAAACTAAACAAATTTTCTCTTTTATGAGAACAATGTATGATAATTACATTTTTCTTATATTTCTCTTCTAGATGCATAGGTTATAATTTCATATAGAGTCATCACCAATTAATTAAATAATTAAAGGTTAAGATATTTTCCATAGTATTGAACTTTTTAAATATATCAACATATTCTTTGTCATTACAAAAAAGATAAAATCATTATCAAGTATCAAACATTATTTTATAATGAAGTATTTTGAAATTCTATTAGTAGCGAAAATATTTAAAGGTATAATATAAAATGATATATGGATAATAATTACAAAAAATAATTAGTAAAAATTTTGAAAAATAAGAAAGAAAATGAATCTAATTAAAATGTAAAAAATATATATATCAAACAAAAAATATGCCTTATGTTGAGGATAACTAAACATATCAAACTAATATATTCTCCATATTATAGATAAGTATTATATAGTATATTAAATCATTATAAAAAATTGAAATAATAAATAGTTCTTTTGTCTTACTCTAAAATGCAATGAATGTTAAATAAAAAAATCTTTTATCTTACTTTACAATACACAAAATACTAATGAAATTGTGGCTCTGAAGATACCCAAAATTACATGTTATTACTTTAAAGTGAGATTTTATATATTTTTTTACCAAAATTATTTTTTTTCTAACATATTATGTAAAATATGTATACATTTAAAGAATATATTGTTAATTATTTTTCATATCTCTTAAAGTAACATTAACTTTAGTACTCAATTGACACTCTAAACTCTTTATTCAGCATTATTTAATGGCATAAAATGTATTTTTAACTCCAATCTAAAATAGTTTATATTTTTCTTTTTGTTTCCTTGGTTATAATTTCTGATAACGACACCATCAATAACTTCATCAATTATAGATAAAGACTTTTTCCATAGTGAACATTTTTGTGATATATCTATATATTTTTTATCATTAGTAAAGGATAAAATCACTGTCAAGTATCAAACATAATTTAATAAATGAAATATGCCAAAATTCTTTTATTAATGAAAATATTTATTGGAGATTAAATAATATATAGTAATAGTTACAAAAGTGATTAATTCAATTTTCAAAAAATAAGAAAAATAAACCTAAGTGTAATGAACAAAGTATTCTTGTAGGTCTTCCAATAATTATTCTAGATTATTTTGGGCATGAATCATACAATTGGTTGAACTTTTTTTTACCTTATCAATAATTATTCTAAACCAATATTTCTTTACTATTTTATCATATACTGTAATAAACTGGCGTTGTAGTTGACTATTCGAATTTGACATATAAACTCAATATATTCTTGCAACTATTTAGAGTATTGTTAAAATTATTATTTAATAATATTTTGGGAATATGCATTGTATCATAGGTTGAACTTATTTTCTAACTCATCAATAGTTCCTCTAAACTAATATTCTATAAAATGATGTTATTAAAGATAGAGATTTAGTAATCGAAATACTATTAAAAAGACATAACATTAACAAATACTTTTATCTCAATTAAAGATTGTGAGTTTTCTATTTTGTTTCTAAACTTTACTTTATTGCTTGATTGTTTTCTTTTCTTCATGTAGGGTAGGAAAAAAAATCTAAATTAATCATAATGCAGACTAAAAAGAAATAAGAAAGTAGTGTTATATATCCCACTATTTTTTTCACTTTATACAAATTTTATTTTTTTTATTTGTGTGGTTATTAATTTTGTGATCTTTAACTTAGAACATACTCAAAAATTTATATTCATGGGCATATCTCTCATGTTAACCAAAATGCAATTTCAAATTAAAGAAGTTATTCTATTCAACGGTCATGAAACCATTATAGTTGACCATCACTTAAGAAAGTTGTGCTTGAAAAATGATGTTGACCAGATTTGTCATCTTCTTCAATTAATTCCATCCAAAAGTCTAGCAAAAATACTAAATTCAACTTCAATGAATCTTTTCATCGAATTCTATATGAATTAAATATTCTCTTTGTGAAATTCATCAAACAAAATTAAACTAAAAAAATATTAGAATATAATAGGGGTAAAATGGTCAACATGTTTAGTTGACATAATAGAAGGACTTTACTGGTCAAAAGATAATGTTAGGTATTAAACTGTCAATGACACTAAAAAGGGGTAAAGTGTAATTAACCCTATATATGCATGCAGAGTGGAAAGATCTAATTAAATTTCCCAAGTTGGGCATACTTGAATGAACAATTAGAGTAAAGAAAATAATTGTGGTGCGAATTTGGAATATTCATAATAGTTATAAAAGATTGTTTTATTATGGGAATAAAAAATAGAAATAATCTAAACATATATGAGAGTTACAAAATATAATATTTTTATTTTAGTTTTTTCTTAAATATAAATGAATTTTCTACTCTTATAATTATATAAATTCTTATAATGTATTTATGCCAAAAGTTCATAATAAGTTAATGAAGAAATAAATTATTTTATTAGCATTTTGTGCATTTTAAAGTATGATAAAGGATATTTCATGAACAATTGGTGCATTTTAAAGCAAGACAAAAGAACAAATTATTATTTCAATTTTTGTAATGAATTTAATATATTATGTGATATCTATCTATAATATGGAGAATATATTAATTTAATCTGTTTAATTTCTTATACATAATACATCATTTTTGTTTGATTAATTTAATTTTTACATTTTAATTAGATTCATTTTTTTATTTTTTAAATTTTAATTACAATAAATACTTTTATACAAATAAAAATCTTCCATCATATTATGTATTTATGCCGAAATAGATATAAAAATCCACCTTCCATCTTATGATGTATTTATGTCGAAATAGGTGGTTGTATTCTAAAAAATAGGTAGAATAGATTATGAGTAATTTAATTATGTTTTCCAACAGGGAATTCGAAATTATATGATTAAATTTTTTTTAATTTTCTAAAATTTAATTATATCTTCCCCTATAGTCGATGGCCAACTCCTCCTAATAATGGGTATCTTAGCTTTTTGGAATTTATGAATGGTGCAAAATTCTCATCAATTCGATAATATTCCAAGTCATGTGTCTTTTATCCTAGCTGAAACAGGAATGGATGTGCACAACTTTAGTTGTATCAATCCTTTCCCTCATTCTTGAAATTATTTTTTCATCTTTTCTTGGCAGATAAAGCTGGGAAATCCTCGGCCTAGGATTATTACACCTCAGCTGGTTGCTTGAACTTTTCCTCCATTTGGTGCCCACAAATTAAATGTTGATGGTTCGTCATTCGGAAACCCGGGGGTTGCTAGAGGAGGTTGGATCAAGCAGACAGCTCGTGGTATCCCTGTGGCTGGTTTCTCTTCATCTCTGGGTTATAAAACTAATATGGAAGCGGAGGTGAATGCTTTGTTGCTTGGTGTCCAATTATGCGTTGACAAGGGTTTTCCACAAGTGTTTGTTGAAACTGATTCCTTGGTCCTTCACAAAATGATTCACGGATGTCTTTCAATACCCTGAAAACTTGATTCCCTGATTCTAATAGTGAAGAATTTTCTTTCTTTGGGTAATTTCCAAGTTTTCCATGTTTTAAGAAAAGCCAATGCGTTGCAGATAAGCTAGCAAAGATGGCTAGCTCTTCGCAGGATACCATATCTATTTTGATCCTTTCATTCCTCATTCCATTTGTGGTTTTGTCATATTGGACTACATGTGTATACTCTCACTGAGATATAGTTCTTATTTTCATTGTTAAATGTCATGTTTTTCATTGGCTTTTTGGAGGTTTTGGCCTAGTCCCCCAACTTGTACTTTCAACCCATTAATTAATAAAATTTCAATGGAGTGGCACCCCATCTACTAATGTATAGGTGGTTAGCCGATTAAAAAAATATGAATGATTTTTCTACTCTTATAATTATATACATTCTTATTATGTATTTATACCAAAATTTCATAATAAGTTAATGAAGAAACAATTTATTTCATAGTATTTCGTTCATTTTAGAGTAAAATAAAGGATGTTTTCATGAGCATTCAATGCATTTTAAAGTAAAACAAAAGAACAAATTATTATTTCAATTCTTATAATGAATTTAATATACTATATGATATTTATCTGTAATATGGAGAATATATTAGTTTAATATGTTTAATTTCTAACACATAAGACATAATTTTTTTTTGATTAATTTAATCTTTAGATTTGAAGTTAAATAGATTTCATAGCATTTCATAATAAGTTAATGAAGAAACAATTTATGTCATACCATTTCTATTCATTTTAGAGTAAGATTAAGGATGTTTTTCATGAACATTCAGTGCATTTTAAAGTAAGACAAAAAGAAACAGATTATTATTTTGATTTTTATAATGAATTTAATATACTATATGATATTTATCTGTAATATGGAGAATATATTAGTTTAATCTGTTTAATTCTTATACATAAGATATAATTTTTGTTTAATTAATTTAATCTTTAGATTTGAATTAGATTCACTTTTTTATTTTTTTTGAAATTTTAATTATAATAAATATTTTTATACAAATAAAAATCTTCCATCATATTATTTATTTATGCAAAAATAGATATAAAAATCTTCCATCTTATTATGTATTTATGCCGAAATAGGTGGCTACATCCTAAAAAATAGGTAGAATAGATAATGAGCAATTTATTTATGTTTTTCTATCAGGAATTGGAAATTATATGATTCATTTTTCTGTTTTTTGAAATTTTATAATAAATATTTTAGTACAAATAAAAATCTTGCATCTTATTATGTATTTACGTTGAAATAGCGGTTGTGTCCTAAAAAATAGGTAGAATAGATAATGAGTAATTAATCTATGTTTTCCTATTGGGAATTGAAAATTATATTTCATTATGGACGAGTATTTTAGGTATTACAAAAAAAGTAGATAAATGGTTAAATTTGTTTTCATATTGGGAATTGGAAATTATATTTCACTAAGGACATGTTTTTTAGACATTACAAAAAAAGGAGAAACACTTATCTATGTTTTCTATTGGAAATTGAAAATTGTATTTCATTAACGGTGGATATATCTTGTGCATTTTAGAGTAAGATAAAGGATGTTTTCATGACCATTCAATGTATTTTAAAGTAAGACAAAAGAACAAATTATTATTTCGATTTTTATAATGAATTTAATATACTATGTGATATCTATCTGTAATATGGAGAATATATTAGTTTAATTAGTTTAGTTTATTTTATATAAGACATAATTTTTGTTTGATTAATTTAATCTTTACAATTTAATTAGAATCATTTTTTTTCTTTTTGAAATTTTAATTATAATAAATATTTTTATGCAAATAAAAATCTTGCCATCATATTATGTATTTATACCGAAATGGGTGGTTGTATCCCAAAAAATTGATAGATAATGAGAAGTTTAATTATGTTTTTCTATAGGAAATTGAAAATTATATAATTCATTTTTTTTAAAATTTTAATTACAATAATTTTTTTTTTTGTGTACAAATAAAAATCTCCCCTCTTAATATGTATTTGTGCCGAAATATATGGTTGTATCCTAAAAAATAGGTAGAATAGATAATGAATAATTTAATTATGTTTTCCTATCGGGAATTGAAAATTATATTTTATTACGGATGGGTATTTCAGGTATTAAAGAAAAAGTAGATAAATACTTAAATATGTTTTCCTATTGGGAATTGGAAATTATATTTCATTAAGGGTGGCTATTTTAGACATTACAAAAAAAGGGGAAACACTTATCTATGTTTCTTATTGGAAATTGAAAATTATATTTCATTAAAGGTAGGTATTTTGATCATCACAAAAAAGGAGAGAAACAAAACTTGAGCAAAACAGTAACTTGCATATATATAATAGTATAGATTATAGTTCTCCAAAATTGTGCCTTCTATTTACATAGTGTATTTTTATTTTAAACACTTCAACTAGAAGTTCATTTTTACTCCCCGCATTTATTATTAAGAAATGCAATCGGTTTTAGCATATATTCTAATACTTTTATGATTAAATTGTTAAATATATGAATCCAACAATTCAAGAACTAAGATAAATGTATATAAAAGAGTACACTATTATAAAGTGACAAACAAAAGTCATTAATGTGTCATTAGATCTGGAAAAGTTGACGAAATCCGACCAATAATTTAAAAACAGGAAATTGGGCATTGAATAAAATTATGACATGCAGACTGGATTTGAAAAGTGGATTTTGTAATGTGATTTTGTAAAGTACTTTCCATACATAAAAATAGTTCAAGGATTTCAATATAATTAATCAAATTAGAGTATTAAATATTAACAACGACTTTTAAATTTTTTTTCTTTATAACATGCATTTAGAATTGTTTTTAAATATATTTGATTCATTCTATAAAAAGTTTATATATTTTGTACAATAAAAATGGAGACCTTTAGACTTGAGGTGAAAATGTTAAAAATTGGACTAATATTAGCACAAATAAATTGATTTACAACGTAAATGAACTAATAATTAATTTAAAAGTTTTAAAACATTTCACAACTGAAACCCAAAAGGTATAAAAATCCTTTATTTTAGAATCGTAAGATGCTAGTATTCCACCAACCCATCCTACCTGATTTTAGATCTTATGTGGGATTCTACCAATCAATCTTACAATGTGAGATCCAAGTCGATTAGATTTATAGGATATATCATAAAATTGTAAGATCTTAAAATTATGATAACATGGCACTTTTCGTTTTAATGTACTATAATTTTACAAAGAAAATTTGGTGTAAACTCCAAAATGATTATATGCCATTGACCAAACCGTAATTCTTGCATGATAGTTAAAACATCCCAGATTGAGAGATAATTAAGACTCAATTTCAGCAAAATAGCCAGTTTCATTGAAAAGATCTCCAATGTATAATTGCAAAAGGTAACAGTAGAATAAAATGCGAAACACAAGTTGGAACTTGGAAACATATCGAGATGTCCTATCAGTGACAAAAAAATAGTATCCAAACAAAAATTTGCTCCTAAAGCCCCAAGACAACCATTGAGATCAATCATACTTTATTCTATATATATAATTACTTTTTAATTTCATTGGCAGGTGGTAAGGGGGTAAAAAAGTGTAAATATTACATGTATCGTCAATGTACAAAAATTTTTATACCATCGAATGTGCATAACACATGTACAAAAATAACTTTTAAAATTTAAATAATATACATATGTCATGCTAGATCCGATGGTGTAAATTTTTTATACATAGACAGATTTATTTAAAAATAATAATTCGACAAATATAAAACATGAAATTTATTAAATTAATTAGTCTTAACCAAAGACAATTAATATGAATCTACTGCGTGCCTTCCACCACGGGGAAATATTTCTGGATCTGCAGTTTCATGGCCAAATTGGTCGTGCTATAGCCCCCATCAATCACAAGGTTTACACCACTTAAATACTTAGACTCATCACTTCCGAGGTAAACGGCCGCCTCGGCAACATCATCTGCCTTCAAGAGTGTCCCTTTAAGGTTTCCAGCGTCGTACAAGAACTCCTTCAACCTTTCCTCGTCCAATCCGAATCCCTTGATCCCCAAAGGCGTAGTAATCCCAAAAGGAGAAATACAATTAACCCTAATCCCATGCTGCCCCATTTCAACACACAAGTTCTTGGTAAGCCCCACAACAGCATGCTTAGATGCCAGATATGCATAGGGTAAATCACCAGAAGTCACTGAGGCAGCACTCGCGGTGAAAATAATGCTGCCTTTCTTGGCAGGAATCATAACTCTTGCGGCGTGTTTGGCACACATAAATGAACCGAAAACATTAACATCGAAAACCCTCCTGAAATTGTCATAGTTTGCTGAAAGAATAGATTGATTCACTTGTCCATCTGGGATTCCCGCGTTACTGAACATTATATCAAGTTTGCCATATTTAGAAATCGCCGTGTTCACGGCGATTTCGACGTCCGATTCTTTGGTAACATCACAATGCACGTAAGAAATACTAGAAATAGCTTCTTGATTTGAATAATTGGACGTAATATCTTTGATAACAGAATGACCAAGATCATCTTGCATATCGGCAATTACAACCTTAGCCCCATATTTCACAAAAATTCTTGCCGTACTTTCTCCAATGCCACTGGCACCTCCAGTTATTAGAGCAACTTTTCCCTCTAGCCTGCTTTACAAGTTAAAGAAGTATTATTTATTTTTTTGTTTGAAAATATTACCTGACAAGAGAATTTAAGATGCTAAAAGAAAAAAAAAAAAAGAAAAAAAAAAAAAGGGATCTCATGAGGAGTTCAACTTACCTTTTAATCAAAAGAGCAGGGGATGAAGAGCTATTCATCATCTTCAGCTATGTATATTAATTCAGGATTAATTACTTATAAATTTTGCTTGCACATTTGCTCGAGCTAGCAATCTGGGACTATATATACACAATTTCTGTGCAATGTTGACAGGTATATGCCGTCAAAATTCTCGGGGAATCTCATAAAACTCTTAATAGTATGATTGGGACTGCTGCAAAAGCAATTAATTTCAATTTTTATTTTTATTATTATTATTATTATTTTACCCTGTTTGTAGATAATGTGGTGAAAGACAAATTTGTTGCTTCCACGCCACGGTCCAACAGCCCTTTTGTTAGGCCCTACTCCCGGTTCTGTGCCTGTGGTGTCCTCATCTTTTTCCAAGGACATTAGATTAAAAATAACTTCCAATCCTTAATCAAACTATGATTATAACTTGTAAAAATAGTAATATTATGGGATGAGCAACAAATTGCTTAGCAACTAGCTAACACCACTTTTACTAGACCAAACAAGTTATATACATATACATATATATATTACAAAGTTTTAACACAGTCATAGGATATAAAACTTTTTTAAAAAGTTTTTATTCGACATCAAACCAAAATTTTATTTCACATAATTGCAAAGGTTTCTTTCCAAAATGTCATTTCAAAAACAAAACGTACATACTTCTATAACAAGTGACATTATATCAAAAATTTGCAAAACAAATTTCACAAATATCAAAAGTTCAAAATCAGAATTAGGAAATAAGAATTAGAATTCATAATCAGCGCTCAAAAATTTGAAATCAGAATATCAGAATTAAAATCCATAATCGGAGTTCAAAATTCATATCATGATTCACTATAGACTCATAAAACAAACACGTTATCATCGGCTTACTGAGTATTCAGTCCAGTACTAAGAGACCCCACTAGAAAAGGTTGCTCAGAGTCTCGCGAAAACCATCTTAGCCAGAGTTCAGAGTTCGGAGGCAGAAGTTGACTTATCTGGTAGTTCAGAAAATGCAGAACTATAGTTCCTACTGACTTTTCATGATTATTTTAAGAGGTTTGGTTCATTATTAATTATTGATAACAAATATTCCAAGCACATGCACATGCCAAATAACTATACAAAGTTCAAAATAATGTCACTTATATAAATTTATAATTTAAAACAATTCAAGGATAGTAACCGCTTACCTCAAAGTAACATAAAAATCGTAGCAAGGAATCGACTAATTTCCTAAACAAAATTATCAAATATTAACTAAACTCAATTTCAAAATAAATTGGTTCGTATATAGACTATCATGCTATTGGTAATATTATTCAAGTTTCAAAAATATTTTATCATGTTCAAACTAAAATATATATTCTTCTTAATTCCTGTCTCTTATACACATCTAGATGTGTATAAGAGACACTAGTCTAAATATTTAAATGAATATAAAAATAGTTCTTTAATACTTTTAAATTCTTATACAATAAATATTCAAGTTTTTGTTAAACAATTGAATCTTAGAAAGTTAAGGGACTTATATGCAATTTATCTCAACTAACATATGTCAAAAGTCTAAAGGACCTAAACTGCATAATTAACCCAAAACTTTGAAACTTCCTGCCAAAATAATGCTATTGTCCCGTCAACTCCATTCTCTCTCTCCCTTATTTTTTTCTTACTCTCTCCTCTCTCCTCTCTCCTCTCTCCTAGTCACTTGTCTTAGTCCTCTCCTACTCTTTTGTCTCTTTCTCTTTCTTCTTCCTATTTCCCAGCAGCCACACGCCTCTATTCCTCCACTGCTGATACGAGCAACGCCAACCAGCACCAATGGAGCAACCAACAACAACAGCAGTCGATCCCCTCCTTTTTATTTTAAAAATTTAGATTTTAACTTTTCAAAATAAATTCATTATATTTGTAAAACAAATAAATAAATAAATTCTTATATTTTGAATAAAATCTAAACTTTTAACAATAAATTAAATTTATCAAATTCAGTTCATCAAATAATAATTAATGGAAAAACACTAATTCAGGCATGATATTCCATATACGAAAAATACATATAAAGAAAAAAGAATAATTGAAAATTTTGGGTTACAAAATTATACCGAATTTGATACACGACGACCTCCTAGTGTGCATGAAAACTCCTCTTTCGAAAGTTCAAAATTTCAACCAGTAAAAATAACTATATAACCCTATGAAGTCCTCTATTTACACATATTTTAACTCTCTAAAGTTTCCAAACTTTAACTTTTATAAGTTAGCTAATTTTTCCCTTGAATCTACTATTATTGGGTAACTTAGGTTGGCTAAAAATTTAGCCTAAAATTAATTACGAAAATTAGCAAATGATTAGTAAAAGATTTGTATGTAAAACGAAAAAAGTTTTAGACATAAGATTGGTCCAAATTAGATAACACAGGATGAATAGAAAAATCCAGATTAATAAGAATTAAGAATTTTCCCGTAAACAAACCACATAATAAATTTTATCTAACAATAATAAGTGATTCAGATCCAAATAAAATTCACAGTATACTAGATATAACAAATATTAGTATTATTATTATATATTTTTTTAAAAAAAATACGGGGGTGACTTGACATTCTACCTTCCATACAAAAAGTTTCGTTCTCGAAACTTGCACACCTTAATCAAAAGGAACATGTTTCTTGTTCATATATCTTCTTCTTCGTTTCCCTATCGCTTCTCCCATATTTTGACTAACTCAATGAAACCTTACATGTGAAACCTATCTCCTTTGAAACTTTTTGTCATTGCATTTTTTAATCTTTAGTGGTGATGTTGTCACGCCCCCAAAACGGGACAATGACACGCCGTACCTCGGGATCACCCCAAGCATGCAAGGCACAGTACAAGAGCAATACACAAACCATAATACCTGTCATTTGACCTCGAGATCAACCAATACAAGACCAAAAAGTATAATCAACAACCATATTCATAACATTCCATAATAACCAAATCACAGTCATCTACAAACAACAAACCACAATCCCACAACAACTAAAAATTCGATCACAAGACAAATCTAACAAATCCATAGGCACACAGGCCCAAGCATAAAAACTAACCTCACACTAGGAAGTACTCACTCGACTCAGGACCGGCTAACGTCTCCTGTTGGTCCTCGACTGCAAGCAAAGGGGAAAAATGACAACGGAGTAAGCACATCGTGCTTAGTAAATAACATTTAAACCCAATTATAGATAACATGTATACAATCAGTACAGGGAACAATATGCGAGACATTATCCATATGTAAAATGCAAATGTCAATTAATGAGCTCATGGTTCACAAAAGTCTTTCCAACACTGGATCCAGGTCTACCTATTATCCGCCCGAGTAGACAAGGCATAACGGAGTATCTATCACTTGTCTTCCCGATAGACTGGGTATAACATTTACGAAGCAGAGTACTCAGTTTATCATTTCATTCACTCACTCATAGCCAAGTCCACTAAAGTGACCCATTGAGCTCTTCACGATAATAATTCTTTAACACATAGCACAATAAAGAACAAATGGTACATTGCAGCTTTAATGAACATATAATTTATAAACATACTTACCTTATAAACATTAATCAAAATAAATATACTTACCTTAATATCAATTATTCTAGGATTACAATACCAATCATATACAGGGTATCGATAAAAAGGAGTAAACGTTACTTACCTCGAAAATCGATTTCGTAGACGTATCCTAATTTCGAAGGTCTAAAAGTCTAATCTCGAATCACCTAAACCAGGAGAGTGTTATACCATTAGGATAAAAATCGAGATAGGGATTCACTTTTGGGCATCACTCAAATTCTCAAATTAGATAATAATTGAACACAAAAGAGTAAGGGTTGACTTAAATTTATGAAAATAAGATAAAAATCTAAGAATTAGGGTTCATAATTTCAAATATATCACTAGGTTAAGAATTGTCAAAACCCTAATTCAAATCTCACAAAAACAATAATTAAAAAGTCATTTCAAACCATAAATCTAGTCCCAATAGCTCATAAACATATTTGGTAATCAAATCAATTGCATAAACAACAAAATTAAACAAATTAATTTCCTGAGGAATTTGGAATTTAACATAAAAATCATACAGATCTGGGAGTAAAACTTACTTTTGAAGTTGGATTAAAGGTCTACGAGGATTCCTGAGTCACCAATTTGATTTGTGAGTAAATTTTCAAACCAAATATAGAATTTGAGGAATTGGTTGATTGAGTTTTAAAAGTAAACTTAGCTCTGAAGGTTACTTGCAGAAGCAGAAGGAAAATGAATTAGGAAACATCGAGACGGTGTTTTAATAGATTTTTAATATTTGCACTTTAGTCCCTGAAGTTTTGTAAAATTATGCTTTGACCCAAAAATTTTAGAAAATATTAAAAAAGGGTAAAATGATTATTTAATATTTAAAAGGGATATTAATGAGTATTCAAAAGTATAAAATCAAATATGAAAATGTGTGAAATGTTCTGAAAAGTCGGGTATTACTGATGTGATGTCCTGTCCCACATTGAAAGTGGGAGGGGATATTGTATTACGGGTTCTACTTATAACACTTTGAGTCATGAGCTACTTACAACTTGGCTTAAGCATTTTGAACCCGTTGTCTCCGCTCAAAAGTTGTTGGGCCAGCCCAGGGCCCGGGGTGTTAGGGGTGTTACAATTGGTATCAGAGCGAATCTCGTGTGGTCTCTGTGCGGGGTGGGCCCGGGGTGTTAGGGGTGTTACAATTGGTATCAGAGCGAATCTCGTGTGGTCTCTGCGCAGGGTGAGACTGGACCAGTAGTATTGGGTTATGCTACGCAGTGTATGTGATGTGTTATTGGGCCCTAACTTGGGCTTTGCGAGGACGCAAAGCCTAAAGGAGGGGTGAATGTGATGGCCTGTCCCATATCAGAAGTGGGATGGGATATTGTATTGTTTATAACACCTTGAGTCATGGGCTACTTACAACTTGGCTTAAGCATTTTGAGCTTGTTGTCTCCACTCAAAAGTTGTTGGGCCAACCCAGGGCCCGGGGTGTTACAGGTGACCCTTTAATAAGAATTCCCTCTCACGTCCAATAGATTAAAACTTGATCACATAACTCGAATTAGGTACATACTTCTATAGCTGCGATACTTGAAATATATTATGCACTTTGACAAATTAAGTGTCAAAACTAAATTAATATACTTGTTTCCAATCCATTCTGATATCTTGAATGGTCCTACCTATCAAGAGTTTAACCCAAATAACTTTTATCTTTTCCAATTTCTTTGTCACCAAGTCGAATTTAGAAATTATTTTTTTCTTCAGCACAATTCTAATATGTGGAGATTCTACTCTTGTATTCATATAAAGTTTTAATTAGAGTCATTTCGATACCACTTGATAACTCCATTAATGATAATAGTCGATCATAATTTCATTCAAAATCTAATGCATAAACTCGTAACATATTTTCTAATGTTTAGATGGTCTTCTCGAATTGACTTTCCATTTGAAGATGATTAGTATTACATTCCAAATCCGTTCTCATAACCCTTTAGTACCAAACCCAAAACAAGAAGTAAAATGATAGTCTCGGTCCAATATTATGCTCACGATAGTCCATGCAACCTCACAATTTACCCACGTATACTCCACTAACTTTTCATGGTTATCTCATTATGCATGGATATTAAAATATGTTGATTTAGTCTAGTGGTCTACCACTACCCAAATAGTATCATTACAATCTTTATTTTCGGAATTTTTACTATGAAAATTTTCAAAAGTCTAAGCCAATCCGTTGGTCATTAATATTTGACCTTAACTTGTTAACATTCAAATACTTTGTCACGTACTCAACAATTGATCTTTACATTTTATTTACCCTGAGAATTCCTATTAATATCTTAATACATCTTTTGTACTGGGATGCATAAATAATTTGAAATAATGTACCTCCTTCGTAATTTCATCCCTCAAACATATTGCTAGATACCAATAATATTCCATATGTCGATTATCTATCATTACACTTTGCACTAAAATTGGGCATAGTGCCTTGTCTTAATTCCTTGAATCCTTACAAATTTCCAATCGTTCTCCTTAAGTGAACAAATATTTAAGTGTATTATGATTGGTAAATATCTCCAAATCAGTCAAATACTATAGCCGTCAATTTCGAGTCATGTGCAAATTAATTCTTCTCACAGAATTCTAGTTGCCTTTATGGTTAAACTATTACCTCATCACTTGCTTCAACACACACTATCTAATCCATTCTTAAACTCATCTCTAGAATTACAAATCCTCAAGTTCTAAATGATTGGGTTAAAATAGATAATGTTATCAATTCCTCTTTCAAATGTTAAAAGTTCTTTCCTCATCTCAAAGATCACATCAATTATATCTTCTTTTATGCCGATCTTTCTCATAGTGTTAGAATAGGTGAAAATCCTTTAATGAACTTCTGACAGTATTGGCTCATCTGAAAGGTTTCTTACCTCAATAACACTTGTAGATCTTGGCTAGTCCACTTTATCTTGAAATTTTAAGATCCACTAACTCCTTATATAAAATTATATCTTATAAAAAATACCCATATGATAATAAACCTATCTTCCTTTAAAATACCAAATATTTTTCTTAAATGTTTCTCATGAGCTTCCTTACTTAGAAAATAAATCAAAATTTTATCAATAAATACTGCCATAAATTTATCCAGTTGAGACCTAAAACTAAATCTTGGATCTTGTACGAGAATTGGTCGAACCAAATGAAATCACCAAATTTTTTTGTGATGTCCATAATGTATCACAAAAAATCACTCTTAGGTATATCAATCTCCATAATCTTTAATCAACAATATGCTATACCTTCACACCTTTAAATTAATCACTAAATCATCATTCTAGGACAAGTGTTCTTAATAATAAACTTGTTCAACTCCTTATTGTCAATACAGATTCTCAAATTCCCAACTTTCCTCTTTACGAACCAAACGGCCGCTCCTATGTAAAACACTTGGTCTAGTAAATTTCTTATCCAATAATTCTTGTAATTACTCATTTAGTTCCTTCAACACAATCGAATAATCCCATATGGTGTTTAGATACTGGAATAGCCCCATGTACCAATTTTATCTCAATTCTATATTTTTATCCAAGATATTCTAAGTAATTCTTCCATAATTACTTCCAAACATTCCTTAACCACACGATCATTAAGGTTTCCTCATTCCATTAGTTTTCTACCATAGAAGTTAAGTATCCCTAATAACCATTTTAAAATAAAAAATAAAAAATAAGACTGTCCTTATCAATATTCCTTGAGGTGTTTTTATTTTGCTCGTATTATCTTAATAAGTCAATGCTACCCATCCAGAAAAGATTACACACTTAATTCTATAGCCCATCTTCATACCATGTTTAGCTAACTAGTTCATTTCTAAATATAGTCTCAAAATCACTTATATCAGTCTGGACCAATTTAACCGTAGATTTTTTTCCATATATTTTCACAACCATAATCACTAAACTTCATATGACAAAATCCAGAATTCCATAGTGGTTACACATAAGATTTCTCGAACCACTCAAGTCGTACAAAAAATATTAATGTCCAAAATATTCTCAAATTTTGAGTTGCGAGCATTTATCCATTTTTCATGGTCCTACATTTACTAAATTAATTTGAATCCTACTATGATTTCATCTTCCATAACTTATTATCCGCCAACTTAGTAGGAACAAACCTTCCCATTACCACAAACAGTGCTCTATAATCGACATGTTAGGTACAAGATTTAGTGGATGCCATAATTAGCAGTATTTGTTTAAATCAAGTATCAATTTAAGGAAAAAATAATTTTAGAGTTTACAGATATAACACAAGTATAGATTTTTTTTTTGTCAAAATAAGTTATGACAAATTTACATAATCGTTTTCATTTTAAAAAAAAAATACTATTTTCGAAATATTACATTAGTAGAGAAAAATGCTTTTACAAGTAAAACAAGTTGTGACAAATAAATCATACTTTTATTGTGAAAAGAAGTCAAAATAACACATAATATATTCTAGAATGTATTCTTAATTAACAACAATGAACATAACAAATTGAATCCTTCNAATACTAAGAATACCAAAAATCAATCAAATTTCTATTATTACTACCCATGAAAATTCAAATGCTAACGAATACTATCGTTTTCTCAATATCTTTACTTTTTATCATTTTCCAAAGTTTTTTAAAAACATTAATGTTATCATGTCCTTTATCCTTAATAGAGTTACCATCTTGATATTTCACTAACATGTTCATCTTAATCTCAATTCTTTATTTTCTTCCCACGGAGCAATTTGAAATCCCTATCTTAAATATTTGACCCAATAAAAATCAACCTAAGTAGGCTCTAACAATAGACATGTACTCCTTGAAGTTCATCTAACATTTTTCAAAATTGTCCTTAAATTCTAAATATCTTTAATTAGTTTCTCTTATTCGTAATACATTCATCTCCTTTCTTTTATCAAACTAAATCTGTTACATGTACTTCAAATCACAAATCTAATTAGTATCAACTTAAAAATATTCAAACTCATCAACGTAATACTTAAGCTCAACTCTAATCCTTAACTAGTTGCCCCATAGATTCTAAACCTTGGCTCTGATACCACATTGTCATGCCCTGCTCTCAGGATCCCTTGACTACCGTGCCCTCACCTTTTCCCAAGAATACTATGTTCAAAATTACTTCCAATTGTTGATTAAATCTCTTAATCGAATCTATAATTATAACCTGCAAAAATGTTAATATTATGGGATGAGCGACAAATCGCTCAGCAAGTAGCTAACACCATCTTTGTTGGACCAAATAAGTTATGTATATATATATATGTATTACAAAGTTTTAACACAGTCACACAAAAGTTTTTGAAATTTTTTTTTATTCGACATCAAAGTAAAATCTTATTTCACATAATCGCAAAGGTTTCTTTCAAAATGTCCTTTCAAAAACAAAACGTACATACTTTTATAACAAGTGGCATTATATCAAAGATTTGCAAAACAGATTTTACAGATATCAAAAGTTCAAAATTAGAATTCGGATACAAGAATCAGAATTCATAATTAGAATTCAAAAAGTATGTGGAATCAGAATATCAGAATAAAAAATTCATAATCAGAGTTCAAAGTTCATATCATGGTTTATTATAAACTCATAAAACAAACACGTTATCATCAGCTTACTGAGTACTCAGCCTAGTGCTAAGAGACCCTACTAGAAAAGGTTGCTAAGGAACCATCTTAGTCAGAGTTCAGATTTTAGAGTTCGGATGTCAGAAGTTATCTTATTTGGCAGTTCAAAAAATGCAGACTATAGATCCTAACAACTATTCATGATTATTTTAAGAGTCTTGGTCCATTATTAATTATCGAGCAAATATTCCATGTACATACACATGCTAAATAGCCATACAAAATTCAAAATAACGCTACTTAAGTATATTCATAATTTAAAACAATTCAAGTATCCATGTAAGATCCAAGTTTAATAACTAAAATAATATGTTGTCAAAAAAATATATATATTTAGACAAAATATTTTCGAAATTACAAAGGGATAGTAACCACTTACCTCGAAGTGGCACAAAAATCATAGCGGAAGGAACCGACTAATTTCCTAAACAAAATTATCAAATATTAACTAAGTTCAATTTTAAAATAAATCAGTTCGTATATAGACTATCATGCCTTCAGTAATATTATTCAAATTCCAAAAATATTTAATCATATTCATACTAAAATATATATTCTTCTTAATTATATAAAAATATAACAGTTAAAATATATTACTAATACTGCAAAAGCATTCAATAAGTTATTATAAAAATAGTTCTTTAATACCTTTAAATTACTTATACAATAATAAGTATTCAAGTTTTTGATTCAAAAATTGAATCTCACAAAGTTTAGGGACTTACTATGCAATTTATTCCAACTATCAGATGTCAAAAGTCAAAAGGACTTAAACTGCAATTAACCCAAAACTTTGAAACTTCCTGCCAAAATAATGCCATTGCTCCGTCAACTCCATTCTCTCTCACTTTTTTTTTTTTTCTTACTTCCTTCTCTCTCCTAGTCACTTGTCTTCTCTATCTCTCACTCTTTTGTCTTTTTCTTCTATTCCTTTCTCCTTCCTCTTTCTTCTTCCTATTTTCCAGCAGCCACACGCCTCCACTCCTCCAGGGCTGATACAAATAGCGTCAACCAGCAGCAGCGGAGCAGTCAACAATTTTTTTTTTTTTGAAAATTCTGATTTTAACTTTCCAAAATAAATACATAACATTTGTAAAACAAATACATAAATAAATTCTTAAATTTTGAATTAAATCTCAACTTTTATCAGGAAATTAAATTTATCAAATTTAATTCATCAAATAATAATTAACGGATAAATACCAGTTCACGTATGATATTCCATATACGAAAAATAGATATAAAGAAAACGAAAGAATTGAAAATTTTATTTAAAAAATTATACCGAATTTGATATACGATGAACTCATAGTGTGCATGAAAATCCCTCTCTCCAAAGTTCAAGTTTCTAACCAGCAAAAATAACTGTATAATCCTATAAAATCCCCTATTTATACATATTTTAACTTTCAAAAAATTTCCAAACTTTAACTCCTATAGGCTAGCTAATTTTTCCCTTGAATCCTCCTATTATTGGGTAATTTAGGTTAATTGAAAATTTATTCAAACATTAATTACTAAAATTAACAAATAATTAGTAAAAGATTTGTATGTAAAACGAAAAACAGTTTTGGACGTAAGGTTGGTCCAAATTAGATAACACAAGACGAATAAGAAAACTCGAATTGACAAGAATTAAGATTTCTCATATGAATAAACTACATAACCAATTTTGTCTAACAATAACAAGTAATTCAAATCCAAATAAAATTCATAATGTATTAGACAAAATAAATATTAGTATTATTATTATATTTGTTTTTAAAAAAATAGGGGGGTTTACACGTTTCATAATTCTAATTGTGTTTCTCATGTAGGGAAAGAGAGGTAATGAAGTGAATTCTAAACTTCAAACAAGATGTCAGGCATTGCACAAAGAAATCCAAGGAATTTCATTGAGTAATTGCTACGCTAACCATAAATATTTTCCACTATCTTTAGAGCTTTAAACAGCAGCATATTTTGTCTCATTAACAGTTATAAAGAAAAATACCGTAGAATATAATTATAAAGAAATACTTACACGGATTCAATTTTTAACTTATAATCTCTATAATGTGGATTAAATCTAATGAGATGAATAACATTCGCAGATATTAATGAAATTACGTAAGACTTATAAGTGATGTTTAAAATCAGATTTACCTAAATTTTTCTAATAATTACAACTATTTAAACTACACTTAATTCAAGTGATTCACATATATATATATATTGGTAGGAATGTGATTCATATTTTCATATGTTTTTATGCTTGTCAATTTCATAATAGGTTTAAGAAAACAGCATTTGGGCCACTGCTATGTTTGTATAGGTTTGTATAGGGGAGCAGAAACAGAAAATTATCCATGTAAGAGGGTAAAATTTATTTTAGACATTAAATAATTATTAAGACATTATAATAATTATTCAAAAACAAAATTATGATAACCTCCCATTTAAAATGATAACCCATTAATTTAAGAAGAAAAATACTTAGATAGACCTGATTTTTGATCTCATCTGTAGATCCTGTGGTAAGTATTAAATTTTAAAAAATCTTACTTACATCAATTGATGTCATAAATTCTCTAAAATTTAATCCACATCACAGAATTTAAAAGTGATGCCAAAAATTAGATCTACTTAAATATTTTCCATTTAAGAAACGTGGTCCTCCTATTTTATAATATAGCAAACCATAAATTTTGACCACAAGGTCAAAAGTAGCTAATCCCCCCTTGAAGTTTCACGCCCACGCAAATAATTCATGATATATTTTTGACCTTTCAAAGCACGAGAATCGCATTAGGAAAATAATTCGACCGGCTTTCTGCCAATCGGTCGCTCGCCGTACAAGAGAAAAGTCGCAGGGGAGGTTACATGCATGCATTCTTGGAAACTATGGCCCTACCAATATAATTCGTTTTCCTCGTGTGTTTAACATTTATTTAGCTTTACAACTTGGAAATACTTGGTCTTTTAACTTTGCTTAGCTTATAGGCCATATAAGGTAGATTGGATCATATAAAATGAATGATATCAATTAATATAAATAAATTTTATAAAATTATATATATAGTACAAAATCAAATTTATCAAAAATTTTTCATAACTTTATATATGTTATACGTTCCAAATTACATTGTACGATAAAGTCTTGTTCAGTTGTTCTTTTACTTATAAAAACAAAAATATAATTTTTTTTTGGGTCATTACTGTTGTGTACTATATTATTCTTCATGTCTATCGGTCCAAAACAATTTTATTTTGTCGTGATTGTTGTTTTATAGGGTAATGTTATTGTATTAATTAACTTTTTAATTTCGTTTGATTAATCAGTTTTCATACAAGAATCACTCCCAAGTGGGAAGTTCTCCACCGGCCAGAAACTATTGTACAAAATTTTCAAGATGGTGTTTTTTTTATGGGAAAATATCTAATTTTCTTTCACGTTTATATCATTGATTTTAATCTGTCACATTCAAAATAATGTATTTTTGTTCTTTACAAATTCAAAAAATATTATTTTGATCTCTAGATATAATTACAGGTATATTTTATTATAAAATAATTATATGTGTATCATATATTATATTTTTTAAGCATAAAATTAAAAATACAAAATTCTAAATACTAAATTGGAATATTGGATATTATGGTCAGATGACAGGATCGTGATGGACTAATTGGGTGGCGGCTAGTACAAAGACAGCGAGCAACTTGACATTACCTCAATGGAGTGAAGATAACGATTTTGCCAAATTCATTTAGGATCCGACTCAAACTCGAGGTACACAACAATTATGATCCGCGTCTATTTTAATGCTTTATTTTGTTCATAGAGGTTCAAAGGGGGCAAAGGCCAGTTATGTATTATTTTGTTTCAAAATTAATGTCATTTTAAATAAAGGGAAAATCGCTGAAATAGTCCTTAAATTTTTTTACTTTAACTAAAATAGTCCCTCAATTTTTTTTGTAGCCAGTAATAGTCCTCTAACTTTTATTTTTTAGCCAAGATAGTCCTTTCATGTGAAATTTATAAAAAAAAAAAAATTTATGGTTATTACACCATATTTAGGACTTTTTTGGCTAAATTTTAAAAGTTAAAGGACTATTCTGGCTAAAAAAAAAGTTGAAGGACTATTTTGGCTAAAAAGAAGGTTGAGGGACTATTCTGGCTAAAGTGCAAAAGTTGAGAGACTATTTTGGCGATTTTTCCTTAAATAAATTATCTTGTATTATGTGTTATTTTAGAAAATCAATAAAGTTTTATATATATATACTTTTATCTTTAGTGCCATACTAATGGAAGGAGAATTATGTCTTTGGAATATCAATGTGAAAGGATAATTTAGTCACTTATACACATCTAGATTTATAATAAAATTGATACAATTTGATCTTATTAGTTTGTGCACATCAATCAAAAGCAACACTTATTTTAAATGGAAGGAGTAGTATAAAACTGCAATTTGATTGCACCCATAACATAAATCCCTGTGTTAGAAATTTAGATACTTCCTCTATCACATTTTATTTGGTAAGGTTAAATTTATATACAATTTAAGAAACGTTAATATTTGACCAATTACTAGAATATTTTTTTTTATAATAATTATCCCTCAATTCAAATTCAAAATTTGTTAGTTAATTTTAGAATTTCATAATTTTAAATAGTTTGTGAGAGTAATTAATATTTTTTTTGACAAAATGATAGAGTTATGTTAATAGTAACAATAGGCTAAATGGATTACATCAATTTGTGTTCGAAGCCACAAAGGGAAGGATGAAATCCATTCCTCAACACCTGAAATTCTAAGAGCGTAAGTAGCTAATTTGTGACTAACTCATTATCAAATCTAGAAGCAAAAGAAAAGTACAAGAGGTAATAATTTTGCCAAATAAAGAATATTTGACAAAACAATTCCCAAAAGAACATTATCTTTCCTTTGCTTCTGAATCATATCTACCACACATAATGCATGAGACTCTATTTGCACATCAAGTTTCCAGCATCTGTGCCAAGCCTTTTTGCATAGCAAATCTAATTGCACAAGCTTCCACCATTTTGATAGAAGGAAAAAGCAACAATTGGAAGCCCATGCACCAATGTAGTTACCATTGGAGTCCCTTGTAACAGCCAGCATCTGTATTAATTTTAATCACACCAACTAGTGGATATTGCCACCTTGAAACAATCAAAGAATTAGTTGAAAATACAGATGTAGAATCTTTCTCTAACTGATTAAACTCAATCAATTCCGTTTGTGCAACAGTGATAACATCAATTTTAAAAATCTAATCATGATCAAAGATCCATTTATTCTTGGACTTCCAAATGTGTCACATGTTATAACAGTAAAGCAAAAATGGTCACAAATACCTTCAGGCTTGGATAATTTGAATAAAGCCTTCCATCAAATCTAAAAATTATATTAAAACTACATATAAATTCAACCAATTAATAGGAGAGAGTTGTCAAATATTTTGAGAGAAAGAATACTAGTGGATTGTGTTTAAAACATCAGATGTTCTAAAGTTTTAATGTCCTCACCATACTTTGGACATCTATTATCATCAACAAAGAATTTAGAAGCCAAAACACAGCTAACAGCAACAATGCCATGTAAACATTTCTAAACAAAATGCTTAATTTTGTTCTTAACAGGCAAGTTCCATAAGGATTTCTAAATATTTTGCTGAGAAGAGGAATTACTAGAGTGACCCTTACTATTAGAATCCATTTTCTTACTATGTAATTGTTTTTTGGCTAAAACATAATCATGGTTTATAGAATAGGAATAACTTTGATTAAAATGTCAAATTTTTTTATCCCTACCTCCCAAGACAGACATAGGAATTTGAAAAATAATTTTAGCATCTTGACTAAAAAAAAAAATTCCTAACAGGAGAATGATCCCAGTCACTATTGTCAAAATTAAATAGCTTAGAAACCAATCATAATTGACAGTTAAGAGGATTTTTAGTCTTAGGTTTAAAGGAGTAAGGCTTAGTCAACCAAGGGGTCATCTCAAATTTTGATATTTTCCCCATTTCCAACCATAAATCTGTTATCACTATCAATCATACCTTTGGCAACATTAAACTTTTCCAAAGGAAAGATGAAGAAGGTTTGACAGAAGTGTGAAAGATAGAAGTATTAGAAAAATATTTGGATTTTAAGATTCTACTAAAGAATAAATTTGGCATTGTAAACAATCTCCAAATTTGTTTGTCAGGAAAAGCCAAATTAAAATATTCAAAATCATGAAAACCCAAACTCCTAACTTTTTGATTCTACAAGAGCAGACCATTTAAGCTAGTGTAACTTATTCTTACCAGAACGACTCTCACCCCACTAAAACTTAGATATAATTCTATTTAGATCTTTATAAAGACCAACTGGAAGTTTAGAGCAAGATCTAGTATACATAGGAAAGGACATCAAGATTGATTTAACCAAAAAGCCAAAAGCTTTTCTTTCCAACAAGACACGTTATTAATCACCCTCTATTTAATACTATCATTTGGAACACATATTATTTAGTTCTTCCAATTGACATTGGAAGTTCCAAATACTTAGGAGTTCCATTATCAGAAATCCCCCCAAAGAATGACAAATTTGAACCCTCAAAGAAGTAGAAGTATTCTTGGTAAAACACACAGAAGATTTATCAAGATTCACCACCTGCCCAAAACAAATCTCATACCTATGGAGTAGATTCATAATATTAAAACAATTAGTTAATCCAACTCTGCAAAAAAGTAAGGTCTTATCAGCAAACAGTAAATGAGAAACTAAAGGTCCACCCTTACTAATTCTAATGCCAGATATCTGTTTATTCATTGAAGCTTGACACAAAAGGTTACTAAGATCTTCAGAACAAAAAGGAAAAGATAAGGAGAAAAAGGGTCTCCTTATCTAATACCCCTTAAAGGTTTAATATAACCACACACATTCCTATTGATATTAAAAGAATAAGAAATAAATGTTACACATTTCATTTCCCAACCCATCTAGTTAGGACAAAAACATCCATTTTATCCGTGATTTTGGCTAAGAAATCTCATTCTACCTATCATAGGCTTTAGACATGTCCAATTTGATTGCCAGAAATCCTTGCTTGCTTTTACGTTTACTATTCAAAAATGCATATATTTATGTGCAATCACTACATTGTCTAAAACTTGCATACCAGGAATAAAAGGAGATTGTGATTTATGAATATACTTAGACAGAAAAGGTTTCACCCTATTCACAAGAATTTTAGAAATAATTTTATATTACACAGGCTTATTGGCCTGAAATTAGACACATGACTAGGAATCTTAACTTTGGGAATTAAAATAATTATAGTGTGATTAATGGATGAAAGTAAATGTCTAGAATGAAAAAACTTGAAATATAAATGTCTAGAATGAAAAAACTTGAAATAGCCTGAGTAACATCATTAGCAACGGCACCTAAAATTTTTGAAAAAAAGCATGAAATTAATACATTCGAACCAAGTGACCTATTAGGTTGCATAGAGAAAACAACATTTTTAATCTTAGAAATATGCACAAACTTCGTAAGTTGTTCATTCATATTGACAATAATAGAAGATGATATACCTGATAAGACATCTTCATAATTTGATGGATTAGAGGATAAAAAAGTTCAAAATAATATTTTGATACCTCATCTAAAACCTCAGTTAGCTTGTCACAAGAAGTTCCATCATCTTTAATAATTTTCACGAGTTTATTCTTCTTCCTTTACTAAACAGTAGAGGCATGAACGTATTTAATATTTTTATCACCATGTTGTAACCACTTCATCCTTGACTTTAGATGCCGAAAGAGCTCTTCCTCATTATAAGCCAACCGAAGACTATGCTTAAGACCCTTAACTTTGGATTTATAATGATCATTATGACCTTGAGTCACTTCTTGGATTCAGCTTTTAGTTTTCAAATTTTTTTGCCCAGATCTCAACATTGCCACACTACAATGCTTGATTTTCTGCCCAATCTTAAAGATCCTTGAACCTTGAAGTAACACATTAGTACCCCAAGTTTTCTCAACAACTCCTTTGACCCCTTTATGACTTAGTCACCTTTGGCAAAAAATGAATATTTTCTTATGATTGATATTATTATGCTTAGTATCTAATAATAACATCATATGATCAGAAGATTCATTAGGTAAATGAGCCACATTAGCTTTATCAAACTTAATCCTCCATGAATTAGTAGAAAGAACTCTATCCAATCTTTCATCCATAGATCCCTCACCGTCCTAATAATTAGCCTAGGTCCAAGAATATCCATTGAAACCCAAATCCGTCAAGGCATTATCGTTAACAAAAGATCTCAAGAGACTAAATGAACACTTAGATCTTATTTCCCGCCCCTTTTCTCATCATGGCACAAAATGTTATTAAAGTTACCAAGCAAAACCACATCATCCCCCCATATATTAAACTTACTAGAAAGAATAGACAATTATTTTTTTCCTCATATTATCTTCACAACTGATATAAATACAAATACACCACCAAATAAGATGCTGTTATCCTGCTCATCTTGAATTTTAACTTCAATAGTTCAAGTAGAAGAGACAGCATCTAAAACAACCACATCAGTATTCTAGAACAAGAGCAAACTACCTGATTTGCTAATAGAATTAACATACACATATGAGTGAAACCTAACTTCCTATGAACCAATATCAGCAAATTTTCTACCATTTTAGTTTCTGACAAAAACAGCAATTAGGAGAATGATGAAACACCACATCTTTCAATTGGGGAACTATCAAGGATCTTTCCAATCCTCAATAATTCTAACTAATAATCTTCATTTATTCATCTAAGCCTATTTAAGGCTGGCCATCACTACCTCAGAAACATCAGTCAAAGAACTTACCTCTATCTTAGTATCATCAGTCAAAGTGCTCACCTCCACCTTAGGTTTTTTGTTCCAACACCAATATGAAATAGTTGTGCATTCCTCTTCCTTCCTTAGCTCTAATCTCCTATCTCCTAAAATACTTCCTGGTTCTCTAAAGGTGTCTCACACTATTGTGGTCATAATATTCATATAGCAATAGATCACCTAGAGAGGGAATACCAACAACAATGGGAACTGAGTATCTAAGGCTTCAGATTCCACTACAAGTTGTTGTATGACAACATCAGAGTGGATAGATCGTAGATTTTTTGAAAAATTAGAATTATGGTTTCAAGATAGGTAATTGATGATGATGGTATAAAAATTGAAGAATTAGCCAGTACCATGGGTAAAGAAGTGGATGAATCAGGTTCATATGCATGGACAGTTTCAGAAGATGCAATTGAAATTAGGAAAGAGGAATTAGGGTTTGGAATTAGAGATTGATTATGTGAAGGTGTATGAGTCAATGTTAATAATGAATTAGGAATATACTGAGAAAGAAAGTAATGGTTATGAGCTAGTACACATGATAAAGTGGAATAAGGGAACAACTACATGTTAGTTAAAGTAAATGACGACGTATCTGCTTTAAAAAGGGATTTCAAAAAAAAAAAGATTAGGCAATTGACAAAAAGAATTTAAAATGTAACTACTCTTTGAAAACAATCACCAGAATTAACTACTTCGACCGCCTTCATCCCAATCCTATCCCTTGCATAACTATTAGTTGTCACCGGAGACTTCTCTGAATCCACCCTATTATCAGAATCAGTTCTCGCTGGAGAAGCAATTTCATGATCAGTATTAATATCAACCAAAGAAAAATAGGAATCCTTCACTGTATTTTGTGGTTTCATGGATAAAGATCGTCTTTTAGAAGATCTGAAGGTTGAAGAAAAAGACCATACTGTGTAGGCATTAAGCAACTATACAATAGATCACTATATTTTCTTCCACAACCTCTTTCACAATGTACAACACATCCACAATAAAAACAAAAGACAGGAAAATTCTCGTATTTGAAACTAATCCACCTTGCCAAGCCCTCATAATTGACATTCAAACCATGAAGTAATGCTTTGCTCAAGTTGAAACTAACAAGGATTTTGATATGTCTACCTTCTTCGCTGCAAACTAATGCACCAATTCTAGAACTGCCACCTCATAAACAACATCTAAGACACCGCCTATCTTCCTTCCAATTGCTTCAATTAACCAATCAACTGGAAGATTCCATAATTGGATCCAAATAGTAGTATTGGAAAAATTCTACACTCTATCATCTAACCCAACCCCCTATCGATTTAAAATAAGGAAGTGATTGTCAAAAAACTAGGGCCTTCTTGCAAGGATTCTATCATGTCTTGCTCTTGGGAGAAGAAAAACTGAAAGTAATTCTTCCCTAATTCAACAACCTTATAACTAGAAGGATAGTTCCATACAATTGTATAATATTTTTCAATCCGGTAAAATTAACAATTCTTTCACCAAAAACTTTACCAAGAAAACTTAGCCTACATTTGTTTCTAATCTTAACCGAATTAAAATGACCAATAGAGATACCTTCTTGTTCTTGGGGATGTAGAATAAAACCTTCCAACTAATGAACTAAATCCTCTTCTATCAAATTTGAACAAGTACTTCAATCTACCACTTAAGAAAGAGAGATCAAGCTAAAAAAGGTACAGAATAAAAAATTGAGTTTTCAATAAGATGAAATTTTTTGATTTTTTCCATATTTTGAAAATTTTATGGTTTTTGAAAAATACTAACAACTAGAAGATTAAATCAAAGATGTACAATAAAGGCCATAGAAGAAAATAGAGGGAAAAACAAACAAGATGAAACAATCAAGGAAAGACTATATGTGAAGAGATGAAACCCTTCTATAAAAGTGAGAGGACCAAAATACTCTCAAGAGAGAGACTGGAACACGTAAGAAAAAAATAGCCTTTATATACTTGACTTTTTAAGGAGTGACAAATAGGGGTGTACATACTCAAATTTGTAATCGATTTCGAATTCAATTTGATTAAAAGAATTAGGTTAAATTTTGATTTTGGTTAGAAATTTATTAACCAAATTCATGAATAGGGTTAATGAATTTGAAATTGTAGATAGTTTTTTTGAATTTGATTAACCAATTTCTGTTAACGTCATTTTATTAATATTTTCAAGTTATATGATATTCTAGTTTTTACGTAATATTTTGATTATTCAATTAAGTCATATGATGTAGTTCTTACTTATTTATCTGAATCATTCATCAATAAAAACTACACAGATATATCAAATTATTTTTAAAAAATAAAGTAAAATTAAGAAAATTTTGCTTGAAAAATATGTTTTTGTAAAGGATTGTGACCCAATGATAAGGGTCCAACTAACCCAAGTTGAATTTACTGAATCGAATTTAAAACTGAGTACCAAATTCGAATTTGGTTAATTGAACTTTCTATAGACTTGAATTTGAAATTGAAATTGGTTAAAAGTTTTAGAATCTTTTTCGAAATTTGACCGATTTTATTTACCGCTTAACCGATCAGTTAACTTGTACTCACCTATGGTGGCAAATAATTTAGGACAAATCAAAATAGAAATAGTAATATATAAAATGGGATAGAGGGAGTACAAAATGTCCAATATTATATATCCCATATCGCGTTAGCTATTAGATCCTAAACTAATTAATAAAGTTCATAGACCAATCCACTCATTGCCAATTAGTTTTGAAATAGAAGTCTATATTCTTTAATATGGCATTAGAGGTTAAACTAAGGTGTTCACTCATCCACACATGAGTCGAACTCTTCTATGCATTGGTCATGATTTCGTGAGTTTCTGTCAAGTCAATGCTTCTTGTCTTGTTTAGGTATTGGACTCGACTTCATGGATTTATCTTGTTTAGGTATTGGGTTTGATTTTATGGGTTTTTGTCATGCCATTACTTCTTGTCCACTTGGTTTGGGTTGGCTCTCATCAATTTCTGCTAGGGGTGAGCAAATATTCAGTTAACCGAATTTGTGAATTAGACTAATGAATTCAAGAATCAACTGAGATTTTTTTAAATTCGATTAACCAGTTAAAATTGAAAATAATATATATATATATATATATATATATATATATTACATGGCTTTTACATTTCTTTAAATTTTACACTTCACATCCAATACTAAATGTTTTAAATGTATTTTATTAATAAAAATTTTAATTTGTTTTATTTATTTTTATCTTTATCCATATATAATTATATTTTTTATATATTAAATTTTGTACTTTCATACATAATTATATTGGTAGTGACTTACACATGCTTACATTGTTAGTTATTGAATTATTACTGATAAATCACTTTATGTAGCCTTATATTATGTATAATATTAATATTTACACCTTACATGATATAATCATTTTATATGTAATTATAATGTTAGCTATTAATCAAGTTACATGGTGTAATATATTTTATTTTTTTTTACATATTTTTATTATATTAATCAATAAAAGTCATACATATAAAAAATATATATATATGTGTGGAAAATTAAATAAAATTTAAAAATTTTATTTGAGGAACCTATTTTTATATACAGGAATTTAACCAAATGTTAAGAACTCAACTGGCCCAAGTTCAATTTGGTTAATCGAATTCAAAATTGATTACCGATTCGAATACTCTTAAATTAATTGAATTTGAAATGAAATTGTTTTAAACTTTTAGGACCCTTTTCTAAATTTTGACCCATCAACCGATTGGCTAACTGATTCTCGCTCCTAATTTACTCCTAATTTTGCCTTGCCAATCCAATTTTTGTTTGAATTTGGTCATGTGTGAGTGGGGGTGTTAAAGTATAAAATATCCCGCATCGATTAACTATTAGAAATTATTTAATAATGTTTATGAGCCACTCCACTCATTGACAATTAATTTTGAGATAAAATTCATGTTGACAATTAATTTTGAGATAAAATTCATGTTCTTTAACAATAAAATTATGTTTTCTCTGGCAAAAGTATTTTTTTTAATACCTTAAACTATAAGAATAAATTAAATCATTCAGTTTTTATGTTAAACAAAACAATAACTGTAGGACTAGGCAATAGGCTGCCTGTACCCAAATGTTAGCTTACAAGTTACCAGTAGTCTAAAAATTTCAGTTAATTGATGTGTATTTAAAGAACGTTACATGATCAGTCTATTTACAAACTTGTTTGCGGATTAGATATATATATAGAAAATATATCTCTACGTATATATATAATGTAAAGAATAGTAATTATTTAAAATTCTAATACTTTCCCTCAAGTTGGAGCATGAATATTACAAAAGCCCTACTTGCTAATCAAATGCTGAAAAATATTATATCCAACTGCTTCGGTGGCACATTAAAACCCAAGCACTTTGGTGAATATATTGAGACAAGATAAAGACAACTTGATTATTAGTGTGACTGATGATGACCGGATCTAAAAGAAATTTGGTAGCTTGATTTCTCGTTGTAAATAAGATGTTTGGATCTAAAATATTGAACGAGTTGAATTCTCGGCGAAAACACAATCAAATCTAAAAAATTAAACACCTTAAATTTTCGGTGTAAACAGAAACAAAAAATATTTGGAGAATTAAAAAAGATACTATGTGGTGGCTGAAAACATGTGAAAATTTCAGTTTATTGATGTGCATTATATGAAAGGTTATAGAATTACATGACCAATATATTTATAGATTTATTTGCAGACAAGATATATATAGATGACATATATCATACTATTATTCACATCTCTACAGATACACATAACGTAAAGAGTGGTAATTATCTGAAGTTCTTACTAGTAGTATTAGTTTATTGTTTACATAATTAAATCACACGTCTTAATCTTGCTATCGTCAGTATTATTTTGTTAATTACTGGCCGGAACTTCTGATAGGAATGACCTAGTTACTAGTTTTGTCCAATTACATTTGATAAACGCGAAAAAATTTATTGCCAGTAGGCAACAACCCATGCCATGCGAATATGCATTGATATGTTTGATATATAAGGATTAATTCCACTGTCATATCTCACAGATTCCCAGTTTATACCTCTATTTTATTTTTGAATATTTTACACTTTAATTATGAAATCCGTTTTACTATAATTTAATTTCTAATATCGCCATCAAATTTTAAAAAAAGTTGTTAAATTACGTATATATTATATATCTATTTAGATTTTATTTGACAGAAAGAAGGGACTAAAAAGTAAAAAAATGAAGTTTGAAATATATGATCTATACTATTATAAAAGTTTGAGTTGTATTTTCCTCTAAAGTGTTTCTTTCCTTTTTGATCTTTCTAATTTACCTATTCATACTTGAATTTGAACTAAAAAATATTGGATAAAAATGTAAAGTTTAAGATTATCCTATATAAAGCACATGGACACACATTAAATTTGGTCATCTAAAGTAATTCAATATACATGAACTTAGATACCTAGAGAAATTCTAAACTTGCATATTATTATTGGATAAAACTTAAATATAATGACCTATTTGTCCATTAGTTACGGTAGTATATCATCATTTTATTATAGGAATTTAGGTAGATCAAAAAAGGTCAAGGGCTTCTTCCTTTTTTTGTATCTTTCTAATTTGCCAATTCATACTAGAATTTGAACTAAAAATATTGGATAAAAATGTAAAGTTTAGGTTAGCATAATTTAAGTACAAAGAATAAAACATATGGTAGAATTCATATTATGCTTCCCTTATTCACTATGACTCGTATTGTAGACACCTATTTTTGTCCCTTAAGTTGTCCCCTATTTTCCTTTTAATTTGTCTCTCAATTTTCTTTTAATTTTTTCTTTTTAATGTCTTTTTAACCTGCTCTTTGATTTTCTTTTAATTTACCCTTTAATTCCTTCTTAATTTATGTTATTATGTTTAATTATTCTTATGCGTTTTATGCTTTTCAAATACTAAGAATGAGTTCTAATATTATTAAATTTTTAGATTTAAAAAAAAAAATTAATTAAATTAGAAATTAAATTAATTAATTGGTTTTAAAAAAAATTAAAAAAAAAAAAAAATTCAGCGCGTGAACACCCTTTTGACCATTTTTACACTCAATCCAATTCATTAAAAGCACAAAAAATCAGTCTAAAGTGGGAGAAAAAAGTTTTTCTGCAGAGAAAATTTTCTTAAGCCTAAAAAATCTGTCAAAACAGCCAACTTTGAGCCAAAATTCCATACGATCAGATAGAAATTAGACTAAACTCAAAGTAGAAAAATTGTAGAGGGTTACTGGGGTTACAACTTCTCTTTGTAAATCTTAAGCAAAATCATCCATTTAGAGGGTAAAAAACGTGGTAGAAAAAGGCTGTTGGTCCAGAGGATCTGCAGAAAAATTTCGAAGTCTGGAAAATTTTCCAGAAAACCAACTTTGAGCCAAGATTTCAAGCGACGAATAAGGAACTGGAGTAAACTCAAAGAATAAAAGTTGTAGAGGGTTCCTGAAGTTACAACTTCTATTTTCAAACCCGAAGCAAAATCGTCCATTTGGAGGGTCAAAAACGTGGTAGAAAAAGGCTGTTGGTCCAAAGGATCTGCAGAAAAAATTTCAAAGTTTGGAAAATTTTCCAGACAACCAACTTTGAGCCAAGATTTCAAGCGATGGAAAAGGAACTAGGTTAAACTCAAAGAATCAAAGTTGTAGAAAGTTCCTGGAGCTACAACTTCAATTTTCAAACCCGAGGCAAAATCGTTCATCTGGTGGGTCAAATGCGTTGTGAAAGAAGGCTGGTAGCCCACAAAAATCTGCACAAAAAAAAAGTAAGGTTAGAAAAATTTTATTTCTATTTTTACTCCTCTAGATTTCAGTTTTTTTCATTTTAACCCGAGAATATTTTCTTAAATTACTTTTAGGCCCTTCTGATAGGGCCCACTTGATGCCACGTCATTGATGACGTGGCACCATCAGATTGCGCCACGTCTCTGATGACGTGGCATCCCCAGATTGAGCCACGTCATCGATGACGTGGCACCACCAGATTGCGCCACGTCAGTGATGACGTGGCATTTCAAAAAAAAAAAAATTCCAAAATTTCAGAAAAAATATTTATTTGCGGTTCTTGGCCCTCCAGATTTCAGATTTCTCCATTTTTAGCCCTCAAATAATTTTTTAAAATTACATTTAGGCCCTTAAAGAATTTTCTTTAATATTACTATTTTTTTTCTCCTCAAATTTCTTCCAAATTACATGTTTTATGTCAATAACCACCAAGTTTTACTTTGACTTCTGTTTGGCATTTTAATACGTTTTAATTACCCTTTGAATGTGAAATTACTGTTTTGCCCCTATGAGTATTAAATTGTAAATAGACTTTGATCTTTGCACATATTTTTTGATTAATTGCTTTTGTGATGATTGGTGCTTTATTTTAATGTTTGTTGGTCTCAATATAATATTTATGCCTTATCTTACTTGTTAAATTATGTGAATTTACTCTTTTGCCCTCAAATTTTGGATTAGTTGCACAACTAGACGTTAAGTATTTGAATCAAATTCAATTTAGCCCAGGACTTAATAATTGTATCAATAATATAAAATTGGGCTAGAAATAAACTCCGGCGTGCGTATGATAAATGACTATTTTGCCCCTTGGGAGTTAAAGGGCACTACAAGCTCAATGTGTGCGACTTTTAATTGGCCCCGGGCTAAATCTACCTGTCTATGTTAATATTTACCATTTATTTTTGTTTCCTCATTAACATGTACATATTTTATTACTTTTAAACTATCTCAAAGCACACGTATGCTACAAAGCCGGCAATAATGAATACTAAAATTGAAAAGAGAAACGCGATAAAATCACGCAACCGGTCCAACGCGGGTAAAGTGGGTGCCGAGGGAAATTCAAATCCATCCCAAACCTTCCCATTTTACAACAGGATTCCCGAACTCATTTTCTTGAGTTACGCGGACCAGGAGTCAATCTAAACTAGGGTTTATTTTCTTTTTAAATTTTTGATGTATTTTTGTGTACGGCGCACCAACACACGGTGGCGACTCAGATATATAACAGTTAAAAAATTTAAAATTTTTATACAATTCATACCAATAAATTAAAGGCCCCGTTATGTAATAGAGAAGCCCTTAAATAGGTGATTCATTTAAATTTGTAATAGTAAGTAGGTAATTTATGTTTGTAAATTGTAAGTAGGATTTTTGCATTCAATCACCTATTTCACGAGTACCACACGTTGGCGACGGTGTCGGTCCCACCGATACCAGCTAGACCGCGGGTCGGTAAGCACTCAATAAAGGGGGGCGCGACACGCATCATTCAAAAATATCAATTATTTAATAAAATAAGAAAAATTATAAAAGTGTGAGTTGTGTTTTCTCCCCAAGTATTTTTCCCTTTTTTGATCTTTCTAATTTGTCCATTCATACTAGAATCTGAACTAAAAAATATTGGACAAAAATACAAAGTTTAGAACTGCCCTATATAAAGCACATGCATACACATTGAACTTCGTTGTTTAGAATAACTCAATACACATGAATTTAGACACTTAGAGAAATTTTAAACTTGCAAATTATTATTGGGTAAAACTCAAATATAATGACCTATTTGTCCATTAGTTATGGTAATATACCATCATTTTATTGTGGACAATTTAGGTAGACTAAAAAGACTAAGTATTTCTTTCTTTTTTGATTTTGTTAATTTGTTCATTCATGTTAGAATTTGAACTTAAAAAATATTGGACAAAAATGAGAAGTTTGGGTTATCTAAGTACAAACTATAAAATGTAGGGTAGAATTCATATTATGCTTCTCTTATTCATTATGACTCATATCATTCAAAAATATAAATTATTTAATAAAACAAGGAAAATATAATGGACTAACACACAAGGAGAAAATAAAAGGACTTTTTTTTTCTTTCATTCAAAAGAGAGAGAAAATAAAAGGAAAAACTTAGAGTCAAATTAAAAATCCTAAATCCTAAAAACCTAAACCCTAAACTCTAAAAAAAAACTTAGAGTCAAATTAACAAAAGAAAAATAAAAGGAAGTAAAAAAAATTGTCTCAAAATTTGATTATCCAATAATTTCAACCCTTCCCATTCCTTTCACCTCCATAGGTAACCACCTGGACATTCCTACCACCTCCCAGCCCCTATCCCTATCCTTCTACCCTAGACCTCCACCACCAATCCACCACATCAAGCCCCTCCCACATTCCCGATTTACCTCATATTTCTATCTTGCCACCCCATCCCCTACCTCCAGATTTAACAGATCTCCAGTCCCCTGTCCCATCATGCCACCCACACCTTCTCCCACCCTTGATATGCCTATCTACCCTAACTTGCCTTTATTCCCAGCCTCTCACCCCCATCAACCTCTGGTCGATTTGCCCCTAAACCTATCTACCCACCCTAACCTCTCACGTTCGATCCTCCATCCCTTGATTTCTCTCACCACATCGCCATCCAGACACTCCACAAGCCCCCACCCTGACCCACTACTGATCTGCCAGTCAAACCTCGTCTAGCCACTCCCTGTCCCAACTATTCCTTCCGTGATCCCTATCCCTCATCCTCAATATATCTACTACCCCAACTTTCCCAACCTAATCTGTCCTCGTCATAACCTGCCTCACCAACCAGGCACCTTATCTATGCTTTTTCTAAGTATTTTGACAATATTGCCCTTGATAAATAAGATTTTGTTATCCCACAAGGCTCTAAACTGATAGAATGACATCAAATGAGTACTTTGATAGTTTAATGCCCATTTTTGTGAAAATAATAGTTTAATGACCTTATTTGGGATATATCAATAATTTTATGATCTTATTCATAGTTTTCTCTCTATTTTTCTTTTTTTTAGTTTAACTAAAATAATTGTTCCAACTATTTTATGCCTTTTAGAAAAAGACTTAGATTTTTCGTGTTAATTGATTTTGTAGAGCTTTTTTCAATAAAAAAGATACAGTTGTAAACTAAATGGTCAAAATTAAATCTATATCACTTATATATCTTGTATAATTTATAGTGATTTATAAAACTTATACATTCATTAATCAACTTTTGTACCATATATTAGAAAAGTTAAGATACAGTTCTTTGTCTTTGAATTAAAGTATATATATTTTCATAAGTGCCACAATTCTACTCACCCTTAAGAATTACAAGCAAAAGAACACGTAATTAATCACAAGTCTTTGAATACTCATATGTTTAAAAATCAAATTTCAAAACCCAATTGATAAGAGAAGAAGGTGAAAAAAAATCATGGGAGGAAGAAGTCGAAAAAAGATTACATAAATCTATTTTGGTGTGTTTAATCTCATAAGAGTTTATATACTTACCATTATATGCTTGTTTTCAGCAATATGTATTTATTGCCACAACACCCAAATTCTGGTTAGCTAAAATTTATTCTTTTTGTGATATACAAGAACTTAAATTTAGTGATTTGCATATTCTATTTTTATTCATATTTTTTTCACTTAGATGATGTCTTTATGCTATTTGATCTTATGCAAATTGAGGCTATTGATAATTTAGGTAGTGCTAATATGAGGCAAATATATTTTTTGAAAAAGGCAAAATGAAGTTAATAGTATGTTTTATTCTCCTTTATGAGTAGTCTATTTCTTTGATTGATGAACTTTTAAAAACAATCTTAGAAACATATATATTGCATACCCATAACAAGAGCAATAATTAAAATAAATATCTATCTTAATTTGCCTAATATATGGTACATAAGTTGATAATGAATATATAAGTTTTATAAATCATTGATAAATCTAGGAAACTATAGTTTTATGTACCTTAAATTTATGTTTTTTCCCCAGTTTTGAACATTTTTAGGGTTTAAATGCTGTTTTTACTAATTTTTGCATTTATGTTCTAAAATTTAGTAGTTGTATTAATTAAGTGCTTTTAATGTTATTTTAGTATTTTTATATAATTAATTGATTTTATTTATTTGTAGGGTTTGTTCGGAGAAAACTGCGTGACAGTCGGATAAGAAACGAACCAAATTAAGCCATAATTGGATGATGAAGCCAAGCTAAATGTTGAGAAAAAAAATCTAATTGTGGTTGACCGGGGTTTAAATTTTGAAGAAGGAAAATTATTGACCAGGGTCAATGTTGAAAAATTACTACTGGAACTTTGACCATCTGTATATTGACCATGGTCAATATTCCTAGGGCCCAAAAACACCCAAAATGAAGCCATTTTGTGGTTGAAATTTCTCCCCCAATCCTAGCACTACAAATACCACATTTCAATCTTTTTCCACATAGTTAGAGTGTGTTAGTAGACGTAGAAGTAGGTTAGAGTTCTCCTTCATTTTCCTCACAATTTGGGAAGAATTTTCTTAGATCAGATGTAGTTTAGTGTAATTTCTACCTCCTAGTTGTGGATTGAAGATTATTAATGTAAGATCTTTTATGTTTATTTTAATCTCCTTTATTTTGTGTTAATTTTGCATAGTTTAGTTTAATTGCTTTCATCTAATTGCTTTCTTTGCTTGATTTTTTATTTTAATTAGGAGATTTAGTTCATGGACTTTTTATTTAAATTCTTTCTTCACTTGATTTCTTAGTTTAATTGTTGATTTAGATTATGGGCTTTCTTTAAAAATAATTTCCTAGTGAAAATTTATAGCTTAGACTAGCTCAATTTGAGTAGTCTAGTTGAATTTCCTTCCTTTAATTACTTTCTATACTTGCTTTCTTACTAGTAAATGGGTAGATTAATTAATGGAATTTCTTTAATTATATTTCCTTAGTGTTCATGAGTAGTTAGATTAGTAATTACTTATTAAAAAATGCTTTCCCATTTTCATGTTTTCTTCAATTACTTTCCTGGAAAAAATGCTTTCATGGAAAAAATGCTTTCTTTAGTGTTCATGTTGATTTTAAATTGCTTTTCTTGCCTTTAGATTACTTTCATAGTCTCTTAAATTCTAATTTAGCAAAAACTCCTCTTGTAAGCAATCACTTTAACTAATAATACAACCAAATAATTGATAATCACCAATCAATCCTTGTAGGTTTGATCCCTACTTTCTTTTACTACTAGTTGACAACCGTATAGTTGCGGGATGCCGCCTAGTTAGTAGTTGGATTTAAGTGTTTTATAAATGATATAATTAGATGTTCTCGAAAAAGGCATCAAGTCCAAAGTTTTGGCACTCTTGCTGGAGATTGGTTTTTAGTGATGTTGATATAATTTAGTTGGCTAGATTGAAGTCTTTTGTTTTTCTTGTATAGTTGTTTCACCTATTTGAAAAGTCAAAATGATTTTTATTTTGTGGTTGTGTTCTTATTTTGAAAATTCCAAAAAAAATTTCATGTTGATGGATGATAAGTTCATAATTGTGTTATATTTTATGTGTCAATTACAATGTTTTTGTGTATTGTAAGCAAGATTTGAGTATTGTTGAGCTTAATTTGGTTATTCTTAGTTTTTGTAGGGTTAAAGTGAAAAAGAGCTGAAAAATATGAGAACAGATGAAAGAAAATGCTAAGGGCGGAACAGGAACGAGTATGAAGTTATTTCGGATGGTGTTTTGTATTTCAAGCATAACTTTCTTATCTGAGTTCCAATTGAAGTTATTTGAGATGCATTGGAAAGCCAAGGCAAAGAGCTACAACTTCTGTGTTTCGCACTTTCTCAAATTATGCAATAGCATCAAGGTTAAAATCGAAGCCGAAGGAGGAGCACAGTTGAGGAAGCTAGCGCACATTAGCTGGAGCTATGCCTCGCATGTGTGCTGTGTCTAGAAGTAGATTCCCAGTGCCCATGTGAGTGAGAAAGGAATAGGCTAGGACCTCACTGCCTCACGCGCACATGTGCGGAAAGACTCCGGCGCATGTGCGGGGAAGGTTGTGAGAAGGCGTGAAGTGGATTTCCAGCAGGTTTCTTCGCTCGGATGGACTCTTTTCAGCCGATGTCATGTCCTTATCCATAAATCCTTGCTTGTAACCCTAAGTACTCATTATAAATACTCCATTTAGGGTGAGAGAAAGGGATCGACACTTTATTTTCTAGCTTTATCTAGGGTTTTTAGCAGTAAAAATTCCTTTTTATTCTTTCATGGCACTTTGTGCTTGAAACCTTTTCTTGGTAGAGGGATTTGAAGCCATGGTCAATTCGACTATGTTGTGAGACTTCTTGTGCTTGAATTATTCACTTTATCAAAATTATCTAGAGTATTGATTATTTTTCTACAATTAATTTTATGATTGTTCTTTTAACTTATTATTGCTGCAGAATACTAAGTTATTAGAATTAATATACTGCTAGATTGTTTTAACCAAGTGTGCTAAATTCAATAAGTGAAGCAACTGAATTTGATAATTACTAGATTAGTGTTATTGAATTTAGGGAAATTAATCATCTAATTGGCATAACCGCGTGCGTTTATGTTTAATTAGCCTAATTGTTCTTATTGATTTTAATGCTTCTATTTTAATCTTTGGAGTGCGTTTGGGTTAAATTAATAGTTAGCGTTAATTGGATTGCGTGTTGAAAATTAACCAACTTTAGAAAGAAATAAGAATCAACTTTGAATTGGTATTCATTCGGGTTAATTCTTCAATTAGTGCTTGATATAGAATTGAATTATCTTGTGTGTCAAGGATCGACTAGTGAAATTTTCATGGTGGATATGACCAAAACCAAGACCTTTCTTAATTGAATTCTGTCTATATATTTTACTATTTTAGTTTTAGTTTGAAAGCATTCAAAACCCCATTTTCCATTTAGCACAAGAATAAACTCCGTTCTCTGTGGGACGACTTATACTCACCGCTACAACATGTTGAGAGTTGTTAATTTTGGGTGCCTACGACAGCATTACAACTCGGCAGCATATTATTTGCTCACCAATGGATTGTTTAGACTAGCTAGTAGTCTAAACTTTCCTATTTTTCTTGTTTATGTGTCTTTTTTTGTTTTGTTCGTGTTGTTTGTTGCTCCAAGATTATGCAAGGACCTAATTGAATCTATTCATACAAAAAAAATAAATTATGATAACCGAGGAATGTTCAAGGAGCATGGTTTTTGTTTTGATTACGCTCCCTAGCTTTCCCTTAGACTATCAAATGGGATGGTCTAACCATCCACATCCTTATGAGAGCTACTATAAAAATCCCTACACTTTTCCTCCACCAATCCAAGAACATAATGAGGCAAGTAAAGATCAATGGACATGTGGATGCAAATTCAAGACCTTTGAAAAGAAATTACCAAATTTCAAAAAGTCATTGCCAAAGATCGAGAAAAGCTAGCTAACGAACATGCACAATTACGAGAAGAACAAGCTAGATTCTTCGAAGACCAAGAAAAATCCACCAAGAGGTTACAAAACCAACTTGCCAAAATGTAAGGAATGGTAAATGGTGTAGAATAATGGACTCTGACACTCCCAACAAATGAAGATGAGAGTAGTAAACCGGTTCAAGAAAAAAATCGTTGAATATATCTTAGAAGAAATCGGCTCCCATGTACCTCTTGAGCTTGAAGTTATAACAACCGAGACATTCAGCACTTATATAGAGGAATCACCAACTTTCCTTTTACATGAGTGTGAGTTTATTCCAGTTATAACAGAAGAGGTGCCATTTGGTGAGTTTGTGGACAAACAGCTTGCTCGAGGAAGAAAAGAAGAAGAAGAAGAATATTTCCTAGAGGGGTCGGGGAGAGCACAATCCACTTATTCTAGGTTCAAAACCTTAGGGATTTTGGAGGAGTTTAACAATGGTGCAAATTCACCAAGGATTACAATATCTTGGAGAAGCCTCCTTGGTGTTGAGAGCGTATTTCTTTCCCTTTTTATTATGCTTTATTTTACTTTCCTTGTCTTAGTTTAAGTAGCCCATTGGTAATAAAGGATAATAGCCTTGTGCTTAATTTAATTTATATGATGAAGTTGGTGATTGACTTTTGATTCTCTTGGACAAATTTGGTTATTAATGAGAATATTAATAACAATGTATGACTTTTTGTGATTTGTGAATGATAAACATATTTTATTGGATGAATTTGGACTTGGATTTTATCATTTGATTGTGAAAATTCTAGTTGATGATACACTTGATTTGATAAATGTTTTGAGCTTAATTTGAGCAATCATGTGAATGCTTGATATGGATTGAGAGTAGTCTTTGTGATATCTCTTTGAATCTAATTATGTGTAAACTAAGTCATTTGGGGGGATGAGTTGGCATTTAGATAATCTATTTGTTGTGTTAAATCTTGTTACCTCTATTTGTGTTTTTTCTTTTTCTTTAATTGTTTGAATCTGTGAAGCCCCAAGGACCATTCCTTAGTGTATCCATGATTGGTTGTTGAAGGAAATTCAATTTCTAGGACTCATATTTAATTGGTAATAGCATTTATATGGTCTGCTTCAAATTGCTTATTGCTTAGCCTTGATTAGTGTTGTGCTTAGTATTGAAGAATTCCATGATTAAGGGTAGACGTCTTGTTTCTAAGTTCAATTTGTGCTTAGTTGGTAACATTCACTTTCACTTAGTTAATATATTGTCTATAATCTACATGAGCTTTTGTCCAACTGTAGTCAAAAGTCATTTCATAGTTTCATGTTTAGCTAGTTTGTGTTTTCATGCTTTCTATTAGTATTTTTGCTTTCTTGTGCTAAATGGTGAGTGGATAGATGAGTGGTACTCATCAAGTAAACAATGTGAAATAGAGTGTGGTGGTATCTACTATCTTGTTAATTGGGAATGGTTTTTGTTTTGTTGTTTGTGAAAGTTGAAATTGGATGTTGAACATAGGTAGCATTTTATGTGAAAAATGGGATTTAATCCTTGAAACGTAATAATGTTTTTAACTACTTCATAAAATGGCTTTCTATCTAGTTTTAACCTCAAACTTTACTTTTTCCGTAGAGTTTTTCCTTTAACAAGTTCAATTGATGGTTGGTATAGTTAAATATTTCAAAATTTTTGATAATTGATTTTGAATGTAGAAAGAAATGACTTAGGTCATCCTTTGATTATGTTGTACGAACTTGCATTTTGGGATATTTTATGGGTTTTGTTGAGGTCTGGCTTGGTACATTGATTGGAATAGTGTAAGTCCCCCACTTTAGCCAAGTTAGCTAGATTTTAGTAATGATCTAGGCATTTTCTTAGACCGTTTCAACGAAAAAGCCTACATTACATTGATATTATCCCTAGTGTCCCCATTGACTTTAGGGCTTATAGCCTAATTTCATTGTTAACCACATCACTTAGCCACTCCACTTTGTTTATTTATTCTCTCTTCCTCCCGTCACTTTAGACATTACAGAAATAATTGTAGTTCTTCAATGTAATTGTCGAGATTCCTATGGTGGTTTTATGAAAAGTTTTTTTTTGTATTTTTTATGAGGAATGAATTCAATAGCTTAATGTTTAATTATATTTTCCCTTGTGTAATTCTTGTTATATTATTGCTTAAAAAAAGAAAAGAAAATGAAAACAGAAGAAAAGAAAAGAAATTTAAGAAAAGAAAATTGCAAGTGTTATGTTTCTATTGAATAAAGAAGGTTCATCTTACCTTCAAAAGTTGATCTAGTGTGAAATAAAATTTTTGTACTTCAAAGTGTAAATTGGTTTAATAAAGTTAGTTTTGGGACTTATAGTGAAGTGTTTGTATTGGATTGACTAAGGCGATTTAAGTTACTCTTATCCAAATATATCCTACCTTATTATCTTAGCCTCCCTACATTACAAGTTTTTAAAAGTCCTAAATGATCTTTAATCTAGGCTAATAGATATTAGAGAGCTGGGAGTGAAGCATTACTTCGATTGATGTTCTTTGCTAAACCTTGTAGTGCCAAAAAATATCCTTGTGTGTTTATTTGCATTGATTTGTGTATTTCAAAATAAATCCTAATGATCTTTCTATACTTGGGACAATGCTTGGAAAACTTGACTTGTTTGTTCTAGATCAACATACATTTGAATTGGCATTTAATTAACTCTTCATTAATTAAAGTAATTTTTGTGATCAAAACTAGTGTATTCTTTTATAAATAAAGGGGTGGATGAAAATTTTGAGTTTATTGAGTTAAAATCCCATTTTCACTTTTAATGAGTGCACTAGAGTTCAACATTCCAATTTCAATTCGTTGGTACTGTTATGTATTTTGTATTTAATCATAATTGTTGTTATTCATTTTGCTCAGGACAAGTAAAAGTCTAAGTTTAGAAGTGTGATAGCTCTTTAGAAAATTAGAGTTATATGTACCCTAAATTTAAGTATTTTTGCCCTAGTTTTGAGCATTTTTGGGTTTAAGTGTTGTTTTTGTTAGTTTTTGTATTTATGTTCTGGAATATAGTAGTTGTGTTAATTTAGTGTTTTAATGTTACTTTAGTTTTTTAATATAATTAATTGAGTGTATTTATTTGTAGGGTTTGAACAGAGAAAATGGTATAGTAATGGAAAAATTACTACTGGAACTTTGACCACACATATTGACTACGGCCAATATTCTTGAGGCCCACAAACAACCAAAATGAAGTTATTTTGTAGCTGAAACTTTTACCCCAACCCTAGAGCACTATAAATACCACATTTAAGACTTTTTCCACATAGTTAGAGTGTGTTAGTAGGTGTAGAAGTAGGCTAGAGTTCTTTTTCATTATCTTCCCCATTTGAAGAGGATTTTCTTAGATTTGATATAGTTTAGTGTAATTGATGACCTACAACCTTGGTTTTGATAATGACTAAATGTAATCTAACAATCTAAACTTAAGTTGTGCAGGAATTCTATTTCATTTGTTCTTAACAGAGTTTTCAGACGAAGTACATCGTCTGAATAGTACTATGTTTCTCGGACGCACAAGCTCGTCTGAACGAATTTACCTTGGACACAATGCACCGTCCGAAAGGTCAGGCAGAGGGAAAGATTTCGAGGCAACCATACCAGACGTGCGTAACTGTCTGAACAAATTTATCTCAGATGCAATGCATCGTCCGAAAGGTCAGGCAGAAAGCAGGATTTTGAGGCACCTACAACGGACGCATCTAACTGTCCGAAGAAAATCTTATCGGACGTGTCTAACTGTCCGAAAGAAAAGCAACCTTGGTCAAGCAGTAAACCTCTCCGATGCACAACATTTTCCGATAACTAAATTCATCAACGTACCTATTTTAGACGAAGAAACGGACGCTATGTCGGCTATCCGAATGGCATTTTCATCTCAATGATATCACAGATCGGACGCTTGTTTGGACGCTTATTATAAAGATCACGGACATCCGAAACCTATACCGGCTAGTTTTTCAACATTTATTATCTAGACGTTAGGAAGTGGTTGGGAGCTGATTTATTGTACCTATAAATGCCAACCTATCTGAATTTTGAAAAAGTATCTTACACATTGAATACAAGCAAGAAAAAAAGGCAATTTGAGTGCACATTAGCTCTTTAGTGATATTGTATTAGTGTGTATTTAATAGTGCTATTCAAAAATATTGAGTGGAGTGATAATCTTGTACGAAAGAAAGGTTGAGAGTAAAATCCTTGCCTCAACTAAAGAGAAGTAGTGTGAGCAAGGGTAATCCTATTTTGTATACATTTGAGATTATTGGTTCACTAAATTTGAAAGAGCATCTTAGTGGATTACTACTCCAATTTAGCTAGCTTGGGAGTGCTGTTTATTTAATCCTTCTTTTTTTTTTATTTATTCAATTTGTACTTAATTGCTTATATTTTAATCATCTTACTTGTCAAGTGCAAGAAAGCATTTAAATTGTGCATTATTTGCAAATTAATTTTTAGAAACCCAATTCACCATCTCTTAGGTTGCTTTGGGACCAACAATTAGTATCATAGCATTGGTCTCTTTATTTTGCTTAAATTGCATTTGAGTAAAGATCCCTTATGGCAACCAATAATACTTTATTCTTTGAAGGTCAATCTATCACTATACTCCTTATGTTTAATGGGGTGAACTTTATTAGTTGGAAAGATAGAATAATTTTTTTTTTTGCAATCTATTGATATTGACTTGTGGTATGTCGTTAATGAAGGTCCTTTCGAAGTCACCATTGTTGATGATCATACAAATAGAAGAATAGAAAAAACAAGGGATGAGCTCACTCCACAAGACAAAGCAAATTTGACCTTTAATGATAAAGCCATGAATGTTCTATACAATGCATTGGATGCTAACGAGTCAACTCATGTCAAAGGATGTGTCTCAGCTAAAGAAATCTGGGACAAATTGAAAGAAATTCTTGAAGGAAGCGGAAATGATGTTAGAGAACAAAAAAAATCCCTACTTGTTGCCAAGTATGAGTCTTTCAAGATGGAACCACATGAAAATATTAATAAAATGTATTGTAGATTCAATGATATCATTAAGGATCTTGAAACCTTAGGAAAGGAATATTATTTGAGTGAGAAGAATAGAAAAATCTTGAATGCTCTCTCCAAAGAATGGGAGGCAAAACTATTGCAATAGAGGAAGCAAAGAACTTAAATTCCATACCCATTGAATCATTGATAAACTCTCTCACTTCATATGAATTGAAGCTCAAGGCTAAAGTTGAAGATGATGAAGAAGAAAGACCAAAGAGAAGCATAGCCTTGAAGACTTCTCAAGAAGAAGATGAATATGGCTCCACAAATTTAGAAGATGAAGATCTTGCTAAAGGTGATCTTGCACTCATCACCAAAGGATTCCTCAAAAACTACATCAACAAATGGAGAATGAGTAAAGAAGGAGCAAACAAGTCAAATAATTTCAAAGGAGAAGACCAAGCAGGAAATTAAGAAACAAAATGAAAAGTGCTTTGAATATGGTCAACCCGGACACGTTGCAAATGAGTGCCTCTCCAAGAAAAGGAAGGGAGGAAGAAAGCCTCACTTCAACAATTTTCAAATCACTTGGGATGATTGCAACTCTGAAGTAGAAGTTGAGGAAGAGAGGGAATCGGCACAAATGGCCTTTATGGCCATTGGTGATGATGAGGTAACATCCACTTATGATTCTAATGATGAAAATGATGATAATAGTCTTGAAGCCTTCATTTTAAAATTGCATGATAGCTTAAAGGAATTATATACTAGAAATAAGGAGTTAGTCAAAAAAAAAACAAATGCTTTATTGAATGCTAACTCTAAACTTGTGAATGAAAATAATAGGTTATCACAAGAAGCTGAGTTGAAGAAAAGAATGCATGTGAAAACAAGGATCAAGGAAGAACAAGCCTCCTTAAATAAAAGATTGGATGATTTGAATATTCTTCTACATAAATAGATAAGAAAAAGAGAAAATATTGTTGATATGAAAAAGAATAGAAATAAATTGATCAACAAGAATTTTGTCACTTTTAGAAGAAATGACTTATGTTTTGTAGAATCAAAATATTCATTATATGGAAATAAGAATATTGTTTGCAACTATTGCCAACAACATGGACATGTGAAAAATAATTGATATATCAAGAGAAATAAAAAAACTTGGAATGAATACCGTATGGATTTATAGTCATTTTACTAACTCTTATGGACCCAAGAAAATGTGGGTACCAAAAGTTATCACTTAACTTCTTGTGTAGGTAATGAACATCACCAAAAATGCCAAATAGTTCATAGATAGTAGGTGCTCAAGACATCTGACTGGTGATGCTTCTCTTTTTACCAAACTCATGTCCAAAAATAGTGGAAAGGTAACTTTTAGGGATAACATGAAAGCAAAGTCAATTGGCATTGGTGATGTAGGTAAAAATGGTGAGACTTTAACTAAAAATATGCTCCTAGTTGACAATATTTGAATTACAATCTTTTAAGTGTGAGCCAACTATGTGATAAAAATCTATATTTATTCTTCACCAGGAATGAATGTTTAGTTCTTGATAATAATTTTGCTATTTTATTTAAAGGTTTTAGGCACAATGATGTTTATGTGATTTATCTTGATAACTTTGGTAGTAGCAATGTAAAAATGTCTAACCGCCTCCATAGATGATCCTTGGCTTTGGCATAGAAGGCTTTGTCATTTCAACATGAATTTAATTGAACATCTTGCTAAGAAAGAATTGGTAAGACGTTTGCCCAAATTAAAGTTTTGAAAAACAAAACTTGTGATGCATGTCAATTTGGTAAACAAGTTAAAGTTTCATTCAAACCAAAAACTATGTATCTACTGGTAAACCATTGGAATTATTGCATATGGACTTGTTTGATCCAACTGAACATGCTAGACTCGCTGGTAGTAAATATGCCTTTGTAATTGTTGATGACTATTTTAGGTATACTTGGGTACTATTTAAAATCTTGTTCATAAGAATGAAGCCTTTGAAAGTTTTGTAAAATTGTTTTCTTAGATACAATCTATTGAATTTCACAATTGTTCATTTAAGAAGTGATAACGGAGCCTAATTTAAATTTGGAGAATTTTCGGAATTTTGTGATCACAATGGTATTTCGCATGAATTTTTGGTTGTTAGAGTGCCTCAACAAAATGGTATTGTTGAAAGGAAAAATAGAACACTTCAAGAGGCCGCTAGAACCATGATTAGTGAGTGTGACTTACCAAAATATTTTTGGGTTGAAGCCGTTAACACGGCTTGTAATGTTATGAATCTATTTTTTTTGAGGCCTATTTTAAACAAAACACCCTATGAACTCTTGTTTTGCAAAAAATGCGTTGTGAGCTATTTAAAAATTTTTGGTTGTAAATGCTTTATTTTAAAAATCAAAGAAATTATTGGAAAATTTGACAAAAAATCGGATGAAGAAATTTTCTTAGGATATTCTAGTGACATGAAAACATACTGATTTTACAAGTATACAATACAAGAACTCTTTTAATAGAAGAAGTTGTGCATGTTATATTTGATGAGGCTAATGATGTTATTTCCAAGAATGTTTGTGAAGATGAAGATGTAGGTGTACAAAAGGAACTTGAAAAGCTCACTATACATGAAAAACATCAAGAGGCCAAGGCAAGCAATAAAGATGATACTCATCACTTGGATGAAGAAGGAGAAAAGAACGAAGACTCTCCAAAAGATATTCCAAAAGCATGGAAATGTGTCTCAAGACACCCTCAAGAATTAATCATAGGTGATCGGTCTAATAGGGTAAAAACTCGTTCTCAAGCCTTTGAACAATAATTGTGCTTTACTTTCTCACATTGAACCTAAACATGTGGATGATACTTTGAATGACGAATCTTGGGTTTTTGCTATGCAAGAAGAACTTAGTCAATTCGAGAAAAACAATGTGTGGACTTTAGTTGAAAGACCCTCAATTCATTACGTGGTAGGAAAAAAAAAAGGGTTTTTTCATAGAAACAAATTAAATGATAAAGGCGAGATAATAAGAAATAAAGCTAGACTTGTTGCAAAGGGATATGCTCAAGAAGAAGGAATTGATTTTACTGAAACCTTTGCACCCGTTGCTCAGTTAGAATCTATTCGCATGTTTCTTACATATGCATGCTTTAACAATTTCAAATTATTTCAAATGGACGTCAAAAGTGCATTTTTAAATGGCTTCATTGATCAAGAAGTTTTTATTGAACAATCCCGGGGTTTTGAAAATAAGATTTTCCAAATCACGTTTCAAACTTTCAAAGGCTTTATATGGGTTGAAACAAGCTCCCAGAGCTTCGTATGAAATGTGAAGTGGCTTTTTGATTGAAAATGGTTTTAAAAAAGGTGTTGTTGATACTATTCTCTTCACCAAAACTAATCTTAATGATTTGTTGATTGTTCAAATATATGTTGATGATATCATTTTTGGAGCAACTAATGAAAGTTTGTGCAAGGAATTCTCTTGTTTGATGCAGATAGGAATTTGAAATAAGTATGATGGGAGAATTACAATTCTTCCTTGGACTTCAAGTTCACCAAACAAAAGAAGGAACATTCATTACACAAATCAAGTACACAAAGGAGCTACTCAAGCGCTTTAGGATAGAAGATTGCAAACAGGTCGGAATGCCAATGTGTACCTCCAAACTTGACAAAGATGAAGAACGTAATAGTGTTGATGAAAAACACTATAGATGTATGATTGGAAGCCTATTTTGTCTGACAGATAGTAGACTGGATATTATGTTTGTCGTTTGTCTGTGTATTTCAATCTTATCCTAAGGAATCACATTTAATTGTTTTAAAAAGAATTTTCAGATATTTGAAAAGGATGATGAATTTTGGTCTCTGGTATCCTAAATCCACTAGTTTTAATTTAATTAGTTATTCTGATCCTGACTTTGCTGGTTGTAAAATTGATAGGAAAAATACTAGTGGTATGTGTCACTTTTTGGGTAATTGCTTATTGTCCTGATTTAGCACTAGAAGCAAAATTCTATTTCTCTATCTACAGTGGAAGTCGAATATATTGCTGCTAGAAATTGTTGTGCTCAACTTCTTTGGATGAAGCATACCTTAAAAGATTTTGGTGCTATTTTTGATTGTGTGCCCATAAGATGCAATAATACTAGTGCAATTAATCTCACTAAAAATCTTGTCTTGCATTCTAGCACCAAAAACATTAATGTCAAGTATCAGTTTATAAGAGATCTTGTGTGCAAAAAAGAAATTTGTGTTGAATTTGTATGTACAAAGGTTCAATTGCCTGATATTTTTACTAAACGTTTTCCTTTAGATTGTTTTGAATTTCTCAATACTTGCTGGGGCATTATTGATTTCAAAATTGTATGAGTCATGCTTTCGGACGCAAATATCAGTTCTAAGTTATTTGTTCTCTCGGACAAAAATGAACGTCCGAACTCCTTGTTTTTGCCTTGGATGTTTCCATTCATCCGAACATCTATTCTTACTCTTCAAACTCTAGTTAAATCCTTACGGACGATTATCACCATCTAACATTCTTTCAGATACACAGCTTAGCGTATCGGTCGTCCGTTCATCTGCCATCGGATGCACGATCGGGCATATATCAATCGTTTAGACATCTTAACGACTGTTCTGTTCGTTTAAAACCTTTCATTTTCCCCTTATTGGATCCCCAACCCCATCGAACCCTAACTCTGGCAATTTAGGAGTCCATCTTTCAATTCTTTCAATTCGTCATCTTTCTTCTGAAATTGCTTCATAAATTTCTCTACCCAACTTCATCTATCTCAATTGAACTTCTTTTCAGCATTTTAACATCCTCCTCTCTGGAATTTCATAAAAATAATTTATTCTCACTATTTTCCTTCTCCAACTTCCTATTCAAGTCAAGATGGTTCGTTCACGTGGAGGATCTTCAACAACTACCAGAGGGAAGAAATCAAAGGAAAAAGATCCAGTGCATAGTCAAACATCATCAAATCCTCAACCCATATCCAATCCTTCTTTGATCCAAAATTTATTGATGCCAAGGCATTAGATAGGTACACTTCACGGCTTAGCAAATCCAAAATTGTACAACGTCCTGTTTCTCAAAGTTTATTTGATGAATTGAACTTACCTCTTATCAAGGATTGCTTTGAAGAACAAAACTGGAGAAATTTAATTCACCTGGATACCCGTCTATCATGATTTGGTGTTGCAATTCACTGCTAATCTTCAGAAAGGTTTGACTGTTTGAACCTTAGTTTCTCGTGTAAATAACATCAACATTGAAATTTGTTACAATGTCATTAATAAAATTTTTGAGTATGAAGTTCCTTCTCCTGATAAAATTTCATATTTTTTCCTATTAGACAAATGGCCTGCTATAGATACTCGTTTTGACATAGATGAGGTTAAACAAAATTTTCATGTCAATTTTCAACAGGTTTCGGAAGCCAAAACTACTCTGCTTAGTCCTGAGCTCAATATTTTGTACTCTTTGGTTACTAATTTATTATTGCCTACTGATGGATGTTATCGCACTAAGCCAGGAAAAATGTAACTGTATTTATTTTACTGTGTTTATAAAGGAATCAAACTTGATTTTGGTTATCTATTCTACTCCTTATGGAAACTTTTTCTAATTGAAATTCGTAAGAACATTCCTTTTGGAAAATTCTCAACCAAAGTATTTGATCACTTTGACATTCCATTTTCTGGCAAAAAACAATATCCTCCTTATTTCAACAAAGCTTATATTGAACGAAAGGGTTTGCGCTTTTTTAATGACCAGTGGATTACAAAGGCTGCATATGAGCTTGAAAAGTCTAAAACACATGCTTCCACTTCCGATCATGCACTACCTCACTCTCCTCTTCCTCAACCCTTCTCTTTCACACCTCCACTACCCTATTCCCCTCACATTCACTCTTCGGAACCCTCACTTTCCCATCTATGCACACTTGTCACCTCTCTAAGCAATCAAATGAGTTCATTTCAACACTGCACTCTTTGGAAGTTAAAGAGACTAGAGACCAATGACAAACCATCCTTCAAGAATCGTTAAGTCTGGGAATGTCTACCTCAGCTGAAGTTCAATTTGCCAATATTCAGTCCCAAAACATTCTCGAGTCCTCCTCTGACAGTGACAACGACGACATTGAAGATGGTGATCTTTTCAATCCTGAGCCCGAAGACCGTGAGGATCCAGTTAGTGCAACCAATCCTGACAAATTTATCGTTCCTAGCTTTGATCCTGATGATGAAAAAGATGTTGATGACATATTCAATTACATCATACAATGCTGTGATCCTCAAGATCTGAGTGAACAAGATAGTGAGGCTACGGATGATGATGCACCAGCCAAAAAGAGCAAACATGAGGAACGCTCCAAGAAGAAAAATGATTTAGATTCCACCCCCTAGTTTATCCTTAGTTTCTTGCGATTGCTGAACTTGGATGTATGCTTGAAATACATTTCCTAAACTTTGTTGTAGTTGAATTTGGTTGTTTGCTGTCCTTGACTTTTTTTTTATGACAATGAGGTTTACATTTGTTTATCTTGTGGTTTGAGTAAGGGGAAGCATCTTCTTAGGGGGAGCATATTTTGCTTTTATGATGTCAAAATGGGGATAAATATAGCTGTTTAAGTGTTTATAATTAATTGTGTGATCATGGTTGTTGGATTTTACATGATTGAGTTGATTTGCCCTGTGATTTGTCATCATAAAAAAGGGAGAGATTGATGACCTACAACCTTGGTTTTGATGATGAAAAATGTAATCTAACAGTCTTAACTTAAGCTGTGCAGGAATTCTATTTCATTTGTTCTTAACAGAGTTTTCGGACGAAGTATATCGTCCAAACGACAATATGTTTCTCAGATGCACAAGCTCGTTCGAACAAATTTACCTTGGATATATGCACCGTCTAAAAGGTCGGGCATAAGGCATGATTTTGAGGCACCTATAACGGACACGCCTAACTATTTGAACAAATTTACCTCGGACGCAACGCACTGTCCGAAAGGTCAGGAAGAGAGTAGGATTTTGAGTGCAGCACCGACAACGGACGCATCTAACTGTCCGAAGAAAGTCTTATCGGATGGGTCTAACTGTCCGAAAGAAAAGCAACCTTGGTCGAACACTAAACCTCTTGGATACACTAAATTGTCCAATTACTAAACTCATCGACATACCTATTTCAGACGAAGAAACAAACGCTATCTCGATCATTCAAATGGCATTTTCATCTCAATGATATCATAGATCGGACACTTAATGAAGATTTCGGACATCCAAAATCTATAACGGCTAGTTTTTCAACATTTATTATATAGCCGTTAGGAAGTGGTTGGGAGCTGATTTATTGCACGTATAAATACCAACCCATATGTATTTTGAAAAGTGTCTTACGCATTGAATACAAACAAGAAAAAAAGGCAATTTGAGTGCAAATTAGCTCTTTAGTGATATTGTATTAGTGTGTATTTAAGAGTGCTATTCAAAAATATTGAGTGGAGTGATAATCATGTACAAAAGAAAGGTTGAGTGTAAAATCCCTTGGCTCAACTAAAGATAAGTAGTGTGAGCAAGGGTGATCCTACTTTGTGTACATTTGAGATTATTGGCTCACTAAATTTGAAGGAGCATCTTAGTGGATTACTACTCCAAGCTAGCTAGCTTGGGAGTGCTGTTTGTTTAATCCTTCTTTCTTTATTCATTTTATTCATTTTGTACTTAATTGCTTATATTTTAATCATCTTACTTGTCAAGTGCAAGAAATTTAAATTGTGCATTATTTGTAAATTAAATTTTTGAAACCTAATTCACCCCCTCTTAGGTTGCTTTGGGACCAACAACAATTTCTACCCTCTTAGTTGTGGATTAAAGATCATTAATATAAGATCTTTTATATTTATGTTTAATCTCCTTTACTTTGTGTTGATTTAGTGTAGTTTAGTTTAATTGCTTTCATCTAATTGCTTCTTTTACTTGATTTGTTAGTTTAATTAGTAGATTTAGTTCATGGATTTTTTATTTAAATACTTTTTTCACTTGATACTTTCTTAGTGTGATTGTTAATTTAATTTATTAACTTTCTTTAAAAATACTTTCTCAGTGACAATTTATAGTTTATATTAGCTAATTAGAGTAGTGTAGTTGAATTTCCTTCCTTTAATTGCTTTCTGTGCTTGCTTTCTTAATATTAAATGGGTAGATTAATTAATGGATTTTATTTAATTATGCTTCCTTAGTGTTAATGAATACTTAGATTAGTAATTTCTTATTAAAAAAATTCTTTCGCTTTTTTCTGCCTTCGTCAATTACTTTCATGGAAAAAATGCTTTCTTTAGTGTTCGTGTTGATTTTAAATTGCTTTGCCAGCCTTTAACTTGCTTTCGTAGTCTCTTAAACTCTAGTTTGAGTAAAAATTACTTTTTTAATCAATTACTTCAACTAATAATCTAACCAAATAATCGATAATTCCCTATCAATACCAAGGGATTCGATCTCTACTTCTCTTTACTACTTGTTGACAACTGTATACATACATGATCCTTCCTAGTTATAAGAGTAGTTGGATTTAGGTATTTTATAAATGATAAACTAGGTGTTCTCTAAAGAGGCATCAATCACTATAAATTATACATGATATATAAGTGATATAGATTTAATTTTGACCATTTATTTTACGACTATATCTTTTTTAATTAAAAAACCCTATAAATTCATTTAGAACAAAAAATCCACGTCGTGAAAGGCCTAAAAGAGTTGGAACAATTATTTTAGTTAGTTAACAAAAAGAAAAAGAAAGAGCACTCTACGAATAAGATCATCAAATTATTGTTATGTCCCAAATAAGGTCATTGAACTATTAATTTCACAAAAATGGACATTAAACTATCAAAAGTGCTCATTTGCTATCATTCTATCAGTTTAGATTCTTGGGTGATAACGAAATCTTATTTATCGAGGGTAATATTATCAAAATACTTAGAAAAAGAATAGGTAAGGGTTGGCAATGGGGGCTATAATGGAGATAGATTAGGGTGGAAAGGCTAGGGTAGTGGATATATTCTAGGGTGGGGTCTAGGGATTAGGGAAGGGATGGTTGGGGTAGGAACTGGCTCGGGTTGGCAAGCAGATCGGTGGTGGGTTGGGAAGGGCTTGAAGAGTATCTAGATGGTGATGTGGTGAGGCAGATCAGGGGATGGGGGATTGAGAGTGGGAGGTTGGGGATGGCTAGATAGGTTTGGGGCCAAATCGACTAGAGGTGGATGGGGGTGAGAGGTTGGGAAAAATGGTAGGATTACGGTAGATAGGTAGATCAAGGATGGGAGAAGCTATGGGTGAAATGATGGCATAGAGAGCTGGGGATATATTAGATCTAAAGGTGGGAAATGGGTTGGCAAGATAGAAATAGGAGGAAAATCAGGAATAGGAGGGGTTTGATGTATTGGATTGGTGGTGGACGTCTAGGGTAGAAGAATAGTGATGGGAGCTGGGAGATGGTGATATGCTGGTGGTTAGCTGTGGAGGTGGAGGGAGTGGGAAGGGTTAAAATTATTGGGTAATCTAATTTTGTAGGCAAAATTTTTTAGTTTCTTTGGTTTTTCTTTTTTAATTTTACCATAATTTTTTTAAAATGTTAGTTCAATTTATTTGGACAATTTTAATCCTCAAAAAACTAATTTTCGTTAGTACTAATGACTCAAACCAACAGAATGACTTCAAATGCACTCTTTTGATAGTTTAGTAACTATTTTTGTGGAGAAATAGTTCAATGAGACATAGCAATAGTTTTATGACCGTATATAGAGTTTGCTCATAAAAAATATTGAATAAATTATCACATCGACACGTGCATCACATATGCATTTTTCTTGTGTAAATAAAATAAACAAATACCAAACAAGAAAATATCATATTGGTGGAAACTCAGTCTTAAACACTTGCATAGGTGTGTTCCAAACTTGGAAAGGATTTTTGGAACTCACTGGTTCTTAACTAGAGACTCAGTCTGGTCTAGCGATTAACTATGATTCAAAATCATCATTTTATGGAGGGTAGTGGCACCCAATATCTATATTCATAACTATGAACTAATTTATACTATATATCATAGTAAAACCACTTTTCATTAGAAACTCTGAATAATTGAAACGTGACATGTTAAGTATATCAAAAAATTACATAGTAAATATCAAAAGTAAAAAATAAAGGATAAATTATACTTATACCCATGTGGTTTGCCCTTTTGCCACATACCACCTTTCTAGTATGAAATCCAAAAAACACCCTCTTATACTTTTGGTTTAAATGTCCAATAAATGGAAAATACCTTCAATTATGGAGTTTGATTGACACAAGCTCTAAGGATGTGGTTGTTCATGAGATTTTTGAAACACTAACTGTTATCTATCCAAAATACCCTTTTTAATCTACTTTGGATTATGGAAGTAATTCCCAACAAAATTGGGAGACAAAATTAAATTAAACATAACCTTTTGGGGTCAAAATAAGAGCATAAAGAGCTATCATTTCTCCCTTCCATCTTCCTCAACCACCTCAACCACCTGCCACCGCTATTGCCCTTATCCAACCACCACCAATCCTATCTCCAATCCTCATCCTGCCATCCCACCCTTTCCCACCACTTGATCTGTACCCCCCATCCCATCATCCTACCCTTCCTTACCACCTGATTTGCTACTCCCACCTCCATCGCTACCCACCCATCTCGCTATCTAGCCCCTTCCGCATCCCAACAAATTTGAATCCCTCCCTTGATCCATTTTCCACCATCCTCCCCATAACCATCTGGTGTGCAAAAAATGATATGCTGTCGAGTTGCAATATCGTCGTAAACACCCAAAATTAACAAGTCTAATGTAGTAGTGGTGAGTCAAATTCGTCCCACAGAGAACTGGGATTATTTTGGTGCTAAATTGGAAAAAAGGGGTTTTGGAATGCTTTTTAACTAAAACTAAAACAATAAAATAATTGAAGATAATTCAATTAAGAAAGATCTTGGTTTTGGTCATATCCACCGTGGCAATTTCACTAGTTGATCATTGACACACAAGATAATTCAATTTATATCAAGCACTACATTGAAGAATTAACCCGAACGGATACCAATTCAAAGCTGATTCTTATTTCTTTCTAAAGTTGGTTAATTTTCAACACGCTATCCAATTAACCCTAACTATTAATTTAACCCAGACACGCGCCAAAGATTAATTTAATAGAAGCCTTAAGATCAACAAGAACAGTTAGGCTAATTAAACATAAACACACGCGGTTATGTCAATTAGATGATTAATTTCCCTAAATTCAATAACATCATCCAGTAATTATCAAATTTAGTTGCTTCATAGATTGAATTAAGCACACACGGTTAAAACAATCTAGCGGTAGATTAATTCCAACAACTTAATATTCTGCAGCAATAATAAGCTAAAAAGAACAATCATAAATTTAATCACAGAAAAATAATCAATACTTGAGATAAAAGTGAATAATTTAAGCACAAGAAGTCTCACAACTTTGTAGAATTGACCATGGCTTCAATTCTCTCTACCAAGAAAAGAGTTTAGGCACAAAGTGCCATGAAGAGAATAAAAAGGAAAATTTTCTGCTAAAACCCTAGGCAACAAGAAAATAAAATTGTCGATCCCCTTTTCTTCCTCAACTTGGGGTATTTATAAGGAGTATTTAGGGTTACAAATAATGCCTACAGATAAGAACGTGAAATCGGGTGAAAAAGAGTCCAACCGGCAGAAGAAATCCCTCAAAGACTCAAAAACATGTTTCTGCTATTGGCCTCCGCGCACATGCGCAGGCCCCTTTGCGCGCATGTGCGCGCGAGGTAGTAAGTTCTAGTAGGTTCTGTCCTCCACGCACATGCACAGAGATCCTAGCTTGCATGTGCGCGTGAGCTGCTTCTGAAATTTAAGTTTCTGGACTCAGCGCACATGCGCAGGCCAGCTCCAACGCATGTTCGCTGATTTCCTCAATTGTGCTCCATCTTTGGCTTCGATCTTCACCTTGATTCTTGCATTATTTGGGAAAACTCAAAACATAGAAGTTGCAGCTCTATGTCTTAGATTTCCAATGATTCTTAAANGTTTGCTTCACCTCAATTGGATCTTGGGATCAAAAGTTATGCTTGAAATACAAAATAGTGTCTAGAATGACTTCGTATTCGTGCATGTTCTGTTCTTAGCATTTTCTTTCATCGTTTTGCATCCTTTTCAACTCTTTTTCACTGTAACCCTACAAAAACTGAGAATAACCAAATTAAGCTCAATAATAACTCAAAATCTTGCTTACGACACATAAAAACCGTGGTAATTAACATATAAAATATAGTACAATTATGAACTTATCAAATTACCCCACACTTAGCCTTTGATCATCCTCGATTAAATATAAAATTAAAACATTTAAGCTCAAAAAAATTCTACTCAACATATTCCTTCAAATATCCACATAGTAATTAATAATGAATCCAACAATCAGAGTAGTCAAAGAACCCAAGAGCTCAAATGCTAATAGAAACCAAAACATGAAATTCTTGTGTATGTGTGTATAGCCATTAGAAAATTTAGATTTGAAAATATCTAGATTAAATGATGACCAGGTATAGTGATACCATCTGGCACTACATGTTCTTATACACTGCTGAATTATACACATCTAGATGTGTGATTTTATGTCCACTCACAGTACGGGTACCAGTGGTAGGCACTACCCGCAACATATAAACACGCAGGTACCAGTGATGGGCACTACCTGCAAATACAGGTACCAGTGATAGGCACTACCTGTAAATATCAAGAATATGCAAGTACCAGTGATGGGCACTACCTGCATATCACAAAAACTCCCATATTCATTTTTTCTCAACAATTTTTTTCCAATACTCCATTTCGCAACAAAAATGTACATTACTCACTTCTCACAAACTTCCACCCTTATATCCCCTTAACAAATAATGTGTAACATAAGCTCTTAAAGGGAAAATTTAGGATAAAACAATATAAATATTAAGCTCAATAAGGATAGGTAAATGAGTTTATGTGAAAGAAGGTGAATGATGTTTCTTTTCACAAAAATAAGGCTCAAATAAGGTACTTAGAAACAAATTGTTAAAATGGTTGGCTAGAAAGGCTTAACAAACAAAAAAGCACTACCCTCATTTTAAAACTAAATCAAGTCATCTCAGAATTAGCTTCAAAAATATAATAAAGCAAGTTTTTGGGATGCAACATAATTGAGTCTGCATAAATTTCTCTAAATATCCCAAATCAAAAATTAAAGTATGGCTTAGTGCTCAAAAGTCTTCGAAAATCATGAACGGAAAATATTAACACCGACTAATCTCATTCATGCATGGTTCAACTAATGATTATTATGTAGAAAAATGGAGAAAATACATTAAGCAAAACTTTTGAAAATTTCTAAAAATGGTCAATTTATCCACAAAATTTTCAAAAAATTTGATAGGCTCTCAAAGCAAAGGAAAAGTTAAAATATTGGAGCAAATTTGAGCAAAATACACCAAACAACTAAAACAATCCAAATAACTCCCACCCCACACTTAAAAATAAGCATTGTCCTCAATGCAAAAATAAAAGCATAAAATGGGAATAAGAAAAGGTTCTCTGGTTTTAATTTGTGTTTGGAGCAGTATCCACTATACATAACCCCTTGTTGTGAATGAAAGCTAGAGAACACAAAACAAAACAAAAAAAAAAAAAATAATAATTCCCTTGAGTTATTAAGAAGAACAAGAACATTGTAGAAAATAATCCTACAATAATCAAGAAGACTTACTCTCTTAAGGAAATACATAACCAAAATAACGAAAAGAAACCTTACAAAAATACCATAAGTTAATTAACTAAAATAAAACCTAACCAACGAAAATAAGATGCGAATAAAATAACTAAGCAAATTGTCTAGGAAATCAATTCAATAACTAGCAATGAAAACGGCCCAACAGATAGGGCATAAGAACTCAAGGAGCATGGGGCCCCAAATCCTGTGAAAAAGGTGGAAAGGGTGGGAATGTTGAAGGGTCCTCGCCCCGCTCTCTGGCAGTCTGAAGAGCCTCCATTGTCTAATGCCACGTAAACTGATAATACATAAATGAATCAAAACGGTGGTTCATCCGTTGTTGTTCAGCCAAGATCTGATGTAGAAGGTCCTCCTGAGACTGTGGAGGAGCAGGTAATGGCTCGTCATCCGAATCATTGGCTTCTTCCACTTGTGATGTAGAAGCTTGGGCCCTAGTACGTTTAACCGGAGCCCTGTAGACCTTCCATTGCGATCATCTAGCCTGGCCTCAATTTTTCTTTCGAAGGCTCAATCGGCACCCCACTTTCCAAGCATATAAGTGTGGTAATCAGATGAGGAAACCACAATCCCGGTTGCCGACTGGTAGCGGAGTAGCAAATTTGTTGATATATGAGCTGACGCACATCAATGGCTTTCCCAGTAGCAATGCAATATAGCAATTTAGCCCGTTCCATAGTGACATGGATAAGATGGTTTACCGGTAGAAGTCGGCCACAAATGAATTTAAACCAAACAAACCATGTTGGCTTAAGTTTATTCGTGTGGAAATGCCGAGCCGCCCTGCCATTCACCATAAAGGTCCAATCCACATCCCCGTCACAAAGAACACTGGCAATTTGTTGAAGCTCTACATTGACATTACGGGTGTAAAGCCATTCATCATTGCGAACACGATTGACCTTCAAAAGCCTATTGATTTCGGTGGCAGAGATATCCACTTCCTTCCCCCGTACATAGACCCTGGTGGGGCTATAATGAGCAAAGTTAGAATAGAACTCTCACACCACCGGAAGGACGGCATCGATGGGAGTTGAAGTGAGAATACAGAGGCTCCCATGCACTATTGCAAATAGTTATCTTTATTTTCGTCACTCTAGCCACGGAACTTGGATGCCTCTTTCCTTTATTACAATCCGCTTAGAAATATTATCATCATACTTTTGTTTGGCAGCCGCCATTAAGAAACGTAAACCGCCACCAACCCTTGATTGTGTAGCCCCGGATGATGAAGATTCTCCGGTACCCTAGCCTGTGACTGTTTTCTTGGCAGCTCTTCCCATTCCTATAAAACATAACAAGCATCATAACTCCCAAACTAACAAACAACACCCCACACTTACATAAAGGCCAGTCCCCCAAATAATAAGTCTTAGATTACACATGAAAATTCAAATAAAATATTGCCTAAAACTAAGACTTATATATAAAGCATGAACATTCCTATGCATGAAAACCAATTAGACAGAACTCATATGGCATAATCAGTGGCCTAGGGATTAAATTCATGCATCACTGCCTTGTGTTTGAACATTTTTATTCATTGGGGCATATTATTTCTCATATGAACACATGGCATGCATAAAGAAAGAGGAAATTTATGGGTATATTATGAACATGCAATCCATCCTCAATCAAAATCCCAACAAAAATCACACCAAATTTGTGTTTTAAAATCAGTCCCTACGAAATTTCATCAATTCAAAGCATAAAAATACTCTAGATATTCTAGAAAATTACTTGAAACCCATAAAAAATTTGTAGAAAGAAGGAGAAATTCATACCTTGATTTGATTGTTCTTGAAAAAAGAAGAAATTTGGGTGTAAAATTGATGGAATTGGGGTGGTTTTTAAAGATCTAAAAGTGGGGGATTTTGGGGTTTTGAGAGGAAGTTGAATTAGAAAAGGAATGTGAAGAAAGAGGGAATAAGGAACAGTTCCTCTCTTTTATCTCATCGCTCGCACGTGCGCACGAGGCAGAGATTCTGATAGGTTATCGACTCCACGCACATGCGCAGAGTTTGGAGGGCACATGTGTGCGCGAGGCAGAATAGAAATCACTTTTTTTTTTTTCTTTTTTTTCAAGACCCTCATAAAACATAAACCCATCAAAGATATCTTTTATCATTTAAGCCTCTTAATTCATATCCCAATTATCAACAAAACTAAAAATCTAAATCCTTAAAATGAAAATAAGTAAAAATAAATAAAGTTGCAAAAATTAAATAATAGAATAAAATTTAAATGGACATGGGTTGCCTCCCATGCAGTGCCTTTGTTTACTGTCGTTGGCTCGACTTGATGCTCGCCACTTAATCAAAATGTGGTTCTTCCAAATTCTCTTCGCACACATTTCCCGACGCAACCCCTTCATAATAGGGTTTGAGGCGATGTCCATTAACTGTAAACACCTTGGATGTTTGTAAACTCTGAATTTCAACTGAACCATGGGGAAATACGTTAGTTATTAAATACGGACCAACCCAACGAGATCTCAACTTACCTGGAAATAGACGAAGACGGGTTTGATAAAGAAGGACTCTTTGCCCGACATGGAAATCCTTCCTTATGATCATTTGACATCATGAAAAGCCTTTGCCTTCACCTTATATATGCGAGTATTCTCGTTAGCGTCGTTGTGGATTTCCTCCAACTCTTGCAGTTGTAATTTCCTATGTTCTTCACTAGCATCCAATCCCACATTAAAACTTTTAATTGCCCAATAAGCTTTATGCTCCAATTCTATAGGGAGGTGACATGCTTTACCAAATATTAGCCGAAATGGGGACATCCCTATAGGCGTCTTATAAGCAGTGCGATATGCCCACAATGCATCATCCAACTGTAAACTCCATTCCCTACGACTGGAGTTTACTATTTTTTGGAGAATAGATTTGATTTCTCAGTTAGATACCTCAGCTTGTCCATTGGTTTGTGGGTGATAAGCGGTGGAAATCTTGTGTGTGACATGGTACTTCTTCAATAAATCTTCCATTGTCCGATTACAAAAATGAGTACCTCTATCGCTGATTATAGCTCGCAGAATCCCAAATCTAGAAAAGATATTGCTCTTAAGAAAGTCTAAGAAACAATCTTGGAATCATTAGTACGAGTGGCTTTAGCTTCCACCCATTTTGACTCATAATCAACAGCCAAAAGGATATATGAATAACCAAATGAAATAGGAAAAGGTCCAATGAAATTAATGCCCCAAACATCAAATATTTGGCAGAATTGTATCGGGTTTTGAGGCATTTCATTCTTTCGGGAAATGTTACCTGTCCTTTGGCAATTATCACATGAACGGCAAAATAGGTACGAGTCGCGAAATATGTGGGGCCAATAAAAGCCACACTCTAATACCTTCATTGCTGTTCTTTTGACTCCAAAATGTCCTCCACAAGCATAAGTATGGCAAAATGCTAAGATTGAATTAATCTCATCATCATTGACACACCTTCTGATTACTTGATCAGTGCAATGTTTCCATAAATAAGGCTCATCCCACACAAAGTATTTGGCATCACTTTTGATTTTCTCCCTTGCTGCCCTAGACAAACCTTGCGGTAATTTGTTAGTAGCCAAGAACACATTAGCAATATTTGCACACCAGGGTAACACCGCCTTTACTGAGCATAATTGTTCATCTGAAAATCTTTCTTGTATCCCTAGTTCATCCTACACATGTGGCAAGTCGACTTAAATGGTCTGCCACTTTATTTTCCATACCACTTTTGTCTCTGATTTCTAAATTGAATTCGCTCAAGAGGAGAATCCATCTAATCAACCTTGGTTTTGATTCCTTTTTCGTCAATAAATAATGTAACGCTGCATGATCAGAATATACAATCACTTTAGTACCAATTAGATAAGAACGAAATTTCTCTAAAGCAAAAACAACAGCTAAAAGCTCTTTATCAGTGGTAGTATAATTTTTTTGTGCATCATTTAGGGTTATGGAGGCATAGTAAATCGTATGAGGTGCTCTTCCAATGCGTTGTCCCAAAACTGCACCTACTGCAACGTCACTTGCATCACACATTGTCTCGAATGGTCGACTCCAATTGGGTAGTTGGATGATGGGTGTGGATTCTTATCTAGAGGAGTTATTTCAATTTGTCAAATGCGGCCTTGCAATCATCGCCAAATTCAAATTTGACATCTTTTTGCAATAATCTGCATAAGGGTGTTGATACTTTTGAGAAGTCCTTAATGAACCGTCGGTAAAATCCTGCATGGCCAAGAAAAGCACGAACTTCCCGCACCTTAGTGGGGTAGGGTAAAGATTGGATTATGTCAATTTTAGCTTTATCGACCTCAATCCCCTTAGACGACACTACATGACCTAACACTATACCTTGTTGAACCATGTAATGACATTTTTTAGAATTTAGAACAAGGTTAGTTTCAATGCACCTTTGTAATATTAAGGTGAGATTATGCAAATATTGGTCAAAAGAATCTCCATAAATGGTGAAATCATCCATAAATACCTCAATAAAATGTTCTAGAAAATCAAAAAATATGCTAAACATACACCTCTGAAAAGTAGCAGGAGCATTACACAATCCAAATGGCTTACGATGATAGGCAAATGTTCCAAGTCTTATATGGTCAGGTAAATGTTGTCTTCTCCTGATCTTCGGGGGTAATAGCGATTGGAAATAACCTGTGTAGCCATCAAGAAAACAATAATAAGAATGACCAGCTAACCTTTCAAGCATTTGATCAAGAAAAGGCAAAGGAAAGTGATCTTTGCGAGTAAGGGAATTAAGCTTTCGGTAATCTATACAAACCCGTCACCTGTTTTGTATACGGGTGGGAACTAATTCGTTTTCTTGATTCTTCATTGTTGGTCCCAAAGCAAACTAAGAGGGGGGGTGAATTAGGTTTCTAAAAAATACTTTAAGAAATATTGATCTTATTAAGATTTTTCCAATAATAATTGATATGATAAAATTAATGAAACAGTAAAGTAAGAAAGAGATGGAATAAAACAGTCAATACTTTCAAGCTAACAAGCTTGAAATATTAAAACACTAGAATGTTTCACACACTTGGTGAGCCAATGATCTTTACAAAGTAGGGAGATTCTTGCTCACACTAAAACTCTTTTAGTCATTGAGCCAAAAATTTTACTCACAACCTCACTTTCGTACAAGATTGTTACTCCACTCAAAGTTGAATTGCACTCCAAACTGCACACTAATACAACAAAGCACTATAGCCAATTTGTACTAAAATTGCTCTTTTCTAAGGCTTGTATTCAATGTATTAGATGATTTTTACAGAATATCAAAGCAGTTATTTATAAGAGCAATAAATGGTGGTTGCAACTACTTCCTAACGGCTAAATAATAAATGCACAAAAATAGCCGTTGGGGTTTCGGACGTCCGAGATAGATAGGATGTGTCCGACACAGCGTCCGATCTTCATGTAGTTGGTTAAGAACTTCGTTCGAACATCCGTGCATGCGTCCGTTCCATCATTCGATAGAAGCTTTGGAGAGTCATGTTCGTCCGTTTGGAGAAGCAGTAGGATCCTTCTTTCTGCCTGTTCGTTCGGACGGTGGAATGCGTCCGAGAAGCTTGACATAGTTCGGACGGTACAGTGCGTCCGAAAATCACTGTCCCTGTCTCTAGCAAAACAAATAACAGACCTGCAAAAACTTGTTTACAGAGTTAAGTGTTTATGTCATCATCAAAATAAGGTTTGGAAAACATCAATCTCCCCCTTTTTGATGATGACAAACCTTCATGGAGTAATTATGTAAAAACAATCAGATATGCCCAATCATTTTGCAATAGAGATTACTACTGTAAAAAACAATCAGATATGACCAATCATTTTGCAATATAGATTACTGCTCTCCCTTTTGACATCATCAAACAAAGCTCCCCCTGAGAACGTGCAAGTATTCAACAGAAATAGCGCAGAAATGTATAATAAAAAAGCTCAAATATTCAACTGAAGAAAACTTAAATATTAGTTCAAGGGAATACATAGGATGGTAAATCTGAGAGCAGTCCTAACTAGAAAACAGAGAAATGCCAAAAACTGAAAAACAGATTGTCAAAGGAACTAATTCGAGTCATTTTTCTTCTTGGAGAGCTTTTCAATCTTTTGGCGTTGGGAATGAGCATCTTTCATCAGTGGCCTCACTATCTTCCTCTTCTCCAGTACGACGTTGCATAATGAAATCGAACGTGTCGTCAATATCCTCATCGTCGCCTTCATCTTCATTGGCAGCACCTTGAGTATTTGCGTTTGCTTCGTCGTCCTCATTAACATCCCCATCTTCATTGTCATCACTGTCGGAAGATGAGTCGAGTGGATATTGTGATTTAAGGTTGGCAAATTGAACCTGAGCCGAAGCAGACATGCCAAGGCTAAGGGCCTCTTGGAGAATCACCTGACGAGTTTCAAGTCGCTTTAACTTACGATTAGTACGACGTTGAAATGAACTGACTTGAGTGCTCAAGGAGGTGAGAAGGCCACAGATATGAGAAAGTAAGGGTTTAGAGGTAGATGGATGAGGATCATGGAATGGTGGGGGTGTTTGAGGAGGAGGAGGAGAATGTGGAATAGCCAAACCAGAGGTGGATGCCTGGGATTTTGAACGTTCAATATCAAAAGCTTCCTTACTTAACCGATTGATCGTTGAAAAATCAGAAGCCTTTTCGTTCAATATAAGATTTATTAAAATAGGGGGAAATTGTTTGTTGCTGCTAAAAGTAACATCGAGGAAATCAAAAATTTTAGTGACAAATTTTCCAAAAGGAATGTTTCTTCGGGTATCAGTAAGAAAGAGTTCCCATAGGGAGCAAAAGAGATATCCAAAGTCAAGAGAAATGCCCTTGAAAACACAAAAAAATAGGTAAAGCTGCATTTTTCCGGGCTCAGGACGATGCCCGTCGGTTGGTAATAACAAATTCGTGAAAAGAGTATATAGAATGTTTAGTTCAGGAGTTAGCAATGTGGTTTTGGCTTTCGAGACCTGTTTGAAATTGATATTAAAAATAGCCCTAACCTCATCAACGTCAAATCGAGTATGAATAGAGGGCCATTTATCTAAAGAAAAGAAATAGGAGAAATCATGCGGATTTGAGACTTCACATTCAAAAATAGTGTTCATGATGTTAGAGGAAATCTCAAGATCCATGGTGCTGTTTACGCGAGAAATTAAAATGCAAACATGGGGCATTTCTGAAGATTGGCGGTGAATTGAAGCACCATGTCATGATACACGGGTAAATCAGTATGCACTAGGTAACCCCAATTTTGTTTTCAAAGCATGATTTGACAATGGGAAGATTATACTCATCAAAAAGACTCTGAGATGTAGGACGTTGAACTATTATAGATTTACTTAGAAGAGATGTATACCGTTCAGATGCCTTGGCATCGATGAATTTTGGTAATGTTGGATTTGAGGAGACTTGAGGATTAGCAGATGATTCTCCACGCACTGGCGCTTTCCCTTTTGTTTTTCGTCCACGATTTGCTGTAGAAAAACCTCCATGGGATTTAACCATTGTGAAGGAAGGGAAGGAAGAAGAGGAAAATTTTGATTTTTTTTTTTTGAAAGATTGGTGAGAATTTGATGAAATGAGATGGTAGATGGGGGAAATTAGATATGATAATGATGAGAAATACTTTGGAGAAGTCAAGATAATTTTCCAATCAAATTGTGGAGAGAGGGAAGGAGTTTGGAGGAGATGTTGAAGGAAAAAATTTCGCCAGAGGGTTTCGGGGGTTAGGGTGAATCCGAAATGGGGAAGATGGACGGTTTTAATCAAACAGGGAGACCGTTCGGATGGCCGAACGTTTGGTGTGCATCCAATGAAGCGTTCGAAAGCTGATGAACGGACGGCCGATGGAAGAGCCAGTGCGTCCGATGTTCTTTCGGATGATGGTACTCGTCCGAAAGAATTCCAGAGAGTTAGTGAAGAAAATGAATATCATTCGGACGATTATGAGCATCCAAGGCAGATAGGAAATTTTTGGACGATACAGAGCGTCCGAAAGATAGTGTTGTTCGGACGATCGAGTGCCTCCAAACAAAGAGACTATGCCAAATTGATCTGTAAAATCCCCAAACATTTCTTGAGAGATTCAAAGCGATCTAGAGCCAAGGGTTTTGTAAAAATATTAGCCAGTTGATCTGAAGTAGGCACGAAACCGTCAACTCGAATTTCCTTTTTACAAACAAGATCTCTAATAAAATGATGCTTAACATCAATGTGTTTGGTTCTAGAGTGCATAACAAGATTTTTTGTGAGATTAATTGCACTAAGGTTGTCACACTTTATAGGCACACAATAAAAAATTACACCAAAATCTTTCAGAGTATGTTTCATCCAAAGAAGTTGAGCACAACAATTTCCAGCAGCAATGTATTCGACTTCACCCGTAGAAAGAGAAATAGAATTTTGTTTTTTTGCTTTACAAACAAGATCTCTAATAAAATCATGCTTAACATCAATGTGTTTGGTTCTAGAGTGCATAATAAGATTTTTTGTGAGATTAATTGCACTAGTGTTGTCACACTTTATAGGCACACAATAAAAAATTACACCAAAATCTTTCAGAGTATGTTTCATCCAAAGAAGTTGAGCACAACAATTTCCAGCAGCAATGTATTCGACTTCACCCGTAGAAAGAGAAATAGAATTTTGTTTTTTTGCTAAACCATCTCAAGACACAAGACAATTTCCCAGAAAATGACACATACCACTGGTACTTTTTCTATCAATTTTACACCCAGCAAAGTCAGCGTCAGAATAACTAATTAAATCAAATGTAGAGGACTTTGGATACCACAAACCAAATTTCATTGTACCCTTTAGATATCTAAAAATTCTTTTAACAGCTATCAAGTGCGATTCTTTGGGGCAAGATTGAAATCTAGCACATAAACAGACAGCAAACATGATATCTGGTCTACTGACTGTTAAGTAAAGTAGGTTTCCGATCATACCTCTATAGTGTTTTTCATCAACACCATTACCTCCTTCGTCTTTATCAAATTTGGTTGAAGTGCACATAGGCGTACCAACTTGTTTGCAATCTTCCATTCCAAATCGTTTGAGTTGCTCCTTTGTATACTTGATTTGTGTAATAAACTTTCCTTCCTTGTTTGGTGAACTTGTAGTCCGAGGAAGAATTGTAACTTGCCTATCATACTCATCTCAAACTCTCATGTTTTGCATTAAATGTGAAAAGTCCTTGCATAAACTTTCATTAGTTGCTCTAAAAATAATATCATCAACGTAAATTTGAACAATTAACAAACCATTTAAATCTATTTTTGTAAAAAGAGTGGTGTCAACTACACCTCTTTTGAATCCATTTTCTACCAAGAAACCACTTAATCTTTCATACCAAGCTCTTGGAACTTGTTTCAAACCGTATAAAGCTTTAAAGAGTTTGAAGACATAATTTGGGAGATTTTTATTTTCAAAGCCCGGAGGTTGTTCAACGAAAACTTCTTGATCGATAAGACCATTTAAAAATGTACTTTTGACATCCATTTGAAATAATTTGAAATCATTGAAACATGCAAAAGCAAGAAACATGCGAATGGATTCTAATCTAGCCAGGGTGCAAAAGTTTCATCAAAGTCAATACCTTCTTATTGAGCATAACCTTTTGCAACAAGTCTAGCTTTGTTTCTTATGATTTCACCTTTGTCATTCAATTTATGTGTGGGAATTTCTAAAAACCCACTTTGTTCCAATAACGGGATGAGAAGATGGTCTTTCAACCAAGGTCCATACGTTATTTTTCTCAAATTGACTAAGTTCATCTTGCATGGCATTAACCCAAGATTCATCACTCAAAGCAACATCTACGTGTTTAGGTTCAATGTGAGAAAGTAATGCACAATTATTATTCAAAGGTTTATGAGAACGAGTAGTTACCCTTCAGATAGATCACCTATGATTAAATCTTGAGGGTGACTAGAGACGAATCTCCAAGCTTTCGGAAGATCTTTTGGAGTATCCTCATTCTTTTCCTTTTCATCATCAATTTGATGGTTGTTGACATCATTGTTTGATGTGATCTCTTGATGATCTTCATGAATAAGGAACTTTTCGAGCTCCTTTAGAATACCTACATTTTTATCTTCACACAAATTCTTTGAGATAACATCATTAGTTTCATCAATTGTAACATGCACAACTTCTTCAATCAAGAGCGTTCTTCTATTGAAAGGAATAAACTCGGTATGCTTTCTTGTCACTAGAATATCCTAGAAAAATTCCTTCATCCGATTTTTTGTCAAATTTTCCAAAGTTTTCTTTGATTTTTAAAATAAAACATTTGCAACCAAAAACTTTGAAATAGCTCACAACGGGTTTTTTATAAAAAAGGAGTTCATAAGGAGTTTTGTTTAAAGAGGATCTTAATAAAACTCGATTCATGACATAACAAGCCGTGTTAACCGCTTCGGCCCAAAAGTATTGTGGTAAGTCACATTCACTAATCATAGTTCTAGCGGTTTCTTGAAAAGTCCTATTTTTCCTTTCAACAACACCATTTTGTTGAGGGACTCTAACAACCGAAAATTCATGAAAAATGCCGTTGTGATCACAAAAATCAGGAAAACCACCAAATTTAAATTCGCCACCATTGTCACTTCTTAAAGGAATGATTTTGAAATTCAATAAATTTTGAATTTTGAAAAACAATTTTACAAATTTTTCAAAAGCCTCATTTTTGTAAAAGAACGAGAAATAATACCCAAGTATACCTAGAATAGTCATCTACAATAACAAAGGCATATTTGCAACCACCAAGACTAGCATATTGAGTATGTCCAAATAAGTCTAAATGCAACAATTCTAAAGGTTTATGAGTGGACACAAAATTCTTTGGTTTAAAAGAAACTTTTATTTGTTTACCAAATTGGCATGCATCGCAAATTTTATTTTTCAAAAATTTTAGTTTTGGCAAATCTCTTACCAAATCCTTCTTAGCAAGTTTTTCAATCAAATCCATGTTAAAATGACAAAGTCTTCTATGCCAAAGCCAAGGATCATCTATGGAAGCGGTAAGACATTTTACATTCCTATTACTAATTTTATCAAGATGAATCACATAAACATCATTGTGCCTAGTGCCCTTGAATAAAACAACATGATTTTTTTTATCAAGGATAAGACATTCATGCTTGGTCAAAAATACATATAAATTTTTATCACAAAGTTGACTAACACTAATAAATTAGATTAGTTCAAATTATCAACAAGAAGCACATTCTTAGTCAAGGTTTCACCATTTTTACCTATATCACCAATGCCGATTGATTTTGCTTTATAGTTATCTCCAAATGTGTGAGTTTTCCACTGTTTTTGGATATGAGATTTGTGAAGAGAGAAGCATCACCCGTCATGTGCCTTGAACATCCACTATCTATGAACCACTTAGCATTGTTGGTGATGTAAAGTACCGACACATTAAATCAATTGATAACTTTTGGTACCCACATTTTCTTGGGTCCATTTGAGTTAGTGAAATTGCTATCAATCCATGCAACTTTCATTCCAAGTTTTTCATTCTTCTTGACATAACACTAACATGTCCATGTTGTTGGCAATATTTACAAATAATATTTTTATTTCCATATAAAGATGATTTTGATTTTACAAAACATAAGTCATCCCTTCTAAACATGATAAAATTTTTGTTGATTAATACATTTCTATTTCTTTTCAAATCAACAACATTTTTCTTTCTTTCTTAGTCAAGAGAACATTCAAATCTTCCATTGTTTTCTTCAAGGAGGCTTGTTCTTCCTTGACCTTTGATCTCACATGCATTCTTTTCTTCAAGTCACGATTTTCTTGTGATAGCCTATTATTTTCATTCACAAGTTTAGAGTTAGCATTCAATAGAGCATTTGATTTTTTGACTAACTCCTTATTTCTAACATATGATTCCTTTAAGCTATCACGCAATTTCAAAATGAAAGCTCCAAGATCATTTTCATTATTTTCATCATTAGAGTCATAGTTAGAATTTACCTCATCATCTCCAATGGCCATAAAGGCTATTTGTGCCGACTCCATTTCTTCTTCAACTTCTCTTTCGGTGTTGCAATCATCCCATGTGATTTGAAAGTTATTGAATCTAGGTTTTCTTCCTTCTTTTTCTTGAAGGGCACTCATTTGCAAAGTATCCGAGTTGACCGCATTCAAAACATTTTTCGTTTTGCTTCTTCATTTCAAGCCTTAGTCTTTCCTTTGAAATTATTTGAATTTGTAGCTCCGCTTCTTCTAATTCTTCGTTTGTTGATGTAATGTTTAAGAAATCCTTTGGTGATGAGTGCAAGATTTCCTTCATCAAGATCTTCATCTTCTAGATTGATGGAGCTGTTGTCATCCTCTTCTTGAGAGGTCTTTAGAGCAATGCTCCTTCTTGGCATTGCTTCTTCATCATCCACTACTTTGGCCTTCAACTTCAATTCATAAGATGTAAGAGAATTGATTAGCGATTCAATAGGCATTGAATTTAAATTCTTGGCTTCCTCTATAGCAATTGTTTTGGCATCCCATTCTTTGGAGAGAGCATTTAGGATTTTTCTATTTTTTTCACCCAAAGAATACTCCTTACCCAAGGCTTCAAGATCCTTAATGATGTCATTGAACCTACAATACATTTTGTCAATATTTTCATGTGGTTCCATCTTGAAGGATTCAAACTTGGCAACGAGTAAGGATTTCTTTTGCTCACGACTCTAGATACATCATCACTCTCTTCATGGATTTCCTTCAATTTATCCCAGATTTCTTTAGCTGAAATGCATCCCTTCACGCGAGTTGATTCATTTGCATCCAAGGCGTTATATAGCACATTCATGGCTTTTGCATTTAATGTCAAGTTCGCCTTGTCTTGTGGTGTGAGCACATCCCTTGTCTTTTCTCTTCTTCTATTTGTGTGATCATCAATGATAGTAGCTCCAAACGGACCTTCGTTAACAACATTCCACAAGTCAATGTGAATAGATTGCAAAAAGATTTTCATCCTATCTCTCCAACTAATAAAATTTTCCCTATTAAACATAGGGGGCCTAGTAACGGATTGACCCTCAAAAAATAGAGCATTGTTGGTTGCCATAATAGTTCTTTTCTCAAAAGCAATTTAAGCAATAAAATGAGACCAAGCTCTGATTGGAATTGTTGGTCCCAAAGCAACCTAAGAAGGGGGGTGAATTAGGTTTCTAAAAAATACTTTAAGAAATATTGATCTGTATTAAGATTTTTCCAATAATAATTGATATGATAAAATTAATGAAACAGTAAAGTAAGAAAGAGATGGAATGAAATAGCCAATACTTTCAAGCTAACAAGCTTGAAGTATTAAAACACTAGAATGCTTCACACACTTGGTGAGCCAATGATCTTTACAAAGTAGGGAGATTCTTGCTCACACTAAAATTCTTTTAGTTGAGCCAAGAATTTTACTCACAACCTCACTTTCGTACAAGATTGTTACTCCACTCAAAGTTAAATTGCACTCCAAACTGCACACTAATACAACAAAGCACTATAGCCAATTTGTACTAAAATTGCTATTTTCTAAGACTTGTATTCAATGTATTAGATGATTTTTACAGAATATCAAAGCAGTTATTTATAAGAGCAATAAATGGTGGTTGCAACTACTTCCTAACGGCTAAATAATAAATGCACAAAAAGTAGCCATTGGGGTTTCGGACGTCCGAGATAGATACGATGCGTCCGACACAGCGTCTCTCTTCGATCTTCATGCAGTTGGTGAAGAACTTCGTTCGGACGTCCGTGCATGCATCCGTTCCATCGTCCGATAGAAGTTTCGGACGGTCATGTTCGTCCGTTTGGAGAAGCAGTAGGATCCTTCTTTCTGCCTGTTCGTTCGGACGGTGGAATGCGTCCGAGAAGCTTGACATAGTTCGGACGGTACAGTGCGTCCGAAAACCCTGTCTCTAGCAAAACAAATAACAGACCTGCAAAAACTTGTTTACAGAGTTAAGTGTTTATGTCATCATCAAAATAAGGTTTGAAAAACATCATTCATCACAGTAATCCCTGTCTTCTTAGGGACTAATTGCACCAAACTAACCCATTCGCTATCTAAAACTGGGTAAATTATCCCTACTTCAAGAAGTTTGAGTATTTCCATTTTAACCACTTCCGTTAGCGTCGGGTTTAGCCTCCTTTGTGGTTGACGGGTAGGCTTAGCTCCATCAAAAAGCAGTATACGATGCATGCATGTTGATGAGCTTCACTAAAATTCTCTTTATATCTGCAATGGTCCAACCAATCACTATTTTATGCTCCCTTAGGACTTTTAGCAGCCATTCTTCTAGGTCAATAGTTAAGTCATTAGCAATTATAACCGGAAGAATTTTCTCCTTACCTAAAAATATATATTTGAGGTGACTTGGGAGAGGCTTCAATTCGGCTCAACCGCCTGCATAACTGAAAACTAGGGTGTCTCATTATAATTCATCGAAGTCTCATAAGATAACTTACCAAATTACGACTGTTCAGCCTCTCTTCCTGCTTGCTCATCCCCAATTCCGTCATACTCATCTTCAAAAACATCCTGTACTATTGAATCAATAACATCAACAAAGTAAATTGAACTGTCCTCGGCTGGATACTTCATGGCTGCATAAATATTATGTTGAAATATTTTGCCATCAAATTCCATCGTCAAAATTCCTGTATCCACATCTATTTTAGTTTTGGATGTTTTCAGAAATGGTCTACCTAACAAAATGGGTGCAGACATCATCATTGTTCTCCATGTCAAGTACATAAAAATCAGCTAGAAAAATTAATTCATTGACTTGAACAAAAACATCCTCAATTATACCCTTAGGATAAGCCACTGATCTATCTGCTAACTGGATAACAACACGAGTTTCAAGTAAAGGCCCTAGGTGCAAGAATTTGTAAACTGAATAAGGCATAACATTTATAGAAGCTCCTAAATCCAACATTGCCTTCTTAATTCTATTATTGTTTATTGTACACGGAATGGTACACATACCTGGATCTTTGCATTTCATTGGAAGATTCTGCTGTGTTAGCATGGCTGATACATTTTTACCCAACATGATCTTCTCAGCCTTCTTTTGTTTTTGCTCCTTTTATTGTGTACATAATTCTTTCAAAATTTTAGCATAGCGAGGAATTTGTTTAATGGCATCTAACATTGGAATATTTACCTCACATTTGCGAAAAGTTTCATACAAGTCTCTATTGGGTTCCTCCTTTGCAAATTCCTCTTTAAATGCATCAGGAAATGGTGGTTCAGATGTGTATTTGGCCACTGATTTGACTTACCAATTTTTTCTTCTTCTTTTTGAACTAGATAACTTTCTTTCTCCACTTCAATTTCCCTGTCCTTAACCTTGTTCTGTTCAGGAACTAATTTGGATGGCACTTCAACCTCCTTGTCGCTTCTCAACATAATTGCACTTGTATTCTCCTTAGGGTTAATGACTGTTTGAGAAGGCAGCTTTCCAGAGCTCTGCGCTTCCAACTGGCTAATTGCTGTAGCCATTTGTCCTATCTACTGCTGCAACTGCTGAATACTTGCTTTGGTGTCCTGCTGAAATTGAATAGTATTATCCGTTAAAATACTCAGTCGTTCCTCTATTGACTTACCAGATTGATTATTCAAATTTTCTTGTTGTCTCTGAGCGAACGGCAGCCTGTATGGTTGGAAGTTCTGTCAATTTTGTTGAGGCGGATTTTGGTCTTGGTTCCCATTTCGCAAGTTAGGATGATCCCTCCATCCAGGATTGTAAGTGCTCGAGTAAGGATCATAACTTTGTCGTGGCTGCCCTGGGAATCCTCCGGCTGCGTTTACTAGCTCTTGGCCTTCATCTTGTAAAGTGGGACACATATCTGTTAAGTGTCCCTTATTTGAGCAAATGCCACATGGTTGTGCAGGCGGTGAGTTACCTGAAGCCAACTGTCGAACAAAAGAAGTTAAGCTAGCCATTTGTTGTTCTAATGAAGAAACATTTACCTCATTTACACGCTTGATAGGGTGATCGCGTCGTGTCCCAAACTTCTGAGAGCGAGCGGCCATATTCGATATAAGCTCACGCGCAGCGTCTATGGTCAAATTGTCTAACGTCCTTCCACTTGCACCGTCGACCATGTTCTTTTCATTAGGCAACAACCCTTCATAAAAATATTGGATTAGTAAGGAGTCACTTATCTGATGGTACAGACAGCTTGCACGCAGTTTCTTGAAGCGTTCCCAATACTCGTACAAAGATTCTTCATTGAACTGCCTCCATTATTCCACAAATTTCCTTGCGAATATTTACAGTTTGAGAAGTTGGAAAATACTTAGCCAAGAATAGCTTATTCATTTGCTCCCAAGTTGTTATACTACCCGAAGGCAAATCGAATAGCCAATCCTTTGCCTCATCCTTAAGTGAGAACGGAAATGCTTTTAACTTGATATGCTCCTCTGACACCCCGGTGGGTCTCATACTGGTGCAAACCACATGGAACTCCTTAAGGTGCTTATTTGGATCTTTACCTGGTAATCCATGAAAAGAAGGTAATAAATGGATTAGTCCAGATTTCAATTCAAATGTAACATTAGCATCTAAATCTGGATAAGTAATGCGTAAGGGTTGTTGGTTCAAAGTGGGCACGGCTAATTCTCTCAAAGTGCGTTGCGCCATGTTAGGCTCTTCCTGTTGTTCTTCTTGTTCCTATTCACCTGCAAAGATATAATTAAACAAATTTTCTTCCCCTAATTGTCCTTCTCGTATCTTCTTTCCCAATCTGCGAAGTAAAGTTCTCTGTATTTCCGGATCAAATTGGAATTCAACTTGTCCAGCAGACCGGGTCACAGGCATACACAATTAGTGGTAGAATAATAATAAAAAGAAAGAAAAAGAAAAACTAAAATAAATAGCACAAAAATAATTCAAACCATTCTCCGGCAACGGCACCAACATTTTGGTGTGCGAAAAATGATATGCTGTCGAGTTGCAATGCCGTCGTTAGCACCCAAAATTAACAACTCTAATGTAGTAGTCATGAGTCGAGTTCGTCCCACAGAGAACTGGGATTATTTTCGTGCTAAATTGGAAAAATGGGGTTTTGGAATGCTTTTTAACTAAAACTAAAACAATAAAACAATTGATGATAATTCAATTAAGAAAGATCTTGGTTTTGGTCATATCCACCGTGGCAATTTCACTAGTCGATCATTGACACACAAGATAATTCAATTTATATCAAGCACTAATTGAAGAATTAACCCGAACGGATACCAATTCAAAGCTGATTCCTATTTATTTCTTTCTAAAGTTGGTTAATTTTCAACACGCGATCCAATTAACCCTAACTATTAATTTAACCCAGACACGCGCCAAAGATTAATTTAATAGAAGCCTTAAGATCAACAAGAACAATTAGGCTAATTAAACATAAACACACGCGGTTATGTCAATTAGATGATTAATTTCCCTAAATTCAATAACAAAAATCCAGTAATTATCAAATTTAGTTGCTTCATAGATTGAATTAAGCACACACGGTTAAAAAAATCTAGCGGTAGATTAATTCCAACAACTTAATATTCTGCCGCAATAATAAGCTAAAAAGAACAATCATAAATTTAATCACAGAAAAATAATCAATACTTGAGATAAAAGTGAATAATTTAAGCACAAGAAGTCTCACAACTTTGTAGAATTGACCATGGCTTCAATTCTCTCTACCAAGAAAAGAGTTTAGGCACAAAGTGCCATGAAAGAATAAAAAGGAAAATTTTCTGCTAAATCCCTAGGCAACACAGAAAATAAAAGTGTCGATCCCCTTTTCTTCCCCAACTTGGGGTATTTATAATGAGTATTTAGGGTTACAAATAATGACTACAGATAAGAACGTGAAATCGGGTGAAAAAGAGTCCAACCGGCCTAAGAAATCCCTCAAAGACTCAAAACATGTTTCTGCTATTGGCCTCCGTGCACATGCGCAGGCCCCTTTGTGCGCATGTGCGCGTGAGGTAGTAAGTTCTGGCAGGTTCTGTCCTCCGCGCACATGCATAGAGATCCTAGCTTGCATGTGCGCGTGAGCTGCTTCTGGAATTTAAGTTTCTGGACTCAGCGCACATGCGCAGGCCAGCTCCAACGCATGTGCGCTGATTTCCTCAATTGTGCTCCATCTTCAACTTCGATTTTCACCTTGATGCTTGCATTATTTGGGAAAACTCAAAACATAAAAGTTGCAGCTCTATGTCTTAGATTTCCGATGATTCTTAAATCACCTCAATTGGATCTTGGAATCAAAAGTTATGCTTGACATTAATACAAAATAGTGTCTAGAATGACTTCGTATTCGTGCATGTTCTGTTCTTAGCATTTTCTTTCATCGTTTTGCATCCTTTTCAACTCTTTTTCACTGTAACCCTACAAAAATTGAGAATAACCAAATTAAGCTCAATAATAACTCAAAATCTTGCTTACGACACATACAAACTGTGGTAATTGACACATAAAATATAGTACAATTATGAACTTATCACCATCCTGCTAGTGTAGCTCTCTACCCACCCACCTAATCTACTTCCTACCATTCTTCCCACCACCATGTGCCCATCCCAGGCCACTATCCCTATCTTGATCTATTTTCTTAACACATCAAGATTCACCTTCCCTAGCCCTTTCAACCCTATCTCGCCGCCACCTCCACCCATCTCAAACATCATTTTTTTCAATATATTGTTTTCTTAATTTTTAAATAATTTTCTTATTATTTTCCCCTTTTTTCAATATTTTTTATTTTAATTATGATTTTTCCCTTTTTATTTCATGCTTCTAATTTTTATTTTATTTTATTTTTCTAACGTATTTTTCCTTATTTTCCTTACTTTCATTCTTATTTGTTTTCTATTTTTTCTTTTTTCCCATTCCATCTATATATTTTCATTTTTCTTTTAAATGTTTGCTTTTTTTTATAATTTTTTTTTGGTTTTTGTTAAAAGATATAATATTTAACAAAGAGCAAATAACACAAGGTTATAACTGAATAAATCAATAGTTTTGTTAGTGAAATACTTTTCCATCTATCGGACACTTAAACCAAAAGCACAAAAAGTATTTTTTGAATTTTTAAACCATAAGGGGGTAAGTGGCAAGCAGTCAAACCATAAGGGGTGTAAATAAAATTTACCCAAAAATGAATTACATTATTAATCCTGAAAATTTAAATTAGTTACCTAAATATTATCTTATCAACTTTTATTTTTCCAGGACCTTAATTAATGCACACACATATCTTATAATTGAATTTTTCCCAAAAGAATTATAAAACTAAAATTGTATTGACAATAAATTATCATATACTTATCAATTATTAACAATAAGTTAACAAAATAAATATTCATTATATATATATATATATATATATATAATATATTTAAAGGGATATTCCTAGAAACTTTCACAAAAACAAGAAGAAAGCCTAATTATGTCGAACTAATGTCAACCTTGCAACATAATTACATTTAAGTTATATTTTATTGAAAAAATAATAAGCTACTGTATGACAAAACCATAGCTAAGTTTTAAAATCCATTTCTTCTTTGTATCTTCTTCTAACTTTACATTTATTTTAATAAACAATTTAATACATGATTGATGTAATCTATTACATTAAACAATAATTTTAACATTTTGTCTTCTCACTTTTGGCATTTTTCCATCACATTTACAATTATGCTTTATAATTTTTAGTGTAAATAAATTGCTAGAAGTGTTTTTTCCTTTTCCCCCTAGAAAGTATTTGTCACTTTCTTTTTAATATTCTAACAGATGTATGACATTTATTAGAGTTCATCTAGAATTGGAGAAGTTATCACTGTTCCAAAAGGAATTGATAAGACAAAATATGCAGCAATATTCACATGCAAAATTCCCAAAGAAACATAAGCAGTAGACAATTTGAATTGAAATGTGTTAACATCATGATATAGCAAGTGAAACAAAAGAATTTGCCAAAAACAATATAAATAAGTCAAGTCTCTTGGGAATTTAGTCCATGATATATGTGCACTTCAAGAACTTCATTATATGATAAGGTAAGATATGAAAAACATAGAAGAATGCATATTATGAAAAGAGATTAAACATTAAAGATATATGGAAAATTATTGTTGTTACTAATGATCCAAGAATATCTTTTCTTCGACCATTGAATCCAGAAAGTACGTTAATAAACTTGTTATTGATAATCTAAGAAGGCTTACAGTCAATGGAGCCAAGAAATATTATGCAGATTAGAGTCATAGACACAAGGATTAGAGGTACGAAGGTAAGCAAGCTGATTCCTTTCATTATTGTGATAACATTAGCTCAAATGTGTTACTGACCATTATCAGCTGATTGGAACAGTTCAATAATTTGTTTTCCAAAGGATTTCTATTGAAAATACATTAAATGACAAATTTCGATGTCTCATTCAGAGTTACGGTAATCAACAATAAAAAAAATTCTATGTGCATATTTCAAGGCATAACTCCAACCATTTTGTGGAAAATATGACATAGTATGTTGTTGATGGAGACTTGATACTAGAATATGACATTTAGCCTCCCTCGAGATTTTGATTGTGCTAATTCAAAGCATATGACAGGGATGGCATGGTAATTCAAGAAAAATAACACATAACCTTTGATTAAGAATATAAATAATTGTATTATTTGAGAGAGAACTTATATAAATCTAACCTTTAGAGCAACCATTTTTTGAATATATTGAGAGAATGGGGAGATTAGCATTGACTATAATTTTTCACAGAACATCTATCTTATTTAGTTTTCTCTTTTGAATATATGTAAATGGTACTTAAATTGCTAGATTGATTTTGTATAGAATTGCATATAATGATGGTAAGGTGAGGTTTTGTTAGAGATGCAAGAATATGAATTATGCACTTTGTGACTTTATCTCTGATATATCAATAAAGTTTTACAAAGTTATGTGTTAAAAGAGGATGATTTTTGTTGTTTTTTTTTTTGTTTACACAATGCATATTCTTTTCTAGTGCTATTGGGTTAGTCATATTTGTCTAGTTGGTACAGTGCAGCAAACCAACTAAGGATTTCTATTACAAATGGCACCTTTTAATTTTAACAAATTCTAAATCAAAAATATTTCTCAAAAAGATTATTTCTCTTTTGATAATTAGTAACTGAATTTTAACCCATTGCTTGCATGTGAATTGCACGTGCATTACATGGAATAACATTTTTAATCATATAAATAACCACAATATTTTTTCCTAAAATTTATTTCGTGATCCAACAACATTATTTTATTTTAAAATTTTAATAAACATGTTAATTTGAATAGAAAACTTTTGAACCTAAGAGTCTTTAATTATTTTAAAAATGCATTATCTTCAATAATTGAAGAAGTTTCCATACTTTTTTCCCAGAAACGATTGATATAGTTATTAATTCAATGAATACTCATTTGCTAACCATGTATAGAGTTATTATTTACTAGCAATAAATTATAATATTCACTAAGTTAAAATTTTCATATGATTAATAGGAAAATAAATTCAAATTAAGAGATAAAAATTTTTAGAAGCGAAAGAAATAATAAAATATTTGATCTGAGAGAGAATAAACTTATTGCTTTTGATTTGTTAGCTACAGAAAAAGATATGAATACTAATTGGTTAAAACACAAGAACCAACTAACTTATAAATACTTCTAAATTAGATGTATCACATAGGAGTGATAAAACTCTTAACTGAAATAAGAGTTTTCAATTATACAGAAAGCTCAATTTTTTGGGGCAAAAACTAAATAAAAACTTGTAGATTTAATTTTTCATTATTTTTGAAAATCCTTCTCTATTTATACACTTTTGCTTTATGCTTTCTCATGTAGATTTTTGTTAAAAGAAGTTTTCATTTCACGGTTCTTGATGAATCATTTTCAGATTTTTCGTATACATTGTCGATATAATTTTATTTATCCTCAAGCACTAAAGTCTCGTATTCCAGCATCCAGACGTTGGAAACAACAGTGATTCTCTCCAAGTCCCAAAATATTTGATTGTATTAGTAGGAGTTGGACTGTGGAAGAACCTGGGCATGGATTGAAGTAAATGTGGGATTCACTTGAATTCCAAATTCTCAAAGCACATCTTGATTATTCTTGTTCCCAATAAACTCCTCCAAGTCCTTTTCTTTAGCTTTAGCCATAGACTTTGTCCAAGGAGTGAACTCTTTCGCACACGTTTGCCCTTGAATGATAGTGCAAAACTCCATGCCCAGATGCACCATTTTGTTAGCAATTCCACACACGAGCAGGCCATGACATAAATTCAGGAACAATATTGTACGTGGACAAAATTGCAAAAGTATTGAACAATGGGTATAAGCTTACTACCAATATGAAATGATAATTTATTCATCGGTTGATCTGGTATGTCTAAGATTCTGTGATATGTCACATAGCCCTGAAAACTGTGTTTGACTCTATTGCCTTTGAGAGGCTTTTCCTTTTACTTGGAATGATCTTAGATCTGATAGAGGCCTGTTGAGTTTCAGGTACTTGATCAAAAAGGTCATAGCCAGCAAAAGGTCGTAACCGGCAACAACTCGTAGAAAAACACTGGTGTTGAACTCAAGTTCAGTGAAAAGTTTTGGTTGATTGGATGAAAACTTGTATTAAATCACCCGAAGAATCCCATGCTGTCACCAAACATATCTCTAACACTTGGATTGAGAATCAAATTCCTTGTAAGCGTATTAATTGCCTGTAAAATAGGTAACGGCACATCGTGACTTTTCTAGATATCCAACCTTGTACTAAATTTGATTGATACAACAACTTCTTTATTCGCCACCCAAGAAGGCAACAAAGATCTTTTTTGAGAAAGGCAATTCCTTGGTAGTGGATAAACCATCATATACTAGCATCACCCTACCTAGATATGAACCTCAGTAGTGTGCTACAAGCTGGCCTATAATGTGCCTCCGAATGACCATCGATAGAACCTAGGTGCTTGTGATTGCTTTACATTCCACCAGATATTTGTTAACTATTTGAACTGCAAAATAATTTTCTTACTAAGCATTCTTTGCCCAGGTTTCCTAGCTAAAGACTTTTATTGCAAAGGGTCCTTTTAATTTTAATGAATCCCCATTATAAAATATTTCTCAAAAAGATTATTTTTCTTTTAATAAGTAACTGGATTTAACCCATTCATTCCACATCAATTGCACGTGCATTGCATGGAATAACATTTTTAATCTAATAAAAAATCACAATATTGCTTCGAAAAATTTATTTTCTTGATTCAACACATTATTTAATTTTATTTTAATTACCGTGTCAATTTGAATGTCTTTTGACGACTTAAGAGTCTTTAATTATTTTATAATGGCATTATATTCAATAATTGGAAAAGCATTTATATAAGGCCTGGTATTGTTAATAAATTCAATGAATATTTATTTCTTACCTTTAACATAATTACTGTTTACTAGTAATAAAATTAAAACATTTACTAAGTTAAAATTTCATATTATTAGAAGGAAAATATATTCAAATTGAGAGATCAAAATTTTTCAAAAGCAAGAGAAATAATAAAATTGTTGATTTGAGAAAGGATATTATTATTGTATTTGATTTGTTAGCTAAGAAAAAAGATAGGAATACTAATTGGTTAAAACTCAAGATCCAACTAACTCATAAATACTTCTCAATTAGATGTATCACATAGGAGTGATAAAAGGTCTTAATTTAAATAAGATCTTTCAATTATAAATTATAGAGAGCTCTATTTTTTTAAAGAAACTAAATGAAAACTCGTTGATTTCATTGTTTATTATGTCGAAAAATTTCTCTATTTATGAACAATTTTGTTTTATGCTTTCTTACGCAGATTTTTTGTTTTTATAAAAAAGTTTTGCTTTCATGGTTCTTGATTAATATTTTTCAAAATTTTCCTATGCATTGTCAATGTTAATTTATTTATACTCGAGCACTAATGTCTCATATTCGCATCCAGACACTGGAACCAGCAGTGATTCTCTCCCAGTCCCATAATACTTGATTGTGTTCGTAGGAGTTGGACCGTGGAAGAACCCGGGCATGGATCGAAGTAAGTGTGGGACTCACTTGAATCTCAAATTCTCGAAGCACATCTTGATTATTCTTGTTCCCAATAAAATCCTCCAAGTCTTTTTCTTTAACCACAGCCTTAGACTTTGTCCAAGGAGTGAGCTCTTTTGCACATGTTTGCCCCTATATGATAGTGCAAAAAGTCCATGGGCAGATGCAAATTTTTGTTATCAGTTTCACACACAATAATAGGCCATGATATAAATTCAAGGACTATATTGTAGTACGCATTGCATACAAAACATTGAGAAGTATTGAAAAATGGTTATAAGCTTACCACCAATATGAAATGATAATTAGTTCATTGGTTGATCTGCTATGTCCAATATTCTGTGATATGTCACATGGCTCTAAAAACTATGTTTAACTCTAATGCCTTTGAGAGCCTTTTTTTATCTCGGAATCTTCTATATCGGATAGAGGCTTGTTAGTTTTAGGCATTTGATCAAAAAGGTTGTAACCAACAAGGACTTGTAGAAGAACATTGGTGCTGAAATCAAGTTCAGTGAAAAGCTTCGGCTGGTTGGACAGAAAGTCGGATGAAATCACTTGTGGAACCCCGTTCTGTCACCAACAATATATCTGACACTTGGATTGAGAATCAAATTCCTTGTAACCATATTAATTGGCTCTAGAATAGTTAGTGGTACATCGTGACTTTGCTGAATATCCGACCTCGTAATGAACTTGATTGATACATTAACTTCTTTATTCGCCAACAATGAAGACCTTTTTCGAGAAAGGCAGTTCCCTTAGGAGTATAGGCAGTGGACAAACCATCATAGGCTATCATCACCCTACCTAGATCTGTGCCTCGGTAGCATGCTACAAGCCGGCTTATGGTTACACTTTGTTTCACAAAATATTTGTTAACTATCTAGACCTAGTCTTCCTGGTGCCGGCTTCTGCACACGTGTCCACTAAAATGTTCAATTTTCATAAGAAATGGGTTTATATACAAAGGCTTGATGAAGACATTACAATTACAACTCCGAAAGAAAACACCATTTCAAATATATACAAATTCTATCCATCAAAGTAGTCACCTTTCCATTTCCCTATGTGAAGAATATCTGTAATCTTTTCATCGGTACAATATATATCTCTTCGTTGGGAAAGTGATGCTTATTTTAAGAAATGCGTTTTTTCTAGAAACTGCTTATAAATTTTTTTTTTTTTCCCCCAAAACGATAACAGTTCTACTGATATAAGTATAACCAACATGTAAAAAAAGAGAATAATCTCAAGAGTTTGCAAGAAGTGTAACCACTAAAATCCACATGGGGAAGAACGCTTTCCACAACACTTTGGTTTTAAGATTGATCAAATGACTTAGTTGGTTATTAAACTATGCTCTGATTACCGAATTAGTCACGAAATTATTTTTGTAGTAAAAAATATCACTTAACTTCTAAAATGTGCCTATAGGGTGACTTTGCCTATTTTGAACGTTAAGTGATAGAGTGGTTTGTGAGTGATATGAATGAAAATCGAAAACTCACAGTACAGGTAATAAAATTAACTCAACCAACACTAAAACTCATCCACATACTTACAAGTATACGAGGTGAATTTGTAATTAGCGAGTGAGTATCATTTCCTTGAGGATTGGGTTGTAACAACTACTAGAATTTAGAGTCTTTGCACTAGTTAGATAAAATCTCCAATAGTTTTGTCACTAAACTACTAGCTTATCTAAGAGAATAAGTAATTGAACACTAATCAACTAGTTAAATTAAGAAAGCAATTATAGAGCATAATTACTAAGAAAATACATTAAAGTTACTCTAAAAAGCAATTAACTTTAATCTAATAAAGCAAGTAAAAACTAAATTAAGAAGTAAGTAATTTAATCCTAGAAAAGCTTAATAAAAATCATTAAACTAATTTCATCATAGAAAACATTAACTGAACTCGAGGATTGATTTACTTCAATTTAAACTAAATTGAGAAATTTAAGAATTGACTTGAAATTTAAAATTAAAACTAACACCTTTTGGTTTTTAAGGAGATTTTTATAAAATTGCACTAAATTCTAAAGGATTTAAACAAAGAAATTAAAGTTTAAACTAGAAATCTCTTAAGGTAGCAAGAACAAGATGAACTTTTTAGGAAATCTAACTTTTAAACTAATTTGGATTGCAAAGAAATTTAAATAAAAAACAAGTAAAAATTATAGCCCAATAAAACTAATTAAGAAAGATTAAAACTTGTTAGAAATTGAAGAGTAGATCTAAAATGAAATTAAAGAGAACTTCTTAAATAGCTGAAGAAAATTTGAGAGTTGAACTATACTAAATTTCTCTAAAATTGTAGTTTTACCAATAATACGTACACTATGTGAACTCTAATCCCTACTCTCTCTCCTATGGAATATTACAAGTTTTGTATTTAAAGGTAATTTTAGCTAAAATATTATAATTGGAAAAAATTACAAGGCTAAAGCGCAATCTATATAGCGATATGGAATTTGTTTAGGAAACCATATCGCGATATGGAGCTCTAAAAATGCCTGAAAATCTTAAGCCATATCGCGATATGGATTTAATGCACATATTCCATATAGAGATATGGAACCTTCTTTAGCAACCTTAAATTCTCCTTTTTGCCCTTGATCCACTTGAATCTTGTACTTTAAACTCCATACTTTTAAGTCTAAACTTGTAAAATACAAGAAACCTAATAAGTATCCAATTATAGTAAATTTAGCACTAATTTCATGACATTTACACAAAATGCAATTGCAAATATTAAATGCAATGAAACTAAATTACAAAAACACGTAATTTCAAAAAATACTAATTAAATTCAAGAATAATCAAGCAAAATAACTCTAGTTTTCTAGAGTTATCACACCCCTAAACTTAGCATTTTGCTAGTTTTGAACAAAATGAGAAAGAAAAAGAACATAAGTAAATGCGAAAAACACCACCAAGGAAATCAACATGTTCAACTTTAGGGTAATTAGCATAGGAGAAAATAAGGTTTTAACTCAACAAACTCAACATTTTCATCTACCTCTCCATTTATACAAGTATGAACTAGTTTCAATCACAAACATTACTTTTACTAATGAAGTATTCAAGGAATGCTAATTCAAATGCACATTGAGCTAGAATAAAGAAATCAACTTCCTCAAAAATTTACTTCAAATATGACTTATTTTAAGAAGCACAAAAACATGCAAATGATATACATGGACATTTGTTGGCACTATAAAATCTTACTAAATACATTAACCAAACTAATGCTTAACCCCGACTCTCAAATCCCTTGCAGATTAAGGATCGTTTAGGGCTTTCAAAATTTGTAATGTAGGTTAAGGTAACAAGGTAAGATAAATTTAAATAAAAGTAACTTAAATCACCTTAATCATTCCAAAACAAACTCTTGAACCACTATTCCAAACATAAACGTTCCAAAACCAACATGACTTAACCAATTAACACTTAAAAGACAAAAATATTATTTTGAACTAAATCAAATTGTTGAGAGTATAATGGACCTTCATTGCTGAAAAAGAACATAACATTATTATTATTTTATTTTCTTCTTAACACTTGAAAGACAAAAATATTATTTTGAACTAAATCAACTTGTTGAAGGTAAAATGGACCTTCATTACTAAAAAAGAACATAACATTATTGTTATTTTTTTTCTTTTTTTTTTTTCTTTTTTTTGAAATTAAATAACAATAACATAACATAAAAAAGTTACAAAATGAAAATATAAACAACATTGAACTCTAAACTTTATTTTCCAGCAAATACACAAAAACTTGTCTGTCAAACCAACATATAAACTCTAAATATTACATTGAAGAACTAAAATAGATCAACGATGACTAAGGTGATAGGATGAAGAAGGAGTAAATAAACGAAGTGGTATGGCCAAGTTATGTTGTTAATAAAGAAATTAGGCTATAAGCCTCAATGGGGACACTAGGGATAAAAATAATGCAAGGTAGGATTTTTGGCACAAACGATTTAAGAGAATGCCTAGATCATTTTCAAAATCTGACTATGTAACTAAAATGGAGAATCCACACAACCCCAATCATTGTACCAAGTCAAACCTTACAAAACCTACAAAATATCTGAAAAATGCAATTTCATGCACTATGATCAAACAATGCTTAATCCATTTCTTTCTATACTCAAAATTAATTTCCAAAAACCCTGAAATGTTTAAACTATATCAACAATTACTTGAACTTGGCATTAGATAAACATTTATAGAAAAGCAATGTTTGAGATAAATCTAGTTAAGAAAACCATTTAATGACGTAGTTGAACATTTTGTTGAGTTTCAAGTGTTAAATCCCATTTTGTACATGAATTGCTACCTATGTTCAACATTCAATTTCAACACTGTCAAACGATAAATTAAAGAGTAAATTCAATTTTATCATTATCCCATTTTTATTCTAATGATTAGTACAACTCATCCATCTACCCAGCTAAAATAAAACAAGCACATACTAATATGAGTGAAATTAAAACATAGAAAGCATAATTAAAGAGCAAAGTCCTACCATATTGGCCTAATGACTTTCTCACTATCAACCAACATAAACATAAAGAAGCCAAGGCATGAATAGCCAAAACCAAGTAATCATCATTGCAAGTTCAATAATAAGGATAAACCATGCAAGCACAAATATAAAATTAAGCCTCAGCTATCTATCTTCAGCTAATTTATTCTAATAGAAATTAAATAAACAGTAGTATCTAAAAAGAAAATGAAGAAAACATAATAAGACAGTACTTGGAACGCTAAGAAAATGAGGCCACATCAATATGAAATGTTTCCTCAAAATCTCCAATACTCGTAAAGTAAATAAAAGGATTTGGAGTAATAGGGATAAGAGGGATGTTTTCCAATGGGTGCAATCATCAACCCTCATCATTGGTGTTGTTAATGTCTCGATCAAACTCTTGTTGGCCTTTTTCAGTACCACGTGCTCCATCGGTCCTACCAACTTCTTGTTGATCTTGTTGTGCCACTTGAGTTGACCCCATATGTGGTGAATAAAAGTGCTACCCATAGGAAACTCCATAGGGCCAAGTAAGGGGTGGCAATAGATATATCCATGAGCTCGCTAGTGAATGTTGAGCAATTATTGCCATTTGTACTATGTTGTGGTGAATAAGCATTTGATTGTATGTCCAGTAACAATATAGTTCAATCATCTCCTCTTCATTCTGTGGTGTATTGAAAATATAACCCTACTGGAAAAAGAAAGCTTAACCATGAACTGCTTGAAATGGTGGTTCCGGTTGAAGCCAGTTGGACCCTTATATTATGAAATTGGATACACACCATATTATGTACATACTCCTTATTGATTTGGCCTCTCTCAAATGTTTGTGGTTCTCTTGGTATTATCGGACATCCTGCATCAATACATGAAAATGATATCAATTCTGGTAAATAGAAGTTAGGATGGTTTGACATTCATTTGATATAAACCTTTGCAGAATCAATTTCCCAACATTTAGTGGTATGGCCTCCAAAATAGCATAAACAAGAAAGGATACCACACTTACTATACTTGACCCCCAAGCTTGCAACTGACAAAATAAAACCAAATCTTGGACAAAAGTTGAAGACCTTTACGAGAAGTAAGCAGTATGGGCAGTATTCATAACCCACTGCATCTCTGCCTCACTCAAACAATTCTTAATTCCTTACATGTCTTTTCTACTCATGAAATTTCTATAATCATCATGAGATATCTCAGGCAAGTTATAAAAAGAATTGATTTTCTTGGCAGAAAAATCTACCAACACACCTTGGACTCTACACTTATTGTCCAACCAAGTCATAAAGATTTCAATGAAATTCCTTAACTAGGTTGTTGTAGCGTGGTTTTACTTCTTTATTGAAGCGCTCCCAATTCCTTCCAAGCAATTGTGCCTCTAGTTCCAATCTAATAAGCTCAAGGTTGCCCCAATTTTTAGACAAATCAAATGCTCGCTCCTTAATAATGCCATGCTTTTAATAAGAATTGAAAATCTCTTCAGTCCTATCACTTATAAAAATCAATTCATCTCTAAGTTCAACAATTTCACCAGGTCCTTCATTTACTTTTCTTTTCTTTGAAGATTCACCTCTTGCCCTACCCCTTCCTTTAAAAACCCCTCTTGGCATGATTATCAAATTTCAACAATTTCTCAATATAATTCTCAAAACCAACCAATTACAAAATCACAATAAGAAGCCCACAAGAATTATCACTCCAATTCAAGAAACAATATTACCAACCCAATTGAAAATCACAAATCACAGAAAATCAATTCAAAAAAAAATCCAAGGAACAAAACTAAACAAAGATACTCAAAACCAATGTTCAATTATCCCGAAAGCGATTCTAGAACAAGAAGACTTATTGACTTGAGTACAATTGAACAATTTTACCTGAAAATGGTTGTGAAATTCACCCCTTGTGAATCCCTCAAAGTCCTTGAATGCTGTGGAAAATCCCTTCTCCTAGCACTTTGATGGTAGGAATTGAAGTTTAAGTGGCTTAATGGATTAGATTATGGTGGGTTATTGAAGATTTTTGGAAGGGGAATGGATTTTGAGAGAGAGAAAAGATAAAAATCAAGGAGCTAGAGTTTTTTTTTTGGGAGTGAATCATGAAGAAGAAAAGCTGAGGATTATCCTTTAAACTTTCTATTCAACATCGATATCACGATAATAATTTTTGTATATAAAATCGATATCGCAATAATAGGGTCAGAGATAAGCCTGGGAAAGAAAGCGATATCATGATATCAATTTCCTTCACAAAATCGATAATATGATATGGCTCTGAGTTGGAAATTTAACATGGTTTACAGAAGTTCGCCTCCATATCGCGATATCACCTGAAAAAAAATTCAGGCGATATCAAGATATGGACTAACTTCTGCGAAGGTCAAATTTTATACTTAAAACAAAATTTTTCATTCTTTCTCAACTTCATTCCATACCTTCTCAACACCTACAAATATGAAAAACACAACTGTTAGCTAGAATTTTCACTCATTTCCTTAGCAAAAAATTATTATAAACATAATAAAACACTTAAACCTAAGCTCTACCAAAATCAAAAGTAAATATGATTTATCATAAAATTAAGCTTAAATTAAACAAAAGACATAAAAGTAAAGCTTGGTTGCCTCCCAAGAGCGCTTGCTATAGCATTAGCTTGACTATGACATTGATGATCAAGTGAAATAACCAAGGATGATAGGCCATTGTTTCCCTTTTGGCTTCTATGGACAGAGCTTAACTCATTTCTTGTCAATTACAAATGCTTGATTTTCGAATTTCAAATGGATGTGGCCTTGAATCTTCCAAGTATCTACCATAGTTAACGGATTTAACCAAACACCTTCATACTTTTCATACTAATGCCTTCTCTTCTTGTGCACTCTTACTCTTTGTCATCATTATCTTCCTGATAATTGGCACATATCTCTTGATCTTTTCCATGTCACTACCAATGTCGAGTGGCTTTTCCTTCAAGGTATCTTTCTCATTGTCCACCAACTTAAGTTGATTGTCTTCATCAACTTTGGATTTATCATCCTTCATCCTAGCAACAAAAGAATCAAGTGAATGCTTAACACAACATCCTCATATGATTCAAAAACATCAAATTCAACAATTACATTTTCAATTTGAAATGTCAACTTCCCTTGTTTCAAATCAATCATTGCATGTGTAGTTGATAGATAAGGTCTTGCCAAGATCAACAGAATATCTGAATTTTCTCCCATTCGAGCACTAGGAAATTCACCAGAAAGATGAGTTTATCCACTTGCACTAACATGTTTTTTGATAGGAATAAGAGGGAAAGAGTCTTCTCTTGGACATATCCAGCAATTGGAGTGTGATTTGTGCAGATTTTGCATTTTTTACCCTCTACTTCTCATAGATTAGCTTTGGCATCATATTTATGCTTGCATCTAAGTATAATGCTTAATTCAATGTATAACCCCTAATATTCACCAGTATTGAGAAGCTACCGGGATCTTTCAACTTAGGTGGCAACTCTTTTGCATTATCACACTACACTTTGCATTGATACATATCATTTCTTCATCGTCCCACTTTTTCTTCTTTGCTAGATCTCTCTCATAAAATGGGTATAGTGGGGCATCTTTGTGACTGTTTCAACCAAGGAAATATTGTTGTGGATCTTTTTAAACACCTCAAGGAATTCGTTGAATTGCTTCTCCTTATCCTTCTTCCTTGGGTCAATCAAACTTTGAGGAAACGGTATCTTTACCAAAGAGTGCAGCAGCAAGGATTCTTCAATTTGTTTGTTCTTACACTCTCTCTTCTTTTGAGATTGGATTTCACATCTTCTTCATTCCCCATTTCTTCATTACTTTTAACCTCACTTGGATTTTTGACCACCTTGGATTTTTGAGTATCCATTTCTTTTTCAACTTCTTACTTACCTCTTTTCACAAGCAATTTTCTACCACTTCTCAAAGTTATAGAATGAACTTGTTCCCTAATCGCAATATAGGATGAAGGCTCCATATCGCAATCCAAGGTGGTATATCATAATCTCGGAGTCGCCTACCATTTGCATGAAATCCATTTCCAACTCATTGGTTCCTATCCTATTTCAAAGACCTCACAATCCATTGTTGCCTTCAACTTATTCATTATCATCCATCTTTGGATTTCATTGAGATCCCTTGCATTGTTATGTAGATTTGCCATTTCAAGCTTTTCTAATTCTTGTTGAACTTGTTTCTGCTTCTAAGCCTTCTTAATTTTCTTTCTCTTTCCGTATCAAGGCTAATGGATTCTTCTTCTTCTTCATGTACTATGCACTACAAAAGTGAATCACAATAAACCAAGTAATTTCAAGTACTAACTTGACCACAAACAAAGATTGATTCATAAACAAGGAAAACAACTATTGTAAACCAAAACTAACTAACAAATAAGAAAATTGTCTAATCTAGCGCAATTCATAAGGATCATTATCCAAAAAATCTCTTGCAATAGAACCAAAAACTTGATAAAGTGCTTTCTGTGTGATGTGATTGAAAATTGAAAACTCATACTACAAGCAATAAAATTAACTCAATCAATACCAAACTTACCCACACACTCGCAACTATGCGAGTTGAGTTTGTTGTTAGGGCGAGTGAGTATTGTTCCCTTGTTAGGGCGAGTGAGTATTGAGTTTCCAATCAACCTCCAACGTTTGTCAAAACGACGTAGTTTAGAGTTAAAATAACTCAAAATAATGTAGTTTTGAAGAAATATACTCATCCTAACAACAACCAAAAAAAACTAGAGGGGGATAGAGTCAGATTGCATGAGATAAGAGGGAAAAATGAAGGGTTAGATTCGCACGGGGAGAGGGGCAGAAAGAGGATCATATTGATGGGAGAGAGGGAGGGGTGAAAAGATAGGTGGGGAAGAGAGGTATTGGCGAGGATGGGAGAGAATGGAGGAAGGGTGGTGGTGGGCTGGCTAGGGAAGAAAAATATAGAGAAGGTTTCTTGAAGAATTCATCAAAAATCCCATGACAATAGAAATGGTATGATGGTCCGATAGTGTCTTGAAAAACTTCTTGTTTGTTTGTGGGTGTGAACTATGAAATGATTGAGTGTGTCTTTTGTGATTGTTTAGTTTGTGAAGCTACGTTTATGCTTGAGAATGATTGAATGTATGTGAATTGTGATTATAATGATGGCATCGTGTGAATTGTGTTGGATTGTGTTATGATTTGTGTGTGAAGATATTTGTGTGTAGTATGACTAGTTGGGGAAATTCCAGAGAAAAGGAAGAGTCGAGTATAATGCTAGGATAATGTTCTTGTATTGTTGCTTGGTAGGTGTAGGGATGTTGAAGTGAGAATGGTGGTGAAGGATGGGAGAGGGGGTGGCAAGAGAGGTGGTAGTGGTTGGCTGGAGAAGGGTTGGCAGAAGAGAGAGGGAAAGGAAAGTGGTGGTGACTAACTGGAAAAAAGGGGAATGGAATAGGGTGGCAGCTAGCAAGGGAGGAGGAAGGTGGTGGTGGTTTGGTTGGGGAAGGGAGATTGGCAGAAGAGGAGATATGAGGAGTAGTGGTGGCCTGGTTAGGGAAATGGGTGGTTAGGGATCAAATTATTAATTTAGTAAATTAAAATTATTTAAATTTTAGGGAAAAGACCAATTTAGTCATTTGTTTGTGGGGTATCAACCAATTTGTTCCTTATTTATTGCAATAGACCAATTTGTTTCCCTATCTTTAAAAAAAACCAATCTAAGGCCTATGATGGAAATTCTTGACAAATTAATGAACCAAGCCACGTGATAATCACATAACCGTTAATCTGTGGTAGATGTATTGTCAACGACTTCATTAGTTTGTCTACACTATTTCCATCAAGAGTATTAAATTAGTTAAATTTTTAAGAATGAGGGACCAAATTGGTCTTTTTGATAGATAAGGGACCAAATTAGTTGATACCCTAAAGATAAGGGACCAAATTGGTCTTTTCTCTAATTCTTAATCCAAAGTTATTGCTATCTTCCAAAAAGACCACGCTTATAATTTACATAGATTTTTATCATCTAATTTCAACCCTAAAAATTTTTTAGTTAGTTCACTATAGTTGGATATTTAACTCTCAAAATAGTAATTTTCACTAACATTAACGGTTCAAGTGGATGGAGCAATCTAATAGGTGCATTTTTAGAAGTTGAGCGGCATTTTTGGCCACCAAAATAGTTTGGTAACTAATTCGGCAATCGAAACATAGTTTGGTGACCAAATAAGCTATTTTCTCTTTAAGATTTGTAGCAAATAAAGCTAGCCTATTAACTTGAGAGTTACCATGTCTGGATATACAAGAGAAACAACACTTTGAAAACTCATACTTCCTTCTCTTCAAAATATCCTGCAAAACTGTATCTAATTTAACATCCTCTAGTTTAAGGGTATAAATCAGTTGAGTCAAGGTCGAATAGTGCCCTATTTGAGCTCAACATGAGTAAAATTCACATTGCTTGAACTTGACCAAACTTCTAATTTCAAACTTGAGTTTGAGCTCACTAACATTTAACATACTCGAGCTCGAGTTCGAGCTCAACCGAAGTCGAACTTATTTGAGCTCAAGTTCGAGCTCAATTGAGCTTAAACAACCTCAAATGATCTTAATTGAACTCTATCAAGCTTGAGTATTAAAAAAATTTTAAAAATAAGTATTTACATATATATCTCAGGCTCGATCAAGAACGATGAGCTTTCGAGTCTTACATACTATAGCTTGACCTCAAGCTTGAGAAACTAAAATGTTGGCTCGAGCTAGGCTTGAGTTCGGTCAATGCGAGTTCGTGCCAAGCTTTTGATGGAGCAGCTCATGAACTACTCTTAAAGTTGGTCATTTATCCATCCCTGCTCTTGTTCCCTACTCTTGATTTTTATGATGATTAATTTGTTGCTAACTAAATTTCCACTTTATCCCAAATTTCAACTTTAGATTTTCTCAATGTCAATTTGATCACCTTTTTTTATCTTGAAGAGTTGTATCTTCCTTATCCTCATTACTCTAAGGCAAAGCTGACACTATTGAACCTTGGTAAACCTTTGCTACTATTCCATAATCTGATCTTATGCTCTTGGAGTTCCTGGCCACAACAACATCATCTCTTGTTTTGTTGAGATTTCTCCATCTTGAAGTTCTCCTTTCTGAATTGTTTAATCACTGCTATCCCTTTATGAATCCCTTGACACTTCCTTATATTTTAGCCACTTATCCATTGCTCTATGCATAGTATTCATGAAGATAATTCTTGAGCCTTTAAGCAAGCCATTATTCTTCTATTTCTAAATCTGTCAAAGGATGTTTATTATGATGCAGATATGTTTCACCTCCTATATTCCGTTTGCATCTGGTATTCATTAAGTTATTCACCACATCCTAAAATTACCCTAATCTTACTGCACCTCTGTCTCACTGAATTGGAGCTACTTTCCAAACCAATTCCATATACATACAATGGAAAAACATGTGCTCAATTGTTTTTGGTTGTTCTCAACATCCAGTGCACATTGCATCTCCTATGCCTGTCCTTCTGTGGATAATCTCATTCACATCAATAGCTCTATTTAAACAGTTCCAAATGAATTGTTGAGTATTATGTTTAAGATACAATTTCCAAAGAACACTCCAAACTATTTTGGATTGGTTGTTTAACTTGGTTCTCCATTCTGACTTGGCTTTGACTTTTGTTGCTCCTCTAATCTCTTTCATTCTTCATATCCAGATTGCACGATATAAATCTTAGAACTAGCGAAGATCCAATATCCAATATCATCTTTCCTACTCAAACTAGTGGGTAGCTTTAGAATTTGCTTCACATCTTCCTGAGAAAATCGTTGTTTAGAATTTTCTTGTGGGCAACCTAACTTCATGAATCAATTGATTCACAAATATGATTTGGCAGAATTGAGGTTTCTTTATAGTTACCCTCCCATATTCTTTAGAGAATAACCAACTATCTTCCCAGACACTAATGGTGGATCCATTTTCAATCCTCTTTCTTAGACATCTTTCCACAAGTTCTCTTGCACTGCATACACTTTTCCAGAACCAAGAAGAATTTTTTTGAATTTCAGCTTCAAGAATGAAGATTCTAGGGAAATACTTGGCTTGTAAGACTTTCCTAATTACAAGATCAGGCCTAGTAATAAACCTCCAAAAATTTTAAGCAAGTGATGCTAAATTGAATTGTTGCAAGTCCTTAAATCTAAGGCCTACCCTACTTTTTCAATAAGTGATTTTATCCCACTTTACCAGGTGCATTTTCCTCTTTGATCCCTACCAAAATCTAGCTGTTGTACTTGTAATGTCTTGACAGAGTTTTCTAAGAGTTCAAACCAAGACATTATATAAGTAGGTATTTGGCTTGAACAACTGATTTCAGTAGAGTATTTTTTTCAACTGAACTTAAGAATTTACATTTCCAGTTTTGAATCCTCTTAGTTACTCTATCCTTGAAAAAACAAAAAAACCTAATTTTTAGACCTGTTAATCACCGTAGGAAGGCATAGATATTTTTCGTAGTTAACATGGTTCATGTTCCCCATCATAAAAAAAATCTCTCTTCTTAGATAATTCTCAGTATTTTTTGTTGAACAAGACTGAAGATTTTTATAGATTCGATAGTTGACTATTGGCTTATTGATACTATTTCAAGACATTCATCAATTCTTTAGCATTCTTTTTAGTTGCTTTACAGAAGACTGGAGAATTATTTGCAAAAATTGATGTGAGATAGGGGGACCACTCTTTATTATTTTCATGCTACTCAACTTGTTATTTCTGCAGGCTTGGTTAATGATCTTAGAAAAACCTTGTGCACACAAAATGGAAAGGTAAGAAGTGAGGGGGTCTCCCTGCCTACTTCTCTTAGAAGGAGTTTTATAAACTCAATATTCTCCTTATTAAGCTTGAAAGAGTAGGTCATAATGGTAATGGTTTTTTTGGATCTAGCTAGTCCAAATATCACAGAAAGCCCATTTTGCATAGAATAGTTCTTAAAAAAGGCCATTCTACTCTGTCATGGGCTTGGGCCTATCTCTCGCTTAACAACCATAAAATCTATTTTAGCTTACCTTTCATTTTTAAGGAAATGTGATCATTTGTGAGATGGAATGACGTTATCTCGAATTTTTCTACCTGCTAAGAAAGCTAACTAGGTCTTACTAATGCATTCATTGAGGACAAATTTAAATCTGTTAGAAAGATGTTTGGAAATGGATTTATACAAAACATTACTAAGAGCTATAGTTTTGTGCTAAGAGAGATATAAAGGAGTGTAAACTTTTGGTATCAAGTTGACTATTTGATTTAAGGATTTTAAAAAGAAACCTGAATGAAAGAAACTTTTGGATCACTTCAACTGTATCCAAACCAATGATAGAAGCCAAAAATTTTGAAAGAAAAGAGGAGTCATACCATTCCAGCCTAGTGCTTTGTTTGGATGCATTGAAAAAATTACAAATGTTAATTTTTTCTTCTCAAAAGGTTTAATAAACTGTTCATTCATCTGCCTTGATATATTGCATTGTATCCTTTCCAAGATTTGACCATAGCAATTTGGACTTGAAATAGTAAAATGCTTCTCATAAAAATGGAAAATCTCCTTTTCAATATCCTCCTTAGTTTTACACTGATCCACATTCATTTTCTAAAATTTGCCAATGTGTTTTTTCCTTCTTCTAGCTATTACACTTGCATGGAAGAAGTTGATGTTTCTATCCACTCATTTCAGCCATTTGTTTGTTGATTTTTGACTCCAAAGTAACTTAATCCTTGTAATGCTTGCTTAACTAAATTTTAAGTACAACTCTTTTTCCTCTACTGCTTTTTTGCTGAGAGTTCTCTAACTTATGATTTTGATCCTTGATCCTAGGAATCCTCTTCATTGCATTTGAGCTGAACTAATCTATTCCATTTGAGTAGATCTACCTTGCATGACTTTATTTTTTTTGCATGCTTTAAACGTTCTAGGCCCTTGAACCTTTTTCTCCAGGCTTCCTTAGTGACACCTTCCACTTCTTTAAAATGCAACTATCTTTTTTCAAAATGAAAATTATTTTTTCTTCTTTTTTTTTTACTATATTTAATAGAAGCATGCAATGGTTTGAAGCTTTTGTTTAATGTGTTGGATATGAGTCTTGTTAAATTGAAGTCTCCAAGGACCAGTGTTGATAGCCCTATCCAGTCTTTGCCTAATCAGTCTCTCTCCCTCCCAATTGTTGTACCAAGTCCAGGCTTGTCCTTCGAAGCCTAAATCAGTTAAGTAGTGTTTTGAGATAAAATGGTTAAAATCTGTAAATGACCAATCCTCCCTCATTTTACCTCCCCATTTTTCTTCATTGGAGACAAGATCATTAAAATCACCTATTATCTCCAATTTGCTCCCCACAAGACACTTTTCCAGCTATGGATCTCCTTTCACTATTCTTTTCTATTGTTGTAAATGGGACTAGTATAGATACCAATCCACAACCAAGTCCTACCATCATGAGGCTCTTCAATATTCACCTCAATAGTGAAGGAACTAAGAATCTCAACGACATTGATGCATTCATTCCAAAAGAAAGCTAGACGAGAATCAAACACAAAGCATTCATCATAGTTCATCCTTTTTTTACTTTATCCAAAAAAGATTTTTTTAGTTTCGCTTAAAAAACCCATGTCTGGGGCTGGTACATTATGGTTTCCTTGAGTTAGGAAATCTGTTAAGGGCCACTTAACATCTCAACAATTTCATACGAAAGCTCTCATTGAGAGGTTGGGAGCATAAGTGGGTTGGTTTCCTATACCCTTATAGGCCAATCAAAGCTTTCCATCTCATAAAAAATTTTCACTTTCTTTTGAATAATCCTCAACCATTAACATGTTTGTTAGAATCTGTTTATAGCGAGATTCTACTTGTTTTGTTTAGTCTACATGGTTTTTTTTTTTGAAAATCAAAGGTTGATTCATTAACTTAACCCAACAGTAGCTGCAACAATTATATCTTTTCGAAAGTTCTCACACCATAAGAGTACATCCATCAATGGTAAAACCTATTTTAAAAGTAACATGAGTTGGGATGTTGAGCTACCTTTTAATATGCTTCACCTGAGTCAAAAGGAACTGGTACATTAGTAATTGGATGCTATCAATCAGATGTCCAATATTGCTTGACAAATCAGGTCCTTTGCTATTAATATTTTTTTCACTATGTCAAGGGCATACTCTTCCAAGAGAAAACAGGATATCCCATACTCTTTAGCAAATTTGAATCCTTTAAGGAAAGCCAAGCATTCTATGTGTTTTGCAAGAGTTTCACTCTCAATTTGCTAGGTCATCACTGCTAGAATCTACCCTTTTTTAATCTTGGGCAAGCAACCCAATTCATGCTTCCTTCAGTGTGAATATCAACGTTCATTTTTAGGTATTTCATTTGCCTAGTGAAGGCCATTTTGGATTTGATATCAAGATTTCCAATTGCCTAAATCTTTATTGATGAAAACAATAATCACTAATATAAGTTCTACGGTCTGTTGCTCCTTTGAATCTATAATCCCCCTGAACAATTCTTTGATACTTGCCAAATTCGGCCAGTATATGGTATCAACAAGGCTCAAATTATTCCATACAATTTCTTCAGAAACATTGTAAAATGAAGTATATGCTTCGATAAACCCCTCCTAGCATGTGCTTTAAATTTTGACCCATGGGAAGAATTCTTGAGCAGGCTCACCAAATAACATTCTCACTTTTGAGAGAACATTTAGATGCCAGATTTTCATCTATAAATTTTGCTCCTTATGAGTTGAAGATTACTCATCCCATCCTACCATCTTTTCGTACACTTCTAGCTAGGTGGTAAGCTAACTTCACGTTAAAATTACCCATTAAGTTAACAAAAATGACTACTTTGTTCCTTAGTTTGATTGAAACCCTAAATGTGACATTATGTTTAACGCTAAGCTTGACCAAAACAATAGAAATGACCCATTTGCCTCGAGGATTGATCGAAACCTTTTAAATAAGCATTTTACTCCAAGATTTGATCAAATCCCTTAAAATGACCCTTTTGTCCCTAGGTTTGACAAAAACTCTAATAAACACCCATTTACCCTTAGGTTGACTAGAAATAACCTCATTTCCCCTAGATTTGACCAACATCTTAGAAATAATCTTTTTACCCTTGGGTTCATATAAGTTACCCCTTTGTCTTTAGGTTTTACCAAAACCCTAAAAATAACCTTTTTACCCCTAAAGCTTGACGAAATCCATAGAAATGATTGCTTTAGCACTAGGTGTGACAAAAACTTTATAAATAACTTCTTTGCCCCAAGGTTTGAGCTAAATCATAGAAATGACCACTTTGGCACAAGGTTTAATAGAAATAACCCTTTTATCCTAACATATGAACAAAGCCCTAGAAATCACCCTTTCATCCTAAGGTTTAATCGTACATCTAGAAATGATAATTTTATCCTTGGGTTAAGCAAAACCCTATAAATGACCATTTTGCTTCAAGGTTTGAACAACATCCTAGAAATCACCGTTTAACCCTTAGGTTGATAAAAATGACCCCTTTGCCGTAGGTTTGACTAAAATCCTAGAAATAACCCTTTTACTTGTAGGCTTGACAAAATCATTAAAATAATCATTTTGCCCCTAGGATTGACCACAATCATTGAAATCACCCTTCTACCATTTGGTTGACTAGAAGTGACTTTTTTACCCCTAGGTTTGACCAGTATCTTATAAATAACCCTTTGCCTCTAGGTTTGACTAAAATACAAGATCAACCCCTTTGCCACTATGTTTGACAAAAACCCTAGAATGACCTCTTTGACCCTATATTTGAGAAAAATTATATAAATGACTCATTTGCCACAAATTTTGACCGAAATCCTAGAAATCACCCTTTGCCCTTTGTTCCTTGTTTTGACTAAAATCCTAGAACTGATCGTTTACCGTCCTAGTTTTGACTAAAACATAAGAAATGATCCCTTTGCCCTGTGGTTTTACAAAACCATTAAAATTACCTTTTTACCCCTATGTTAGACCAAAATCCTAGAAATGAACCCTTTGCCCCTAAGTTTATTAAAACCTTAAAAATTACCCTTTCAGGCTGAGGTTGAATAAAAATGATCCCTTTGCCCCTACATTTGACCAAAATCCTAATAATGGCCATTTTACACTACGATTGACTAGAAATCTAGAAATGACTCCAAGCCCTACGTTTGAACAAAATCCTATAGAAATCACCCTTTTACCATTGGGTTAGTAAGGGATTTTAGTTCTCACAATATCAGTCTCCTATTGAGTCCAATAGTCATTCCTAGGCCTAATTTATTATCATGCATGGCATCCGAATAATTAAACCCAAATCAAAATTGATGTTAAGGAACATATTTGAACAGTTATTTGTTCGAGGCTTACAAGGTGTGTGTATAAAGTGGCTAGAAATATTTTGAGTCTTTGGAAATTGTGGGCTAATTCATAAACAATTCCTTCCAAAAACAAATAGCTATTCAATAATGAAGAATTTTTTGGTGCCATAAAGTGGATTGCTGGATTTATAATAATGACCACATGTTATATTCAACTAATAAAGTGTAAATGCCTAAAGTGTGTGCCACTTGAACAATTAATCTCATATTAGTTAGCAAGATGATAACCTGAATCATATTAGTTCTGAAACACTTAACATAGATAGCAATGCTAGTTTCACTTGGTCCATTCTCATGAGATTAATATAATCACTAATAGATTGAAAATATTCAATGTGCAAAGGGTACTAAGAAACCCGAAGTAATAATATGAATGAAATAGGACTAATTCCATTTTTCACCTAAATTTATATCCAATGCTACTTTGCACTAGTAATTTTAGTTTCAAACACTTTGCATACCCAACTCTCCAATCCATCTCACTTCAGTCCAATTCATAACACCGTCACGAAAAAAAAAAAAAAAAAACCAAAATCTTTTTGTTGTGCACTAAAGATTCAACAAGATATTCAAGAATATCTCCACAATATTTTTGGTGCACAAGAAAAGATTCTATTAACTTTAATGACACTGTTATAAAGTAGACTGAAGTAAGACAAATTTGAGAGTTGGGTGTACAAAGTGTCCTAAACTAAAATTGAGTATAAAATGAAAGTGAAAGTAGGAATCGAGTATAAATTGAGGGTTGGAAAATATATTTATTTGAATGCAATATTATTACTATATAAATGTATCTCTCTTTAATTTTCTCTTTATATACTTTGCTATTTTTTTTTCTAAACTATTAAGATCTTTTTGAAAAATTCATTGAAATGTCCTTAATAAATTGGTGTCAAAACTTTCCAGTGAAGCTCATCAATAGTGATGATTCCTAAAGGGTTCTAAAGCTAGAGAAAGTAGTTAATGTATTGAATCTTTGTCTTGTGTTATTGCTATGTTGCCAGCTTGGCCTCTCTTTGGTGTGTCTGATATCATGTGTATTTATAGGGCTATATAAAGGTTAGAGCTCTAAGCCTTATGGTCAAAACTCCTGACACGTACTTGGTTAGATCGAGACGGTCAGTCGATTGAGCACCCAATCACCTTTACTGTTAGCATATGGCTCTATTCTAGAACTAATCTCAGTGGGGTTACTACACATAGTACATTACATGTGTCACTACATTCTTTGTATCATCAAGAGTCCCCTCAATTAGGTTTGCACTGTGGTCAGGCTCAGTTGATCCCAACTAATCTATCTGCCCCAAAAGCTTTTACTCTGCAAGGTGACAATGAGGATGTCTTTCTTCTCTGACATTTGGTTCTTCAGTCCCTGCTAACAGTCTTAATAGTTGCCTCGTACGATTCCCCAAGATAGATTCATTTTCACTTTTATTCCCCTAATTTCTTGGTTTTCGCATTTATTAACCGGGTAGGATTATATCCAATAGAATCTTTCTTTGTTATACATCTTTTCCTTCTTCTCATCCTACTCTTTTTGAGACATTTAACTTCCATACTGATTATATAGTTATGCTTCAACCTCCTTTCCTTTAAGGAATCTGTAAAATTCCTTTTTCACTTCCTCCTAAGACAATGTCTTCCAGCCTCGGAGCTAACTCTAGCAAAATGCTCTTAGGGAATCTTTCTCACAAAAAGAATTTTTCTCTTGACTGTAGTATTTATGGATTTGGCAAAAGCAGTTATTTCAAAGGACCAATGCCTTCTGCCACCCTTGTCCCCACGGATTTGGCCAAGCCAGCACTACTAGCACAATAGTTGGCCGATCGTCTTTTGTAGCCAACTGCCCATCTCTTCCACCGCTTTAAGAGATTCCAGTACAGCCTGGTCCATCTTCTATAGTTCCTTCAATTTTGCCTCAGTAGAGAAAAGATTCCACTCTCATCACAGGGAAACCTATTGCCTATTTTACGGCTAAAGTCCTCCCCAATGTACTTGTAGACCAGGTTCCCGAGCCCAGCTGATTGATTTACCGACTAGTCTGATCCACCTAACCTAGCAAATTTAGCACTACAATAGAGAGAGGCGGAGTATCTGAAGAACTATTCTTATAATGACCTTTGTGCATTTGTAGCTTTGCACGCCACAGCTTCCGTTGCAGCCACCAATGCCCTGATCCAACATCTAACTGAAGCTCACTCAATTTCTGGCTTTACGATTTCCAGCATGATAGAAATGTCAAAAAAGTTAGAGAAGAAGGACATTAAAATCCTAGCCATCTTTGAGGAGAAAATGAGGAGTGCAAGAGAGTCTGCTCTTAACGTTTTTAGGTAAGAGTCAGAGAGTCTTCATTCGGCTGATGTATATAAGCTAAGGCAAGCTTCTGTTTAGGCATTCAAGGACTTAGAGCTTGCTCATGCTAATCTCAAATCTTTGACGTCTGAAGCCGAAAGGCTAAAGATCAAACTTGAGCATTAAGAGTTGAGAATAACAGCCTGCGGAGTTCATTACCTCTTGATAGTATAAACACTTTTCTTAACTTCTCCGATTTACTTGATGACCAGATAATCCTAGGTCGAGCAGGATACAGGCTTGGTACTGTATTTATGGATGCAGTGAAATTTATCAATCAGTAGATGTCGGAACGTTATTTGAATTTCTACAGCTCTACTTTATATGATTCTTCAGTTACCAACACTACTTTGGACGCCTTAGGAGACGTATTCAAGGTTTCCAGAAAAGGGTCTAACGTTTTGCTAAGTGTGCTCCCTAGTCGCTCAGCAATGGCTCATCAAGGTACCAAATCCTCTACGGTTCAGTCAAGGCAAATTCTTGAGGTAATTCAAGTTTATGACTTCTTGCTTGCTATAGACTCTTTCAATTTGGATAAACTGATGGACACAGTTTTGATTTAATCAATCAAGCTTTGGTTGGTCACCTTCTTTATTTGGTGTTCCCTTTTCTGATACTGATCATCCTCGAGTTGATCAGACTCAAGACCGACTCGGGGAAGATCAACATCAGCCGCAAGGATAACCTAAGTATCTGTTTGTACTATTCTCATTAATATAATCTTTTTGTTGTTGCTTTATTTGTATCCTCTGCGAGTCGTTCTTTGATGCTCCTATACTTGTGTTTGATAATAATATAATAATGGATATTGCATCGCACCTGTAATAACAATCTTTAAATAGTATTGCACTTTTGAGTTGCACCATACTCTTGAATAGAAGTCTTTCCAAGCTTCTTGAATTTTGATTGAGCTCTTTGTATTTGCCAACCTTTTCGTCCAACGCGAACTGGGGTCAAACACTACTTGAGAGAATCAGTCATCAATTAGCCTTCCATTTCATAGATAGGCATTGTTTCTTTTTTAAAGAATAACCACCAGGTTAAGTATCTTATTCGTAGCATTTACTAGATTCGTGTATTTCTATAAATGCTAATAAGCACATATCTTTTCACATTCCTCTACTTGATGAATGGATATTTCATCTTCTATCACGTCATCTTTTCATTAATTCTCTTTCCTCTTGGCTATAAATATCGCCTTTTCATTGGATATTTCACCATATTCATGGCTTTCTCTTTCGGCCAAACTTTTGACCTAGGTATTATTTGTTTTTTCTATAAATAAAAGCTGTCTTCATTGAAAAACAAGCGTTCAAACTTTCACCTAGGTGTATAGGTCTTTAGTTTGACTATTTGTTTTCAATTGAAATGGCTTCTTGGATGCTAGTTTTCAACAAAAAAGTGGGGGGTTCTTAAGAAGGAGGTAGCAACTCTTGGGCTCAAGCTTGGCAATCGAAAAGGAAGCTTGGCCATCAACTCCTCAGTTTGGTTGTGCTCTTTCCTATCTGCATGTTCCATGAACATGGTAATGTGCAAGGGGACATTTTACTTTTCTGTGTCTTTCCTCCACTGCCATGTTTTAGTGGTGGATAGGCATGACTTCTCCCCATTTACCATTTTCTTCTTTTTTTTTTTAATCTTTTCTTCTTCATCTCTTTTTTTTTTCTTATTCGTGGCACTGCTGGTCCTCATACTTCTTTTTTCCTTTTTTTTACTTCCTTTTCAAGAAACTCTCAACTGAAATTTAAAAGTGAACCTTCGAGAGGTTCGATCGGCTTCAAGATTGGTTCTTGGCAGATCGAAAGTTGGCTTTTCAGATGGACTTAGCAATTTCATGTAATAGTTGTAGAATCCTTTAGAACAGGCTATCATTTGTAACTTGGTTTGTAACTTGTACTTTAAGTACTAAAATTGTTATTTTCTTTCGGATACAAGTTTTTTCTATTATTTTTGCTTACTTTTGGTTGAACGGGTGAACGTGAGCAGATCGTCCAACACGATCTGTTTTTATCTTTCTCCTTTTAATGTTGACTGGTCATCCATCATTAATAGATGCATTTGATCTTTAACCAAATCTTTTAATCTAGCCAAAATAATTTTGTTTCAATGTACCTTTTGAGTTTGCAGGTGCTTTAGTGATTTTAATTGCAACAACTGATTGCTTTGAGTCATCCTTAGCTTTTTTATTTGAGCGATTATCTAGCCCTGCAAAGATTCTTTTACTTAACCTTTTTCGCTTTTATTCTGTTGGCCTAGATTTCTTAGTGTATACTTGGCAAGCTCAAATTTATTTGTTTCTTTTACGTTTTGGTCTTTATGAATTTCTTAATGCACTTCGGCGAGCTCAAAACAAATTTATATTTCTCTTTCCATTTTCATCGAACTTCTTAATGCATTTCAGCAAGTTTGAGCCAAAATTATATTTCTTTTTTGGTTTTTCTCAAAGTTCTTAATGTGCTTCGGCGAGTTCGAACCAAATTTATATTTCTTTTTTGGTTTTTCTTGAACTTCTTAATGCCCTCGGCAAGTTTGAATCAAAATTTTCCATGATCTTTCAGCCAATCAATCTCCTTGTTATTTCGGCCAAATGATTGCTCTGGCCTTGTTTCTAGGCAGTGTTTGCCTCTACAACTATTGAACGGATTCTGACTGGTTGGGTAAAGAATCATGCCTTCGATATCCATACGCATTTAATGCCAAGTTTTTTTGGTTTTTCTGACCACGCTTTTTGCCTTCTAATTTCCCCGCTCAAGAAAAAGTAAAGGGCCATGATCGGCCCAAGCCCTTTCAGTTCAAGATATCCTTAGAAATTGGCCCACTTTTTTCCTCCAAACAATCCCTTCTGTATCCATTTCTCCTTTTGTTTTCCATATCTTACCAATTTAAATTTGCTTTTGACTTCTTTGGAGCAACTAACCCTTTTTACTTTTGAGGCTTACCCCGAAGGCTTTCCCTTTCATTTTTAACTTAATCGCATCCACTTATGGCAAAAGAAAAAATATTTTACAAGTAGTAAGTTCTAAACATAGCCCTAGTTCGTTACAAGTTATTGAGGTATCTTCGTCCTTGAATACTGGGAGTAGTTCTGGAACACGAATTCTGAGAGTACTTGCCTAGATGATTGCATTTTGTTCCTTTGTGATTCGTTTTGTATCCTTTCTAGCATCACTTCAGATTCCAAATCAGAGCAAGAGTTACCATTCTCATTCTGAAGGATTCGTGACTTTTTTCGTGGATCAATTTAGGGTTGGGCGTCGTGTTCTTCTCCCTCTCATTTTTCTCCAAATTTATGCTTTCTTTAAGCTGGATCAGTATATCCCTTTTAGCTCAAAAAGTGATCAAGTTCGTGGTTTGTTTCTGCCTGTTGTATGAGCACTTAGTTTGAAGCCTGAGGCGGAAGTGTTTAAGTTCTTCTATAAACTCGCATCTTGTCAAGATGAGGGTTTCTTCTACTTTTTATTGCAATTACATGGCACTTCGTTCATGAAGTGATATCCTTCTTTAGTTAAAGCATGGAAGAAATCATTCTTCTATTTCAAATGAGGAAACATGAAGAGGGTTTTATCAAAGTTGAGAGTTTTTAGCAATTATAAGGTCTAAATAAAGACCTCATTCCTAAAGATCATCCCTTTGTGCTGAAGAATGAATCTCTTGTGCAGCTTTCGACTTTCAAGAGAAGCACACCATCATGAAGCAAGGCCTTTTAATATGGGGAGGTTTGGCTCTTGGCTTGGTGCTTCATGGTGACTATGACGCTACTTACGAATTTCAAGAGCTTATTGAACTTGAGCAGGTAAGAGCTACTAATAGACTGAAAGTCCAGCCAAGAAGGAGACTATGGAAGCTATCGCTCTTCAATCAATCTCGTCTCCTCAACTCATCAGTCTTATTTCAGTACCAGAGGTTGGGCAAATCAGAGAGTATTCTAGCTCTCCAGTCTGACTAAGCAGGAAAAAGGCCAGAAGTGTGAAACTTCAAGGCCTTCCACTCTCCAGGAGTAGACGAGAAGAAACAATGGTTATTAAACCCTTATCTAGCTCAAAGAATAGTTCCCGAGCCAAAAAGAGCTTGAGTACCCGTGTAAGAGAGTGTATGAGATCTGTCGAGATATCTAGCAAATGGCTTGATGATAACGTACCTCACGAGGCTCAACTCAATTCCCGTAGACAGAGCAACGAGTAGTTCAAGAAGGCCATAAATAGCCATCTTCAAGGCGTGAGTTTTTATTGACATAATACTCTTTTTAAGAATATTCAACTTTCTAATGTTTTTCAACTCAACACCAACAAGATAGAATTTGAGTATCGTTTCCTTCATGATGAACGACATTCGTATATCTAACTAGAAAGTAAAGTTAAACAAGCAAATGTATGTGGTGGAGGCACTTTTGCTAATTTGGAAGCTAAGGAGGCTAATTTGAAAGCCAACGAAGCTGATCTAGCAAAACTCCAAGTGAAATATAATACTAAGATTGGTATTTAGTTGGACAGGTAAGCCTTCAGACATTAGCTACTGATGATGCCGAATGAGTTAGGACCAGTTGGCTGAGACTTTTTAGGGCAAGCAATCTTAACTTGCTATCGCTATTGCCAAACCGAGCCTCAAGAAAAGTGACTCAGTGGTTGTCTACTCAAGCAACTTGCTTGGCAGAATTAATAACTTCATAAGTTCCAATGCCTTAGAGAAGGATTTTGAAACCTTCAGCTGGTATGCTAGAAGGCTAATGTTCATTATGGCACTTGAGAAATTTCAAAGTAGATTTCCTGACCTCTCCTTGGACTTTTCCTTATTTGAAGACTTTGATGCCTTTATCTCTGTGGACTTACTGGGCAATCTCTTTGAGAGCATTTTAGAGAGCCTTGGACTGCTATCAATCTCTTCACTCCTATTATTCTGGCTCTAGAGGAATCAAATAATGAGGATGACACTCAATCATCAAGCAAAGGAGAGCACAAAGAATGATCTCGCTTTGTAGAAAAGACTAGGTTCATTTGGTAACACATTATACTCCCTTTATATGAAGAAAACTTTTTTTTTTGGCACATTGATGTACTTACAAGGAAGTAAACATTATCTAAGAGACATTGTTTATTACTTTCCTACTACTTAGTTCCCTAAAGTATTTCTTCAAGTTGACAAGATTCTTGGTTCAGGGAACAATCTTTCCTTGATATTAGCTAGCTTTTAGAACCCTAAGCGATGAGCTTCAACAACTTGATAGGGTCCTTCCCAATTAGCGTCTAATTTCTTTCTCCCATCAACTCAGCTAACCTCATTTCATCTAAGAAACATGTCACCAATCGAAAGTACATCTGATGCACTATAGTATTATAGCGATTAGAATAGATATTTTACTTGTAGTTGGCATCTTGAACTGTTGCTATGAGCCTTTTTTATTCTAGTAGATCTAGGTCTACCATGCGTTCTTCGTTAGTCCCAATTACTTCAAAATCCATTGTCTAGGATATGGGCATTCCAATCTCAACTGGAATTATAGCCTTAATCCCTTAAATATAGCCGAACGGAGTCATGCCATTTGCAATATAGGGTGTCATTTTGTAGGACCACAACACACTCGGCAATTTCTCGATCCATTATTGTTTCTAGACAAAAGTATCATGTTTGAAACTATAGTTTTACCATTTGCTTGTAGATGCCCAACAGAAGTAGCATGTAGTTGAACCTATAAGTCTTCACAAAAGGACTTAAAGAGTTCTCCCACAAACTGAGTTCCATTATTAGAAATGAGTACATGTGGTATGTCATATCAACAAACTATTCTTTCCTAGAATAATATTATGATGCTTTTTCTTGAGATATATTTCAATGACTCTACTTTGATCTATTTAGAGCAAAAATAGTCGTTTGCCACTCCTAGAAATTTAAAACCTCCTGTTCCTTTCGGAAGTGGGCCTAGTATGTCAATCTCCCACTTCTCAATGGCCACGAGCTAATAATAGGATTAAGATTTGTAGCTAGTTTTTGAGAGATCTGTGCATGGATTTAGCACTTGTGACAACTTAAAACCAGTCGATGTACATCATTGTGCATAGTCGGCCAATAGTATCTTATCAAATTTTCTATCCTTACTAGGCTTAGAGCACCTACGTGGCCTCCTCAAATTCCTTCATGTATTTCTTGGACCACATACGCAGCTTCGCTTGGGGATAAACACTAACGTAAAGGAGCTAACTAGGATTTCGTATATTGCACCCCTTGAATTGTTTCATATTTCATGGCTCAATTTTTTAACCTTCGAGCTTCCGCTCTTCCTTTAGGGAAAATGCTATTAAGGAGATAGTCTTGTATTGGCTGCATCCATCCCAAATCTTCGTCGACATCCATTACTTCTTCTAACTCTTTCGTCAATCGTTCTTTGGGATTGAACTTCAACCAACATTTCTTTGGTTAAGTGTGAGTAAACGACCAATGCCTACTTTGCAAGTGCATCTGCATTACTATTCTTTGATCGTGGAATCTCTACAAATCCTACTTTAAATATTTCCTTAAGCTGATATAGTTTTTGAAGGTACTTCTATAAAATAATTGCTCAAACCTCAAAATTGCCTAAAATTTGGTAGACTACTAACGAGGAATCGCTATTAAACTTAACCTCCTATATCCTCATCTTTTTGGCCAACTTTAGGCCCATGAGGATGGCTTCATTATTTGTAGCTTTAAAATCAAATTAAAGAGCATAAGTATAACACTATCCTTTTGGTGATCACATCATTATCCCAGCACCTGATCTTAATTCACAAGATGATCCATCAACATGCAATTCCAAGACCTAGTAATCTAGTTCATTCTTTGGTGGATTCTAAATATGAACGACTTGTCCGATATGTTTGAGCTGTATTGTGAGCCTTGCTGCGATAAAATCTACCAAGACTTGAGCTTTAACAGTCAAACGTGGTCTGAACTTGATGTCATAGTCTAGAAGTTATATTGACCATTTGAGCATTCACCCCCAGACATCTGGCTTTTCCAAATGTTTTTTAGGAAAAAGTTAGTGTAAACCACAATCTTGTGTCCCTGAAAATATGTCCTGAGCTTCTTAGCAGAAATTACCTAAGGAAAAGCTATTTTTTCAATTGGTGAGTAATTTTCTTTTGGGCCCTGAAGGACTCAACTGATGAAGTTAATTGGTGTTTGAGTTTTTTCCCTCTCAGAGATCAGAGCCACACTCACTACTTTTCAGAAGCTGGCAGGTAAAGGCACAGTGTTTCACCTTGCCATAGCGCAGCTAATCTTGGGAGGTCAGCGAAGTATTCTTTTAACTTCTCGAATGCTTCCCAACATTGCTCTGTCCATTCAAAGTCTTTCATTGAAAGAATGGAAGGCCCTTTTCGACTGACTTGGATAAAATATCTGTTCGGTATAGCTGACATCTTTCCCGTGAGGCATTGTGCTTCTTTAATTAAACTGAGGGACTTCATGTCTAGGATGGCTGTCATTTTTCTTGGATTGACCTCGATTCCTCTTTCCAAGACAATAAAGCCCAAGAACTTTTTGGAGGCGACCTCGAGGGTTCACTTGTGTGGGTTTAACATCATTTTAACACTTCTCCATGTCTCAAAGGTTTCTTTGAGATTTGTAATTGTTTTCTTGTGAAACTGGCTTTTAACCACCATGTCATTGATATAGACCTCCATGTTCCTCTTTATTTGCTTCTTAAATAGTTAGTTGTCTTGACACTCATAAGTCTGAAGTATATGGTCTGGTATAATATGTTCATTTGTCTGTAATAAAGGATGTTTTTTCTTCATCCTCTTTTTTGAGGAAGATCTGATAGCAACTCTTATATGCATCTGGAAATATCCTATTATAAAGCCTACTAATGAATCAACTACTATATCGATCTGAGATAAAGGGTAATTATTTTTGAGAGGCAGGTCTATTCAAATCAATGAAATCAATACAATTTTGCTACCTAGATCCAGCTTTCTTACAAATACAGGGTTGCATAACCAAAAAGGTACAAGATTTCTCAGATAATCCGAGTGGCTAACAACTTAACCACTTTTACTTGTATGACCAAGTTGTGCTCGGTTCTAAAGAGTCTCTCCCTCTTCTTTATTAGCTTGTATATTGGATTGATCCCTAACTTATGCTCAATGACTTCGCGTGGGATTCTTGGAATGTCATCAGTGGACCATGCAAAAGGTTTTTGTACTCATACAAAAGTCAAAGCAAGTCATTCTTTATCTCGGCTAGTAAGGTGATGCAAATTCTTATCTTTTGATTTGGGCAAGAAGGATCAAAGGCTATCTCTTTAATCAGAATTCTAGACTCTGCTTCAGTCGACTTCTCTTTTTCATTGTTTGGCCCCATATCCTTGGTTTGGATTCCTAAGGCTGACCTTTCAATTTTGCCATTTCCTTTGATATTTGCAGCGGCTACTGCCTTAGTAGTTACCTATTATCTCTTGAATTTTAATGGCTAACGGCCAACTAAAGGCAACATCATGTAGCATTTTTGAGCTTCTTGTTAATTACCCTAGACACTTCCCTCTAATCCATCAAACATTGTGAACTTGATTCTTGAGTGATAGATTGAAGAGAGGATAATGAAAACATATTGGGATAGTTGCCTCAATATCATGTTGTAGGAGGAGAGCTTCTTGACCAATGTAAAATTGATCATTTCTATTTGGCACTAGGGTTCACTAAAGGTTAGAGGTAAGGTAACAGTTCCCATGGGTATGATAGAATCTCCTGTGAATCCCACGAGTAGGTTCCAAATGGGTCTGATATGTTCGCTACTGAGTCTCATTCTTTCCTATGTGTGATAATAAATAATGTTAGCTTAGCTTTCTCCATCCACAAACACTTTGTGCACTCTAAACTCTTACCTTAACATGAATTGTTATTGTATCAACATGAGGATTCAATTAGGTAGGGGTCATCATCTGTCAGAAAGAAAAACTCAGATTAATCCGAGGCCTTTTTGGCACTATCTCACCAGGAGGGATGAGTCTAGCATAGCATTTTCTGGCAGTGGTAGAGTCTTGCCTGTTCTCTTCTGGCTATGGTGCTAACAACTCCTTTTGAGTTTTCTTCTAGATCATTTGCAACAAACTCTTCTTCCCTTACTATCACATTAATCACTCTAGCGATATCTTTATTATTCATAAACGGTCCTTTTTTATGAGGCCATTGATTATATTAGCAAGGCCTAAGTGGCCTGTTATAGTTCTGGGGTTACTAGCCATACTGTCTAAACTGATCGGCTGCTCTCAGGATGTATCTCTAGAGGAATCCATCCATGATAGCTCACTCGATACCAATCTTTAGATTGTGGCATTATTTGGTATCATGGCCATGGTACCTATGGTAGGAACAATAGGGAGTTCTATCCTGCTTGTGCTGCTCTATTAGCATTCAGGGAAAAGGCTAAAGGATCCCTTCATTCTTGATCTGGAATCGCAAGTCAGGATTTCCTTGTAGGTAGTATTTAGTGGAGTAAAATTCATATGGTTGAAAGCTATTAGATCCTGAAAATGCAACCCGACCGACTAACAATCCTTGATTATTGTTCAGACTGCTCTAAGGTACAGAGTTATAATGGTTATTCTTCCTGAGTTTCTTTCTATTTTCCCCATTGGAGACTTCTTTTTGCCTTTTCTCAACTTCTAGCTCGGTATCCTTTTCCCTTTATTTTTTGAATCATAAAGTTCCTTCTCGGTCTGGTTCGATTCTTTGCTTCAAATGTGGCTTCAAGCCCATAAAAAGAGCTCGTTGAAGATCTTTAGGACCTTTGAAGCGAGTTCTGCATTAAAAGATCCATCTTTGACTCCACTCATGAAGGCTGCAATCATGATTGTGTCATCAGTATCTCAAACCAGGACAACTTCATCGTTAAAATGACCAATATATTGTTTCAAAGGTTCATCTTGCTTTTTCTGGATGTTCATGAGGTGTGGGAGTTCCTTTTCGATGGTGAAACTATTTTTTCCTACTCATAAACTTCTAAAGGAAGTCCTTAGTAAGATAGACAAAATAGTTTATAGAGTTAGAAGGTAGCTGCTTAAACCATTTTTGGGCTAATTCTCTCGATGTGCTAGCAAAAAGCATACAATGATGACATTAGAGTAACCTATATAGTTAGTTGACTACTGAGACATGAGCTATGTGGCCAGAGGGGTCAGTGGTCCCTTTATAGGGATCTAGATCTGGTTGTTTGAAATTGAAAGGAATTTGTTTTGCATGAATAGAAGATATGAATGGATCTTTGTTGACGAGTCTCAATTCAGCAAGATTAGTATCATTTTTTCCTAGGTGCTCATGAACTTTTAGTTCCATTTTTGCCATTAGCTTTCCCCGGCTTGTTATGTGGTCTTTGTTGTGTGTTCCTTTGATTATTTGAGAAAATTTGGGTTAGGAACTATTCTGTCAATGGAAAATCCTTGCTTTTGCATCTGTTGCATTCATGCATCCAATTGGACTTTGACAGGCTGATGCGAAAGCGACTGTGCTGGCAGTATCCTGTGGTTCCCATTGCTTTTGTCCATTTGGGAGCTAGTTCGTCTCTTGGTCTTGTTTCACTTGTAATTTCACAAACTTCTAAAAAGCTTGGTAGTTTTTGGAAAAAACTAAAATATTTCTTCCCTTGTCGGCTCTTGAGTTTCTTGTATTAGATTTGTAGCTGTACAGACTCGGGGATAGATGCAGGTTGTGTAGTTTCATGCGATGATTGTACAATATTGTTGTTAGCTCTCTTCTTATTTTTTCCCATTTTTTTCTTTTCACTTAGCAGGAGATATGTTCGTGAAAATTTTTGGTTGTACAAATCCTCAGTTCCGAAACACGTCTACAGCTATGATCGACAAGGATTCCACGACCGGAAACTATATTACCCCTAGCCTAAAGGTTAAATTACCAACTTGAGAGTGTTTTTTGGAGAGTATTTTCTTTTTTTGTCTTTTTTTGAGTTGTGTCTGTCCTCTTCTTTCATTCCCTTATTTCTTCTTTAGTCTGTTTTATTTTTTGTAACAACTACCAGTACTTTCATTTCTTTTGAGTTCTCTATAACTGTTCCCTCCAATTCCTCTCTTTCGCTACAGTATGTGGTCCACGTTCTTCCCCTTTAGTTTTCAATAACTGTCCTGGTGTTGGGGCATGGCCCATGATCTAATTCAACGCTCGATTTTAGTGTAACTACCATTTTCTGGGTTTGCTCCATTTGCACTACTTCAACGTTTGCACTACTTCAACGTTTTGCTTTTATGCGCACATGTTTGGACTCTGTTCGGTATTTAGAGCATAAATTTCTTGTTCGAGTTTCGATTGAAATCATTCAAGATGCTTTGGAAATCTAAGAGGAAGAGCTACAACTTTCATGTTTTGCATTTTTCCAAATTCTACCAGCATCAAGGTCAAAATCAAGGAAGAAATTGGTACATGTGCACTAGAAACCGCACATAGGTACGGGAATCCTTGCGCATGTGCACAAATTCTAGAATCAAAGTTCTTGGATGATCCTCCTCGATGCGCGAGTTTCCATGTGCATGAGCGCTCATTCTGCTCACCTATTTTGGGCTGCTACGCGATTTTGATGTTTTCTAGGGCTCCGAGTGTCCGTTTTGGGCCCGTAAATATGTGTTTCGAAACTTATTTAGAGCCCTACACTGTAGCATTTAAAAACTAAAAATAAGAGGGTTTAGGACCTCAAAATCACGTTTTTCTTCCAGCTTCCCTTGGAGGGCTGCAAGATTAGACTAGAGTTTTCTTTGTTTTTCTTAGAAGAGTTGAAAAGAAGGTTCAAAATTGACAACTTTAGACTGAAAACTTGCTAATCTTCATTAGATAAGCATTCTTGAATCTTTTTAAATATTTTTTACACCATTTAATTCTAGTTTCATTATCCTTTTAATTACTTTCTACGGTTTAGAAGTATTTTTTCATGCCTTTAATTTTATGTTTTCTTTAATTGCTTTCATAGATTAATAGGTAGAGTTGTTTATTTGCTTTCACAGATTAATTATAAGCAATTTTAGTTCTTAGATTAATTTTAATCAAATCTCTTCCATAATGATTTGATCAAATAGTGTTTGAGTCAAATAACCGGTAATTACTAAATCAATCCTTGTGGGTTCGACCCTACGTCTGGTATATACTATTGATCCCATACACTTGCAGTGTGTTATCTAGTTAATAGTTGGATTAGGTGGTTATAAATTTTATAACTAGATATTTTACGTATCAAGTTTTTGGCGCCGTTGTCGGAGATTGGATAGTTTGAAATGTAATTCGTATTCTAATTTTCTTAGTTTCATTGTGTTTCTCAAATTTTTGAAAAAAAAAGAACCAAAAAGATTTTCCCTTTTTGTGGTTTGTGTCTCTTCTATTCAAATATCTAAAAATAATTTCTCTTTTTAGCAGATAGTTTAGGCTAGTTACTAGTCTAAATTCTCCAAAAAAATTTAGTTGTGTGCTTTTGTGTAGGTACTTATTTTTATGTTTTCTTTTTGTGTCAGTCTTATAAGAACATGCAAATAATGGAATGAATTGGAATAACTCGTGCCAAAGATATTATCATCCTTATGACTATGGAGGCATGACTGAGCATGTTTCTTATGATTATCCTTCCTACTCTTATGATTATCAAACGGGATGTTCAAACTGTCCAAATTCTTTCTCAAGTTACCAAGATTATCTTTTCCTACACCTATTGAGCATTTATATGAATCAATGGAGCCCCAATTCTTTCACCTATCAATCCAAGAGTAGGATGAGGCAAGATCAATGGACATGTGGATTGAAAATCCAGAACTTCGAGAAGAGAGTGAAAAACTTCGAGAATTCATCAAAAGGTTACAAGACCAACTTGTCCAAATTCAAGGAATGGTAAATGGTAGAGATCAATGGACTCCAACACTCCTACTAGTGGGTGAAGAACCGGTTCAAGAGGAACCAATTGAAAAGGTCTTGCAAGAAAACAGTTTCCTAGAGCCTCATGAATTTGAAGACACAACAATCGGAATGCTCAACACTTATGTAGAGCAAGGAATCACCAACTTTCCCTTTGCATGAGTGTGAAATTGTTTTGGTTACAACAAAGGAGGTTCTATTTGGAGTGTCCATGGATGAAGAACTAGGACACGGGGTAGAAGAAGAAGAATGATACCTTCTAGAAAGAGTTAGGGAGAAGATGATGAATACATATGCCGAAGTTTTAGCTGTCCTTGGGAATTTCGGATGCGCTAAGAAGTGGAGCACATTTACTAAAGATTAAAACATCCTCAGCAAGCCTCCTTGGCTTTACTAGGGGAGTATTTCTTTTAATTCTGCTTTTTTTTATTTAAGCTTTAATTTATTATGTACTTTAGTTTAAGAAGCCGATGGGGTAATAAAGGTTTTAAGCCTAGTGATAAGTTAATTTTATGTGTTTTAGATAGTGAATTATTTTTAGTTATACTAGTGTAGCTGATGATAGTGATGGTAGGTTAGTCAAGTATAGTTATAAGCGGTTTACATGGGTTATCTTTGAAAAATAATACAGAAAAATTTTTCAAAAAAATTTCCAAAAAATTTTGTTTTCTTTTATTTAGTGTCCTAGTAGTAGAGAGTATCAGTATTGAGGATCTAACTATTTAAAAGACTCCCTAACTACCGGATGGCAACCTTCAAGATTTGTGTACCCTCTTTGCCTAAAGTATTGTAGAGGGTTAAAAAAATAGATTTTCTATTTTTAGTAGTTTTGTGTTCATTAAATTTTGTGACATTTTTCAATAATTTAAAAATATTTCAAGGAGACTATATGTTAGAGTTTTTGAATTGAAAGTGTATATAAGCTTCTTTGCTCTTTAATCCCTTTGAATTATGAAAGTGTTACTACTATACACATCTATATTCTTTTGAGTGCAGGTGTAAAAGTGAGATAATTTTTAATAAGTGTTAATCATAATTTCCATGCGATATATGTTTTGCTTGTGATATTCATTGGAATTGTGTGTGATTTCCATGCGAAGTATGAGTGAACATTAGACCAAGGAAATGATTTAGGCAAATTCTTGCTTGGACCGTTTCATCCAAAAAGCCGACCTAAATGTCATTTTATCCCTAGTGTCCCCTTTTGAGCCTAATAAGTCATTTTTCTTTATTTAACCATGTTATTTAGCCGACTTACTTCTTTTATTTTATCCTTTTTTTCTACCCATCACCTTAGTAGTAAGTGTGGGTGCTATGTGTACTATGTGATGGATGGGAAGAAGATGTATTGTATTTGTTCGAGAAAAAGTCTATTCTATGACTTTAACATTTGTAATAATCCCAATGTTAGGTAATATTTTGTTGAAAAAAAAATGTTGAAAAAGAAAAAAGAAAAAGAAATAAATATAAATAAAGAGAAGGACAATTCCTTCAAAGTTGTGTTAAGTGTTATGAATGAAGGACAATTCCCTCCAAATTGTAATAAAGGAGGTACATTTTTGCCTTCTCAAGTGGTAGTTAGCTAAATACTACGATTTTTCAGGGAATGTTCTAAAGGATATAGTCCCAAGTAATTTGCTAAAGTATCTAAGGAACTAATATGAGCTACTTTTATTCATATATATATCCTACCTTTATTCCTAGTCTACGTTACAAGTTTATTAAAGACCTATGTGATCCTTGGTTTGAGTTCATTTGTATTAGTGAGTATAGCGTGTGCTAATTTTTTCCAACATGTTTGTCACTTGCTAAAATTTTGTTCAATAGGTTTTGCATCGATTTTTCAATGAGAGATATCTACTTTCATGAGTGGAGAGATTAGTACTTTTGTGGTGAATTGGGGTTAATTATCAAATTACCCTTATATACATGCTTGGTTCATTTATCTACTAATATTGGTTTCCTTGTTATGATTGTTGATACATTGAATAGAGTTAATGTGTTTTGTTTTGTTTTCTTTTTTTTTTTTCTCGAGACTAGGAAAACTAATAAGTTCATAATTGTACTATATTTTATTTGTCAATTACCACATTTTTATGTGTTGTAAACAAGATTTTAGTTATTATTGAGCTTAATTTGGTTATTCTCAGTTTTAGTACGTGGGTTACAGTGAAAAAGAGTTGAAAAGGATGCAAAACGATGAAAGAAAATGTTTAGTACGAGACATGCACGAGTACGAATTCATTCTAGACACTGTTTTGTATTTTAAGCATACCTTTTGATCCCGAGCTCCGATTAAGGTGATTCAAGATGGATTGAGAAGCTAAGGGATTGATCTACAACTTTTGTGCTTTACACTTTTTCAAATAATGGAGGCATCAAGGTGAAAATAAAAGCCGAAGGCAGAGCAAAGTGCAGGAAGCCAGCGCACATGCGCTGGAGCTATGCAGTGCATGTGCGCTGCGTCCAGAAACTTCAATTCCAGAAGCAGCTCGCGCGTACATGCGCGCTAAAGGCTCTGGGAATGTTCGCGGAGGATAGAACACACCTGGAACTTACTGCCTCACGCGCACATGCGCGCTAGGACCTCAGCGCATGTGAGCGGAGAGCAGCAGTAACGTGTATTTGAGTTTTGTGATAGATTTCTTCGCCCGGTTGGACTCACACTTGTTTTTCACCCGATTTCACGTTATTATTTGTAGGCATTATTTTTCACCCTAAATACTGATTACAAATACCCCAAGTTGGGGGAAAAAAAGGGGATCGACACTTTTATTTTCTTGTTGGCTAGGGTTTTTAGTATAGAAATTCCTCTTTATTCTTTCGTGGCACTTTGTGCCTAAACTCTTTTCTTGGTAGAGGGAATTGAAGCCACGGTCAATTCTACAAAGTTGTGAGACTTCTTGTGCTTGAATTATTCACTTTTATCCCAAGTATTGATTATTTTTCTGTAATTAAATTTATGATTGTTCTTTTTAACTTATTATTGCTGCAGAATATTAAATTATTGGAATTAATCTACCACTAGATTGTTTTAACCGCGTGTGCTTAATTCAATCTATGAAGCAAATGAATTGATAATTACTGGATTTGTGTTATTGAATTTGGGGAAATTAATTATCTAATTGGCATAACTACGTGTGTTTATGTTTAATTAGTCTAATTGTTCTTGTAGCTGATCTTATGGCTTCTATTAAATTAATCTTTGGCGCGTGTCTGGGTTAAATTAATAGTTGTGGTTAATTGGATCGCGTGTTGAAAGTTAACCAACTTTAGAAAGAAATAAGAATCAACTTTGAATTGGTATTCATTCGGGTTAATTCTTCAATTAGTGCTTGATATAAATTGAATTATCTTGTGTGTCAATGATAACTAATGAAATTGCCATGGTGGATATGACCAAAACCAAGATCTTTTCATAATTGAATTTTCTTTAGTTATTTTCTTGTTTTAGTTTTAGTTAAAAAGCATTCCAAACCCGCCTTGTTCCAATTTAGCACGAAAATAATCCCAGTTCTCTGTGGGACGAACTCGACTCACCACTACTACACTAGAATTGTTAAATTTGGGTGCTTACGACAGCATTGGAACTCGACCGAAGCATATCACATTATAATCACACCAAAATTTTGGCGCCGTTGTCAGGGAACGGTTTGAATTATTTTTGTGCTATTTATTTTAGATGTTTTTCTTTTTCTTTCTTTTTATTATTATTTTACCACTAATTGTGTATGCCTGTGACCCGGTCTGCTGGACAAGTTGAATTCCAATTTGATCCAGAAATACAGAGAACTTTACGCAGATTGGGAAAAGAGATACGAGAACGGCAATTAGGGGAAGAAAGTTTGTTTAATTATATCTTTGCAGGTGGACAGGAACAGGAAGAACAACAGGAAGAGCCTAACATGGCGCAACGCACTTTGAGAGAATTAGCCGCTCCTACTTTGAACCAACAACCCTTATGCATTACTTATCCAAATTTAGATGCTAATGTTACATTTGAATTGAAATCTAGACTGATCCGTTTACTACCTTCTTTTCATGGATTTCCAGGTGAAGATCCAAACAAGCATTTTAAGGAGTTCCATGTGGTTTGCACAAGTATGAGACCCACCGGGGTGTCAGAGGAGCATATCAAGTTAAAAGCATTTCAGTTCTTACTCAAGGATTGGCTATTCGATTTGCCTTCGGGTCAGTATCACAACCTGGGAGCAAATGAATAGGCTATTCTTGGCTAAGTACTTTCCAGCTTCTCGAATTACAAATATTTGCAAGGAAATTTGTGGAATAAGGCAGTTCAATGAAGAATCTTTGTACGACTATTGGGAGTGATTCAAGAAATTGTGTGCAAACTGTCCGCACCATCAGATAAGTGACTCCTTACTCATTCAATATTTTTATGAAGGGTTGTTGCCCAATGAAAGGAACATGGTCGTCACAGCAAGTGGAGGGGCGTTAGACAATTTGACCATTGACGCTGCTCGTGAGCTTATATCGAATATGGCCGCTCGCTCTCAAAAGTTTGGGACACGACGCGATCAACCTCTCAAGCGTGTAAATGAGGTAAATGTTTCTTTATTAGAACAACAAATGGCTAGTTTAACCTCTTTTGTTCGACAGTTAGCTTCAGGTACCGCACTGACTGCACAACCATGTGGTATCTGCTCAAATGAGTGACACTCAACAGATATGTGTACCACATTACCAAGATGAAGGTCAAGAGCAAGTAAACGCAGCCGGAGGATTCCCAGGGCAGTCACGACAAAGTTATGATCCCTACTCAATCACTTATAATTCTGGATGGAGGGATCATCCTAACTTGAGATACAAGAACCAAGCCCAAAATCAGCCTCAACAGAATCGGCAGAACTTTCAACCATACAGGCCGCCATTCACTCAGAGACAATAAGCAAATTTGAATTATCAATCTGGTAAGTCTATAGAGGAACGGCTGAGTATTTTAACCGATAATACTATTCAATTTTAACAGGACACCAAAGCCAGTATTCAGTAGTTGCAGCAGCAGATGGGACAAATGGCTACAGGTAGCATTTCCCGAAAGAATGAAATGCCTCAAAACCCGATACAATTCTGTGAAATATTTTATGTTTGGGGCATCGATTTCATGGGACCTTTCCCTATTTCATTTGGTTATTCATATATCCTTTTGGCTGTTGATTATGTGTCAAAATAGGTGGAAGCTAAAGCCACTCATACTAATAGATGAGATTCCAAGATTGTTTCAAACTTTCTTAAGAGCAATTTCATTTCTAGATTTAGGATTCCGCTAGCTATAATCAGCGATAGAGGTACTCATTTTTGTAATCGGACAGTGGAACCTTTATTGAAGAAGTACCATGTCACACACAAGATTTTCACCGCTTATCACCCACAAACCAATGGACAAGCCGAGGTAGCTAACCGAGAAATCAAGTCTATTCTCCAAAAAATAGTAAACTCCAGTCGTAGGGTTGGAGTTTACGGTTGGATGATGCATTGTGGGCATATCGCGCTACTTATAAGACGCCTATAGGGATGTCCCCATTTCGGCTAATATTTGGTAAAGCATGTCACCTCCCCGTAGAATTAGAGCATAAAGCTTATTGGGCAATTAAAAGTTTCAATATGGGAATGGATACTAGTGGAGAACATAGGAATTATAACTGCAAGAGTTGGACGAAATCCGCAACGACACTTACGAGAATACTCGCATATATAAGGCGAAGGCGAAGGTGTGTTCGAAGGCAAAGGCTTTTCATGATCAAATGATCATAAGGAGGGATTTCCATGTCGGGCAAAGAGTCATTCTTTATCACACCCGTCTTCGTCTATTTCTAGGTAAGTTGAGATCTCATTGGATTGGTCCGTATTTAATAACTAATGTATTTCCCCATGGAGCAGTTGAAATTTAGAGTTTACAAACATCCAAGGTGTTTACAGTTAATGGACATCGCCTCAAACCCTATTATGAAGGGGTTGCATTGGGAATTGTGTGCGAAGAGAATTTGGAAGAACCGCATTTTGATTGATTGGCGAGCATCAAGTCGAGCCAACGACAATAAACAAAGGTGCTGCATGGGAGGCAACCCATGTCCATGTCAATTTTATTCTGTTATTTAATTTTCGCAACTTTATTTTTACTTATTTTCATTTTAAGGATTCAAATTTTTAGTTTTATTGTTAATTGGGAAATCAATTGCATTAAGAGGCTTAAATGATAAAAAAGGTCTTTGATGGGTTCTATGTTTTATGAGGTCAAAAAAAAAAAATATGTGATTTCTATTCTGCCTTCAGTGCACATGCGCGCTCAAGGTTCCACGCATGTGCGCTGAAATCCTTTAAAAGTTTGCCCTCTGCCTCGCGCGCACATGCGTGCTCAAAGTTCTGCGCATGTGCGCGGAATCGATAAACCATCAGAGTCTCTGCCTACGCGCGTGCACGTGAGAAGATAAAAGAGAGGAACCGTTCCTTATTCCCTCATTCTTCACATTCCTTTTCTAATTCAACTTCCTCTCAAAATCCCAAAATCCCCCACTTTTAGATCTTTAAAAACCACCCCAATTCCATCAATTTTACACCCAAATTTCTTCTTGATGTTTTCCAAACCTTATTTTGATTATGACATAAACACTTAACTTTGTAAACAAGTTTTTGCAGGACTGTTATCTGTTTTGCTAGAGACAGGGCTTTCGGACGCACTGAACCGTCCGAACTAGGTCTAAACTTCTCGGACGCATTGCACCGTCCGAACAATTAGATCTGAAGAAGACAGAAAGAAATGGGATTCTACTGCTTCTCTTTTCGAACGAACATGACCGTCCGAAGCTTCTATCGGACGAAGGAACGGACGCATGCACGGACGTCCGAACGAAGCTCTTCAACAACTGTATAAAGATTGAACGCTGTGTCGGACGCATGCAAAATATCTCGGACGTCCGAAACCCCAACGGCTACTTTTTGTGCATTTATTATTTAGCCGTTAGGAAGTAGTTGCAACCACCATTTATTGCTCTTGTAAATAGCTGCTTTGACATTCAGTAAAAATCATTTAATACATTGAATACAAGCCTTAGAAAAGAGTAATTTGAGTACAAATTGACTATAGTGCCTTGTTGTATTAGTGTGCAGTTGTGAGTGTAATTCAACTTTGAGTGGAGTAATAATCTTGTATAAAAGTGTGGTTGTAAGAAACATTGTTGGCTCAACTAAAAGAGTTTTAGTGTGAGCAAGAACTTCCCAACTTTGTAAAGATTATTGGCTCACCAAGTGTTGTTGTGAAGCATTCTAGTGATTGAATACTTCAAGCTTGCTAGCTTGGAAGTATTGGTTGTTTAATTTTTCTCTCTTTACCTTACAGTTCTATTATTTTTATTATATCAGCATTCAATTAGAAAATCTCAATATTTCTGAAAATATATTTTTAAGAAACCTAATTCACCCCCCCCTCTTAGGTTGCTTTGGGACCAACACTTCTTTTTTTCAAGGTATGAATTTCTCTTTCTTTCTACAAATTTTTTATGCGTTTCAAGTAATGTTCTAGATTATATAGAGTCTTTTTATGCTTTGAATTGATGTAATCTCATACGTATTGATCTTAAAACACAAATTTGGTGTGATTTTTGTTGGGATTTTGATTGAGGATGGATTGCATGTTCATAATATACCCATAAATTTTCTCTTTCTTTATGCATGCCATGTGTTCGATAATATGCCCCAATGAATAAAAATGTTCAAACACAAGGCATTGATGCATGAATTTAATCCCTAGGCCACTGATTATGCCATGTGAATTTTGTCTAATTGGTTTTCATGCATAGGAATGTTCATGCATTATATATATGTCTTAGTTTTAGGCAATATTTTGTTTGAATTTTCATGTGTAATCTAAGACTTATGGTTTGGGGGAATGGCCTTTATGTAAGTGTAGGGTGTTGTTTCTTTGTTTGGGAGTTATGATGCTCGTTTATGTTTTATAGGAATGGGAAGAGCAGCCAAGAAAATAGCCACAGGCAAGGGTACCAGAGAATCTTTATCATCCGGGGCTACACAACCGAGGGTTGGTGGCGGTTTAAGTTTCTTAACGGCGGCTGCCAAACAAAAGTATGATGATGACATCTCTAAGCGGGCTGTAATAAAGGAAAGGGGCATTCAAGTTCCGTTGGCAGGAGTGCCAGAAATAAAGATAACTATTCGCAATCGTGGAGAAGAGCGTCTCACTTCAACTCCCATCGATGCCGTCCTTCCGGTGGTGCGTGAGTTCTATTCTAACTTTGATCGTTATAGCTTGAGACCCACCAGGGTCTATGTACAGGGGAAGGAATTGGATATCTCTGCCACCGAAATCAATAGAATTTTGAAGGTCAATCGTGTTCGCAACGATGAATGGCCTAACACCCATAATGCCACTGTAGAGCTTCAACAAATCTCCAGTGTTCTGTATGACGGGGATGTGGATTGGACCTTTACGGCGGATGGCAGGGCTCGGCATTTCCACGCGAATAAACTTAAGCCAGCATGGTTTGTTTGGTTTAAATTCATTTGTGGCCGCCTTCTATCGGTAAACCATCTTTCCTATGTCACTATGGAACGGGCTAAATTGCTATATTGCATTGCTACTGGGAAAGCCATTGATGTGGGTCAGCTCATATATCAACAAATTTTCTACTCCGATACCAGTCGGCAATCAGGATTGTGGTTTCCTCATCTGATTACAACACTATGCTTGGAAAGTGGGGTGCCGATTGAGCCTTCTAAAGAAAAATTGAGGCTAGACCAGATGATTGCAATGGAAGGTATACAGGGCTCCGGTTAAACGTACTAGAGCTCAAACTTCTACATCACAAGTGGAGGAAGCCGATGATTCGGATGATGAGCCAGTACCTACTCCTCCACAATGTCAGGAGGACCTTCTACATCAGATCTTGGCTGAACAACAGCGGATGAGCCACCATTTTGATTCATTTATGCACTATTAGTTTACGTGGCAACAGACAATGGAGGCTCGTCAGATGGCCAGAGAGCAGGGCGAGGACCCTTCAACATTTTTGCAGGATTTGGGGCCCCATGCTCCTTGAGTTCTTATTCCCTATCTGTTGGGCCGTTTTCGTTGCTAGTTATTGAATTGATTTCCTAGACAATTTGATTAGTTATTTTATTCGACATTTATTTTCGTTGGTTAGGTTTTATTTAGTTAACTTACTTTTCGTTAGGTTTCATTTCATTATTTTGGTTATGTACTCCCTTAAGGGAATAAGTCTTCTTGATTATTGTAGGATTATTTTCTACCATATTCTTGTTTTTCTTATTATTCAATCTCAAGGGAATTATTTATTTGTTTTGTTTTGTTTTGTTTAGTGTTATCCAGCTTTCTTTCGCGACAATGGGTTATTTATTGGGAATACTGCTCCAAACGCGAATTAAATCCAGAGAAGCTTTTCTTATTACCATTTTATGCTTTTATTTTTGCATTGAGGACAATGCTTATTTTTAAGTGTGGGGTGGGAGTTATTTGGATTTTTTTAGTTGTTTGGTATTTGCTCAATTTTGCTGCAATATTTTTACTTTTCCTTTGATCTGAGAGCTTGTCGAAATTTTGAAAATTTTGTGAATTAATTGACCATTTTTTTACAATTTTCAAAAGTTTTTCTTAACGTATTTTCTCCATTTTTCTACATGATAATCATTAATTGAACCATGCAAGGATGAGTAGTCAGTGTTAATAGTGTCCATTCATGATTTTCAAGGCTTTTGAGCACTAAGCCATACTTTAATTTTTGATTTGGGATTTTTAGAGAAATTTATGTAGACTCAATTATGAGATTGTTGCATCCCAAAAATTTACTTTATTACATTTTCGAAACTAATTCTTAGACGACCAATTTAGTTTTAAAATTAAGGTAGTGCTTTTTTGTTTGATAAGCCTTTTTAGCCAACCATTTTAACAATTTGTTTCTAAGTACCTTATTTGAGCCTTATTAAAAGAAACATCATTCACCTTCTTTCACATAAACTCAATTTACCTACCCTTATTGAGTTTAATGTCCTTTTCATTGTTTTATCCTAAATTATTCCCTTTAAGAGCTTTATGGTGCACATTATCTGTTAAGGGGATATAAGGGTGGAAGTTTGTGAGAAGTGAGTGATGTACATTTTTGTTACGAAATGGGGTATTTGAAAAAATTGTTGAAAAAAAAATATGAATATGGAAGTTCTGAATATGCAGGTAGTGCCCATCACTAGTACTTGCGTATTCTTGATATATACAGGTAGTGCCTATCAGTGGTACATGTATTTGCAGGTAGTGCCCATCTCTGGTACCTGCGTGTTTATACTGTGTTCCCATCTCTGGTAGTGCCCATCATGAGGACAATTTTTTTATAAAAAAAAAAAAATTTTTTCCAGACCTCGCATTCGGTGAATGTGAGGTCTGGGAAATTTTTTTTTACACTTGAGCTTGCATTCGGTGAATGCAAGCTCAAGGAACCCTCTCCGGAATTTGTTTTTCCAATCGACATAAAAAAGAACAATTTTAAAAATGAGCACAGTTTTAGAAAATTTTCCCTCTTCATTCTCTATGTGAACAAACTGAGTGGCAAACTCCAAGAAGGACTAGAGACAAAACGATTCCATCCTCTTAAGCTTGCTCGTACTAGTCCAATCATATCTTAACTGTGGCCCATCTTCTATCTCCTCATGGTACTTGGCAACTCGACTTCCTTCAACCTTTTCTTCCACCCCATATCATTACAAAAATTACTACAACCCCACTTTCACTTTTCGCACCCACCTCAGATCGACCTTATTGGCCTAGTCCAAATGGTAATTGCATACACTTCTCTGCCAACCAATCATCCATACTAACACAACGAATAGTAGAACTGCCTCTATTGTGGTTATGGAAAATGCCTTGCCTCCCTAAAGTCACCCTTTTTCTATGGCATCTTTGTCACAACCGCTTACCAATTGCTTCAATCCTGCACCACTTATCTTCAAACATTTGCATAATTTGTCGTACTCAGACTGAAACCCCACTACATGCTGTACATGAATGCCCCTGGACCACACACATTTGGCAAGCTATTTTCTCTATTCCTCCAACATCCACATTGTTCTCTTGCCCCTTCTCCCCTAGTTTCAGTCTAACCTAACCTGTACCACAGATATACATGGGTTCTCTTGGTTTTTGTGGTTTGCCATCACACTCTATCTACTCTGGAAAGCCCGAAATGATTTCATACTCACATCTACACCACTTGCAACATCTCATATTCTCCAAACTATCAAATCCATTTTTGGTAATTTCATTACCTAGCCTATGCACCCACGTCCAAATCATACCATACTATACACATAAAGTGGATAGTGTATTTCCCCACCCCAGCTTTTTGTCTCATTACATAGTGATCGTAGCGTATCACTCCTACGGACTTGGCGAGAACTGTGGGGGTATTTCGTGCTTTTCCCGGCGTTTGGCTCCTAGGCTTTAGTCGCAAAATTGGCCCCTCCTCAGCTATTGCTGCCGAACTCTGGGTTGTCCGCAAAGGACTACACCTTTGCCTGGAACTCTGGATTTCCGCGAATTTTGGTGTATTTAGTTCTTTTGCGACAAAAGAATTTCAAAAGCCATGGCTCTGCATTAAAGTGTTTATTTCCTAAACAAGATGCCAAGCCACGGTTATTAAGATGGATACTTTTATTGCAGGAGTTTGATTGGGAGGTAGAGGACAAGAAGTCGATTGATTTAACTGAATATGTTGTAACCAATTGTTGTCACAGATGCCAATTGATTTAATTTAATGTTCTAGTGTGCAATTGGGGGCGTACACTTGAGGTTATAACCAACACCAGGTATTGATTTTCTGCCAATTAGGCTTGCCGATGGATCACATCACATAGATTTAGCAGTGGATACTGCAGTTATATTGCACTATCTGTCAGACACCGTTCCTCCCACCCCATCCCCCTCTTATCTCTTATACTTGACTGCAGGTACTTCTTCCGCTGACAGTGGAATGTGTGGCTTAGGCATATGTACCGAGAACTAAACCAGGTAACCAATAGTTTAGTAATGTTTTCAACACAGCAGAGAGATGCTTTTGTGATGCATACTGCTGTACCTTAGTTTCTACGACCACTATTGGCTTTTGATGTCTACGAGTTATCCATCCCAAGGCGTGTGAAATCTAGTGTGCACTTCTAGTAGTTCTTCTTGTACTATTACATCTTTAGATTCCACTCCTGTAATACCTGCACTTATTTTTAATATTAATGAAAAGCGTGTTGTATGTTCAAAAAAAAAAAAACAGAGAATATATTCCAAAGTGTTCCAAAGTGGAGATTCGTTTGTATCTTCGTTGGTTTGAGAAGTTTTTCTCTTTTCAGGATCTGGGACCCATAAATTGAGGATATTAGTGAAAGTTAGATATGCACAAAACGAAGTGTTTAGTGCCTGCTGGGGTCATTAGGCCATTTGTAATATTCTGACACTCCTGCAAAATTTCTTGTAATTGTGTTTCATAAGTTTAATTGGAACCCTCTTCTAAAATTTTGTATTTTTCTTTCATAGTGAAATTTTATTCATCCTTAACCCATATATACAAGTTATTCGACCGAACCACATCGTATCCCTCTTTAATATGTTCTCGTTACTTTGTTATTGTCCTATATGATTTGCTAAGGTTTTTGCCAACTCCTAGCAAAATAAGTCAATTTTTTTTATTATTGTTATGACTTAACTCCACTTTGCATCCCCTAATTTGTATCAAATTCTCACTTCGTTTTAAATTTTTTTTGGACACTTTGCACTCGAACTATCTAAATCTTCCCATTTAAATTTAAAATATAATTCTGTCAAAAAATTTAACAATTGTAGAGTGCACGTGCACCACTATCCACTCCGTTAAGAGCAAGTGTCCATAAAATGACCAAACTCCACTTTGTATCCCAACTTGTACTGGATTCTCACTTTTCTTAATTTTTCATTGTTTCCTTTTTTGAGTTTTTATGGTCATGTGCACTTAATGGAGAGTATTGCACACGCGCTCTACAACTATTATATTTTTTTATGGAAGCACATTTTGGACTTAAGTAGGAAGATTTAGACAGTTTAGGGTGTAAAGTGTCTCAAAAAAGTTTAAGGTATAAAGTGAGAATCTGGTATAAGTTGGGGTACAAAGCAGAGTTAGGCCTTTTTATGATCACTTGTACTTAACAGAGAGTGTTGCACATGCATTCTACAACTGTTAAATTTTTTTGAAGGAATCATAATTTTGACTTAAGTGGAAAGATTTAGACAGTTCGGGATGCAAAATGTCCAAAAAAAAGTTTAAAATGTAAAGTGAGAATCTTGTATAAATTGGGAGTATAAAGTAGAGTTAAGCCTATTATTGTTGATAACCACTATCCTGAGGCTCCAACTCTAAAACACAAATATATAAAACCAGATTCACCAAGGGAATCATTGTGTGATAGGAATTTTATGGACCTCGTGGGGATGCAAGGAGGCATTGCTTTTCTGTTATTTTCCTTTTGCCTTTTGTTTTTTTCTTTTTTGTTCTTACCATTTGTTTACATGCTCTATGGGTAAAAAAACATAGAGTAGTACGCATGCGTAGCACCCTAATCACAGTTTCAAGTAATATTTGTTGTTATTTTTCTGAAATAAACAAAGGAAAATACTATCATAAATCCGATTTTTGACTCCACTTATAAATCCTGCAGTCAAGATTAAATCTTATAAAATCTTGCTTACGTCAACTTATGTCATAAATTTCACAAGATTTAATCTATTCTACAAGATTTACAAGTAAGATCAAATTCCAAATCTACCTAAATATTTTTCATAAACAAAAGCTTCTTTTCTTTTTTCTGGGTATGAGAAAGTAGGCGCTAGTCAGCCCAAATCCGTCCACTCCATGGTCTTAACCTTACTTTGACTTCGTGTGGTAAACTTGAGTACCTAGCTTGCGTATCACTTGAACTAAATCATCTTCCCGGACAACAAGCAACTTGATCTAAACTTAAGACATTCAGATCTTGCCGAGTTCATTTAGGATTGCACAAATTGTATTTTGTACATCTCAACTTATATTCAATTCTTACTTTCCACTTTCAACTCTTAGATTTGTTCCACTTTAGTCCCTTTTTTAACACCGTAAAAAAATTAACGAAATTTTTATTTTTGCACTAAAAAACATTGTCATATATCCTGCTAAATTTGTTATACGAACGAAAATATTCCTTTAATTTTTGAGATGGTGTTGAAAAAAAGACTAAAGTGGGAGGAATTTGAAAGTTCGAGGTGCAAAGTATCCAAAATTAAAGTGCAAAGTTAGAATCGAATATAAGTTGAGAAGTGTAAAATAGAATTAATACATTAGGATTTGACTTTAATGCAAGCTATGTGACAATTATAGTCATCATCATTATAAGACCAGGGCAGACACATGGACTAGATCTTAGAGAGTAAGAGTTGTCTAGAGTGTTAACATTATGAATCAGTGTTAAATAGTGGTATTCTTCAATTTGAATTCGATAAATTTATAAGGACTTGAAATCGAGTTCGATTGTGTACCTCAATTGGAGCATAAGTTTGGCTCGGTTTGGTATACCTATAGTGAGCTCCTGCTCGATTCGAATAAGTTCGTTATTGAGTTAACAATACTCGACCTTAAACTCAAGTTTGACTTCTTAAAAATTTATTTGAACACTTTTTTAATCTAAAATACTAACATGGACTAGGCTTCTCTCCATTAATTGGAGAGAACTTCTCTTTAATACACCTCACAAAAATATAATTTTAAATATTTGAAAATCACAACCGTTCAAAATATAATTTATTGTATATTTTCTATATAAAATTAATTTGAAAATAAATAGATTAATTTTTTTTCCTTTTGATTAAACGTTTAAATTTTCATATTGATTTTGACCATCTAACATACATGATCTAAATATTTCGGACAAATTAAGTGATAAACTTTTTTAAATATATTTGATTTTAAAGAATGTTGATCTATTTATCAAAATAAAATTATTGATATAATATGATAATTTTTAAAAATTTTGGCTGTTTAAATATCAATGATCATTGGGAAAAATTAGAGAGAGAAATAATGAAAAATATCCTAACCCTACTAACACCAAACAGATTATGAAAACAATATTTTAAAGTGGCAAGAACCACTTATCTAAACAAAATTCTATATGTTATTAGCAAATGATGCAAATTTTAAATAATAGATTTCAACTTTTAGAATGAAATAATATAGAAAGTAATAGTACATTAACTTAATTGAATTTCAATTACATGCTAGATATTTCACTTGGACAACAAGATAACTACATCTACATGCACTATATATCAATGTACTCAATTTGATTTCTATATAGAAAGTACTTTTAAACAATTAATCAGTTATAAAACACTAAGAAAATTTGTATAACATGAAAAGAAAAACACTTAGCTCACACCTCCAAAACCAAAGTAGCTCAAATATTCGAGTTTCAAAATATCCTTTCACATATAAAATAACCAAGACACACTTAATTGGCAAGTTCTAATTTCTAATCACATTTTCTATATTCTTCATACAAATGAACTCCCATAACCACTCAATACCAATCGTTAGAAAACCCGAATAAGCTCTAATAACATGACTCATTTCTAAGAATAATAACAATAAAAATTATCAATAACATTTTAAACATTATAACACAATTATAGAACTCAAAAGAACTAATTTAAGTCCTAAGTATTGAAAATTCTAACAATTAAACTATAACTCCTGAAATTGAATAAAAGCAGTAAATTTTGACTATTTTTACAAAATTCATCTTAAATCAGAAAATTTTGAAAATTTAAGTAATATAACTCATGAGTATACAAACAACACTGTATTTTTAGTTTTCCGAAATTCCAAGTATTTTGTGATACATAGTCATCTACCAAAAAATTACAGAAACTGCTATAAAAGTAAAAGCAGTAGAAAATTTTGTTTGTTTTTCTAACATTCATTGGAAGTCAGAAGATGGTAAAATTTTAACTGGAGATAGCCTATTATAGGATGAACAAAAGCATGTTTTTATTTTTCAAAATTATTAATATTTTAAGAAAAATTTTTTAAAAAAAAAAAAAGAACCTACGTAAAAAGTCCACTGTTGCATTTGACCGGCGATTGCCGAAGTGTCCAGCGACGAATGATCGTGAAATTTGATAGAGAGATACCTTAAGTGATAAAAAGAAGAATGTGAGATGCGTATAGAATGGTGGTGCTTCGTTAGTGATAGATTGACGTTCAAACATTTGACAGATTTTTAGAGAAAAAGAGTGAGAAAGAGATAGATAGGAAAAAGAACAAAACAATAAAAATTACAGTTCTGATAGTGATGTAGAATCAGGAAGGGAAGTATTTCAAGACCTAATATTTTTTCAAGTCCCTCAAGATTTAGAAAATTACAATACCACCCTTGAAATTGATGAATGGTTAAAACCTAACCCTAACCAAAGAGTCTGTGTTATGTTTCACAATGTAGTTATAGTTAATTCATTCTTTTTTAGATATTTGTACATATATATATATATATATATATATATATATATACACTCTTGTGTGTGTGTGTTTATAAGAGAATCAAAAAGAGAATTTAAAAAAAAACTGTATATATGATCTTTTATCATATAAATCTATTAATTATGAAAATAGGGACGTATCTATTTTTGGATCACTCTTTCAAGTACAAGTAAATAAGAACCAAGATTTTTTTTATAATTCCAACACACACAAATACAACCCTTTTGATATGTTGGTGACTGTCCCTAGCAGTCATTATCTAGGAAAAGGCAATATTAGATATATGGGAAAAAAATCCCGGTAGAAAATATTTTGATTGGAAAATTTTCAATTGTTATCTTTTATATACACACACACACACAGAGGATGTCATCCAAGATAGCACCAATGCCTATCTGATAATTCTTCATTAGCTTCCTCTAGTGAAAATTTTCAATTACAAGCTTTCAATCAGACTACACTTCCTCTTTTCTACATCCCATCTCTTTGGCATGAATTAGAGCTTGCGTTATTGCCAAAAATTCCTTTATGTAAGTTTCTCCTATTCTAAGAAGCCAATATTCTTATACATTTGATAAGAAAATGCTCTGCCTTCTCTTTAGAAATACTCTCCCTCTCTCTCTATCTAAATGCTACTGCCTCTTCTCGATTGCCTCTTCTCGGCTGCCAAGCTGCCCTTCAAACTCTGGCTAAAAGGGTAAAAGTTCAGTCCTTTGCCAATATGCTGCAAGGGATGAATGATGTCTCAGATGTTCCAATCAAGAAACTTCATACATATAAAGTTGACCTGCTATTCAGTTGACGAAAGAGGAAATTGCTAAGTTGTCTTAGCCATTTAAGTTTTCGTTGGTTAGAAAGTTTTGGAAAAACTTCCTTACAATTGGTTTTAAAGGTGCAACATCTTTGGGATTGTCGTTCTGGACAAGCGTATTCTTATTCGGCTTGATCTTGAAGATGATTTTTTAAGGTGTTGATTGAAAGATAGGTGGTTCATATTGGGTTATTCTATGAAGGTTTTCAAGTGGACTCCAGATTTTTGCCCAAATGTGTATCCTTTCATAGTTCCAGTTTGGATTACTATAGAGGGGTTACCTTTTATTCTTTTCAAGAAACCTATCTTGTTTTCAATAGCCCAAGCAGTTGGTACCCCGCTGAAGTAGGATGCCGCTGCCATTTCACTATCAAGACATGGTATTGAAAAGGTATGTGTCGAGGTTGAACTTCAATTAATATTGCCTAATCCGGTGAGGGTGGAACTTGGGGACATTAATTGTTGGCAAAACATCACTTATGAGGACCTTCCACAATCCTGTACAAAATGTCAAAAAATTGGTGATCATGTTCTTGCAAGTTCCCTGGTAGACAGAGGACCAAAAAGAAATGTGATAGTGGTGGAGAAGCCATCAAACCGAGACAAAGGAAAGTACAATCATGGTAAATGTGCCTTCTCGACCACAAGGGGTGGCACCACTACCCAAGGAGAAGCAAATATGGGTTTCGGTTCATAAGTGAAACGCCTCCAAGACGATGGACTCACAATCATCTCGTGCTCGAATTGTTAGTAACCTGGTTGTGCCACAAGATGAAACGGGTGCCTTACAAGTTCAAAAAAAAAAAATTTGAATTTCAAAATAATCCCAATTGTAGAGGTGGATGAGGACCAAGTCTTGAAAGTTAAAGATTTTGAGAAAGAGAGGGATCTGGTTTTTGAGGACGAGTTGGAGATGGATCTTTTTATCCCCCAAAATAAGGATAGCCAAATTTCAAATTTTAATTCCCCCAATCCTTCGGCTGAATCTTCACAAGATGATGAGGATTCACCTTTGCATGAATCACCCTTAAACTCTCAAATTCCCATGCAAAATCATTCAAAGGATTTGGTGCCAATAAATCAACTTTTACAGTCCCCTCCTGCAAGCAATAATCATGCACGTGAGATTGGATTGGATAGTGAAAATAGGGCTAAACATACCTCACCCTTGGAAAATCAAGCTGACCAACTAGCTCAAGTATTCCCTCACTCTCGGGTGCTCAAGTAATTTTTGGCATGGGCCTTTCCTATATAAACTCTAATAAGAACAAACCAGACAAAATACAACTTAAGGAATCTTCTTTGGACCCAGCCGATAGGGCACTAATTAACAAAATGCCAAAAAATAAACATTGTTAAAGTTAGAGGCAAAGCCAGTAGTGGAATATTTTAGACAACTAGTTAGTTTAACTTCTTTTTTCGAATTAAGAATCTCCAAGGGAATTAGCTTCTTTCTCTCTACAGGAGTTAAGAATCATTAACAAAATGGTAGGGAGGAAATTAAAGCAGTCAAAAGCTAAGCAAAAGGAGGTTATGCTATTTAAACGAATCCCAGCAAAAAGAGGAAGGTGTAAAGGCTTAGCTAATCAGCCCAGGACACATAAAATATCAACAAGAAGCTTTCCTGAATTTCCAAATAATCTCTAGTCTTAATCATTCAATTTTTTTCCCCGATGAACATATCCAACTAGGTTTTTCATTCTCAAGTTGTAAGCTACTAGCAAATAAGGGCATCCTAGATTTGTGTTGTGTGAATTTTTTTTAGGAGATTTTGGCCTATAAATGGGTGTCCACCCCCATTTTCTGGGTGGTTTTATATATATATATATATATTTGTATGTATGTATATGTATATATATGTGTGTATATATGTATGTATATAAAGTCATAAAGTTAGTTATGAATTTGTTTCATCTTTATATTTAAATCTTAAAATGGACATCAAAATAATATGAAAGTGAATTCATTGGATCTTCCATAAATTATGAAAGAAGTAATATTTTCATCATTTTCTCTCTCATATATACAAAGTAAATATATTGAAAAAAATGCTCATTCTTCATTAACAACAAAGTTACTTTTTTTAATATTTTATCTCTAATTAAAAGAGGCTATTTAACACCATTTCACTAACATTAGACAACTATATTCAATATTGAACTTTGAAGTTAAAAAATGAGAATCCATAAAATATTGTTTGAAATATTAAAAATATTTAGACAACGCATGTACTCAGGTCGGTTCCGTTTATCTCATTTCTAGTCTTGCAAACTAAAACCAAAACAACAATAGCCGGCATAGATTTTGTTTGTTTCGGTGCGATTGACCTTCTTTAAAAAAAATACTCAAAAAGTTTGGTTTATGTCGATTCAGCTAGTTTTTAAAAAAAAATTGAACTGACCTAATTTAGAGTTTGGACTTGATGGAAAATCGTTATGAATATTGTGAAATTTTTTGCCAATAAAATTACATGTGGTTGTTGCTCATATGACTGTAACCTTTATAAACTGAAGGAAGAGAAGAATAATCCTATTTATAATCATCTGAATTAGCACAGAGAGGATCTAAACATGCTTCGAGAGGAATAAGAGGTAAGGATTAGTTTTTTGTTTAAATTTGAATTTGAGAAAGATTTAAATAGATCAGATCAAAAAGTGCGAGTCCTACACAAGGAGCAAGTTGATGGTTATGTGATGTTGTTTCAGATTGCAAAGAGTATGTGAGTTGGATAAATATAAGAGTACGGTTAGTTTTACATATATGTGTGTGTGTGTGTGTACTCAGTTTAAACAAATGTATGATAATGGTATAAATCTTTTGGTAATTTAACCAGATAAGTAAAGTAAAGCTAATTAAAAATAGTATAATTAGTTGTAAAATACCATAAAGTAAAACTAATAATTAAGGAAAATAAATACTTAGTGTTCACTTAAAAACTAAAAACAAAAAAATTTATTCACTTGAAATTCTTTTCTATCCACTAAAAATTGATTGAAAAATAATTGTATAAGTTAATGACTAGTTGAGAATTATGTTAGATATGTGTGCAATAGTAAACGATATTCTTGTCACTTCAACACCAGAGTAAATGAGTTTTTCAAACTCCAGAAATAACTAATGAGAGTGATTCCTCAGTTATTCAATTATTGTAATGATAGTGATGTAGTAGTTATTTCTTTAACATAATTCAAAAACACAAATGATTATTTTGATATGATAACCTTTAAATGCAATGACTTAATAATATAAGTTATGGATTTCTTAGTTGAATTATCCAAGAACAATTTATGTTGCTATAGAAGTGATTCCACTGTCGAGTTATTTATAACTGTATCACTATGCTAAGGGTCATATTTGCTTCAAAAAATTGATTTTAATAAACATGAACCAGAAGTATGTTATTCCTCTAATGCTTTGAAGGTCCCTTCAATCTTCACATCACCCGCCTTTAAATAGTTTCATTACTATTTTGTGGCTTGTACACATTTTCTGAAGTTCATGTTGTTAATAATTTGCAGATTGTACTAATATGCATCGTTTCGAAGACAATGAGAAAAGTGGGAACATGGATTCACAAGAAAAACAGCCATTGGATCAAGATAATCAAGAACACAAGATTGAGTTCCATGAACTACTTTCTCTACCAAGTGAAAACTTTACTTGTCATAAAGAACTTATGAACTAGAAGTGTTCGTGAAATTGCTTTAAGACATGGATATGCCACAACAATAAAATGGTCAAAAGCAAATCAGTATTCATCCCTGGTTGTGATAGAGGGGGAAAATATCAGCGTGCTCATATTTCTATGGACCAAAGGAAAAAATTAACTTCTTCCTGACTAATAAACTGCGCATTTGAAAGTTTGGGGAAAGAAAAAAGTTCATGGGTTTTGGAAAGTAGAGATCAAGAGTTTGCAACATAACCATAAACCTTCAAGTGACATGCCAGGGCATCCTTCATTCAGGCATTTTTTTGAAGAAGAGATAGACCGAATAAGAAAGATGTCAAAAACTAGTATTCTATCACGATGAATACTTGCTTCACCTAGAGATGGTAAATCACATCTATAGTAATTTCTCGTACTACATACAACGCTAGGTAAATCACATCTATAGTAATTTCTTGTACTACATACAACGCTAAGGCTAAAATTAGGAAAGAGAGTTTGATGGGGTGTATCGCGATCCAAGCTTAGCTTTATTTGATGAATTTGCTGAAATTGGTTTTATTTAAGATATTGAGCGCGATAAAAATGATCACTTGACTCATTTGTTTTTGCACATCTTTGCTCTATCATTCCAACAAAAAGCTACTAAACTGTCTTTGTAATGGATTGTACATATAAAATAAATAAATACAAGATGCCACTTCGAGAGATAATTCATATGTCGAGTTTGAATACATCTTTTTACTCTTGCTTTGTGGCTATGCAAAAGAAAGAAGAAAAGGATTACATTTGGGCATTAGAACAGTTTAAGAAAATTTTGGGCATTAAAAAGAATCCTTCAGTAATTGTAACTGGTGGAGAGTTGTCCTTGATGAATGCTATCAAAATAGTCTTTTCGAGCACCATAAATCTTTTGCGTATGGAACATAGAAAAAAATATTCTTGCCAAGTGTAAGAAATATTTTGAAGAAAAAGGGCATGGGATGCATTTATCTTGCCTTGGGCGAACCTTATAAAATCTCCATATGAGATTCATATTTTTGAAGAATTGGCAACTTCATGAAGTTGAACAAAATGAGAAGCCATTAGTTCTTACTTATCTTGAAAACACATGGCTCCCTTTCAAAGAGAAATTTGCATTTGCATGGACTCATAAGCATTTACATATGGGTAATCACAATAGTTCAAGGGCAGAAGGTGCTCATTCATTGTTGAAAACATTTCTTCAAGTTTCGATAGTACATTTTCTCAATGAAGTAAAAAATCTGTTTCTCTATAGAATTTCAGTATCATGAGATTAAGGCAAGCTTGAAAGTGAGAAAAAATGCCACATATATTTCAAATTCTTTTGTTTCAAAGTCTCATTTCTCATATTTCTATATACGCACTAGGAGAAATTTTCAAGCAATATGAGTTGGCATTACGTGATGGACCATTAGCTTGTTGCACTGGTCATTTTAAAAATTCTATGGGTTTACCTTGTGCACATTTGATAAGGGACATGAATAATGAAGAACTAGAGCTTGTTTATGTGCATACCACAATGGAGGATAGATTTAACATCATTTGCTCATATAGATCAAGAATTAGAAGATGAAGATGCCCAAATTTGTTCTCTTTTGAATGAATTTGAAGTATCGAAGCATACCTCTCAGCCAAAGGATGAAATACGAAGACAACTATTTCAATTTAAAAATTTTCACCTCAATTGATTTATGAACCTAAAGTTTCTTCTCAGAAAGGGTGTCCTACAGGCTCAAAGACACAAATGTGCAACTCTACAAGGTGTGATCCTTCTGGACTTGAGCTTGTAGAAAAGTCTTGAAAGTGTAGTTTGTGTCATGTTGCTGGGCATAACAATCGCACTAGTCCAAAAAGAGATGAAAGGAAGATGTGAAGCAAGTTTTATCTTCAAAACTTCTGCACAGTATATGCCTAATTTTACATTCTATCGAAATGTTTATTTTACGGAAGAACTAATACATGATCTAAAATGTTTATTAAGATACTGAATTTAAAGCTATGTTTTGTTAAAGAACGCATATTGACAGTTATATTGTAAATCATTGTAGGAAACTATCTAATTGATTAATACACTCTAGTGAATTTGTTCATGAAAAGAAACAGAACTCAAATTGTTGATTGTCTCTTTTTTTTTTTTTTTTTTTTGGCTTGACTGCTTTTTGTTAGAAAGGCATAGTACTAGTTTTTGTGATTTTGAAGTTATCTATTACTTTTGGACTAGTTCATTATTCTTTCGGTGAAGTTTCTTTGGTTTAAACCAGATATTAGAATTGGTGTTTTAGAAAGTATTAAGATGATGCAAATGATATGTAACTATGTATAAGGGTGATTTTGGTATTTTAAATTATTAGAGAATTTAGGTTGTGGTGTTTATGTCATTTTGTTAAATAAAAAGCAAGAGTGGAATGCCAGAAACTTATTTTGGAGTGCCAAAATAGCCATGTATTATATATGCGAATAATATTTAGAAAGTTACTTTTCAAACATAATGTATTGGAGCATTATAATACATATAATTTAAAATGTGCATTATAAGATTTAAATTCTCTTGGAAGTACTTGAGGATTTTTTCTCTTATTGAGATTTTGTTCTCATAATCTCATCTAAAACTTTGTTCTCATGGTCATATTTTTATTTTGTATAATTTAATAAATTAAATATTTATTGAGATTTTGTTCACATAATCTCATTTAGAATTTTATTTTTTTAGAAAGAATATTGTAATATTTCATAAATAATTTATAAAACAACCTAAATTTTGAATAATTTTATCATCCAGTACATAGTGTTTGTTATAACATTGGTTATATATATAACAAAAGTGATCATTTACCAACAGATTACATGAAAAATTTTATCTCGTCAGGAGCAACTATTGAGCATGTTTAGTAGTTACCCTTCAATCAATGGGAGCTCTCCATTTAGACTAGGAAGTCGTATTTTTGAAAATAAATAATGGGGCCATCCTATTCAAAAAAATAAGCCTTCCATTTAAGAAAAAAAATTGAGCCCTACATTCTAAATAAAAGGTTCTCATTAGTTGAACAATAGGAGCAACTACTGAGCATGTCTAATAATTGTTTCTGACCAAAATAAAAATTTCCCAAATTATATTATCCTTCCCCCTCATCTCCCCTCTTGTCTCCTCTAACAATCATTTTCTTCTCAAAATTTTTTTTTTTTTTGTATCATTTTTTCTTAAATGCATGCAAGCAGAGTGTGCCTTTTTAACTAATTTAATATAAATTTATTAAAATACTTATTTTAATCACAGCTCTTTCCCTCTCCAACTTGCCATGCCTAATTGAATAGTGTTAATAGGTCAATATGTTATTTCAATTTTACTCATATTTAATTCCAGTCTTTTGATTCTCTAATATCTTCCACACTCTTTTTTTTCCATAGTAATAGTAATTAAATAAAAATTCATATTCTTTAGATTACCATCTTTAATCCCTGTAGCTTTTTAAATACACTTACAACAAGCACAAACCTTATCATTGTGATTTTTCCAACCATTTGCATTATCATATTATTTTCAAATTGAAATTAAAAAGCACAAAAAAATCTTATCTATATTGAAATTCAAAAGCAAAAAAATCTTATCTATCGGATTAATAAATCTTATCCCAAGGATCTTTTCCCAACAAATGTTTGGAGAAACTATAGACAGGTACAGGATCTTTTATCCCACACCCTGTCTCACTCTACTTAATGAATTGTCAAGATTTTGTAAAGTAATTTTAGTAGAGTAATCCTGAGAGTTTATTTAGTAATGTGACAGAAAGTGAGATAGAGTGTGAGACAAAAGATCCTTAGCACTTTAGACACCATGCCATATAAAAGGAGGGTGTGCGCAGGGCAAAGTACCCGCTCCTCAAGGAATTTGACTAACGTAACCCATACTTGCCAAAACAGCCATTTTGACCTTAATCCGACCCTCAACAACCGAGTACCTAGAGAACGGGTACTCGATAAAGAGGGTCGGGTACCAATGATCCTATCTATTCATTTTTCAAAAAATAAAATAAAACAAAACTAACCTCACTTTGAATACCAAACTTAATATAGATCAATAATTTTTAAGACAAACAAGTTGATTAATAAATATTCCATATAAAATCGAGAAGAAATCACAAAATTCAATTTGAGAAATACATTAATTCATGAATCTTAAAGAGAAAAAAAAGTAACATAACATTTAACCAAGAAAAGTTAGATAAAATCAATACTACTATAAATCAAGATTTTAAAAAATAAATGAATAACTTGTTTACACTAAAAATTGTAAGAAACATTATATATGACGGGCGAATCGGGTACCCGCGAGTTTTTAAAATCCTGATCCGTATCCAACCCTCATAGAAGTAGGTATCCTACTCTCAGATGACCGGTCAATAAATGAGAGTCGGATACTCTCAGTTTTCAGAGTGAACCAACGCGGAGTAGGTAGGTCAGTAGATCAGCGAGTATTTTAGCTCATCGCTACATAAAAGTATACACTCCTATCCTATATAAAAATGTAGAATTAGGTGCACACAATCAAACTCCTAATAGTACAAATTCAGATTTCTTTCCCTTCTCTTGCTTTACTAATTATGATTTATGTTTCTTTCACTTCTCTTAGTTTATTAATTATGTAGTCAACGTATTTTTTTCAATTATGTTGATGTTTTTTTCTCCAGTATATAAATATACCATATGTTGGAGTTTATATATATATATATGTATGTATGTATGTATATTTTGACAGACTAGATTGGCTGGGTTTCCAGAATTACGTATTGTGATATCAAATAGACTTTAATATCATGACAACCAACATTATCATAGCTCGAGTCCTTCATGTTTGATTATCAAGAATATAAATTAAAGACTAGATGCTAAAGCATACCTGAATCCGTAAGAAATAATGTAATTCTTGAATACTCATATGTAATTCTTGAACCTACGAATTTGATTCTTGAAGATTGCGGTCATTGATCTTCTAAATTACAATGTATGTATTTTAGAGAATAAAGTTCTCACTTTTTTGATGATGGGATGTCAGAAAAAGTAACATACGTAGAATTTGGGGACCGGAACCTATATACAATGCATATACTTTTCTTATTTCCAGGTTTTGCTTATCATAAAATAGGAAATAAGACTTTAGGGTATCCACGCCGAAAATCCCATACTAATTAAATGACTTAGACCCATTTAACTTAAGCCATATTATATCACTTTAGATTGGGTTAATTAATTATGACAGTACATAATATAAACTAATATATGTAAATGTTCAAAATGTAACATTTTTCCCACTTAGACTATAGATATATCATTATATAAAATCTTATGAGTTGAAAACCTTTGGCTATCATGACCAAAGTCATTTCCGAATAATCTTGTCCATTAATTATGTCAATATAGGATCAAAACGATTTTTGTTACATCAATCATAACTAAACCCATTCTTGTTCATGTACACCAACACAATCAAATGACGTAGATCAAGTATGGATGTGTAGCATATAAATTACACGTATTTGTGATCCAAACGTGCTTATTTCTTACTGGTCCAACTTTATTCTTGATATAAATCAAATTGAAGAATTGAAGTCAGAGTAAAATATAAACTGAATTCTTTATTTCTGCAGAAAATATCCGTAATCATAATATGTGTCTTAAAGCATGTAAATCGAATATAAACTCCCACTAATTCTGAATATCTTCATAAACCATAATACCCATATGAGTAGTATGCTCATGAAAGACTTTGGGGGGAAAATCTTTAGTAAGCGGATCTGTAATAATAGAGTTTGTGCCAATATGTTGTATAGGCACTAGACTACTCTGAACTCTTTCTTTAACAACTAAGAATTTGATGTCAATGTGTTAGACTTCGTTGAGTGCCTATTATTGTTGGAATATAGAATTGTCGATTAATTGTCATAAAATAATTTAAGTGGTCTTTCAATGCCACCTTGAATTCGCAGCCCTACGATAATTTTTCAACTACATTCCATTATTGGATATCTCATATCACAATATAAATTCAACTGCCATGGTGGAAAGAAATATGAATGTTTGTTTAACACATACAAACTTGAGCATACATACTGTACACTACCCAATACTAAAGCATAGGAAATCTTTTGTATTTCGTTACTTTGAAAATTATTCTTAGGGCATTGATCAAGACAGATTTTGTCTCCCTTGGCAACAGGGGTATCACCTGATTTGTTATCTTATATACCAAATCTCTTAAGTACCTTTTCAATATAGTTCTTTTATGATAACTCAAGAATATTGTGAGAGCGATCTCGATGTATCTAAATCCCTAATACAAAATAGGCATTTTCAAGATCTTTCATCTCAAATTTCTTGATAGAATCTCTTATTTTCGTGCAATAAGCCTGTATCGTTGTTGGTAAACAGTATGTCATTGACATATGGAACCAGAAAACTGTCCCTAATCCCACTGAACTTGTAGCATAGACAATCATCAACCAAATTCATCTTAAAACCAAACGAGATGATAATGTGATAAAATTTGTGATACTATTAACGAGAAACTTGTTTAAGTCCATAGATGGATTTCTCTAATTTGTAAACTATATTCTTTTCATCTTTGAACACAAAGTTTTTTCGTTGTACCATATAAATGGTCTCATCAATGTCACTATTGAGAAACGTAGTCTTTACATCCATCTGATGTAACTCAAGGTCAAAATATGCGACTAAAGCCATTATTATGCTAAAAGAGTTATTCGATGATACCAGTGAGAAAGTCTTTTTATAATCAATGCCTTTCTTTTGAGTAAATCCTTGTGAAACAAGATGTGTCTTATATCTCTCCATATTACCCTTCAAAATCCTTTTTGGTTTTAAATATCTATTTGCAACCAATGGGTTTTGCATGTTCTGGTCGTGTGACAAGTTCCCAAATATCACTGTAATTCATGAACTTAATTTCTTTATTCATGACATCAATCCACTTTTGAAAATTAATACTTTGCATGGCTAGATGAAAGTTGATTAGATTATCTTCCACCAATCCAATGTTGTACTCATGTTCTTAGAGAAATACGATATAATCATCTAAAACCACACTTCTTATATCTCTAGATTAGATAGATTCCTTAATAACATTTGTTCTTGAGGTTATTGAGTTTGTTCTTCAGGAATAACCTATTATTCTTGATGGAAAAGATTTTCAACATTGTTTTGTGGTTCTGGTTTTCTTCTTGAACAATGTCAAGAATAGAAGTTTAATCATTTTCAATAACAATCGTAGGAAGAGAAACGGATTCCTTTTCAAAGACAAAGTTTCTAACCATATCGTTCTCCCCAAACTCAATATCCTTAAAGAATAGGCGTTTCCCGTCTCAAAGAAGGATCTAGATGTGGGATCATAAATTTTCTATCCCTAAACCGTTCAGAGTATCAAAAAAAATAGGTGCTGACCGTTTTTAGTTTAGTTGCTTCTAATTTAGCATATAAGGCCTTGCCTCAGTTGAACAACCCCAAATATGTAAATGTTTTATACTGAACTTTTTTCCAGTCTAGAGTTCATAAGGGCTTTTGGTCATTGCTTTAGGTAGGATTCTATTAAGAATATAAGTTGCAGTCTTTAATAGCCTCTCTCCAGAGTAAATCTGGTAAGGTTTGTATGACTAATCATACATTTCACAATGTCTTTCAACATTTTGTTTCGTCACTTAGCAACACTGTTCATGCTAAGAGATCTTAGCATGGTGTATTGTGGGACGATTCCTCACTCCTCCAAGAATTTAGCAAAAGACCCTGGACAGTGTTCACCTGATCTGTCATATATGCCATCACTAGAGTTAGATCTAACAGTTTTAATTCTTTTTCCAAGTTAATTCTCAACTTCAGCTTTAAAAGTCTTCAACAAGTCCAATGACTGAGAATTTTCATGAATTAGATAAAGGTAGTCATAATGAGAAAAATCGTCTATGAATGTAATAAAATATTTTTGACCATTCTAAAAGTTGTAGGGAATGACCCACAAATATCTATATGTATTACTTCCAAGACGTCTAAAGATCTGTTGGCACCTAATCTCCTTATATTGTCTATTTCCCCTTAATATAATCAATGCAGATTTGAAACTGTAACAAATCATAGAGGAGATCAAAAATTCCATTTAACACAAGGTTTTCAATTTTTTGTTTAGATATATTACCTAAATGCTTATGTCATAATGAAAGAATTCTCAAAATAGACTAAAATGAGAAGTGTACCTTTCTTTGCATGCCAAACATGATATTTGGTACAATCTTTTTTTATTTGTCCAGGATTCTTATAAAAGTAACAACCAAATTTCTCAATTTGTTTCTTTACTATATATTTTTTTTTAAATGTCATTCACAGCTTCTTTATCTTTTTTCCTTTTTTTTTTTACTTTTGTTCTTAAAGGTACTTGCCAAGTGAGTACTTTCAATATTTTCTTACTTCAACCTTTCTTCTTCTTACACACAATAAAAAATGAACTCATTAGGAGACCATTTATCCTTTTAGCAGTTATAACTAACCTTAAATTGACTGAATTGTTTAGGAAAAGATATCAAAACTAAATGCATGAGTAAGTTCTTAGATAGCTCTAATTTTGGTGCCTCAAGTTTTGAAGCAAGATTAATAATAAGACATCTCTAGGATGTACTTCCTTATGTTTCATTCTTTTTTATACATCATTGAAATCAAATTCGACAGAATCGTACTTGTTTCAGACTTACCGTTTACAAAACGCATTTCAATTTCCTTAAGAAAGTCCTTGGCAATTACCTTTTCTAACACATCGCCCCTGAAGGTTTGCGAAATTGCACATTTCATGATCATAGGACTCGTGCGATTTCTACGATCTCACTTCTCATAGTCCCATTTTTTTTCTCTTTGAAACTATTATCTGTAAGAGCATTGGATTATTCAATCTTTAGCGTAAGGTCTAGATCCATGCAACCAATAACGATCATTACGTTCTCTTTTCATTCCTTAAAATTAGTTCCATAAATATAGTGATGAAATTGATGTTGATAGATATCATAGAAACGGATGCATTAATTGAAAATCAAACAAAACAATATATTCGTACAAGTTCTGGATATTAATTAATTAAATTCAAATAATAGTGAGGTCCATCACAAGACCTGTCTCTTAGATTTACATAACACAATATTAATATATAGTCTTTGGACAGAAATATTAACCTTTAAATGATACTCTTGGTGTAGTAATCAAATATTGACAATAAATCCTGTTAAATAATAAATCTACATTTGGACCGACTTATTATATATTCACATGAAATACCGAATAACTATCAGATATTTATTACCACAGGTGAATATGTAATTCGTTCAAATATTAATCTTTCTTTGAATCGATAAATATTCGCATAAATTACATACACACAACCATTTTGATATTCAAAAACAAATTACCTACACAAGAGAGACTATTTTGATAATATATTGTTTCAATTAAACATTAGACATACATAATTAATTTACCAAATTTTAAATTTAGTAATTTCTCAAAAAAATGACCACAAACGATTTGGTCATGATGTTCATGACCTTATCGTCACTAACATTCATGACCATTTAACCTTACTGGTCTCATGAACTACCTTTTTGATCATGAACTGTAAGGCTCATGACCGAGAATGTGCTTTATTGTCATGAACTTTTAGTCCATGATCGTTGTTATTTATTTATTTATTTATTTATTTATTTTTTCGAATACCAAATTGATTCCAAAGGAATCAAACATATTATCCTTATGGTCATGAACGTTAGTTCATGCCGTTCCTTAATTTTTTTTATTTTTTATTTTTTTTGAATTCAAATGCCAAATGAATCCAAAGAAAATCAAATCAAATCAAAATTTTGAATCCATCAATTAAATCCGAATAAACATAAAAAAAAAAAAAATTATTGGGTCAAGAACTTAATCCATAATATAACCACAATTGTTTTTAAATACAACAAATTACATCCGTACAAAATCACATCATAAATAAAATCGTAAAACTAATTTTTCAATGATACAATATGAAAATATTCGGATACCACTTGTTGTGATAAGAAATAGACTTTAATATCATGACAATCAACATTATCATAACACAAATCGTTCATATTTAATCATCAAGAATATAAATTAAAAATCTAGATGCAGAAGCATATCTGAATACCTAAGAACTGATGTGATTCTTAAATACATGGATGTGATTCTTGAATTTACAAATTTGATTATTGAATATTGTAACTATTGATCTTCCAAATCACAATGTATGTATTTTAGATAATAAGTTTCTCATTTTTTCTAATGATGGAATGTCAGGAAAAGTAACATACGTAGAATTTGGCGACCGTAACCTATATATATACACATACTTTTCTTATTCTCCAAGTTTTTTCCATCATAAAATAGGAAATAAGACTTTAGGATATCTACACATAAAATCCCATACTAATTAGATATCTTAGGCTCATTTAACTTCAACCATATTAGATCACATTAGATTGGACCAATTAATTATGATAACACATAAGGTAAACTAATATATGTAAATGTCCAAAACACAACATTACATCCCTTGAGGTAAACTGAACCCCTACACCCTTAAGGTGTCTAAAGAAAATAGAGTTAATAACACATTGCCTCTGAATAATATCTAGGTGAATAATTACATTTTACCCCCTAAACTATAGAAATATACATTTTATACCCCATTCACATTATTCATTCTTTAAAAATTTTAAAATATTAGTCAAATAACTCAAATACCCTTAGTATTATATTTTGATTTTTCATGTATTTAATTTATTTTCAATAGTTATAAAAGAATTAGAAAAAATAAAATATAATAATTCATTGATATCGTTAACTTCAGGGAGTAAAAATGTGTGAAATTGTTAAATTATATTATATTCGATATCGCAATTTGCATAGGTTAAGCCAAATATTAAAAGTGTAAAATACTAAAAGACATAAAAAAAAAATCAAAAATTTTTATGAAAATATATTTTCATACAATACCTTTAAAAAAAATTTCAATAGAAAATAACCCATTTGGGAATTGTTCTACCATTATAGTTAAACATTCAAATTTGAAATAATATACAATGAAGATAATATATTTTGTCATACACATCCCTTTATGACCTTTGATTATATTATTTAATGTTTTATATTTAAGATATTTTTGTTTAGGTAAAAAAAAACGGAAGACGGTGGAATTGAAGATAAGCATGTTAAGAATCTCGCAGGCTTCAATAAACAGTGAAATGAACAAAATTATTTACAAATTTGACAAAATTGTGCATTTGAAGATCAAAAGAGTTTGGGCATATCATTGTCATTCCTTGAGAGTGAATAATTTCACTATGTGCTTGAATTTTGAATAATCAAAACAAGTATTCATTTTTATATTTTGTCCCTTCACTTGGGTTAAAATACTTTTTAAAAATAATTTTAGTAACTTTTAATAATTTCATATCTTATTAAAAAAAATATAATTATTAATTTAAAAATAATAAATGTGTTTCAAGATAAATACCCGATGCAATGCACGAGTTAACAACTAATTATAGGATCAAGTGGCTTGTATAAGATGGGTGGTGTTGATGTGATGGTCCTCATTAATTGTGGCAAAACATTAGGAATCTACTGATGCATGCAAAGTTGTCAGCTCTTATATTCGACTGCCATGCGATATTGTGGTGAGCTGGTAATTCGTAATGTTCTGTTCATAAACAAGTTCCTTATAACCTCCGAAAACAACTTCGGTTTTTAAAATTTTAAATGGTCTTCTTCACCTTTTAATCTAAAAAAGTAATGCAGCCGTGAACCAACGATTCCATTCTGGATTAGCCAAGTTTTGACCTCGATATATTTTTGACCAAAAGAGAAGAAATCACGATGCATATTAAAAAAGAAAAGGAAAATGAAGAAGTCTATAAAAGCGGTTCTCGAACTATTAGGGACCACTTATAAGAATCTTTCAAGTATTTAAACGGTAAACAACTACCGGCGACCGGTCACAGTCAGTCAGCTCACGAATTTAGCCGGCAGTAGTTCGGTCAAATGTGTATTTGACCCCACTATTTTACTTTTTATTACAAAATAGATGGAAACGGTCAAAATTAACACTAACTTGTGAAATGTCATGTATGTCAAAACTAATTCCAGTGTTTGACTAATAAAGTTTTGGGGTAAACTTGAAAATAAAAAAGGAGTCGCAAAGTTTTAGGGTCCAATTAAAAATAAAGTGGGGTAAAATTAAAAATAAAATAAAATATCCTAAACTTTTCCCTTCCCTTCTCCACAAAACCCACCCTCATCCTCCCAAATCAATCAACACATCCCCATCCCACCTCCACCACCACCATCCTTCCCTTAAAATCCCTAGCCATACCACTACTGCCTTCCCCAACTACTACCCCTACTCCAAATCCCAGGTCAAACAAACCAGATCCACTACCTTTCTCCCCTAGCCATGCCACCCTTCCCCTTCCAAAGGCCATCACTCCTCGGATAAGGTTTATGGTGGTCATTGAATAATTACTAGGTATCCTAATATTTTTTTTTTGTTTAGAACAAGGTTTACACTCAATTCTCACTTTGTACCCCCAATTATTATTTTGAACACTTTCCATCTTCAACTCAACTTCGTCTCACTTCAATATAATTTTTAACATTGTTACCAAACCTTGTATAGTTAATGTAATCTTTGCTTATGCACACAAAATATTATATTAACACTGTTGTACATCTTGCTAAGTCTATTGTACACCGAAAAATTTTCATTAATTTTTGTGATACTATTAAAAATTGAACTGAAGTGGAACGGATTTAAGAATTGGTGATGCGAAATGTCTAAAATTAAGTAAAGCATAAATTAGGTTAAGTTGAGGGTGCAATATGGAATTTGTCGTTGTATACAGTAACAATGATTAGTTTATTACTAAAAAACAATGACTAGTCAAAAGCCAAGGACGTTGATAACTCTAGAAAATTAGAGTTATATATACATTAAATTTATTTGTTTTGGTACTAGTTTCAAGCATTTTTAGTTTTTAAGTGTGTATTTTGATTATTTTTATTTTTATGTAATAGAATGTGTTATCATGTGTTTGTTTAGTATTTTTGTGCTTATTTAGGTGTAAATTATCCTATTTTACTTTGTTCTTGTGTTCAGAGTTTGTGTCTTATCTTTAACTTCAAATTCCGCCAAGAATTTGGGTTTTCAGCGTCTTTGTTAGTCTTTAATTTTTAGTATTTATTCTAAATGTTTAGGGATTTTAATTATTTATTATAATTAATAATTTGTGTTTATGTGTTAAGGTTTGTTATGGGAAAACGTTACATCATTCAAACATCAGACAGAGAATTCGGTGCAAAATAGCAAAGTATTGCATGAGCAGAATCCTAACCACAGACAAGGATTTCTAGGCATAAAATCCTTGACCACAGTAAAGAATTTCCCAGAAGTTATTGACCACAGTCACGCAACCTAGCAAGAGTAATTTTGACAAGTTCGGTGGAATTTTTGACTGAAACTTCTCCTCTTAAATCTAGCACTATAAATACATCTAATTAAATTTAGATAGTTTAGATTAGAATTAGACAATAGTGAAGAAATTGTCCTTTTTTCTCCCATTTAGAGAGGGTTTTCTTATATTAGGATTTCATTTCTTCTTCTTCTTCTTCTTCTTCTTCTTCTTCTTATATAAGATTTTTTTTTTTGCAATTTTTCATTTTAAGAACACTTCAAGACTCTTAGTGTAAGTCCTATTATTTTTTATGTTTAGTTTCCTTTAATTATTTTCTTTACTTGTTTTATTTAAGCGTAGTATTGCTTTGTTAATTGCTTTCTTTAGTTGATTTCTTAGTAGTACTTACTAGATGAGTTTATGGTTTTTCTTAATTCATGCTCTCTTAGAGTTAATTTAGATTAGTTAACTACTTTCTTAAAATGTCTTCCTTTTAATTGTTTTCTTTAAATGCTCTTTAAAAATGATTTCTTTTAACTGCTTTAGTTAGTCATGTGTTAAGGTTTGATAATGCTAGTTTTCCGTGGGTTTTGCTTGATTGGTGGGTTGGATGGTGTAAGTGGTGTAAAATTGAGTAATTATTGAGAATTTGTTGTTGTGAATCAGGAAAGTGGCCACTTCTTAAATCTACTTCTAAATTTATGTTAAAATTATGGAAGTTGAATAGTAAATTTAGACCATTCAATACATTAGATTAGGCTAGATAGTAGTCGAGTTAAGATATTATCTACCTAATTGGTTGGAAACTCTTAGGAACATTCATACTTTAGAATCATGAGTTAAGCAAAGGAATTGATTCACCAGAGAGAGTAATATCTGATTAAACCTATTGTATCACTTGACCAAATTAATTGACCAAAACTCAAGAATTGCCTAATCGAAACCTAACCTATTATAAATTGGCTTTCTTAATATTTTTTAGCTAGTTTTAGTCAATTTCTCTTTAACAAAACTCTTCAAATAATAATTTAACCAACTAATCGATAATTGCTGACCAATCTTTGTGGGTTTGATCCTTACTTACGCTTGCTACTATTTGACCCCTTATACTTGTGGTACACCATCTAGTTAGTAGAAGGATTTAGGTGTTTATAAATATAGAACTAGATGTGTTATGTATCAAGTTTTTTGGCACCGTCTTCAGGGAATAGTTTTCAGTGATATTGATATAATTTGGTTGGAATACCACTCTTGAAGTTCTTTGTTTTCATGTATATTTGTCTCATATATTTGAAAGCCCAAAAAATTTTCACTTTGTAGTTATGTTTTTCATTTTGAAAATCCAAAAATATTTCATTGTGATGGTTAGTTTAGACTAGCTAATAGTCTAAATTTTCCTACTTTTCTTTTTATTGCTTTTGGTGTGTAGTTTCTATTTCTCAAGAGCATGCAGAAAATGAATTGGAATAATTCATACTAAGGAAATTATCATTCGTATGATAATTGGATGGGTGACCAATAAGCATGTTTCTTGTAGTTATTCTCCCTACTCCTTAGACTATCAAATGGGATGGTCTATCTATCCATATTTCTATAAGAGCTATCAAGAAAATGCTCATTTATTCTCTCGACCTCAAGAACCTTTATATGAACCAATAGAGCTTCAAGTCCTTTATCAACCAACTCAAGAAATTGAAGAGGCAAGATTGATGATATTTCAAGACAACCAAGCCAAACATTCAGAAGAACAAGCCAAACTCTTTGAAAAACAGACCAAATTCCAAGAAGAACAAGAAAAATTCTTTGAGGACCAAGCCAAAAACATCAAGAGGTTGCAATACCAACTTTCCAAGTTCCAAAGAATAACGGGTGGTGAAAAACCAAAGGACTCCAACACTACCAACAAATGAAGAGAATAATGGACACTTAGAGGAACAAAGTGAAAGGTTAAGTCATTAAGCATGTTCAACAAGGAAGAACCACAAGAATGCTCTAATTTCATGACCATACTGCATAAAGAAGTGCCATAGCAAGTACTTGTTAATAAAGAACTAGTTTAAGAAGAAGACAAGGAAGAACACACTTTAGACGAAATCAGTTATAAAAAACTCTTGAACTCAAATTTCAACAATCAGGTTAATCAACAACTATTCAGAGACAACATGAACAGTCCTTGAATGAGTGTGAGTTTGAACTGGTGACCAAAAATGAGGTAACATATGGAGTGTTCGTAGAAAAAGAACTGACTCAAGGAGTAGAAGAAGCTAGATGTGTGAAGGATACTTTTTAGAGGGTACTGGGGAGTTACCAACTACTTATGCCGATGTTCACCAAATCCTTGGGGACATCAGATATGCCAAGTAATAGAGCAAGTTCACCAAGGCCTATCACATTTGTGGCAAGCCTCTTTGGTGTTGTTAAGGGAGTATTTCTTTACCTTTTTCTGTATTTATGCTTTATTCACTTTACTTGCTTTAGTTCAAGAATATGGTGGGTAATAAAGTCTTGTAGCCTTGTGTTTAGTGTAGTTTAATGTTTTGATATTGGCAAATAATTTTTGATATACTTTGACCAAATTTGGTTGTTGATGATAATGTTGATGGTAGTATAGGACTTGTTGTGATTTGTGATTGATATATGCTTCATTTAATGAACTTGGACTTGGTTTTTACCATTTTGAAATGGAAAATTTTCTTGATGATACTCTTTATTTGCCAAGTGTTTGAGCTAATTTTGAGAAATTCTTGTGAATGCTTGATATGGATTGGGATATAGATTGGGAGTAGTCTCTATTATTGAATGTCTTTTTGAAACCAATTTTGTGTGAAACTAAGTTTGGGGAGGTGAGTTGGGCATTTAGATAACCCTTGTGTTGTGTTAAACCCCGTTATCCTTGTATGTGTGTTTTTCTTTCTTTAATTATGTGAACCCTGTGAAGTCCCTATTACCCCTCTAGTGTAACTTTGATTGGTTGAAGAAGGATAGACAACTTATAGTACTTATGTGTTTAAATGGAACATGCATTTACATGTTGAACTTGAGGTTTCTCATTGCTTAGTCTTATGTAGTGTTGTGCTTTTTATTGATGAATTCCATGATTGAAGATTGAACTAATATCTTTAAGTTCAAATTATGCTTAATTGATTGCTTTCATACTCACTTGATTATGATATTATCCACCATCTATATAAGCTTTTTGGTTGTCCAAGTATAGTTAAAAGTCATTTTGTAATATTATGTTTAGCTTAGTTATGTTTTTATATACTTTTAGTAATATTTGTATATCTTGTGATATGGGTGAGTGGTAGGATGATTTTGTCACTCATCATTGAATAACTTGACAAGGATGGTTGTGTGTTTTTTAATCTTGTTTGTTTTCTAGAATGGTTATGTTTTGTGAATAAAAGTTTTGGTAGTTGGATAGAAAAGGTCATTTTGGAGCTCAATACTGATATGGATCTAATAGTAGCATATAATTTATAGTATTGAATCTGTAATTAAGATTTTGAGTGAAAAAAAATAGACAGTTCTTGTTGTGAGTACTTGTTTAAAAAATCAACTATTTCCAATTTCAAAAAGAGAATAGTGTGCTAATTGGTTGTTATAATGGTTTATCTGAAATGTCTTTTACTCAATACTCAAAAGTGCTAGTTGTTGTCGAGTAATTCTTCTGAAAAAATGTTTTAAATGATTGGAAATGAGTTAGGTTATTTGTGTGTTTTTGCATTTTGAAAGTATTAGATCTATTTGAAAGTATTAGATCTATCTTATGGATGATTAATTCTCTATATGATATAATCTTGGGTGCGTCTCATTTCTCTTCCTTGGTTTAGGCTGCTTGATATTCAAAAAGTACAAAAAAATATTTTGCTCTTAGGAATAAGGCAAGTAGAGGAATCGATATTACAAATATCGTGTCTTCGAAGTATGCTATTAGAATCATTCAATAAGGCAAGCAGAAGCAGTGTCTTTAAAATAAGCTACTAGGTGCTAGATGCCAACAAGTTGGGGTGCTATGTTGTGTACTATCTATTATTAATCTCATATTAATTGCTCCTAACTAGATTAATGCTTCTATTGCATGATATGTGCATATTAATAGATTCTTAATGATCCTTCTATTTTTAAATGATTTATTCGAGAATGCTTGATTGATTTTGTCTTTTTGAGTAGATTAAAACATATTGTACATAAAATAGATTCCTTTTGCAAAAACCTTTTTGATTGAGGAAAATGGTTAATAGTTTGAAACTTTTATTTGCAATTGCACTAGTTTTTTGAAAAAATGAATCATTATGAATTATTGTGTAACCATTTAATTGCTTCCAACTTATATGATATTTGTGATTTTTGAGATGTGGCCGAATGATCTAAAATAGATTGTCATTTCTTGTAGTTTGTAAACTTAGTGGTGTCAAGTATTTTGGGTTTAGTGTCTTGTGCTTTGTGTTCTTATTGTGTTTGTCACTTCTGTTGTTCTTCTTCTTTCCTTATCCTTTTTTTTCGACACGAACAAAATCTTAAGTTTGGGGGTGTGATAACTCTAGAAAATTAGAATTATATGCACCCAAAATTTATCAATTTTGGTACTAATTTTGAACAATTTTAGTGTTTAAGTGTGTATTTTTGTCTATTTTTACTTTTATGTTTTAGAATTTTTTATTATGTGTTTATTTAGTGTTTTATTGTTTATTTAGGTATTAATTATCTTATTTTACCTTGTTCTTGTATTTAAATTGTGTGTCTTATCTTTAACCTAATTCTATCAGGAATTAGGGTTTTTCATGTGTTTGTTTGTTTTTAGTTTTTAATTTGTTTTTAAGTGTTGATTGTAGTTAATAATGTGTGTTTATGTGTTAGGGTTTGGTAAGAGAAAATGATGCATCAATTGAACGTCAGATGGAGATTTTGGGACAAAATAGCAAAGTAGTGCACGAGCAGAATCCTAATTGTGGTAAGGAATTTCTAGGCAAAATTCTTTACCACTGTCACGCGACCTAGCAGGGGCAATTTTGTCTAGTTTGGTGGAATTTTTAGCTGAAACTTCTCCTTTCAAGGCTCTTTTCCTTATAGTTAGATAGTATAGATTAGAATTAGAGCGTAGAGAAGAAATCCACGTTTTTCCTCCCAATTTGGTAGAGTTTTCTTAGATTAGATTTTCATTTCTTCTTCATTACATTCAAGACTCTTAGTACAAGACCTTTTATTTTTATGTTTAGTTTCCTTTAATTACTTTCTTTACTTGTTTTCTTAGTCTAATGGCAGAATGGTTCATGGACTTTCTTAATCTATACTTCTTTAGTTTTAATTAAGTATAAGTAGTTTAGCTTAATTGCTTTGTTAATTGCTTTCTTTAGTTGATTTTCTTAGTAGTACTTGGTAGATTCGTTTATGGATTTTCTTGTTCATGCTTTCTTAGAGTTTAGATTAGTTAATTACTTTCTTAAAATACTTTCCTTTTACTTATTTTCTTTAATTGCCCTTAAAAATGCTTCTTTTCATTTCTTGTTTATAATTATGCACTAGTTAGTCATGGATTAAGGTTTGATAATACCAATTTTTTGTGAGTTTTTACTGATTAGAGGATTTTGGATTATGTGAGTTATGTAAAATTGGGTAATCGTTGAGAAATTGTTGTTAGGAATTGGGAAAGTGGCCAACTTCTTAAATCTACTTCTGAATTTATGGTAAAATTATAGAAGTTAAATCTTAAATTTAGACCATTCATCAATTAGATTAGACTAGATAGTAGTTGGATCAAGATATTATCTATCTAGTTGGTTGGAAACTACTAGGGACATTCACATTTTAAAATCATGAGTCGGGTCAAGGAATTAATTCACCATAGAGAGTAACCTCCGATTGAACCCATTAAATCACTTGACCTAATCAATTGACAAAAACTTGAAAATTAGTTAATCGAATCCTAACCCATTTTACACTTGCTTTGTTAATCTTATGTAGCTAGTTTTAGTTAATTTCTATTTAACCAAACTCTTCGAATAGTAATCTAATCAAATAATCGATAATTACTGACCAATCCTTGTGAGTCGGATTCCTACTTCCACTTACTACTATTTGATCCCGTATACTTACAAGGCGCCATTTAGTTAGTAATAGGATTTAGATGTTTATAAATATAGAACTAGATGTGATATGCATCAAATATTTTTTAAGCTGCTAAAAATTTCAAAAATTAAAAAAAAATGTTAGAATTGTGATTCGAGTCTCTCATTGAACATCTTAAGTTACAAAATAGATAGATTTAGTAGAGTATTATAAAATATGTAGGTACACGATATTAGTTAAGGCAGAGGTAATTTTTAGCCATTCCGTGGTGTATTCATTTGGCTTTGTAGAAGGAGTTGTTTGATAACCCAATAAGTGTTAAAAACTAATTGATTATTACTTTTCATAACTTATTTGATAACATAATTTTACATTAAGTACAATTAAAATGATTATTCTAACCTTCTTTAGATAGTTAATTTATTTATGTTAAAACATTTAAAAATATATAAAAAAGAAAGCATAAAAGGGTAAGAATCCTACCACAATCCTCTCTCTTCTTCTCATCATCAATCTCTTGTGTGTTAATTTCTTTGGTTACAATAATTTGTGTATAATGATCATTATGGTTATTATTTGCTCAGAAATAGTTAGTATGTTTATCTATGTATTGTTACAAAATACTAAGGTTGATGAAGTGGTGTCTATGTGTTTCCAAGAGTTGTGGGTTACAGTGGTGAAAGATTTTGGTGAACTATTGACTATGTGTCTAAGTTCTTCTTTTTTTTTTTTTTCCTACGGCTTTCTAATTTGTTTTTTGAAAAAATTCTTGAAGTAGTATTTTAGAATATACATTAGGTTTTTTTTTCCTACTTAGACAAGCCAAATGGGGTTCTTGTAGTTAAAAATATTGAAATAAGGGTCTAGTGTAATTATGAAAAAAAAAAAAAGAGTGGTTCTTACAATTATAAGAATTTCAAGGAATGAATATGAAATTATTCTATTAATTTATGTGAGCAAAATGAACAACTATTCCAAATCTATTTTAAAAGGTAAGTATGGCTTTAAATTTACAAGCATTGAGGGAGTAGTATGTTTTGGTAGGATAAATGACAAGAGTCTATCTCTCTAATTTTGGGTGAAAATCCTATTTCTAGGGTTGAGAACTATTTGATTAATAAAATTGATCAAAATTCAAAAAAGAGTCTTATAAATATTAACCATTTTCTATTTAATTCAATCAGTAAAAAATTTGATTAATTAAATTCAAATTTAGTAATCAGTTTTGAATTCAATTAGCCAAATTCAACTTAGTTTAGTTGGGCCTTTGACACTTGGGCAAAATTCCTATATACTAAAACTTGTTTCGTAAATAAAATTTATCTAAATTTGTTTAGTTTTCACTACATATAATTTGGTGTGTGTGGCTTTTTTTGATTAATTTTTTGATAGAATCAGTAAATATATTATTTTATTTAGACAGCATTGTCCAAATGGCTTATATTATTTTATACTTCATTTTGTAGTCACCAAGAGAAGATTTCCTTCCCCTGTAAATCAACAGAACTCCTAAGAGAACAATGAGCTAATGAATGACTAAATCTATTTCCATTTCTAGGAGTAAAAGAGAAAGAATAATAAGGGAACAACTCTACTGGAAATAGGATATCAGATAGAATTATTCCAATAGAAATATCATCAGTCTTCTACCTACTAATCATATGAATAACTTCAAGTACATCTAATTCAACTTAAATGTTACTCCATGAATGCCTTTGTGTAAAAAGCAATGCAACCTTGATTGCTGTAACTTCCATAATCTTAATATCAACACAAGCAGCAATGGATTTGGAAATCCAGACCTGATACGTAAAATATCAAGTTATAAAAATTATAATCATCTAACTTTACTATTAACTAGATAACGCACCGTAAGGGTACATGGTCAAATAATATATAATGGATGTAGGGGTTAAACCCATAAGGATTAGTTTAGCAAGTATCGATTATTTGGTTTAAACGGTATTTGAAGAATCAATAATAGGAGACAGAGTTGAATAAACTAAAATTAAATATTTTAACTAATGAAAAAATAACATATTAGGGTTAGACTGGCCAGTTACCAATTTTGATTAATTTAATCAATTAATTGGCCTAATTATAATACATGGAAGTTCAATTCTCATTTATCAATTCAATCCCATAACCTTTGGCGATTGAGCTCTATCAAATTAATAATCTAGAGGTAAATGCCTCTATATCCTAGATCAATAAATTTAAGTTCAATCTGTATGGAATTACTGTGAACTAATTAACTAATCCCGCTACCTTGGTTGCGAATGAGATTAGACAATCTAACAATCAACACAAGTTTATGATAGAGAATCAATGGACCGTATCAGCTCGGTCAAGCTAACCAAATCTAGAGTTGATCAATCTCCAAATTTGTCAATTTGTGTCAATTATTACTCATTTTTATGATTATTCCAATTAACAATCAAATTAATCATTATCCAAAGGAATCGGCATCATCTAACCTTAATCCATATTATTTAGAACATAAATGAAATTAATAACACAAAAAAATCATCGAGAGCAAGTAAACTAGTCCAAACATTAATCTATGAAAGCAATTAAAGAAAGTAGTGATTGAAGGAGCAATAAAACAAAAATTAAAGGTTTAAAAAAGTTTCTCTAATAAAGAATCACAAGTTCTTGATCTAAGATTGTTAATTTTAAACCTCTTCTTTGACCCTTCTTGGAAAAGTAATAAAACCCTAGTGTAATTTGCATTCCCTAACTGGAAAATTGAATTAGAACATGATTTTGACATCCTAAAGACCCTTATTTATAGGTAAGTTTTTAAGAGTTACAAAGTGTAGGGTTCTGAATAAGGTTCAAAGCGCACTATTACAGGTTTACAAAGTGTAGGGTTATGAACAAGGTTCAAAACATACTATTACAGGTTCAAAATAGACATCCAAAACTCTAAAAATGATCAAAATTACGTAATAACTCGCTTCAGTCAACCCAACCACAGACTGCAGTTCAATTGCCTTTCACCTACCACAATTTGCGATAGGCATTCTGATGGACTCATAGTCTACGAGTGCCCCCTAACATCTTCATACAGTTCTATCTCTAAAATTTTCATCCAACGTTCGATTAATGCATCGTTTGTTCCTACACTATCATAGAACAAAAATACACATTATATATATATATATATATATATAGATATAAATATATATATAATGTAACTCAAAAATAACACTTAAACACTAACTAAAACTATGAACAAAAGACAAACAAAAACACACAAAAAGTTTTAACTCCAGAAGGAATTAAGAAAGCAACCTAAACACAACCCAAACACATACACACATAAATATAAGTTAAATAATATTAAATAAATACTAAAATACTACACTAAACGTATATTAATGCATAGAAACAGAAATGCACGAAAATAAACTCATAAACCCTAAAAATGGCAATGCTTGTGTAAAAACCATACGAAAAAGAGTAGAAATAACCCTAATTTCTTAGGATTATCAAGGCCCCTTTAAGTTCATAATCTGAAATCCTAGCCACAACAGCCCATCCAAAAGTATTCTTTTAATGAACTACAACAACATCAATATTAACTTAACCAATCTACGTTAAGGGCATGTATATGAAACATTCGACACAGAGTGATTAGGACAAAATAGAAGAAAGTGTGTTGATGTTACAGAACTCCAACCATTCAACATGAGCGAGAAGTAACCACATCAATTTTAGAAATCCATTAACAATCAATATCCAAGAACTCCTTGATTTTCACAAGTGCCAAAGAATAAAAGAAGTTAAAACACACTTGATTAGACAATTAATTAGCAACATTAGACAATGTTTTAAGGTTATTCCACCAAGTCCAGAAATCATCTTGAAACTGATAAAGATTAGGCCAAAACACAAGAAACAGTTTCCAAACAAGTTTAGCATAAGAACAATGAAAAAAGAGATGTTCCAATGATTCAACACAGTCCCAATCCTAGGACATCTATCTTCCTCAATCTAGAATCTATTTGATAACACGTAACTTAATTCAGTAATTAACAACACAATTACATGTATAGGCATAATATCATGTAAACTACGAGTATTAATAATATATGTATTATAATACTATATAATGTGTGATTTATCGATGATAATTTAGTAACTAATACTACAAACATATGTAAGTCATTACAACATAATTCTATATAAATATATCATATTTAATGTATAAGAATATAATAACCATAGAATAAAGTCAATTATAATATTGTATCAATAAAATATACTTTTAATTGAACAACTATAATTATATTTGTATACTACTAGTTTTAACTTTTTTAAAGTTTGTTAAATTGTTTGAGCTATGTATTACATCTATATCTGAAATGCAATATATATATATACATACAATATATATATACATACATACATATATATACATACATACATATATATATATATATATATATAAGGCTTATTTTCAAGTATTGAATTTGTAATGAGTTAACCAAATTTTTTTAAAAAAAAAACTTTTGTTTCATTTTAGAATTAATTAACCTAATTTACGAATTCGTTGAACTAATTTCTGACGAAATCATAATTATCCAAAATTAATCAAATTTAATTCAAAATTGATTTCAAATTCGACTAGTAAAATACTTGCTCACCCCTAGATCTCCTACCTATTTCATCTCTTAAATTACAAAGATTATATTTAGTCCCCAATATTATACATTAGATCCTATCAAGGCAGCATTGAAATATCCATGAAAATGGTAACTAAATTAACTAATATATAGTAGCAATACAATTCATGTAACGTGAGACAAGTCTTTTAAGAATGCCTATTATACACAATATTTTGTCGTGCTTTCTTAAAAGTTCTTTTTTTCAAGTCACGTGAATCGTGCATGCTAACGTTTGATAGGTAATCAAAATTTGATAGGACCTTAATGCGATCAAATGTGTTACCTTAGAGAAGAAATATAGGGAATTTTTACAATCCCTTTTGGTGAACTATTTTCTTAGTTTTAAAATCTTGTACAGTATAAACATTTCAAGTATATGATATTGTATTGTACAAACATTTAAAGTACAAGAAAATGGTTTTCTAAATGGGATTGTAAAAAAATTTTTCAAAAATATAATCTTTTTTTAATTAAAAGGACGAAATAGGATCTCCATCAAAAGTTGAGGGACTATTATGGTCATTTAGTATTTTTGGTATAAGAGGGAATTGAGGAATTTTAGGGAGAGTTCGGGACACGTAAAATTGAAGAGTGGAAGAAGGGGAAGAAAATTATACGAAAAAGGAAAGAGCAAACGTCGTTATCGATGGGACACAGCTCGTCAGCTATGCAAACCAGGATATGGGCGGTTTGGTCGGTCGTCAGGGGCCGCCACAACTAGCAGTCCAATACAAACAGAATTTCCTAATTCTCGTGAATTGACCAAATCACCCTTTCTTGCAAGGATATCGATTCACCATCCTATTCGACCAAGTAAAAAAGGAAACAAATCCTAAAGTAAAATTTGTAGTAAAATATCTGCATACATATCTCATAATATGCATGCTTTAACGTTGCTTTGACCTTTGGGGGTAAGTGAAAAAGATAAAAGAAGTAGCTGCATAAGATCTACTATTTTCCTTTTGAAATTACAAATTCAGAAGATTTAACATTTACTTCATTTTAAAATTTCTATCATTTGTAAATTGGGTAGCATTTCTCTTTTTGATATTGTGATTAGATGGGTTGCAAAATAAACTTGTGATAGCCGATTACCACAATCAAATGCAGAAATGCATGCATTGTGCTTTAAGCAAATTGGTTGCCACGGAAAATTTGTTAGGATTTGTTGATTGTAATTACTACGGTTTTAGAATGTTATTAAGAAGAAAGTTTAAAACATGTTCTTAGTTAAATTTGACACAAAGTAGAACTTGCCAGTAAATGAAATTGCGGTTAATTAATTGAGTGCGAGGAAATGGAGGAGTAATAGTGGTGAATCTCGTAATTAAGGGGAGAATTTTGTGTCAAAATTGTGATAAGTGGGAAGAGGTCAAAAAGTGGCAAGCAACGTTCGAACTTCAAACACATCCTCAATTGGCTCTTTGTACACTTGTTGGTAGGGCCCTGTGGGCCCCTTCCTTTGCTGTCTCTGTTTTGTCACATGAGAGGAGGACGACTACTTCTGCAATCTGCACAATCCAACCAATTGGAATTCAGAAAATTCTTTTGGATCCTAAATCTACCCCTCCCACCCTGGCGTCCCCAAACATTCACAAGAAGTTTTACCGTGGGAAGGAACCTATACCGTTTTATTTTAGATTTTATACCCTATAAATTTTAAATAATAATATAATAGGTACATATTTTAAAGCATAATGAAATATTTTTATTTTTAAATCTAATAAGTAAGTCTATAAAAATTATTACTTTGTCTTATCTTTATATAATTTAATTAAAAAATATTTTACGTCGCCATCATTGCTTTATTAATATTATTTTATTATAAAAATTCAACATAGAGGTTGGTCGTTTCCTGCATAGCACGAGATATTAAACAAGTACATATTTTAAAATATAATGAAATAGTTTCGGAAAGAAAACGAAATATAATTTATGTGGTAAGATATTTTTTTATGATTTATTGGTCATTAATTCAAATTACTAGAGAGTAGGTAGGAATGGCGAGTTTAAAAAAAAAAATTGGGAAAGAAATGTAGAATTTACCCATTCTTAAATATATTGCTCTACAATTTTTTTTTTTTCATCAATATACTACATTTAATAATTATTTAAACTACGATTTTAGGGTATTCATAATTTAGTTTAACCGAATAAATCAACTAAATCCAATTAGTTCACATTTTGATTCTTTAAGAAATAAATTTAAATAATCGATTTCGGATAAATCGAATAAAAAATATTAGTTATATAGTTCGAATTTAGTTATTGAAAATCAATAACCGAAATAACCAAACTTTTAATTTTTAAATTTTTAATAACTCAATTCCATTAAGGCTGTGATGATATTTTTCTTATCCTCTTGGAGGAACAAGTAATCCAATTCCATTTTTATTCAACATTTTGATATTGTTTTTTTTTTCGTTATTTTTTATTTTTAGTTTTAGTAGCCTCAGGTTTTTGTTCAAGATTAATATTTTATACACTGTTGATGTAAATTCTTTTTACATCTAACGTATGTCATATGTGAATTGTTTAAATTTCAAATGTTATTGGCATGCATCCAAATCTAATAGTGTAAAAATTTCACACATTGACAATGTATATAAAATTAATCCGTTTATTTATTAATTCAACTAGTTTTATATTTAGCTTTATATTTAATTTTAAATTAACTAGTCCATTTTAATTAATCGGATAAATCGAAAAAATTTTTTTTCTTTGTATTTTTTTATTGTAAATATTTAAGTAATTTTAGTTTTTAATCTTACTTGTAAATTATGTGATATAAATTTAATTTTCAAAAATTTATAACATCAAATTGATATAAGTAAAATTTTTTAAAATGTAATTCTAATTATATGATCTACCGACGGAACAAAAAATCAGATCTAACTATTTTCCCTTTCTTCATACATTTCCGCTTTCATTTCTTTTTAATTCATCATTTCCTCTGCCCGTCTCACGTTTTGCTTTCCAAGAAGAAACAAAATAAACACAGAGAGGATTTTCTGCAAGAGAAGAGCTACAGTCACAACAAAGACCATATCCTCCGGCCATCACCACTCCCATCAAACAGTAATCAATCAGACGGAGAGGTAGTCTACTACTACTATTTCCACAAAATCAAAACAAATCAAAGTGTGAACTGGTCATCACCCTAAGGCTCTCAAGGCAAGCACCCATATTCATCTTTCTCTGCTTTGTTTCTTTCCCCACTATGATCTATATCAACTATTGTTTTATTCGATTTAAGCCCCTAGATTATTTATATGATTCCTGCCGTCATATAGTACTAGTATATTTTTATTTCTCGGAGTTATAAATGCATCAATATATTGCTGCTACTTTTAAGTAATCGATCTAACGAAATTTTGTTGCTTGATTTGATCAATCAGCCCATCGAAGATCAGAATCTTCTCCTTTTTTGGATGATTGAAGCCCTTCGATTCTTAAACAGTTCATTATTCATATTTTACAAATACTTTGGTTTTGTTGATGATCCATTAATTTAAGTCATCCTCCACTGGTTACTACTACTATATTTCAAATTTTAGACGAAAAGATGTCATTTTGTTACATAATATTTCAATTTTTTCTATGTGTGTCTGTTTTGGTAAATAAATTAACTTAATCACGGTGATGTATTGATGATTGATTGCCAATTTACCATTTACCCCTACAGAAACACTAATAGTACAATGTCTTTTTATAGTCAAAGTATGATTAATTAAGTTGTCTGCTTCTTTATTTTTTATTTTTAAATATAACTACTACTTTTTTCAAGCATCGATCATCTCCTTATTCCCTTCCACTACTTTTTGGACCGCTTTGTTATTTTGATCATCGGGAATAATCACATAGTACTAGTACTTTACTTTTCTCCTTTATTGCCTTAGATCATACTACTAGCACTTTGTAATGAAACATAGATTCTATTTATTGCCAAACAAAAAAATAAAGGAGCAAAACTCAATGGTTCGTTCCAACAGCTATAATTTTTGAAGTATTATTTTAAAAAATATTATAATAATTTTTTTATAAGATATATGTAAAATAAAAAGATAATTAGAAAATCTGTATACAGTAATAACAACATATTATTTAGTTAACAATAAAAAAAATCATAGAAATTTTTATTGTAGACATTAGAGTTACTAGTAGTGTTCTTTTATTTATTTGACACCGGAGTTGGTGGAATGTTGAAATCAACTTTAATTTCCAATGATAATGCCACAGAAAAAACCTTATTGCCACAGTAAATTTGCAGCAAAATTACCAAAATAACCTAATCATTAATGAAGAGAATAAAGGTACAGGGATAGTTTAGTGATTTTGACATCAAATTTGCTGTGGCAATAAAATTTATGCTGTGACATTATCATTGACCAACTTTAATATATGATGTTTAGTCTCTCTCCTTTTTACCCTGATAGTATGAATGACAATATGGTGTTTTAACCTGTGGAAATATGTGGAAATATGTGTATCTTAGCAACTAATTAAGGAGGTTGACAAGCCCATTTTTTAGTGGTAGGGGAGGTGACAGATACTTAGTGGAACGCACTTTCAGTCTGTCATCTGCCGTCCATTTGATCATTCAATAAGCTCATACTATTATTATTAATTGCTATATTGAGTGGGTATTGCATTTTACAGCCTAGACGGATTGACGCACTTTTTATTTCTTAATTGTCTTAATCAATTTTACCGGCTAGTTGCATTTTACAGCCTAGCCCAGTTATTGGAAAAGCTTTCTACTTGGTGAAAGAGAGAGATGGAGGTTGCCAAACTTTTATCTCTCTCTCTCTCATTTTTTTGGTGGGACTATCAAAAAAAATTTTATTTTGTGATAATACCAAATATCCCCTATATTATTTTTAAAAAAAATCTCATGTTAAAAATAATACTAATAACCATTTCAGAATAGTATGAACCTCATCTAATGGATGCTAAAATTGAGTTTAAGGTCCCATTCAAGCTCCATCTTAATCATTAGCATAGAGGTCACAAAAGAACGAAAAAGTGATGCTACTGCTGCTTTGTTAAATCTGACTTATTAGATCAAAAGGATTGGAGCCCACCATGAAGGTGCGTGCAGTGCATGATTTTGTTTGGGTCCATTTTCTATTAATTTTTTACTTAGTTTACTGATTAATTAATCCTGTAAATAATTTCTTCCGGGTAATATTTACTGAAGAGTATTTTTTTTAACTAGAAAGACTATGATACATGAAAGTACTACTAAAATAAGGAATACTCATCTGTCAGTCAGAAGTTGGCTGGTTGAGCATTTCTATTTTCTATTATATCAATCTATAAAGCATTGAATCGGGCCTTAATTCCACCTAAAAAAAAAGAAAGAAGAGCTTTACTTTCTTACTAAGTTTTTACAGACAAGACAACACACAACCTGTAAGGTCTCGCGTCTTCTTTCCCTTCCATCATTGCCAATTCACAGAAAACTGCTACCAGATTATTGATTTAGATTGACCATAACAAGTACTGATTTAGTGATTTTTTTGAATTTCTACAGCCTTGTTTTCAAACCCCTGTTTTTTTGTGTATTTTTTCCGAGTATTAGCGTAAGGACAAGATTCAAACTCATTATTAATCACTTTCACAATTTATTTGGTAAAAAAAATAAAAAATTGCTCTCTCCCCATTTATGTAATATAAAAATTCTAAACTTTTCCTATAATATATATTGCATTGGAAAATAGGAAGATTATAAACGGTAATATTATAACAAGTTACGTAGTCGTTTAAAGAAAGGTTTATTTTTTATTCTTAAATTTTAAATTGACTCCACCTTCTATATTTTAAACACTCATCTTTTAAAATAAAAATTATTCAAAGTGTGTAATCTTGAAAATTACAGTGATGCTACTACTACTTATATTGCATTTTAGTAATCTTACCGTATAAGACATAGAACATCTGTAAATGATTTAAGTTATGGGGAATTTTGCCTAACATCTCTTATTAGACCTGACTATCTCGAGGTAAGAAGGCAAGAGAATCAATGACCCCACTGTTTCTTTTTTATTTGTTTGTTCTTCCTTTTTAAAAAACAAAAACTTGCCGTCTGCTTGGAAACTTTGCAGCGTACAATAAAGACTGATGATAACATTTTCACAAAAAAAAAAAAAAATAAATAATACTGATGATAGGAATCGTGGATGTTAATCTGACGTAGATTATATATATGCTCAAGGTCGGGTGTATTAATCAACAAGAAAAACATATTAACACCTCTTCATACAGCAGAGCATGCATAGGTTTCTTGTCGGATAGCCTGGGTGGGTTGGTTTTACATATTTTCTGAAAAGCTGTTATCTGTCGCTTGATCTAACTCTTCTTGCATTTTTACAGTGCTAATTAAATTAAGTATATTCATTCTGATATGGAAGAAGAGACACTAGCAAATCCAAAGGTATCACAAGTCAAGGTTCTTCAGGATGAAGACACCATTGCTGATCCTGTTAAGGTACCTTACATCCTTTCTCTACTTCTGTTTCAGTATTATCACTATTATGATGGCCAATCATGACTATTATCATTCTATCAATCACATAAGACCGAATTCTCTTCACCAACTATTGCAGAAGTTGCCTCCTACCTTTTATTCCTGTTTAAATTTTGAAGTGATTGATGGTCAGTGTGCAGAGTAGATGAATTTGGAAATCTACTAATTTGGATTCAAATTCTCAATTTAAGATTAAAAGAAAATTTTCTGCGTCAATATTATTTGTAAATACTGTGCCTAGGGTAGATTATTTTGATTGTCAAAATCGTATACAGTTCCTTTCCAGCTCAGTTCGTATTCAGTGTCCAGACGATACAATTATTTATTTAGTATGCTATGGAATGCCTAATGGTATTTGCGAACTTACAGAAGATGATCATACTTGTTATTCATCTCACTAGGCGTGGATAACATGTGGAAGATTGCAACTATCTTGGGCAAATTTCATGTTATTCTAGGTATTCGATAATGGAAATGTAATTATTAAGAAAAACACACTACTGACAGTGATAATTAGTCGTTCCACGTCACCAAAAATCTGAATTTGTATATAATATTTTCAGTATTTTCTTTGATAGTATTTTTTCTCTTGGTGTTTCATAAAATGATATCAGACATGTAACTTTTCAGAGGGATTTATTTGTTTAACTCGATACCAACATCTTATCGCAGGCACCAATCAAGGAGAAGGAAGGAAAGAAAGAAGAAGAAGAAACTGCCCTTGATGGAGAATTTATAAAGGTAGAGAAGGAATCATTAGACGTGAAGGATGGTTCTCATGCTGTCAAAACTGTATCTTCTGAGGATGGCAGACCATCCATTGCTCATGAAAGTTTAAGGAATTCAACATCTAGCAGGGAGTTTCTAGAAGCACAGGAAAGGGCCAAAGAACTTGAACTTGAATTGGAAAGAGTTGCAGCAGCACTGAAGGATTCTGAATCTCAGAATGTACAGTTGAAAGATGAACTTTCACTTAGCAAAGGGTTTGCTGGAGGAAGATGGGAAGAAGTATGAAGAGCTTGAACTCGGTCACCAGAAATTGCAGCAGCAGACTGTGGATGCAGAAGAGAGATATAGTGCACAGCTCAAGCCTTTGGAGGAGGCTGTACAATCTCTAGACTCAAAACACAAGGAGTTGATAGAAGTCAAGGAAGCATTCAATACTCTTACGCTTGAGTCTGATAGATCAAACAAGAAGATGGAAGAGCTCGAGCATGAGCTACAAACTTCTGTAAATGAAGCCCAAAAGTTTGAGGAGTTGCATAAACAAAGCGGTTCTCATGCTGAAGCGGACACACATAGGGCTGTAGAATTTGAGAGGTTGCTTGAGCTTGCAAAAGTGAGTGCAAAAGAAATGGAAGACCAGATGAATTCTTTACAGGAAGAGCTTAAGGGCCTGTATGAGAAGATCGCTGAAAATCAGAAAGTTGAAGAGGCCCTTAAGACTACTACAACTGAGCTTTCTACAGTTCAAGGAGGAGTTGGAGCTTTCAAAATCACAATTGCTAGAATTGGAGCAGAGGCTTGCTTCTAAAGAGGCTCTTGTACAAAAATTAACCCAAGAATTGGATGTGAGAAAGGCTTCTGAAGCTCAGGTTAAGGAAGATGCATCAGAACTACAAAATCTACTTTCATCAACCAAAGAAGAACTTCAGTCAAAATTGGCAGATTTGGAAGATGCCAAGTTGAAGCTGCAGGAGGAAGTGACTGCCAAGGAACAGGTTGAAGTTAGCTTGAAAAACCAGGATAGCAAAGTATCAGCGATGGAGAAAGAAGTGGCCAAATTAACAAATGACAAAGAAGAAATTGAAGCTGCTGTTGCTGATCTAACCAGCAACATAAGCCAGATGAAGGAGTTGTGTAGTGATCTGGAGGCTAAGTTGCAGCAGTCAGATGATAACTTCTGCAAAGCAGATTCTCTCTTGTCTCAAGCTTTGGCAAACAGTGCAGAGCTAGAGCAGAAATTGAAAACTCTGGAATCGTTGAGATTCACCATGAATCTGGATATGCTGTAGATATAGCAAACCGGAAGAATCTTGAGCTCGAGGAAATTATACGAGCCTCTAGTGCTGCAGCAGACGAAGCAAAATCACAACTGAGAGAATTTGAGTCGCGTTGTATTGCATCAGAACAAAGGAGCCTGGAACTAGAGCAACTACTGAATCTGGTGGAATTAAAAAGTAATGATGCAGAGAGAGAACTAAGAGATTCTTCTCACAAAATATCAGAACTAAATACAACAATAGAAAAAGCCGTGGAAGAAAAAGAACTGTTGAACGCCCAAATACAAGAATCCCAGCAAAAGGTGGCTGCACTGGAGTTTGACTTGGGTAAGTCAACAGCACGACATTCAGAACTTGAGTTGGAGCTAAAGAATGTCACAGGGAAATGTGCTGAACACGAGGAACAGGCCAATAAGATCCACCAGCGTAGACTTGAACTTGAAGACTTGATGCAGGTGTCACATTCTAAAGCCGAAGAAGCCTATTTTAGAAGCAAAAAAGTGAGTGAGTTTGAGCTATTACTTGAAACAGAGAAGTATAGGATTCAGGAACTTGAAGAACAAATAATCATGTTAGAGAAGAAACACCAGGATTCACAGGCAGAGTCTAGGAACCACTCAGAAAAGGTTTCTGAGCTTGAAGCAGAACTTGACGCATACAAAGCTAAAGCAGCAAGCCTAGAAGTTGCTCTAGAAATGGCCACTGAAAAAGAAAAGGAATTGGGTCAATGCCTGAATGCACTGACTGAAGAGAAGAAAATTTTAGAAGATGCATCCAAAAGTTTAACTGAAAAACTAGCTGAAGCAGAAGGGCTCCTTGAAGTATTGCTGAATGAAACAAATGTTGCCCAAGAAAAATTGGAGAGCTTGGAGAATGATCTCAGGGCAGCTGGTATTAGAGAAACCGAATTCTTGGAAAAGCTGAAATCTGCTGAGGAGCAGGTAGGCCATCATGGAAAATTATTGGAGCAAGCAACTGCCAGAAGTGTAGAGATTTGACCCTCGAGTCCTTGCACACGACACTATCAAGGGACTCTGAAACGAAGCTTCAAGAAGCTATTGCAAATTTTTCGTGCAAAGATTCAGAGGCAAAATCATTATATGAGAAACTGAAATTGCTTGAAGATCAAGTAAAGAGTTATGAAGAGCAATTGGCTGAATCCGGTGGGAAATATGCGGCTTTGAAAGAAGAAGTGGAGCAGATTTTGATCAAGTTGACTTCTGCGGAAAATGCCAATGAGGACCTGTTAAAAAAGATCTCTGAAGCAGAAGATAAATCTGCTCAGTTTTCTGCAGAAAATGAACTCTTAGCCGAGACAAATGTACAGCTTAAGACCAAGGTAAATGAACTTGACGAGCTTCTGATGTCGGCTTCTTCTGAAAAGGAAGCTGCTGCTCTGCAACTTGCTTCTCACATGAACACTATCATTGAATTAACGGAGCAGCATTCTAGAGCCTCCAAACTCCAGTTGGCTACTGAATCTAGAATTTCAGAAGCAGAAACACACACAATTGCAAGAAGCTATTGGGAGATTCACCCATAGAGATTTAGAAGCTAAAGATTTAATTGAGAACTTAAATGCTCTGGAAGGTCAGGTGAAAGCATATGAAGAACAGGCTCATGAAGCATCCACAGTTGCTGAAAGTCTAAAGGTGGAACTGGAACAGACTCTGCTAAAACTGAGGAATCTAGAAAGCGTCATTGAAGAACTGCAAGGCAAGTCTGCTCAGTCTCAACAGGAGACGGACAAGCTACTTGAAGCAAATATAAAGCTTACTGAAGAACTGGCATCGTACGAGTCGAAAGTTAATGATACATTGACAAAACTGACAGCTGCGCTTGCTGAGAAGGATGAAGCAATCAAAGAGGTTCAGTCAGCAAAGAAAACAATTGAAGGCTTGACACAACAGCTAACTTCTGAAGGGGAAAGGCTACACTCTCAGGTTACCTCATTATGATAATGACGTCCATTTTCACACTCTAGTTCTATGTTTTGTGTACATCCAATCTTTTTTACATTTACTGAAGTCTCTAATGTGGTGATCTTTTCATGCGAAGTTATCTTCTGTAATAGAAGAAAAGAACATGCTTACTGAAACACATGAACTTTCCAAGAAGGAGCTTCAGGCTGTAGCAACACGTCTTGAAGAGCAACTGAAAGAACTCGAGTCACGTGAAGGTGCTTTGGAAGCAGAGATAGAAACACTCAAGGATGAGATCACTCAGAAGTCTGTTTCGCAAAATCGTCTAAAAGAGCTAGAAGAACAATTAGCGGCTTATGAACAGGTTAGCCATCGGTCATATGTGAACCTGCTTTTACTTCTTCCTCTGTTAACATTTTCTATCTGAATAAGAATTTAGTTATCTTGGATTTTGGGAAGAATCCATATTCTACTTGTCCTAAGCAAGTGTAGAGAAATGGTTTTATGGATGGTCCTTGAGCTCCTGTTTTCTTGTTTTCTTTCTATAAACAGAAAGAAAGTCTCTCTCAACATGGGTCGGAAATGGAACAGCTCCTTCAAAACTTGTGATTGAAGAGCTTGAGGCTAAGAACAAACAAGTCCTGTTCCTGGAAACACAAGTGAAAGAGTTAGAGCAGAAATTGCAGCTGGCAGATGCCAAATCAAAAGAGAAGGTCAAAATCTTTTCCATTTTTTCACTTGATTTGTCTATTTTCTCGTACAACAATTAATTATGCATTGACAACAATCAGGACTAAAAACAGTTTAGAATCCTATCTTGAGCATTTAAAAAGTTGAGAAAACTTAACTATTACATTCATAGTCTCTAAAGGATGAGAACCATGTAGCATCTACATCGAGAATTCAAGTATTGTATACCTCATTACTCCAATCCTTTGTAGGAATTACCTGTAATAACGATATTGGAAATGTGACAAATAAATAACCATGAGGGTTTTAATTAAATTAGTGACATCTGTTAGGCTGTTATTTTAGATGAACGTTTCCTCAACTCAAAATTATCTTGCAGCAGGTTGGAGGCATTAGTGTGGGCAATCCAGGGATTTGGGATCCAGCATCTCAACCCCATCAAAACGGAAGAGTAAGAAAAGATCAGAAGCCTCTTCCACTCAAACAAGGTCATCGGAAACTCATACTCAATCTTCAGAGGGATCTCCTTTGATGACCTTCAAATTTATCTTGGGTGTGGCACTGGTTTCGGTAATCGTTGGCATAATTCTTGGAAAAAGATATTAAGATATGGCATTTTGATTTTGGTTTTGGTTTCGGATTTGTTACTAGATGGGGTGGTTTTGTTCTTCTTTTTTTTTTTTTTTTTTTTATTTTTATTTTTCTCAATTTCTTGGTTTGTTAATGTAGTAAGGAAAAAAAAAAAGCAGCAAATTTTTTTGCTGGTATGCTATTCCGTATAGGTTATAGCTGGAGTGTGGATGGTAAGTGGGAATTGGTTTTTTAGTATAAAAATCCCTTGCCTGTTTTTTTGACCTGTATTCCTTTTGCGGGAAAATAATGTTGGTTCACGTGTTAACAAGGTTGATGAAATGGGGATTTTGGAACATTATTCTAGATTTTATTGCAAAATGATTGAAATTAGTAGTTTTTTGGGGATTTGTGTTGGGTAAAGAGTTATTACTCGTTAGAAAGTTTCGAGGACATGCATGTTTCCAATCGTTCACGATGATAACAGTTATGAAAGATGAGCAATCATAGAGAAGGAAGTAATTTTCAGTCCTCTCAGGTCTCAAGTATTCTGCAGATTCTTTTCCTTAGCAAGTGGGGTGCCTAATGGAGTTCTGGATGTTGACGTATCGCTGAATACAACCCACTCACTCGTCTCGACTATTCGTACTTATTTGGCTGTCTTAGAACATATTTGGCCCAATTGAAGCCGAAAAGTTTTCATGGTGGTCATTTTTTATTTAACTTGTATAAGCAGGGAAGAAAAAAGCAAAACCAATAAAACACAATGCAGATCTAACAGTTTATCAGAAGGATGCATTCATATTGTAAAGAATGTAAATATGCTCATAATATTGCATACATAACAATGGTGAGTTCATAGATGTTAAGACAAAAACCGGTTAAAAGAAATTGGGAATATTGATGTCGACTAAACCACTTCAAAAGCAAAAACCAACTTAGGTTTTTTAAATGTAGTACTGTATAGTGAGTCGAATTCATAATTAATAGGTCAAACGTCTTATTATTTAGGTTAATTTTCAAATGGAGATAACTTGATATCTTGATTAATAGGCTATATACGGAGCGTTTTACCACTTAAAATTGCAGTTATGATTAGAATTAAAAGAGGTTTGGAAAGAAAGGGATCTCGGGATTTAGGTGACAAATAAATGACAATTGTAGAGTCTAACTTGTTGCAAAAACTGAATATGCTGATTATGTAATCAATCTATCATTGATTAATAGGCTAACGAAACCCATGTAGTAATTGCTTGAAGATTATGGTGAATTGCTCAAGTCAATCAAGATGAGAATGCTCTACCTCCCTCTGTACCTCTGCCATCTGCTGCGTGTTATTGGCGAAAAAGAAAATTACTAGAAAAGTGAACTCCCCATTCAGTAATGTAATTTATGTTATTTACACTAACAGTCTAATAGTATAGACACTTCTTGCTATCTTCCTAGACAAGTAGGACATTTTCAGTATCCAAATATTCAAGTGAATTACATTATGCCCTCCACTACTAATGCTTACTAAAACAAGGTTCATTCACGAAACTGAACACATTGTTCTGTCTTTCCTTCATTTTGCTTTCTTCTACACAAAACAATGTTCAAAAAATAGAAAAAATTACATGTGTCATCCTCAAATATTTAGAAAAAAAATTACAACAAAATAAATAAACATAGCCCCCTCTTTTTTTCTTTTCTTTTTCACCGAGTATTGGGGCTATTTGTCAACTTTTTATGTGGTTTTTATGTTCCTTGAAAATATATATTATTTTTTTCCAGAACCACTTAAACAACAAGTAAACTCAAAAACCCCCGTCCTAATCCTACCCAACTTTATAGCCCTCTGCAATTTTGTCCCATGTGACATGATCTGACCCCACCAGTGAACAAACTGCCCCATCATCTTCATCATACACCGAGGATCCATCATCCAATCAAATACCATCGATGAGTTATCTGTGGAAAAGATAATTCAATCGGACGGCTGCCACGCGGATGCTGTCAACAAAGACAAATCCTTCCATCCTAATTTCAAGCACCCAGTCTCCTCAACCAACGTGTAACCTTTCCAAGGGAACATCCCAAGTAACAAGCTAGCTTGGGCAGCCGGGCTACCCGCTAAGGTTACGGGCCGAAACCCGATCCTTCTCAATTCATCCCCCCACCTCTCCACCTTAACCTCGCCCGTTCTCTTGGGCCCACCCACCGCCAAAATGTTCCTAATTTCACACCCAAACAACTGCTGCTCCACCATATGCCTCTCTACGCTGTCCGCACCCAATCCATCCCCCAATGCATCAAACAAGGCCGAATAATAATGCAAGGCCTCCACAAAACGGCCCAAGAAACTCCCCCCGTGACTGAGGTCCTGTTCGACGATTGTGATCACAGTTTAAATTTGGGCCGCAACAAAGTCAACAATCTCAACGTCCCAAAATCACTCCCGGTTATGTCGTACAAGCAATGATGCATCCAGTGGATCACGATGGCCTCGCCCGATACGGCGGCTATTTGGGCCAAGTCCTTTACATTTCCGATTTTGCCCTCCACCGGGTTGAACTCGAAAGGAAGACCGAGTGAGGCGGCGAACTCGGAAAGTCGTCTCCCCGTGGACTCGAGCAGCTCGATGGAGGATCCGAGGCCGGTGATCTTGAGGGACTTGATCTTGCGGGGTCTGGATGCGAGAATATGGAACAATCCGGGCCACTGGAGGCCTTGCATGATGTCGAGATCGATGACGTGGACGTGATCCTCGCCGTGCAAGGCTTGGAAGATGGCCTGGTTGGCGGTGAAATGGGAGAATTTGATGAGAGGACTGATGGAATTGTAGGATTGGAGGGCGTTGAAGAGCTTCTGGGAGTGGGATTTCGTGAGGGATTTGATGGCCAGCGGAGCGTACGTCCCTAAATACGAGCTGACAATTCGAGCGGAGAGGGCGTCGGCGAAGTAAGCAGCCACCCGCTCCGCCGAAGAGCCGAAGGGGGAAGAGAGCTCCGCGATTTCAGGCAAGAGGTTACCGGCGTCATTGAGATTGTCCATGGCTACGCACTCGGCGCATTGCAGAAGCAAGCCCAAGAGCCGGAGACCATTGGACTCGGTGTCCCCTGCTCCTAACGACGCTGCTGTGGCGGTGGCGGTGGCGGCGGCGGAGGCGGAGGGTTCGAGTTCGACAACATCGTCGTCGTCGTTATCTGGGGGTATTATTTCAGTTGAGGTGGATGGGTTGTCGAGACCTAAAGAGGAACGACGACGTTTGAGGAGGGAAGAGGAGGAGGCAGGGTCAGAAGAGCGCTTGGACTGCATGGAGGAGGAGGAGGAGGGAATAATAATTGGGGTGGGGTTGGAAGGAGTAGTCGAAGTGGATTGGGAAACTAGCAAACTTTGGAGCATGATACAGGCTCTCTCTATTGTAGAATACAATGATTATGATTATGGTCTGTTTGGGGATGGGGGAAGGGAGAAGGTAGTGGTAGGAACGAGTACGAGTTTGAGAGAGAGAGAAATGGTGGAATAGAATCAAAAGGCGAAGCCCTTTATGAGGATACATATTGACTGGAAATCGACAAACTAAAATTTCTGTGAACATTTTATTTTGTCAGAGGCTCGGAGCCTAACTAAGCTTGAAGCCTGTCCGATTAAAATATTTTGTTTTTTTTTTCCCCATTTTTTGGTGGAGGAAAATCAAATAAAATTTAAATAAAGTTTTTGTGTGGTTAGTTGATTAACAGTTCGTTTTTTGTTTTTGATCTAGTTGAAATATATATAATTTTGGGTAAATTACCATAAACTACCTTGTGATCTTGTTAATATTTAAGTTATCCCTTTATGATTTTTAAATTTATAATTTATTTCTTTGTGGTTTGGGTTAAAGTAAACCAGTTAAATATTCTGTTAAATAATCATTAGGAGCGAAGTTAAGAATTTTTCAATTAAAGGGTTATTGTAGTAATTTATAATCTCTAATCAAAATTAGTTATATATTTTAATATAAAATACAATACCTTCCTTCTAGCAAAGAGATATTTGAGCGATAAAGGGGTAATGGCTTAAGGGTATTTTGAACTTTTTTTTTCCACAAATATGATAAATTTTACACAAAAAAAAAAAAAATCAAACCACAAGAGAACGGATTGTAAATTTGAAAATTATAGGGAGATAAAACGAATATTAACCAAACCACGAGGGGGTTCATTGTAATTTACCTATAATTTTTTAACAAAGGATAACATTTTATTACTAACAAGTGAAAATAACACACTTTACATGTGTGCAAATAAAAGAAATTTTTTTAAAAAAAAAAAAATTTAAGAATAAAATAAAAAAACTATTTGTTAATAGTTGATGAAAAGTTGTGAGAAATTAAAAAATATTAGTGGAGAGTAATTACACCGAAAATGCTCATGAGTTATAATGCTCAAGTATATTGGGGTCAATTAGAAAATAAGTTTCGAATTAACAAAACTAAAACCGTCGCGAATGATTGAATTTATGGAATGGATTATTAAGACTAAAACTCAAACTAATAAAATATTTTAATTCGCTTGGTTGGTTTAATTAGTTAAACTAATAACTGACCGAATAAAAGTTTGGGCAGGTTATTTACTAAATAGCAAATAGCTCAGTTACTCTTTAAACTTTATGAAAACTCAATTTACTCTTTATATTATTTTTACTTTAGTCAGTCCTTTTATCTAAAGTCCACTCAAGTAGTATTTTTTCGACAACTAGCGAAGAGGTAATTTTGAAATTTCAACCTACCTTGATATCATTGAAAACTGAAATTAAAACAACTATTTCAGATAGTCAAGCCATAGTAATAGGGGTGTTTAAAGTCAATCTAACTCGAAAATTCAATTCAATTCAAATAAATTTGGGACTAAATAGATTAAATTATCGGGATCGGGTTATTTGGGTTAGATAACCCGAATTCTGGGTGGGTTGAGTTGGGTTGGGTTTTATTTTTAAAAACCCAATCCAACCCAATAACCCGATAAAGTTTAATTATATTTTTTTTAATTTTAATTTTTGTCCTATATATCATCTAATTTATTTTTTTTTTCTTTTTCACTCTTGCAATAACATCTAATATATCATATTGTATTTTTTTTCCTTTTAATTTTTGACCTAATAATTTTCTGTTTAATTAAACATATATTTTTTATGGATAGTATTATAATTATACATTTTAAAGTTTTTTATATATTTAGATTTTTAACCCAAATAACCTGAAAACTTGAGTAACCCGCCCGACTAATACTTGCGTTGTTATATGAATTGGATTGAGTTGAATTTTAATTTTTTGACCTAAAAACCCGAAAACCCACCAACCTGAAACCCAACTCAAGAACACCCCTACATAGAAACATCAATTTTGCCTCCATACTCATCTTGGTGCTTACGCCCCTTTCTTTAGAGAAAGAGGCGTCCTAGCGCTTGATTAATAGTCTAGAAGATTAGGGAGCCGAGAAGCTGCTGCTTGCTACTTGTTGTTTACTTTGTGAGCCTTTACTACCTTGTTCTGTAACTTCCTTTCTTTCTTTCGTTCACGAGCCTATAAAAAGAGAGAAAGGAGCGGCTATCTAGTAGAAGCTAACTCGGTTGTATACCATGAGGTAGTTGTTGGCTGTAAGAACAGCTTCAATCTTGCCGCAACATGAAACAGAAACTTCGACGATCCCCTCTTCTTGCTTTGCCATCAAGCTATAGTTACTAAAGGACTAGGAACAATTGATAGGCATCAAAAAAACCTAGTCCCTCTCCATTGTTTGTATCTTTTGAAAGTAGTGATTTTCTTTGTGTTTAGTCACCCCAAAAGGGATTTCCAAATGTCTTTTACAGAAAGAAGATCGAGGCCGGGGATACAAAATTGGGTAGAACCTTATAATTATAATTGAAGCTCAAGGGAAGATTCCAGTGAATTTCATGGGGATGACGAGTAGGCCTACTCCTCATTGTTTATCATTGAGGCAAGCTTGCATCTCTAAGAATAAGCCATTCTTGAAATGTCTTTCTTTTGCCATTGTGAATGACGAGTTCCTTCTTATTCAATTTTGACAACATCTTCTTCTATCTTGTAAAAAATTTGCCACCCTTACCCTTTAGAGATAGCGATGAACAACAAAAGTATTCTAAAAAGCACCAGAGGCCTCAAACTCATCTAGAGGTGGAGAATTTTATGATAAAAAACTTTCTCAGGAGAAGTGCACCAACAAAACTACCCTTCACTCCCATTCCTCAATTCCTTTCCTTTCCCAACTCCTTTTGACCCCTCATGTGTGGAGAAATGGTTGGGAAGGACAGGATAAGGGAGGGGGTTGCAGGTAATAGCTAGGATGGGAGTAGGAGGGGTGATGAGCTACTGTTGATCATTGAGTTTCTACAACCTCTACTAGTTGTCAAAATTATATTTTGTTGGATTTTTTTTTGGTAGAGGGACTAAATGAGCTACAAAAAATACATATGTGGGAAATACTTAGGTGAATCCATTCTTTGACCTCACTTTGTAAATTTTGTGGTATAGATTAAACCATATAGAATATACGATATTAGCTACTGTAAGTAAGAATCCAAAAAATGTAATCCTAACCACAAGATTTACAAATAGGGCCCAAAAATAGGTATATCTAAGTATTTTTCAAAAATATTTAAACCAGGACTAAATTAGATTTAGTTAAAGAACTAAATCCATTTTGGTAAAAGGACTAAATTAGATTTAGTTAAAGGACTAAATCCATTAGCTATTTTCCCTTTATTTATTTTTAGGAATTAATTTTTCATAATGAAATTCAAGATGTAAATTTAATTCGCTTGCTCGGTTTATATTAGTTTAGCTGAATATTAAAAGTCAAAATCGAATTGCTTAATCAATTCTCATCCGCCTAACTCCATATAACACTACTACCTACTAGTATAGTATATATCGAAAATATTTTGAGATTAAAATGTTATACAATTATCCACCTGTATCTGCAAATAATTAATTAAGGTATCAAAGTATGTATGGCTTTTTGGAGGAATCGACGGATGATGGAGAGGCTTGTTTGTTTGTTCATTTTGGTTTTTCTTGTTTTGGTTGAGTGTACGCACAAGCAAAAACCATTAGGGTTGCAATTATTTACGTAATTATACTAGTATGTGGTTTAGTTCAAAAGCCTTGTATATAAATAAACAATTAATTAATAGCGTCACCTTTGGATTCTCATGTGGCTAGTGTTTTTGGGGATTTTCAGAGTTTTTAGCTTTGTCCTTATACTTGAGATTTGATGTCTCTCTTTTATCTTTTACCTTTTCCTTTTGTTATCTTGTGTGCTAACCCGGATGCTGCTACTGCATCCTTTAATTACTCATTTTGCATGCTGTATTCATCAACTTTTGGTTTGGTATTCCAACTGTATGCTCCAATCAATAGCCATTTTATTTATTTCATCAATATTTAAACCAAGGGAGATATTGCAAATTTAGTTGTACCTTTGGATATTGGCTTGCAACTGGAATTTTTTAGGCATTTGGTTCATATGCATGAGACCTATTGTAATCTCTATTCACGTACACATTTCACTTTCATCACATTTAATCTCAAGTGCTATTAATTTGCATCCCTAATTTCATGGGAGGACATACAAGGGGGCGCCCCGAGGGGGTATCTGCCCCTAAGAATCCAAAAAATAATACTATTTCCCTTAAGATTTTATAAAATTTTAATTACACCTTAATAAAAATTAGACTTTGTCCCCTAAAGTTCTACAAAAATTATAAATTTGTCTTCTAAATATATGTCAATATAGTGTTGGCCTTCCCAGATTTTCAAAATTATTTGTTCTCCTAATATTTTTAAAAGCTTTAATTATTGCTCTTATAAAATTAAACTTTGCCCCTCTAAAATTTTATAGAATCTACTATAAAATTGTCCAAAAAAATTGATTCAATTTTTGCCACCACAAAGCTCAATTCTTGCATCCACCATTGTCTAATTTGAGTCAAAGTTCTACCATGTCACTTAATTTTAAGCAAGCACATGAATTATGTGATGGGTTGTGTCTCAAAAACATTAGGGATCAAATTTTCTTTTCTAAAAAATTCTCAAGAGAGGGATAGGGAAGAAGAAAGGGGATGAAAAGAAATTAGCAATATATGTTAACATATATGGCATATGGTATATTCTATGATTGTATTAGGCATATGGTATATTCTGTGATTGTATTAGTTAAGTGTATATTATATTCTCTCTAATTATAGGCCTTGATTAGCAAGACTTTCCTTATTTATATATTACCTTAGTCTTGTTCTTTGTACCATTGTACATCCACAAGATTAATACAATTTTCTTTCATAGTTCTTGTCATGGTATCAGAGCCCACCTTGGGGCCTGAATCATTTCCATTTCCAACAACTATCATTTCTTGTTTTCTTGACTCAATTTGAAATCATTCCAGTCATAATCCCATTCCTAGTCGGTTGTTTTTTATCACCACGACTACCAATCTCTTCTTGCCAAGAGTTTCTTGTTTGATTTGGTGTAAATTTTGTTGCCAGAAGACCCTCCACATACCCATACGTGCAGTCAACCCAGTTCTTAACTCGTTTACAAAACAAGTCTATATTCAAGGTAGAAGACGACCAAAAGTGTGTTTTGAAAACACGCCTTCAGCTATTTTTATAAAAGCGTGTTTGCCAATCAAGCTTTCATCCTAGTCAGCAAGTGACGTGTCTTGCCACATCATCGACACGTTATCGGCCACGTGTCAGCCTAGTCCCATTCTGCCACGTGTCAATGTAGTCTCACATTTGATCCGAGTTAGCAATCCACGAGTATTGACACATCATTGCCACATGTCCAACAATTATCTGCCACATCATACCATTTTTGCCACATGTCGCCACATCAATCTTTGCTTCCTTTTGTCCTGGTACTTTATTGGTCTAGTCCGGTTCACAGGCCAGAATGCTATTTTCATCCGGTTTGGTTCTATCCAGTCTAGTTCTTTTCTAGTTCACTTTTGGTTTTCTACAATTTTCAATGTTTTGAATCTATTTGTCAACTCGGTGTTTTGAAAATCGGCTTCTAAGGTGCTATTTTTCTTTACTTTTTAACTTCGTTCTTCCGGTTTGTCTCTTATTCTAGGCCTAATGGATTCTTATAGTTCTATAGTAACTCTTATTTCTCCTTAGACTCTTGTAACATGCAATAATCTTGAATATGTCATCAAGTAGGTATTGGCTAAACTAATTCCATCCCACCATACTGCCCACTTTGTAATCTCAAATTCAAGTTGGTATCTCGATTCTACTTGTACTAATCACATGACATTTGACTCCACTATTTTTTCTTCCAAACAAAACCCGCACACATCATCCATTTAAACTGCTGATGGATCACTCATGCATGTTAATCGTATGGGCACTATCTTCACATCTTTTATCTCTTTGCCTGATACCTTTCATGTTCCTAAATTAACCTTAAATCTTATTTCCATTGGACAACTAGTTGAACTTAGAATATGATTTCTATTTCTCTATTATTGGTTGTCATTTATAGGACTGTCAGACTAGACTATTCCTAGGAACGGGTCGTAAAGTTGGGCGTCTCTTTGAATTAGATAATTTCAAACTTCCAGTACATTTGCAAGTGCAATCTGCCGCTTTTACAACTAATCTTCCTTCATTAAGTTTCTAACACTCTCGTCTAGGTCATGCATCCTTAGGTCATGTTAAATCATTAGTTTTTATTAGTCGGTTGGGATCTATGCCGAATGATTCGATTGACTGTGTGTCTTGTCAATTTGCTAAAAATCATGCCTTTCGATTTTCTGTTAGTGAGTCTGTTTCAATTGCACAATTTGATTTAATACACTCAGATGTGTGGGGTCCTTCTCCAATACCTACTATGAGTGGTTCTAAATACTTTGTTATCTTTGTAGATGATTTTACTCAATTTACCTTGATTTTTCTCATGAAAAATAAATCTGAATTATCTCAAATTTATCGTGATTTTGCTACAATGGTAAAAAACTCAGTTTTCTTATCCTATCAAAATTCTCTGAACTGATAATGCCATGGAATACAAAGAAATATATTTTCTTAATTTTCTTCTCCAAGAGGGCACCATTTTTTAAGATATTGTCCCTGTAATAGATTTTCCTAACTCAGTTCATGAGGTATCGATCTCTGACGACCACTACCTCACTTTTTCTAAGGATCAACATATACTTGACTGCCCTAGCACACACGATCCTCTCGAGTCATCCACTCTACTTGGGTTCTTTACTATATCACCTTTGGCTTCATCGATTTAGTCATGCAAGAGAAGTGTCTACCGTCTTCATGATTTTCATTATTTTTCCACTGTCTTATCTTTACCACTTCTTATCGAGAAGCGAATTCTAATCTTGTGTGGCAAAAAGCTATGGCAGATGAGTTGCAAGCCCTTGATAAAATGCATGCTTGAGATCTCGAGGATCTTCCTCCTATGAAGTCTGTAGTTGGCTGCAATAGGTCTAAAAGATTAGACTTAAACTCACTCAAGTGGCACCATGGAAAGATACAAGGCTCGTTTAGTTGCCAAAGGTACTCAAGAACATGGCATTGATTATGAAGAAACCTTTGCTTCTGTTGCTCATCTTACTTTGGTTCTTTTGCTACTGTTCGTCAACGGCAACTCTTTCAGATGGATATAAAGAATGCTTTCCTTAATGGTGACCTCACTGAGGATATCTACACGAAATCACCTCCTGGCTACGACCATCTTATTGACAAGTTTTGTAAGTCTCGTTGGGCTCTCTATGGACTCAAACAAACTCCCCGTGCTTCGTTCTCTAAGTTTATTTTCACTGTTTCATAGTTTGGGTTTACCTCTAGTTCTTATGACTCCGCTCTCTTCTGATGAGTATCTGATGGTGGTACTATTCTTTTATTACTTTGTGTGGATGATATGATCATTAATGGGGATGATACTGATGGGATCACTCAATTAAAATATCATCTTCATCAACATTTCGAAATGAAGGATTTGGATCTTCTTGAGTTTTTTTCTTGGTCTTGATGTCTCTTCCAATTCTGATGGCTACTTCCTCGCTCAAGCCAAGTATATCTCTGATCTTCTTGCTGGGCTGGCTTAACGGATAGTACCATTGTCTTTACGCCAATTGAATCTAGCTTTACTCCTCGAGATGGCTCTCATCTCTCTGATCTTACATTGCATCGTCAATTAGTTGGCAGTCTAGTCTATCTTACGGTCACTCTATCTGACATCAGTTATGCTGTTCATGTTATTAGTCAGTTCATGGCTGCTTCTCGGACCACTCATTTTGCTGCAGTTCTTTGCATTTTGCAATATATCAAGGGTACTCCGTTTCATGGTTTTCATTTATCTTCCTATTTCGCACTTGATCTACATGTCTATTCTGATGTTGATTGGTTTGGCGATCCCGCAGATAAGAGATCTATTACTAACTTTTGTTTCTTTCTTGGTACTTCTCTTATCTCTTGGAGAAGCAAGAAGCAGTCAGTAACATCTCGTTCTAGTATTGAGAGACTAAATATCGAGCAGTTGTTGATGCTACTCAAGAACTCATTTGGCTTCGTTGGTTATTAGAAGACATGGGAGTTTCTCATTCATTTGCCTCTCTACTTCATTGTGACAAGTGAAGTGCTATACAAATTGCTCATAATGATGTATTCTATGAGCGCACGAAATACATTGAAAACGATTGTCATTTTGTTTGCCAGCATCTGGTTCGTAGTACTCTGCAAGTACAATCCGTTTCCTCCCAAGATCAACTTGTTGATATTTTCACTAAGGCTTATCCCCATGGTAGCCTTTCTTGCCTTATATTCAAAACTCAAGTCAGTTTGTGCTTAACCACCTTAAGTTTGAGGTGGGATGCTAACATATATGACATATAGTATATTCTATGATTATATTAGGTATATGGTATATTTTGTGATTGTATTAGGTAAGTGTATATTATATTCCCTCTAATTATGAGCCTTGATTAGCTAAACCTTCCTTATGTGTATACTAGTCAAGTATCTATTTAAGTGTGTTATTTGTGTCATTATACATACACAAGATTAATACAATTTTCTTTCATAATTCTTGTCAATATATATTTTATAAAGAGTCAAATAACGCCATTCACTGCTAGCTCAACTACTTTTAAATGTAACAAATCAAATGAGTTGAAGAAATAAATTTGATAAACTTAAATTGAAGTGATGAAATTAAGATGTACCAATTCTTTCATAACACTAATCTGTGTACTTGGCGAATTACTACTAGCATATATGGATGATGGGGAGTTGACTTCCTTGAATTGAACTAATGTAGGTAATGGTAACTAGGGATATATATGTCATTGTTCTGCTGGCTTTTCTTTAATAACCGATCATAAATCTTAGGCAGAATATCCCAGCCTTGTTTGAGTGTCGCTGAGATTACTATAAAATGCCCATGATTAAAAACAATTCTCTTAGCTTTTTAGCCGAACACAGATTCAATTTAGCATCTTTGACTATTGTCTCCTTCGCAGCAAAGAACTCTCTGCGAAACTTATCTAATAAATTTCTTCTTTTCTCCTCAGGTCTTTCTCCCAGCCTCAGCTTTGATGCTAACACGGCAAATAAGGCAAACATATCCATCCAAAATAATAATGTTTTAACTTCTCAGCAGTCTCACGTCAAAAAGGTTGGAGAAAACACGTCCTTCATGGCATATTTTGTTTTTCATCTTTTTATTTTTTTTTCCTCTTTTGCAAAAGCAATTCCTTTTAAATAAGAGTACCCGTGCACTAACTGACACATCATAAACGAGAATGCAAACGGACATAATTAAAGTACTATTTTTCCTTAATTTCATACGCTCTCTTTAAACTTTCTTTTCCAAAGGAAATTAAAAGAATAAAAGGTTTCCTAGCAACGTGATGTGCTTGAAACCATTTCCTTATTTTACCTTTTTTGTGGCTTCCATTAGGGGTGGATGCAAGAGTTAGAATTTGGGGGACAAGGTTATATTTACATATTTTTAGAGGGACTATTTTATAAATTTTTTGTAAAATATTAGGAGAGTAAAATATAATTATTATGTGGGTACAATCAAATTTTTATAATTTTTTGTAAAATATTAGGAGAGTAAAATATAATTATTATGTGGGTACAATCAAATTTTTAAAAATTTTCAAAGGATGATTTTGAATATTTTAGGGACAAGACTATATAAACATATATTTGAATATTACTTTTATAGTTTTTGAAAATTTTAAAGAGAAAAATTTAATTTTTATAAGAGTAATAAAAAATTTATAAAATTTAAGAGGATAAAATACATTTTTCAAATTCTTGGAGGACGGTCGCCCCTTCCGCCCCCACTGCGTCCGCCCCTGACTTCTGTCCAAATTTTAACTCCGGAGAAATAATTGAGACTTTAAAGAAATGATACAAGCATGGCGATGGTAGTCACTACTCGCTAGTCACATAGGTGAAGTTTCCTTTTACCGGAGTGAGGCATTAATTTGTTCGTTGTCGCTTTGGTTGTTTGGTATTGTACAGTATGAACGGAATTGAATGAAGTCTATTGTAGATATCATATACCTTTATTTTAAAATCATTCCTATTAGTAAGAAGTTTAATTTTTAATTTAGGATGATATGAAAATTTTGAACAAAGAAGTAAATCTACCTGCTACAAACTCGATTTATCTAATAATTTCTCATACACAAATAACCAATCATGTACACGTAGTTATGTTCGTCAACTATGCGCATCTTGACCCAAGGGAAATTTTTCCTACTTAACGTGTACGTTCACTTTCTTTTTTTTTTTTTTTTATCTTTTATTTTTTTTTTTTTTTGCGGGGGAATTTTACCATTAGTCAGAATACTTGACAACTTCAAGAGCACTATAATTATTTTACTTTTCAACAAAAATGAGTAATAAAAGGGCATATGTGTATACGCTTACCTTGTGATTGGATTGGTTTAAAAGGAGGAAACTAGTGGAGATGTCTTTGTGGTAAATAAGATTGATAGTGGAAAATAAACGTGTATGTAGATATCGAGCAAGTAGAAATGACCACAAGAGATGCATTCATGCATTACAAAACTCATCATGCAATTTCCACTTTTTAGCCATATGCCTATCGATAAAGAAGTAAATTTTCTCGAATACACATGTATTTCTTTTCTTTTCTTTTCTTTTCTTTCCTGTCTAGAGGGAAAGGACATTAATACAAATTACTGGTTCACTGTTACTTTTGATTTACTCCATTACATTTTCTGGGATTCAAGAAAACATACGAATAAAAATTTCATACACGAAAGAGAAAAAAAAAAAAAAACACAATTTGTAGGTCCAAATAATAATACCAAAAAATACACAACATTTTGTTTAGAGATAAATTTATTGATCGTACAATTATTTGCTACAGAAATATGTTTTTGTGTGACGAAGGATCGATGGGGACCCTTTTGTTAGGAATATCATGGTATATTTTTTGAAACAAATAAATTTGAAGAGGTCCTACATGCATTAATTAGTTATTCATAAGATAATATAAAGACAAAGAATAATAACTTTTGGACTAAGGATAGCGGAATCATTTTATAACTAAAACTTACTCCATATAAAAGAGATAAACATGGATTAGTTGATTCCCTTGCGATAGCAGAAAATATAATAATGTCTTGAGTTTGCATGACGGTTGACAGAAGACATGGTATCATTTATGCGTTCAAATTCATACCGTTTCTTATTGATCATAAGCTAAGCTCCTTTCAGAAAAATAGTTCTGGCTAGGAAATTGCAACAATAGTTCCTCATCGAATGATTAGATTGTCAAGACGATGGTGAACTTAAGGGCATGTTTTTATAACAACGAAGCGAAGTCATGAAATTTAAATTCCAAAATTGGAAATTTAATTAGTGAAAGTATTAAACTTAATTGATAAGTTATAGTATTAGGGAAGTAACTCACTTTAGGTGAGTTGGTCACCAACTACTTTATGTGGATGCAAGGTTAGGACTTTGAATTCTCACATTGCATAGGTTAGAGGTTAGGATTCTTATCCCTAACTTGGCCCCGTTGGGCCTTTCCTTTCCCCTTAGTAGTAGATATAGTTAGATAGATCTAAGTTGGACTATTTCTGTTGAAAAAAAAAAGAAGATAAGTTAAATATAAGGTGTTCAAAAGTTAAGTCAAACTACGTAGTTTAAAAAAATTTAAGTTGATTTGTTTGATTTTTAACTGACTTTGACTTGAAATCAATTAAACTGATGTTGTTAGAAGATATGTGAATCAAAAATTGGACAATATGTATGGGTATCAAAATTTTGGAATCATTTCCAAAATATAGTTTAACTCTCAATACCCAATGAATTGAGGGTTTTGATAATTTCCAGTATCGATTTCACAATTCACAAAAAAAAAAATTGTAAAAAGAAAATCTTTTCCTCTTCTCGTCATCCCTATCACAGTAACACTCCCTATCCCCGTAACCGACCTCCTCCCTTCCTGCTTCTCATCCTATATCTATGTTTACTAAAACCCTTCTCCTCATTTTTTCCTCTTTCCTCGCCTTTTAGTATGATCCATACTCCCTCTTCCCATCTTCTATGGCTGCCAATGCCTCTTCCCTTCACCGTCCTCGACTACCACCTATCCTTTCCTCTATTTTTGCTAACCCATCATTCTCTTCCACAGTTGTTATTGTTATTTTTTTTTTTTTTTGAAAATTGCTACATCCTTCTCCAGTGTTGTTTTTTGTTTGGAAATTTCTATGGATTGGTGATACTAGTGGTGATGGTAGTAAATAATGACTTTTTTGGAAATCACTATGGGATTGTGTGGTGTTTACATATAAATAGGTTAATTGTACATACAAATATGTTAATTTTGTTCCTAATTTCTAATTTTGAGTCGGAATATTATTATGTAAATTGGTAGTTAGTGGTGGTCTGGGGTGGTCACTGGTGTCAATTGTGGTGTGGTGGTGGTGGTGTGTAGTGGTGATTAGCGATGTCATGATGGTGTGGTGGTGGTTAGTGGTAGAAGAAAGAATGAAAAGAAAAGGTTTGTTTTACATAAAAAATAAAATAATATGAATTTTATAAGCCATTCCCATATGTATAACAAGTTGTAGTTATTCCAGTGATGCTCGAGATTTATACCCATACAAACTAATCAAATAAGATTCTAATTACAATTCCAATTCCTGAAAGCGAACCAAGTATCCTCTAAATAATCGATTTCTTGACTCGACTTTGACTTCCAGTTTGAAGACAATTTATAGACCAAATAAGTTCAACAACATTTTTTTAGTATTTTAGTCATATATTATAATAATATATCAATTTCTTTATATACATAATATTTTGTCCATAATTAGTATGATTAATATTTTTAATTCTTATTTAATAATCTTTTTTGTCTAATTTCCTTGTTATTAATGTAACACTTCATGTTATGTACAATTTATGTAATTATACATTAGTATAAATGTACAGCTTACCAATGTAACACTTTTATTTTAACAACTAATTAATTAGTTCATATAGAGATAAAGTAATAATATATACTTAAAGACTTCTATATATCTATAAATATAGTTCATATATTAAGATTCATATAACTTATACATGTAATCTAAGTATGTGTTAAACGAGATCTAATTTATTAATTTAATATTTTTATTATTAACAAGTATATTAACTACATTACTTACTTACTCTTAGTACATATAGAGTTAAGTAATCATATATATATGTGTGTGTGTGTGTGTAATTTGTACATGTAATGTATTTTTAACTTGTATATATAATATATTATGAACTACATTTTGTATAATTCATGTATTTATATATTATAGTTATAGATCCTATAGTTTATTAATCTATGCACATAAATGCTATTGATCTTTGAAACATCAAGCCCTATTAATTCAAAAAATTTTTGAAAATTGTTGTGAATTGTTAATTGCTTTTGTTTGTTTGTTTGTTTTTTTTTTAGTTAAGAACTTAGTTTATTATTACAAACTTGTAATCTTTAACTTAATTTTTAAGTTTTTATATGTCATGTTTTTTATTTGTGAAATATTGCATTGAGAATTTGAGAAGTAGAGGAATGAAGAATTATATTAGATATGGAATAGGTATTTTTTCGAATTATTCAACTTACTGACCATATAAGTCGAATTTAAATGAGATGAATTTATTTGATTTTGGGCTTATATTACTTAACTTTGACTTTAAAATTTTCAAGTCAAAAGTCAAATAAATCAAGAATTTGTTTGTCGACTAAATGAACGTTCCTAGTTATATCTGATTGAAAATTAACTGAATTTAACCATTGAATATAATATCATATTCCATAAAGAAATAATATTTATTGTCTATGTGAGAACAAAAAATGTGTGGGAGAGGAAATGAAACAATTGGAAGATAATGTAAATGTGTGTAAAAGAAAATATGTGTGTGATAAAGTATGGGTGTATGTGTGTGAGAAAAGGCAAGCATATGAGTGTGTGTGTGAGAAAGGAAGTTTTTGCATATGTTTGTGAGAGAGGAAAAAGGCCAATTTAGCCCATTATCTTAGACCAATTTTGATCAATTTAGTCCAAGGAATCATTCCTCTCGAGTACCATATGCTAGTGCCTAGACTGGGTTTAAACCTAATCGAGATGAGAAGGGGTCCATTCCGATATATAGCAATCAACTAGTCATGGGTGTGAAATTTCCTTTGCATCCTTTTATTGTATAAATATTGAACTACTACAGTATAGGCCTTGGACAAATTCCTCCCAACTCCTGGAAGGCCATTGTTGGGTTTACTATAGGATATACATGCGTTCAGACGTATACTAATCGTTTAAACGTCTGAACGACTACCTTACACTGTTAAAACCTTTCACTTTCCTCTTTTCGGACACTTTCTCTCCACCGAACCCTAACTCTGGCGAAAAAGGAAAACCTTCCCAATTTTCTCAATTCTTCTCATTTTCTCCAAAATTCATCAAACAAATCCTCTTCCGATCTCTTCAACAATTTTATTTAAACCCATTTCTACCTCTCTAACACCTCTTTCCATATAATTTCTTGAAATCTCTTCACTTCCATTTTCAAGCTCTCTAATCTTTACCTCTAATTCGAGGTGGTTCGATCGTGTGGGGGTCATCAACAAGCACCAGAGGGAAGAAATTGAAGGAGAAAGCTTTAGTACAAGGACAAACATCAACAAATCCTCCACCCACTCCCAATCTCACTTTGCCCAAATTCATTGATGCTGAGGCATCTGAAAGGTATACATCTTTGCTTAGTAAATCCATTATTGTGCAACGTCCTATTTCTCAAGGAATGTTTGATGAATTAAATTTATATTTTATTAAGGAGTGTTTTGAAAAACAAAAATAGGGGAATTTAATTCACATTGACTTGCCTGTATACCGTGACATGGTTTTACAATTTAATGCGAATCTTCGCAAAGGTTCAATTGTTCGAACCTTGGTTTCTCATGTGAATCACATTAACATTGAGTTTATTTCCAACATTATTAACTTGATTTTTGAATGTGATGTTACTCATCCTGATAAAATTTTATACTTCTTTTTCCTGGATAAATGGCCTTCTATTGACCCACTCAATTTGATGTCGAGGAAGTCAAACAAATTTTTGATGTTGATTTCAAACAGGTCTCGGAAGCTAAAACCACTTTACTAAGTCCTAAACTCAATATTTTGTACACGATGGTTACAACTTGCTTTTACCAACTGATGGACATCGTACTGAGCCAAGAAAAATGCAGCTGTATTTGTTTTATTGTAATTTAAAAGGAATTAAACTTGATTTTGAATATTTGTTCCGCTCCTTGTGGGAATTGTTCTTGACTGATACTAGGAGGAACATCCTATTTGAAAATTTTTTAACAATAGTTTTTTCATCATTTTGACATTCCTTTCACCGGCAAAAAATAATATCCCCCATATTTTAATAAAACTTATATTGAATGAAAAGGATTGTGTTTTTTCAATCAAAGATGGTTCACTAAAGCTGAATATGAAGTTGAAAAATCAAAGGATCATGCCTCGAATTCAGGATAAGCACTTCCTCATTCTATTCCTCCCCAACCCTTTTCATCCACACCTTATACTAACCCATCCCTCACAAATATCCTTTTCTGAACCTTCCTTTTCCCAATTGTGAACCCTTGTCACCAATCTTGGCAATCAAATGGCCAAATTTCAGCGTCGAACCCTTCAAAAATTAAAGAGGTTGGAAACTAAGCAGACTATCCTCCAGGAAGCATTAAGTTTGGGCGTGTCTTCCTTTGCTCAAGTATAGTTCACAAACATTCAGCGCAATACACATTTGAGTCCTCCTCTGACAGGGATGACGAAGAAAATGAAGATGCTGAACACTCCAACCCTGAGCAAGAAGCCCATGAAGATTCAGCTGGTGCATCAAATCCTGAAGACACTACTGCTCCAAATGCTGATGCTAATGATGATGAAGACGTTGATAACATGTTCAATTACATCATGCAGCGCCGTGACACTCAAGAGGCTAGTGAGCAAGACAGTGAATCTACAGATGATGATTTGCCAACAAGAAAGCGAAAACGTGAGAAACGATCAAAGAAGAAAAATGATTTTAGATTCTAGCTCTTAGCTTATGTTATTTTTGGTTAAACTTGTTTAGTTTGAACTTGGTTGGTTGAACTTTTTGATGTAATTTTTTGCTTGCAATTGATGAACTTGTTTCTATGATGTTCATTTTTTTTTACCTGCTTTTCATAATTTCTTGGTTGCACTTGTTTCTTGGTGGTTTGAGTAAGGAGAGCATCATCTCAGGGAGAGTCTTTCACTTGTTTTGTTTTGATGATGCTAAAAGGGGAAGAAATATGGTTGTGGTTTATGGTTGTTTGATTAAATTTGTGGACTGATTGATTGAGCTATGATTTGTTTGCCCTATTCATCATCAAAAAGGGAGAGATTGTTGATCTACAATCTTGGTTTTGATGATGACAAATACAGTCTAATAGTTTGTAAAAGAGTTGTGTAAGAATTTTGCAGTATTTGACACAATAGGGTTTTCAGACACTGGATATCGTCCAAAAATGAAAAGTTTTGGATGCAAAAGAAAGTTTGAATGGGACCAAGTTTCTCGACGCAGGAATCCGTTTGAACAAGAATGTCTCAGACGAAATACTGTTGGCCCAAAAAGCAACCTAAGAGGGGGGGTGAATTAGGTTACTTCAAAAACAATCCTTTTGATGTGCTTAATATGAAATGCAGACTTTATGCAACAAATGAAAACTTAAGTACAAATGAATACAATAGATATTCAACAATTTAAGCTTAAAGAACAAATTGGAAGATTGAGATTAAGAGTATTAAACCAAACTCTCAACCTTCGCAAGCTTGGAGCTTACAACCACAAAGAGCTTCTTACAAGGCAACTACCAAGTTCTCAACTTGAAGTTTAGCCACTAAAAGTCTCTTCAAAGTAGGTGAGACAATAACCTATTGTACACAAATGAGGATCACTCTTGCTCATACTAATTTCCTTTAGTTGAGCCAAGAGTTTTACACTCACAACCTCCCTTTGTTACAATTGTTATCTCTCCACTCTTACACTTGAAGAACTCTTACACTCCTAAACTCTTTTCGTGTTGTAGACCCACAAAACTACCTACACTATTACAACACTTGTACCCACTATTTCTCCGAAATAGCTCAAGAATTACTTGTGATCAATGTAGAAGTCTCTTTTTATTTAATTCAGACTTAGGGGTATTTATAGTTGCCCAAAATCTGCTTCCAACAACTTTCCAACTGCTATTTTCTGTTTACTGGAAAACTAACCGTTGGACCTTTTGGACGGCCGATGCAGCAAGTGTGCGTCCAAACGAACTAGCCGTTGGACTATTCGGATGGCCGCTGCTAAACCCTACGTCCGACGTTGCATCCGTTCTCTGAGGATATTCGTTTGGACGTCTGAGGATGCGTCCGAACCTGCGTCCGATCAAAGAAATGTCTTCTGGAAATATGATCGGACGCTGTTCTTCGTCCGAAACTGCTTCAGGTTCTTTGTGTCAGACGATTACCATCGTCCGAAGCTCTGTCTTTCGGACAGTCATTTGTGTCCATGGAGTCTTATGGTTGTTTTGTTCGGACGATCATTTGCGTCCGAACCTGGATACCTGTTTTTCTGCACACTTGTTTTCAAACAATTAGTGTGATTTGGTCATCATCAAAACATGACAATCTCCCCCTTTTTGATGATGACAAATCAATTGGATAATTTTAAAAACAACCAAAAAATATGAAGCATAAGTTAAGAAGTTTTTTCCAATATTTTCTCTCCCTTTTGACATCATCAAAGCATAAGAAAGATAATGCAATTTAAGCCCCCCCTTAGTTTGTTCTCCCCCTTGAAAGGTGAATATAATTCAATATGAGTACATGGAAAATATGTCAAATTATGCAAAACGTTTCTTCCCTTCAAGAATATATATTCAAGTAGACATGAGGGAATTCATGCAAAGAATTAGGATCAAAACAATTTTTGCTCATTCCTCACCAAAAAACATCATCAAAATAATGAAGCATGTGTGATGCAATTTTTTGCAAAATAATCCATTAAAAAAATTTGAATGCTCCCCCTTTCTTTTACAAGTTGTGACTTATTATAGACAAAAAAATTGGGGATGGATACATATTTCCTAGCATTCTAAACAAATTCAAACACATAGATGAGTAATATTCAAGAGAACATAGTTCAGCTTGATAAATAAAAGCACACAAAATTTTAGATGTTACCCATTTCAATATCATCTTAGCTCATATGCCTTGAACACCCTCCATTGATAATCTATCTTGAACTCCTTGGTGCTCTTCCAAGCATACCTACATGCAAAGTTAAGCAACAACTTTTGGTACCCAACTTTTTTGGGTCCAATTGGGTTAGTAACATGCTTAATCACCCAAATAGAATTTATTCCTAATATTTCATTTCTTTTAACATAACAATTTTTCTTTATATGGCCATGTTGATGACAATAATTACAAATAATATTTTTATTGCCATAAAAAGAAGATTTAGATTTTACAAAGCATAAATCATCCTTTTTAAAGGTGATAAAATTTTTGTTCAAAAACATATTTCTAGTTCTTTTCTTTTCAAAAACATTTTCTTTTTTCTTTTTCAAAATATCACTCAGCTCAAGATCATTTAATTTCTTCTTCAATGAAGGTTGTTCTTCCATGATCTTGGTTTTTTCAACAAAATTTTTCTTCAAAACATCATTTTCTTTTGTCAAAGAATTATTTTCATGCACAAGTTTTGAGTTGGCACTCAATAAAGCATTAACTTTAATTTTTAACTCTTTGTTCTTAGCATATGATTCTTTCAAACATTCATGCATTTTAAAAATAAATGATTCAACATCATCATCATCATTATCACATGAATCATCACAAGAATCACAACTAGAGGTTACCTCATTATTGCCAAGTGCCATAAAAGCCATTTGAGCCTCCTCATATTCTTCTTCAACCTCTCCATCCGAATTACAATCATCCCAAGTGATTTGGAAGTTGTTGAAGTGAGGCTTCCTTGAGTCTTTTCTCCTTTTTGATGAAGCTTTAAATGCTATACTTCTTTTTCCCTTTGCCTCCTCATCTTGTACCTTGTATTTCAATTTCAATTCAAAGGAGGTTAGATGAATTGATCAATGAATCAATAAACATAGAATTTAATTTTTTAGACTCTTATATGGCAATGGATTTAGGTTCCCATTCCTTAGGTAAAGCATTCAAAATTTTCTATTCTTTTCACCCAAGGAATATTCTTTACCCAAACCTTCCAAACCCTTTACCATAACATTGAACCTACAATATATCTTGTCAATTTTCTCATGAGGTTCCATTTTGAAAGATTCATATTTAGCCACAAGAAGTGACTTCTTTTGCTCTCTTATATATTCACTTCCTTCATGGATTTCTTTCAATTTGTCCCATATCTCCTTGGCCGATATGCAACCTTTTACTTTAGAAAACTCATCTGCATCCAAAGCATTATACAAAATATTAATGGCTTTAGCATTTAAAGATAAATTTATTTTATCTTGTGCATTTAACTCATATATAGTCTTTGGCCTTAATCTATGAGTATTTTCATCAAGAATATTTGCCTCAAAATGACCTTCATAAATAATATACCACAGGAATATTCAATATTAATAGATTGAACAAAAATTTTCATTTTATCCCTCCAATAAACAAAATTAATTCCATTAAACATGGGAGGTCTAGAAATAGAATGCCTCTCTAAAAACAAAGCATTATTGGTTGCCATGATCTTTACTCTAATGCAATTTAAGCTAAATAAGGTGACCAATGCTCTGATACCAATTGTTGCCCCAAAAAGCAACCTAAGAGAGGGGGTGAATTAGGTTACTTCAAAAACAATCCTTTTAATGTGCTTAATAAGAAATGTAGACTTTATGCAACAATTGAAAACTTAAGCACAAATTAATACAATAGATATTCAACAATTTAAGCTTAAAGAACAAATTGGAAGATTGAGATTAAGAGTATCAAACCAAACTCTCAACCTTCTCATGCTTGGAGCTTACAACCACAAAGAGCTTCTTACAAGGCAACTACCAAGTTCTCAACTTGAAGTTTAGCCACTAAAAGTCTCTTCAAAGTAGGTGAGACAATAACCTCTAGCTACTGCATGTACACAAATGAGGATCACTCTTACTCACACTAATTTCTTTTAGTTGAGCCAAGAGTTTTACACTCACAATCTCCCTTGTTACAATTGTTATCTCTCCACTCTTACACTTGAAGAACTCTTAAACTCCTAAGCTCTTTTCACAAAACTACCTACACTATTACAACACTTGTACCCACTATTTCTCCGAAATAGCTCAAGAATTACTTGTAATCAATGTAGAAGTCTCTTTTTATTTAATTCAGGCTTAGGGGTATTTATAGTTGCTCAAAATATGCTTCCAACAACTTTCCAACGGCTATTTTTTGTTTACTGAAAAACTAGCCGTTGGACCTTTTGGACGACCGATGCAGCAAGTGTGCGTCGGAACGAACTAGCCGTTGGATTGTTCAGACGGCCGCTGCTAAACCCTGCGTCCGACGTTGGGTCCGTTCTCTGAGGATATTCGTTCGGACGTCCAAGGATGCGTCCGATCGAAGCAATGTCTTCTGGAAATATGATCGGATGCTATAATCTTCGTCCGAAACTACTTCAGGTTCTTTGTGTCGAACGATTACCATGTCCAAAGCTCTGTCTTTCAGACAGTCATTTGTGTCCATGGAGTCTTCTAGTTGTTGTGTTCGGACGATCATTTGCGTCCGAACCTACCTGTTTTTCTGCACACTTGTTTTCAAACTATTAGTGTGATTTGGTCATCATCGAAACAAGATTAACATAATTGGGGTTCAACAAATACATCATCCAAATGGTTAGGCAGAGAGCAAGGATTTTGAGGAGTTGACAACGGACGCTCAACATCGTCTAAAGAAAATTCTATCGAACACACCTGACCATCCGAAAGCAAGTCAATATTTGTAAAGCATTAAACATTCTGGACGCACTGCATCATCTGAGAACCCAACTCAACAAACAATGAACTTCGGATGAAGGAATGGACGCAACCTTGGCCGTCTGAATGAAGATTTCAACCTCTGTGTTATTGTCGATCGGACGCTTTGTCGGATGCATTAGAAAGGAGTTTTAGACATCCGAAACATATAATGGCTAGTTTCTTAACATTTATTACTTAGCCGTTGAGAGGTGGTTGGAAGCTCTTTTACTGCATCTGTAAATACCAACCAATCTAAATTCATGAGATACAACTTCCACATTGAATACAAGCATCTACTAAAGTTATTTGAGTGAAAATAGGTTTTCAATAGTGTTGCAAAGTGTAAAAATGAGTGATTTTCAATTGTAAAGAGTGGAGAGATAATTATTGTACAAAAGTGAGATTGTGTATAAAACTCTTGGCTCAACTAAAGATAATTAGTGTGAGCAAGAGTGATCCTACTTGGTGTACAAAAGATTGTTGTCTCACTTACGTTGAAGAGGTACAAAGTAGTGGAATTGCATTCCAAATTTTTGAAGCTTGGGAGTTTGGTTTGATCTTTCTAAATCAATACTTATCTTTCTTTTATTCATACTTGTGCATTTATTGCTGTGATCATTAATTATATTGCATCCATCCTACTTGAGTAAGTTTTATTGCTCTATAGTTGCAATTAGTTATTAAACAACCTAATTCACCCCCCCTTAGGTTGCTTTTGGGCCAACACTCCACCTCTTTGAAATTTTGTTTTTACTGTTTTACCTTTCAAAGATATTTCTACATAGTGACTCCTCATGCTTCAAAATTCCCTAAATTCTAGCTGTCCACTAGTAAAAAATCACTGTTAATTTTAAGGGCTTGTCTAGCCATCTTCTTAGCCAACTTCATCCCTATATAACAAGGCTTCGTGTTTGACCTTATTTTTCGTGGCCTTGAACCCAAACGGAGGAGCATATGTAAAACGATTTCTCTTGGGGGTATTTATAATGATACCAACTCCTGATCTTGATTCACCAGAAACCCCATCCACATGAAGTTCCCATATCTTATAATCATCTTCGGCTTCTTTGCCATCTTTCAGGAGCATCATCTCTCCAACAATTGTAAGCTCGACTACTCCTTTAGTAAGAAAGTCAGCCAAAGCTTATGCCTTTATAGCAAGAATTCCTGGCTGGGATTCAATATCAAATTTGAACAGTTCGATCAACCACTTCAACATCCTTCTCCAGACATCAGGTCGTCCCAAGATAATTTTTAAATGTGAATTGGTATAAATGATGATTTTATACCCTTGAAAGTATGGTCGGTGTTTTCTAGTTGCCATGATCAAAGAAAAGGCCATTTTTTCAATTGGATTGTAACTACATTTAGGACCTCGTAAGACTTTACTTGTAAAATAGTTCTGCCGCAGAGCATTTCCATTTCGGTCACAAGAACTGAACTGACAATTTTATCTGAGGATGAAAGATATAACTCTTCTTCCTCCTTAGGTGCTATTAATTATGGTAAGCTTCCAAATACTCCTTAAGTTGGTCGAATGCTTGTTGACATTGTTCGATCTATTCAAAAAAATTTCCTTACCTAAGTTGTTCAAAGAAAGGTAGACTCCGTTCGGCCAATTTTCATAAGAATCTATTCAAAACAGCCAGACAACTTGTTAATTTTTGAAGTCCTCCTTGACCGATGAAGGTGGCCTTATATTTATGATTGCTTGGACTTTTTTAGGATTTGCATCGTTGCCCCTTTGTGAAACTATAAAGCCTAAAAATTTTCTAGAAAGTACTCCGAAAGTACATTTTAGTGGATTCAATCTCATCTGAATATTTTGTAGGACCTCAAAGATTACTCTTAGATATCTATCATCTCCTCCTCAGTTCAGTTCTTCACAACCATATCATCTGCATAGACTTCCATGTTTTGACTGATCTAATTTTTGAAGACCTAGTTACCAATCTTTGGTATATTGCCTCGATGTTCTTTAAGCCAAATAGTATTGTCTGATATCAATATGTTCTCTTCGGCGTTATGAACGCTATTTTTTCTTTGTCTTCTTCACTTAAAAATATTTGATGATAGCCTTTACAGGCATTTAAAAAACTTCCGAACATAAATGCCACTAATGAATCCATAACTATATCAATCTAAGACAAAGGATAACTGTCTTTTGGAGAAACTTTATCTAAGATCAGTAAAATCTACACACATTCGCTAATTTTCTTTTGGTTTTTAAGATACATCAGGTTTCTTTTTACAAGAACTGGATTACTGAGCCATTCTGGGTACAAGACTTCTTGGATAATCCAAGCAAGCAACAATTTACCTACTTTAGCCTCATGATAGCAATACACTCATGTTCGAACAATCTCTTTCTTTGTTTTACTAGCTTGTAACTGGGCACAATGATCAATCTATGCTTAGCTATTTCTCTAGGAATTCCAGGCATGTATGATGTCAACCAAGTAAAGATGTCCTTGTATTCATAAAGCAACTGTATCGGATTGGCTTTTAGCTCAACAAATAGAAGAGCACAAATGCGAAGTCTTCGCACAGAATGTTGGGGATCAAAAGATATCTCCTTAATCGACACACTAATGTTGGCTCAATTTTGCCTTTGTTCCGATCATCCAAAAACTGTGGGGCTTTGCTTGTTGAAACTAATTGATCATTTTCAGGCAGTTCTTCAAGAAGTGGTATTTAGTGTTCGATTTTTGCTCATTCGAGACATAAGGTAGCAATCTCGGGCTTCCTACTGATTTCACCAAACCACTTCCTCTAATCCATCTCTTAAATAAACTTTATGCCCAGATGAAATATAGAAGGAAGAATGATAAAAGTACACTAGGAAGGTCATCCCAAAATTATATTATAGGAGCTTGATTGCTTGACTATCACAAAATTAATCAATTTCGTTCGGCTCTATGGTAGCTCCCCTAAAGTTAGGAGAAGTAAGATAGTCCCTTTGAGTATCACCGGACTCCTACCGAAACTGATCAAGGAAGTTATGACCGGTTAGATGTGATCCTTGCTTATACCCATTTGTTCCCATGCATGCCAAAAGATCACAACAACTAAACTGCCATTGTCCACAAATACTTTGTGAACTCTATAGTCCCCTACCTTAACATAGATTATAACTGGATCGTTATGAGAAAACCGATCCTATAGGGGATCCTCATTAGAAAAGAAGATCTATATAATGTTTAAGTTCAACCTAGACTTTTTTTGGAAATTTTCCCCTTCAGGGTAGTGTCGAGCATATCTTTTCCAAGCCTAATGAGAATATTGATGTTTTTCCAAACCTTATTTTGATGATGACATAAACACTTAACTCTGTAAAACAAGCTTTTGCAGGAACAGATCTTTCGGACGCACAGAACCGTCCGAACTAGGACAAAACTCCTCAAACGCATTGCATCATCCGAACAAACTGGCAGAAAGAATGGGATCCTACTGCCTTTCTTTCGGACGCTCAGGACCGTCCGAAACCTCTGTCGGACGAAGAACCAGACACATGCTTATAACGTCCGAACGAAGCCTCTCAACAACACTGAAAGAAGATCGGACGCTTCCTTGGACGCATTCAATCCTTCTCGGACGTCCGAAACCCCAACGGCTATTTTTTGTGCATTTATTACTTAGCTGTTAGGAAGTAGTTGAAACCACTATTTATTACTCTTATAAATAGGTGCTTTAATAACCTGAATAGATCATCTAAATCGGTACATTGAATACAAGCCTAAGAAAAGAGTAATTTGAGTGCAAATTGACTATAGTGCTTTGTTGTATTAGTGTGAAGTTGTGAGTGCAATTCAACTTTGAGTGGAGTGATAATCTTGTATGAAAGTGTGGTTGTAAGTAAGATTCTCGGCTCAACTAAAAGAGTTTTAGTGTGAGCAAGAACTTCCCAACTTTGTAAAGATTATTGGCTCACCAAGTGTGTGAAGCATTCAAGAGATTTGATACTTCAAGCTTGCTAGCTTGGAAGTATTGTTTGTTCAATTTTCTCTCTTTACTTTACTGTTCTAGTAAATTTATTATATCTGCATTTAAATTAAAAAGTTCACTATTTTCTGAAAGCATAATTTTTAGGAACCTAATTCACCCCCCCTCTTAGGTTGCTTTGGGACCAACAATTGGTATCAGAGCTTGGTCTCATTATATTGCTTAAACTGCTATTGAGTAAAGAACAACAATGCTCTGTTTTTTGAAGGCCAATCCGTTACTAAGGATTATGTAACAGATGAACATGGTTCTGCTAAAGAAATATGGGATAAGTTGAAAGAAATCCATGAAGGGAGCGATGATGTTCGTGAGCAAAAGAAATCCTTACTTGTTGCCAAGTATGAATCCTTCAAGATGAACCACATGAGAACATTGATAAAATGTACTGCAGGTTCAATGACATTATAAAGGATCTTGAAGCCTTGAGTAAGGAGTACTCTTTGGGTGAAAAAAATAGAAAAATCCTAAATGCTCTATCCAACTAGAAAGAATGGGATGCCAAAACAATTGCTATAGAGGAAGCCAAGAATTTAAATTTAATGCCTATTGAATCACTAATCAATTCTCTTACATCTTATGAACTCAAGTTAAAGGCCAAGGTTGTGGATGATGAAGAAGCAAGGCCAAGAAGGAGCATTGCTCTAAAGACCTCTCAAGAGGAAGATGAAAACAGCTCCATCAATCTAGAAGATGAAGATCTTGATGAAGGAGATCTTGCACTCATCACCAAAGGATTTCTTAAACATTACATCAACAAATGAAGAATGAGAAGAGGCGGAGCTACAAACACAAATAATTTCAAAGGGAAGTCAAGACTTGAAATAAAGAAGCAAAATGATAAATGCTTTGAATGCGGTCAACTCGGACATTTTGCAAATGAGTGTCTTTCCAAGAAAAAGAAAGAAGGAAGAAAACCAAGATTCAACAACTTTCAAATCACATGGGATGATTGCAACTCCGAAGGAGAAGTTGAAGAAGAAATGGAGTCGCGGCACAAATGGCCTTCATGGCCATTGGAGATGATGAGGTAAATTCTAACTATGACTCTAATGATGAAAATGGTGAAGATGATCTTGAAGCTTTCATTTTTAAATTGCATGATAGCTTAAAGGAATCATATGCTAGAAATAAGGAGTTAGTTAAAAAATCAAATGCCTTATTGAATGCTAACTCTAAACTTGTGAATGAAAACAATAGGCTATCACAAGAAAATCGTGATTTGAAGAAAAGAATGCATGTGAGATCAAAGGTCAAGGAAGAACAAGCCTCCTTGAAGAAAAGAATGGATGATTTGAATGCTCTCCTAATTAGAAAGAAAGAAAATATTGTTGATATGAAAAGAAATAGAAATATAGCTATCAACAAAAATTTTGTCATGTTTAGAAGGGATGACTTATGTATTGTAAAACCAAAATCATTTTTGAATGGTAATAAAAGAATTATTTGTAGATATTGCCAACAATATGGACATGTTAAGAATATGTGTTATGTGATCAAGAAGAACGAAAAATTTGGAATGAAAGTTGCATGGATTGAAAGCAATTTCACTAACTCAAATGGACCCAAGAAAATATGGGTACCAAAAGTTATCAATTAATTTATTGTGTAGGTACTTAACCTCACCAACAATGCTAAGTGGTTCATAGATAGTGGATGTTCAAGGCACATGATGGGTGATGCTTCTCTCTTCACAAATCTCATATCCAAAAACAGTGAAAAAGTCACTTTTGGAGATAACAATAAAGCAAAATCAATCGGCATTGGTGATGTAGATGAAGATGTAGGTATTTTAAAGGAACTCGAAAAGCTCGTTATTCATAAAGATCATCAAGAGATTACATCAAGCGTTGATATCAACAACCATCAAATTGATGATGAAAAGAATGAGGATGCTCAAAACGATCTTCCGAAAGCTTGGAGATTCGTCTCTAGTCATCCTCAAGATTTAATCATAGGTGATCTATCCGATGGGGTAACTACTCGTTCTCATAAACATTCTTTGAATAATAATTGTGCATTACTTTCTCACATTGAACCTAAACATATAGATGTTGCTTTGAGTGATGAATCTTGGGTTAATGCTATGCAAGATGAACTTAGTCAATTTGAGAAAAATAATGTATGGATCTTAGTTGAAAGACCTTCTTCTCATCCCGTTATTGGTACTAAATGGATTTTTAGAAACAAATTAAATGACAAAGGTGAGATCATAAGAAACAAAGCTAGACTTGTTGCAAAAGGTTACGCTCAAGAAGAAGGTATTGACTTTGATGAAACCTTTGCACCCGTGGCTAGATTAGAATCCATTCGCATGTTTCTGGCTTTTGCATGTTTCAATAATTTAAAATTATTTCAAAAGGATGTCAAAAGTGCTTTTTTAAATGATTTTATCGACCAAGAAGTTTTCGTCGAACAACCTCCGGGCTTTGAAAATAAGAATCTTCCAAATTATGTTTTCAAACTTTCCAAAGCTTTATATGGTTTGAAACAAGCTCCAAGTATAACAATGCTTGGTATGAAAGATTAAGTCTTCTTGATAGAAAATGGTTTCAAAAGAGGTATAGTTGACACCACACTTTTTACAAAAACAGATTTAAAAGGATTGTTAATTGTTCAAATTTATGTTTATGATATTATTTTTGGAGCAACTAATGAAAGTTTGTGTAACGATTTTTCACAATTAATGCAAGAAGAGTTTGAGATGAGTATGATGGGCAAGTTGCAATTTTTCCTCGGACTACAAGTTCATCAAACTAAGGAAGGAACATTTATTACACAAATCAAGTACACAAAGGAGCTGCTCAAACGATTTGGTATGGAAGATTGCAAACAAGTTGGTACGCCAATGTGTACTTCAACCAAACTTGATAAAGACGAAGAAGGTAATAGTGTTGATGAAAAACACTATAGAGGTATGATCGGAAGTCTACTTTACTTAACTGCCAGTAGACCAGATATCATGTTTGCTGTTTGTTTATGTGCTAGATTTCAATCTTGCCCTAAAGAATCATTTGTTGATGTAATGTTTAAGAAATCCTTTGGTGATGAGTGCAAGATCTTCTGTCTTGGTTTAGTAAGAACAAAATTCCATTTCTCTTTCTACGGCTGAAGCCGAATACATTTCTGCCGAAAATTGTTGTGCTCAACTTCTTTGGATGCAACATACTCTGAAAGATTTTGGTGTAATTTTTGATTGTGTTCCTATATTGTGTGACAACACTAGTCCAATTAATCTCACAAAAAATCCTATTATGCACTCTAGAACCAAACACATTGATGTTAAGTATCATTTCATTAGAGACCTTGTTTGTAAAAAGGAAATTCGTGTAGATTTTGTGCCTACTTCAGATCAATTGGCTGATATTTTTACAAAACCCTTAGCTCTAGAGGTCGCTTTGAATCGCTCAGAAAATGTTTGGGGATTTTACAGATAAATTTGGCATAGGTTCATAGTTCGGATGCATTCCTTCGTCCGAACAACTTTCCTTTCGGACGCTCTGGATCGTCCGAAAGCATCTGTTACTTCTCGGACGCTCATATTCGTCCGAACAATATTCTTTTTTTTCTTAAACTCTCTGGAAATCTTCCGGATGCGCAGCATCGTCCGAAAGAACTTCGGACGCACTGGCTCCTCCTTCGGCCGTCTGTTCTTCAGCTTTCGGACGCTATGTCGGACGCACACCAAACGTTCGGTGGTCCGAAAGGTACCCCTATTTGATTAAAACCGTCCAAATTCCCCTTATCAGACTTACCCTCTCCCCCGAAAACCCTTAGGCGATTTTTTTTTCCTCTCCACTACCCCCTCCAAATTCCCACTCTCTTCCAAAATTGATTGGAAAATCATCCTACCCATAGCCCTTATCACCTAAATCACATCTCATTTCCCCCATCTACCATCTCATTTCCTCATCCAGTTTTGATAAATCCTGTTTTGAAAAACAAAACTGGGTACATTTTGTCAATGTTGATTTATGTGGTTTATCATGACATGGTGCTTCAGTTCACGGCCAATCTTCGGAAAGGTCCTACTGTTCGCACCCTCATTTCTCGTGTTAACAACACTGATCTTGAGATTTCATCAAACATAATTAACACCATTTTTGAATGTGAAATCTCAAACCCCACTGATTTTTCCTATTTCTTTCAATATCTTCTTTAGACAAATGGCCCGCTGATGATACTCAGTTTGATATTGATGAAGTTAGAGCGATTTTTAACATCCATTTTAAACAGGCCTCGGAAGCCAAAACTACATTGCTTTCTCCTGAACTTAATATTCTGTACATCCTTGTCACAAATCTGTTATTGCCAACTGACGGGCATCGTACTGAGCCCGGAAAAATGTAATTTTTCTTATTTTTCTGTGTTTTCAAGGGTATTTCTCTTGATTTTGGGTATCTTTTTTGTTCCCTATGGGAACTCTTTCTCACTGATACCCGAAGAAACATTCATTTTGGAAAATTTCTCACCAAAGTTTTTGATTTCCTCAACATTCCCTTCAGCAGAAACAAACAATATCCTCCCTATTTTAACAAATCCTACATTGAACACAAAGGCCTCCATTTTTTCAACGATCAATGGCTAACTAAGGCAGCCTTTGATATTGCACAATCACAATCCCATGCCTCCACCTCTGATTTTGCTATCCCTCATTCTCCTACTCCTCAACCACCTCCACTTCCATCTGAACCATCTACTTCTGAACCATCTCTTTCACATATCTGTGGACTTCTCACCTCTCTGAGCACTCAAGTCAATTCATTTCAACGTCGCACAAATCGAAAGCTAAAACGACTTGAAACTCGTCAAATGATTCTCCAAGAGGCACTCAGTCTTGGCATGTCTGCTTCGGCTCAAGTTCAATTTGCTAATCTTCAGTCCCAATATCCACTTGAGTCATCTTCCGACAGTGATGAACCTGAAGATGAACATACACGTGAAGACAATGCAGAAGCTGCTCAAGGCACTGCCGATGACGATGACGACGATGATGAAGATGTTGACGACACGTTTGACTTTATCATGCAACGTCGTACCGGGGAGGAGGATGACAGTGAAGCCACCGCTGAAGATGTTCCATCCAAACGACAAAAGACTGAAAGTGCTCCAAAAAGTGCAATGACTCCCATTAGTTCTTTTTCCTATTTTGTACTTTGTTTTCAGCAGTTCTCTCGCTTATTAGAACATTTCAGCATTTCCTTTGGTGTTCAGCAATTATGTGGCTTGGTTATGTATTTACTTGACTCTCGCACCACTAAACTTTTCAATTGAATGTATTAAACTGTTGGTTTATGTACTAAAGGCAACAGTGTTGGAATTAGAAATTATACTTATTGCCAACGTTAAATGAACCTAAAGGGTCACACACTAAGAGTAAGCATTGGGTTAAGTTAATTGTTGACTAAGTTCGTTGAATAAGAATTTGTGTCTAGATTCAATGAACGAGAATTATTTACTAATTACATTGGATTTACTGGATTGTCCAGTTAAATAGTAATTATAATAATTCGTAAGGAACTATATCTGGTTACTATCATACGCGTTTATATACCTAATACGTGTGATAGAAGAATTCTAATCAAAGAAGAGTTCTTTGAATTTAGGTTAACCGCTATATATAGAATATGATTCTTTAGGGTTCGAGGGTCTGACATGCGACTCATTAGTAACACATGTCTCTTATACACATCTAGATGTGTATAAGAGACAGCCATAATATAAAAATAACGCAGCGGAAAAACACCGGAAATCCCTATGGATACCGTAGAGGCAGCCGTTCAATCTGAAGTAGGCCTAAGGTCTGACGTGTTCTACATCTAGATCGTGTTGCCGTGGTGTCCAAATAGTGACCGTGGTGTTCAGATCGTGAAAGGTTCAGATCGCAACCAGGGTTTTGCTATCGAGCATCAAAGGTATATATATCTAAACCCTAGACGATTTAATCGGAACGCATGGATCCTCTTATAGGGATTTCCGGTGTTTTTCCGCTGCGTTATTTTTATATTATGGCTAGAAAATCCCAACATAAACTTGTTTCATTTCTATCAAAACTACCTGCATGTTCTAAGGGGGAGTCTTTTTGATTAATGTCAAAAGGGGGAGTAGTTATATTATTGTGCTTTGATATGATTAATTTGTTGATAATTGATATCCAATTATGATATATTGCAAATTGATTAGCGTCATATCCAATTGAGGTTTGTCATCATCAAAAAGGGGGAGATTGATGTTTTTCCAAACCTTATTTTGATGATGACATAAACACTTAACTCTGTAAAATAAGCTTTTGCAGGAACAGATCTTTCGGACGCACAGAACCGTCCGAACTAGGACAAAACTCCTCAGACGCATTGCATCGTTCGAACAAACTGGCAGAAAGAATGGGATCCTACTGCCTTTCTTTCAGACGCTCAGGACCGTCCAAACCTCTATCGGACGAAGGACCGGACACATGCTCGGACGTCCAAACGAAGCCTCTCAACAACACTGAAAAAGATCGGACGCTTCCTCGGACGCATTCAATCCTTCTCGGACGTCCAAAACCCCAACGGCTATTTTTTGTGCATTTATTACTAGCCGTTAGGAGGTAGTTGAAACCACTATTTATTACTCTTATAAATAGGTGCTTTAATAACCTGAATAGATCATCTAATACACTGAATACAAGCCTAAGAAAAGAGTAATTTGAGTGCAACCCATCATATTGACTATAGTGCTTTGTTGTATTAGTGTGAAGTTGTGAGTGCAATTCAACTTTGAGTGGAGTGATAATCTTGTATGAAAGTGTGGTTGTAAGTAAGATTCTTGGCTCAACTAAAAGAGTTTTAGTGTGAGCAAGAACTTCCCAACTTTGTAAAGATTATTGGCTCACCAAGTGTGTGAAGCATTCAAGAGATTTGATACTTCAAGCTTGCTAGCTTGGAAGTATTGTTTGTTCAATTTTTCTCTCTTTACTTTACTGTTCTAGTAAATTTATTATATCTGCATTTAAATTAAAAGCTCACTATTTCTGAAAGCATAATTTTTAGGAACCTAATTCACCCCCCCTCTTAGGTTACTTTGGGACCAACAAATATCCACCAGTCAGAGCTCTTGCTATCACATGTATTACTCTAGCTACATCATCATTATTAGCTGGAGGTTCTCTCTGATGATTATTATTGTTCAGCCTTCGGTATAGGTACCAATTGTTATTTGGTCGAGGAGGAACCGGTTATCTTGATTTCTCATGTTATCAGATGCTCAAAGGATGTACTTCTAAAGATAATTGTCTCGGATTGCCTTTTTCTATTCTAATTTTTGGATCACTACAATCTTTTGTGTCATCCCCGTGGTTGCCATGATGAGCACAATAGCGAGATCTATTCCACTTGTGTTGTTCAGTTCTCATGGGAAAGGAAGGTCCAAGATACCCGTATTTCTAATATCAAAAAGAATATCCCTTCTTGAAGCATTAAGGGAGGTGAAATCCTCATCGGGTAAAACACGAGTCTTGGTCAGCTTGTAATTATTTGACCCAAGATAAACTACTCGCCCCTCTAACAATCTCAGATTTCTAAACTATCTATCCAAGGGTTATCTTCTTTAGTAATGTTGTGCTCAAACTTCCTTTGTTTGAAATCCTTTCCTTTTTTCTTCTTATCAAATCTACTCTCAGAACCTTCAACTTTTTCTTTCATCGGTCGCTTTCCCCTGGACTTGAAGTCGATAAGCTCTCTTGTGGTCATGTTAGATTCTTCTTCCCTCATATGACTTTCAGCTTTTTTTATTAACTCAGCGAAGGTCTTCAACACATTAGAGTGCAGTTCGCGATTAAACAATCTAGGCTTTAATCCAATGGAAAATGCAGTGATCATAAGCTTTTCATCTATGTCTCAGACTTGTATAACTTCATTATTGAAGCATCCGATGTATTAACTCAAGGTCTCTTCATTCTTCTGTCGAACATTCATTAAATATGAGGCCTTCTTTTGGATGACTTGTTTGGTTATAAGTGTCTTAAAAATTTCTCTGCCAAGTCATTATAAGTGGACATTGATTGCAATGGGAGTTTTTTGAGCCACTTCTATGCTAATCCTCTTAAAGTAGTTGTGAATAGCTTACATTTAATTTCATCCGCCATAAAGCCGAGCAACAGCATATACATGAGCCATATGATCAGTCAAATCTATAGCTCTTTTATACTGGTCAAGATCTAGTTGCTTGAAATTAGGCAGAACCTGTTCCATCTTCTAATCATTAGTATGAAAGGGCCCTGATCAGCATTAGACATTATTTGTTGACCCACCTTGTTTTCAGAAAATAGTTGCTGAAGTCAAAGTCGACTTTTGCCATAATGTCTGCATCAGATGTTTGAGGCGAAGGCTTAGGCATTTTCTCCCATCGATTATCATTCATCCTTGGATATAGCCGATCGTGAACCGATTGGGATCTTTGTCAACTAACCGTTCAGGAAACCTGAGGTTCTAGGACTAGGACGGCGAGCACTGCTGGCTATGTCCTTGTCTCGAGCTTCTGCCCTCAAGATTTCTATATTAACAAGAACGAATTTCAAGGATTGCTTGTTCAGTTCCATGAACTGTTGTATGGTTGTGAAATTTTCCTGAAGAAATTGTAGCATTTGTTCCTGCGCTCGGCTTTCCCAAGCCTAAGAATTGTTAGGCTCATAAAATTCAACATTCACCCTCAGATTCTCAAGAGGGAGGTGCTTATCCCTACTGTTTCCTCTTCGTTTGTAAAATTCCTCATATCCGATGAAGAAAGTGATCAAATCTGAACAAAAATGTTTGTATTAATTTGTGAAACAAAGGCTAGACCGAAGAACACTATTTGGCTTTTTGTTCAATTCCTTAGACGGCACCAATTAATGAACAAGAAGTTGTTCAGAAGGTAATAAATGAAAATGTAATAGATGTGCAGAAATGTTATTGATTGCCAATGATTGAAATTGGTTATTATTAATTGGCATTAGTTACATGTCTTTGGGTTGAGCCCCTATTTATAGGTAGAGATATAGGAGTTAAGCTTCTAATTCGTAAGTTTAGTTAAAATTTTGTCCTTAATGAGCTTACTTGAAGTACAAGTAACCTATACATGCTTCATCAATAGCAGCACTGATGGCACTAGGAAGAATAAATTTATGCTCCAGCTTTGGTTTTTGATGAAGAATTATGTCCATGGTCATCATTATTTATAGTTTTGTTGAACCGGTGTTATCATTCTAAGTAGTTTACAATGCTAGTTCCTTATACCTAGCTTGTGTTGTTCTTGTAAAACTGAAGAGCGATTTCACTTTGGAAAGGGATTGTATTTTTCTAGAATATCGATTTGTTAACCAAGTCAATTACCGTGTCGAGTTTTAGACGATTAGCCTTCTCCAGAGTTGGAATTTAACTCATTTGAGCATTGGTCTTACTTGAGGGATTTGAAAATCCATTTTGACAAGGAATCTGTCTCAAGTTTAATTCAAAAAAGCATTGGTTTCAAGACTTCTATAATTTCAATCCTAAGAGGAATGGGTTTCGACTTGGCTTCGGAAGTTCAAGGCAATTTCCTTTAATTACTAGATTAAATCAGAAACAATCGGGTTTCCTGTATAATATTAAGAGTTTCTTGCTGCGATTCAAGAAGTGAATTAGTGATTTCCAATTTGATCTAGAAATCAGAAATCTATTTGGAGGTTAATTCCCGGTGTGGATTCTTTTTTTGGTGCTTAATTCATTTGGTTTTATAACTTGTGTTTAAGCTGGACTTACAAGATGAGAAAATCGTGAGTCAAGTTGATCAAGTTGATATGTGATCAAGTCTTGTGATCAAGTTGATATGCATACTTAGGAGGTTTCCCATGATTTCTTCTTGGAACTTCTCTAGCTTCTGGGTCCTTAGGCTACTGCACTTCCTCCGTGTTATTCTGATGGATGATCAGCTGGGTCAAGTTCTCTACTTGTAGTTCCAAAGCAGCAATGTGTTGATATTTAGGGTCAATGTGGGAGAGATCTTCTGACTCAAAATGCTTTGGCTGATCAATGTCATGAGGACACCTGTCATTCTGAGTGACGAAGAGGCTAGCTTCGCTGATAGATGGTGTGTGAGTTCTCTAATTGATGGGCTTGACTGAGCAGCGAAAGAGCCCCTGTCTTGAGTTGTTCTACGAATGTTCACCATTGTCTTGAAGAGGTAGACTGTAGAGTTATGCAGGAAGTATTTTTTGGTGGCTTTTAGTACTTTTCCATCAGACGGCACTAGACGATTTCTGATACAAGTATAAAAATTGTTGTAGTCTCAGTTCACTGCTCTACTTGTAGCGTGCCTGCAAAAAAGATGGGGGTTATCATCCAGAAACGCTGCGATGCCTAAATCAGCAATAGTAATGAATAGCAAAGGGTCGAGATCCTGTAATTGATAGAGAGAATTTGAGGTAGTATGGTTTTTTTTTTTTTTTGTCTAGCTATGAGAGATTGTACTTGTATTTATAGGAGATATGATGGGCTTACCGAATATGTGGAGATATTAAGCTTAGCAAGAAGGCCCAAGCCTACAAAGTGAGTAAGATCGCCCACATCGGGTTCGTGTAGTTCTTACCATGTGACGATATTTTATTAGCTAACATATTATATCGTAACACTACATATTCAAAGTTGATATGAATTTCTAATTATAATATTTTCTAGTTAAATTTTGTATCAAAGAAACATAGATTGCTCTATATGTTTGGGCATGACATCGAAATTGGTAACATCTCATTCAAGGTGCATTTGTCAAATTATCTCTTCATCAAAGAACAATAATTATAAAATTTTTAAAACTTTTAGTGGAGCATCAACCAAAATTAATTAAGATCCTAAAGTTGAGAAAACAAATTGGTCATCCGCAAAGTGCAAACTTAGTTTAGGATTTTGCCATTAGAGGTCTTACATTAGCCACAATTTCGCAAGTTAAAAACCAAATTGTTCCATGTTATAATTTTATGGACCGCATTGATCACGAAACTGGAAATTTCAACTTGTTAACTATCCCATTCAGTAAATTTTAATTGAAATATTATTTATATTATGAACATAAATTATGTTTAATGTATTAAGCGACAAAGAAATTTTGTTGTTAAACAGGTTAGATTCAGAAAATTCTTAATTCATTAATTCTCACAATTAAGTGAAGTTATCAAACATCCATGAATTTTCACCATTATGTACATCAGTACATGAAGTTATCAAAAATGCCCAAGTCACCATTTTATCTAAATCCAGATTTTAACTAACAGTTGCAGCAACTGTTAGTGGCTGCAACTGTTCAAATGGCATTATCACTCTACTGTCCTGTCCCCCTCATCTCTCCTCAATAGGCACAGACAATATAGTAGAGAAGAGAAATGCGGTTAGCCTCTTTGTTCATAACATGAAAAGTCCAGGAGTCAAAAGTGGAGCTGGACTTGGACCATTCCCCATGATGGAATTCTTTCCCTACTTAAGATATTTCGGATCCCCAACGTGATTCTATCTTATTTGTCCTTAGTCGTCGTGATTGCAACTATTCTTCTTTAAATAGCTGAACGAAAACACCTTGCTTTTCTTTTCCAAATAGCTGAGGACATGTTGGATGTAACATGAAGGGATAAACATTGCAGAAGTAACATACTGATCAGAACTTTCCTCTTTACATAGGCAATGCGAAGTGGACAAAAATGAGAAAGTCATGTTTCATTCAGTAACTACCCCCCAAAAAAAAAATGGAATAAGATAATGCTTAAAATTATACTATAATAGGACATTACCCTAGAAGAAAAATATTCATAAATCATTATTGCTCTCCTCCATTATATTTTTCTAATCGCACTAGCTGGCAATATCTAACTACTTAAAGCCAGTGAAATAAGATTTAACCGAGATACATGTAAAATCCAATTAGAAATTGCGTTTTGCAAAATTAAAATTTTGTTATCCATTCGTAGGTATAATAGCTATGATGGTCAGTCCAGGGCTTTGGAGGTGGGATGGAGGCAGCAAGTTTAAGGTGGGTAAAAGAAAAGGCTAAAAGACTATACAAAACCAGGAGGTAGAGACACAAGGAGAAACTACATAGAGGCTACAACAGGACACAAATAGTCAAATAGGTAAAAAAAAAAAAACGAGCTGCTGGAAAGCTCGGGTAAGGAATCGTGACCGTGAATGGCCGAGACACTTTAGGTAGCGTGTGGCATGGGGCTGAAGGGAGTTGAGGCTTGGAGCCGGTTTATGTTTTTGATTTATGCCTAGCCTATCTTTTTATCCTGCCCAATGAAGTTCCTGTCAATTTTCTGGTGGGAAACTCGAGGGCATTCTGGAGACGTGTAACATGTGTTATTAAACTTTTGAGCATACGCTCAAAAAATCATTATACTTTTAAAGTTGATGAGTTTTAGTTAATAAATTATTTTGTGGCCAAAATAGTCACTGAATTTCTTAAAATGTCATTTTTTGCTCATTCTGTTAAATTATTTTATTAGTTTAGTTCTTCTGTTAGTGCGTGTGATGTGCCTCTCACGTGACCTAATCAAGAACAAAATTATCCAAATACAAAATTCAATGTCAACCCTTTTTTTCCCCCTTTTTTTCTCTCTTTCATCTTTTTTTTCATTCTTCCCCTGCAACCTCCATCTCTATCAAATTCCCTTTTGATATCGTCACCCTTCTTCTTTTCTTTCCCTTTTTTTATTTATTTTTTTCCCTTAAAACATCCATTGCTAGTCATTGGCCACCATCATCGCCATCCCAATACCATTTTTTCTCTCTCGTTAATTCTTCCTTCATTCTCTCTTATTCAACAGCAAAACATGGCAAATTTTTACTGTTGACCGAACGCCACCTCAAAGCTTGTCTGGAATAGAAAATTAAGGAGACTTTGATTGTCAAGCGTAGAAAATCAGGGAGGCTCTTTGATCAGTCAGGTGCAAAAGATCGCGAAAGCTTTCTTCTAGCTAGATGTTGCTTCAAAGTCTCAGACTGGTTGACTCGAATTCCAACCCAAATTCCCATTCGTCTCCGATTGTTTCAAACCCCGTCGTCGATCAAAATCTAAAACCCACAAAGCAAAAGGACAGAGAAAATGATATACTTATTAACTAAACTAGGGTATCTTGGGTGTAAAGGATAGGGAGATAGTGGGGAAAGAAGTTGTAAGGGCGAGAAAGATGGCGGGCAAGTGGTAGGAAGGGGATGGGTACGATGTGGTGGTTGGGAGAGATGGGGGGCGAGGTGGTGTGGTAGGAAGGGGATGGGTGCGAGGTGGTGGTCGGGATAGAGGGGGGCGAGGTGGTAGGGAAGTGGTGGTTAGGAGGAGATGAGTTGTATATCGTGGATTTGGGGTGCGAAATAAGGATGGAGTGTTGGTATGCGACAGGAAAATGGTGAAAGGAAAGGTATGGAAGATGAGGTAGTGCTAAGGTGGTGGAAAGGAAAGGAGAGGAGGAGGTGACGGGGAATGGTAAGGGAAGGGATGGGGTTAGGTGAGGCAAGAAGTTGAGCTATTGCAAAATTTTACAATAATTTAATTTTGACCTCAAAATTTTTTTATTTTTTTATTTTGACATTTTAAGAAACATCTCTTTTTTGTTTGTACAATTTTGACCTAGAATGAGTCCCGCAGAAACCTTCACTACACTCGACTTAAAGTAAAGGCACCCAACTCATCAAGTAGGTCTTTTGAGTCTTTCCTTTTGTCACAAATCTGGTAATATGGGGTATTGATTATCCTTAAGTCTACTTTAGCAATCTTTACCCCTGTGTCCAGGGATTCCTGGGGCATGAGTTAAACATATAGTTGATTGCTCTTTCTTTCGATTGAGCGTCGGTACTTTTGCGATGTGCTAAAGGAGTCTCTCTCTGTAGGCGTGCAAAACAACAGAGGCACCGAACTACATCACTTTTACTGATGATGAGCTACCACCCGAAGAAAATGGGCATACGAAGGCTCTTTATGTCACCACGAAATGCAAAGATATGATGGTGGCCGGACACGTAGCTTACCGACATGGGAGTTATGTTGCTGCCAGTCATTGTTATAGATCGACAAGGGACGAGTGGAGTAACGGATCGGCAAGGGACGAGGGGAGTAGGCAGCAAGTAGAGAAACGACAGGTAGTTTACTAAAAGAAAGAATTTCAGTCCAAAATCTTCTCATAGTCTGTGATTCTATTATGCTTCTCCCAATGGGAGCCTTAGAAAGTACATAACATGCACTAACATAACATGCGAACGACTAACAGAGTAATTTAACCAAATGGACAAAAAAAAATTTAGTGACCTTTTTTGCCACAAAATTAGTTTAGTGACTAAAATTCGTACACTTTAAAATATAGTGATCGTTTTGAACGTTTATTAGGCTTTTGGTATAGCAGTTTGAAAATTGGTACGAAAACTGATGCAAATACAGTAATACACTAAACCAAGTGCACCACAATTTATTTTCCTTCTACAATCAAATCCTGATTAACCATTTCAGCAAGTGATGAATCTAATTAAAAGAAACTGAATGACAATCTTTTATTTCCATAAATCACACAAAAAATTGAATAAATTTTCAAAATTAACATAAAATGTGCAGAGGAGAAAAGGTATGGACCTTATTCAAGAGGTTCATTATAAATATGCACCTAGAAAATCAACATAGAACAAAGTAGAGGAATCAAGACAGCTCCATAAGTAATCAGGCGAGTATGATGTTTACTAGTTTCTTGAGTGAGAAAGATGAGAAATTATTTGAGCATAAATAAACTGCTTAAACTTGAGCCAGATTGACAAACATCTTGTACCAAGTTCTTAGAAATCAAGAGCATTTGTAAACAATAGTAAATATTGTGTTTATAAACAATTTTGATAAGAATCGTTAGGAACATGATATAGGTTTCCTTTCACGAATAATAACACTGAGATTTCAAAGATGAAAGACAATCCAAACACCAAACATCAATCTCAAGTTCTTAACAGCAACAAACTCTTCAAAGAGCCTGAGAACTGCAGGAAACAAGTGCGTGTGCAAGTAGTTTGCGAGACAAAAATCAAATAGATGACAGATCTCAGATGACTTAGTGGCGTGAAACAATGTTAATCAATGCGTGGCAATATGGGATATAAAGATTGAAATGCAAAATGTGAGACGAAACTAAGATAATTTTACTATTAGCTACATGTTTATTCAACAAAAGTGGTAGTACTACTTATCAGTTTTCAACAGTTTCTTGATAGATGCAGTTCTACAATCTAATAACCTGGTCCAGCAAAATGATTGTGAGTATCTATCCCAGAACTGGATCTCCAAATGAATTTTGGATGAAATTAAAATCCAGTTATGAATTCAACAACAATATAGGTACTCAGAATTACTTAGGAAAAATCAGATGTCTCGTAGGACAAACTTACCATCAAATAATCATTAGCATCCATGCGAATATTATGTAAAATGTCTATTCTAGACCACCAGACAGACTCGTGGTCTATAATTCAATTCCAAGAAAACAATATACATCAAACCAAACACAATATGTAAAGTCCATCCCAAACATTAGATTATGCTTTTATACCACAAGAAATGCAGGCAGGACTGATTGCTAACTAAAGTCAGAATGAATGTCTTGTGAGGGCTATCAAACATATTTAAACACATCTTTGGCCTGTTAAAACCACTTTATCTACCACTATCAGCAACTCCTATTTCAGCCCTGTCCAAACAACGGGGTACCAATACAACCACAAACAACGTGCCATATTTAAGCTGCCCAAAGAATGGGGAACCAATACTACCAGGGGAGGGAGCTCAACGCAAGCACCATCCAAAGTCACAAATAGGTATCAGAAATGCAAAGAGATAATAGCATTTTCAAGAACTGCTGATTTAAAAACATAGTATCTATTTCATCAGAATATGACGAACAATAAACTAAAACCCAAACATAAGCTAGATCGAAAACAATAATAATAATAATCCATCAGTTCTATTTCATCAGAATAACCAACAACAAACTAGAGAAGAACAAGCAAACAAAAAAAAAACCCGGAGGATTCAAGTTCGGGTCCTGTAAGATCTGCAATTAAAACCTGAGCTTGGTAAAGAACCAGCGGTTTTTACCAGTCTTGAACCTGTCCTCGAAGCGGGCCTTGGTCTCTTTAGCAGCGGAAACCTTCTTGTCGCGGCCCTGGAGGCAATCAGGGGAAACGACGTCCTTGAGATCCACGTCCAGGGTGTAGCGAGTGGGCATGATGTGGTTGTAGTTGACGAGCTTGATGAAGCATTTCACTCTAGACTTCTTGGCTTGCTTTTTGGCGGAATCCTTTCGGATGACTTTCTTCGGGTACTTTGAAATTCCGGCCACCAAGCAGTGTCCGTACGGGCGGTCCCGAGTTCCGTTCGTCGAATGACCTGATTATCACGGCCTTCCGACCGGCGTAACGCCCTTGCAGGAGAATTACTGCCTTATTTGGCTTCAGGAACTTCACCATCTTCGCCTTTGCCGCCGCCGCTGCTGCTGCTGCTGTAGCCGAGCTCTTATCTTTGTCTGCCTCGCTTCGGAGTTAAAACCCTTGACAGAGCAAATGGAGGTGTTTGACACCTTTTTTATATGCTCTTGTTTGAAACCCTAGTGGGCTACTGATGTATGGGCTTTTGGGCCTAGCACAATTGTTTTTCTCTCTCTTTTTTATTTGGGTCCGAAGGCCCAGGGACGAGTTAAGATCTAGAAAGACCCGTATTCGAATGGTTTTTTGTTTCTAGATTTTGTTTCCCCTCTTTTATTTTATTTTTATTTATTTATTTTGGGCTGATGCATGCCAAATACCGTAAGTAAGGCTGCAAGAGGATATTCCAGTTGAGAAGAATTGCTTTAATTGTGTAATTTTAGGAAAATTGATCTAATGTTTTTTTTTTTTTTTTTTGAATTATTTCTTTGTATTTTAAATAATTATACAATATAAAATTATGTGTTTTAAAAGTTGTACTATATAAATTTTTAAAGCCAAATAAATAATTTTCTAAAAGGAATCGTAGAATTCCTCTTAATTTTATAATGTAATATTTGAAACTACGGTTGTTTGACTAGTTTTTGCGTATGAATTTTGTTTAATGATCTGACTTCCGAATAAAATACCCTCATTACTCATTAATTTTGGGGTCCCAAGTATGCAACCCATCCAGAATTTTTTTTGTATTTCCTTCCTAGTAAAGAGGTAAGATCATTACTGGTCATCAAATTTCAAACTTGAACCACAATAAAAATGGGAAAACAAAAAAGTAAAAAATATAAAATAAAGTGCTAATAGCCTTTACCAATTAATGATTTATGACTAATAATCCTTGCCAAATTGTGTACAAATTTGAGGATTGTTTTTTGTAGGAAAAAGTTTAGAAAGAGTATAAATTACTCCCTCTTCATATTTTCATTAATGTATTTTAATAATAATTTTCAAACATACAAAATATAAATTTATAAAACTAATAGTACTTTTTTCAAAATTTTTTTTTTTTGCAAACCAGTAGTACGCTACCTATAGAACGATAAAATATTCTCAAAACTTTGAATAGAGGATATTATTTGAGAATTGAGATGCATTGTGCAGAAACATCTGTACTTAAGGTCCATTATACAATAAACATGGATCCATTACGAAGTGCCGAAGTGGCTAATACATACCCCTGTAACAAATACGACAAATAAAACACTAAATATTCAAATCAAATATGCCAAAATTTTTCCATTTCTTCTCATTTTGGTTTTTTTATCATTCCAAACCAATAGTTGAAATTATAAGGCTGTATTTGGATCAGTGAATTTGAAATGAATGAATTTGTATTGGATAGATTTAAAATGACGCGAAATTTATATAATTTCAAAATCCACTCATTTAATGTTTAAAATTTTACTTTCATTCGTATTGGTGAATTTTAAATCCTTAATTAAATTCAATTCACTTATTTGAATAAATATATGATAAATCAAAATCCATCTAAATTCTTCCATCTAAATGTAACGTAAAAGCACTCTTGCATGCGGTTTTGTAATTATTGGTAATAAAGACTTAATATGAAGGGTCTGTTTGGTGCATTGTAAAAAATTATTTTCAATGAGAAAATATTTTCCATAAGAAACATTTTTAAAAAAAAAAAATTATTTTCCTGATTCAGAATGTAAAACAAATAACTTTCGTAAGTTAGTTCTGAAAGTCATTTTATAAGTAAGTCTTATCTTATTTATTGTGTAATATAGAATGAGTATGACAACTATTGAAATGATTGAAAAATATGTATATTCCGTAACTTTTCAATCATCTAACGGTATGTAATACTGATTCGTAGGGTGAGTAATAAAAAAATTTCATCATTTTAAACCCTAAGATTTTCTTATTATTTTTTTTTTATCATGGCCTTGGTCGTTTATGTGGCCTCTTTTTTTCTTGCAAGAAAACGATGAGTATTAATATGCCCCTTCTATTTTTTAATCCTATAATATTGAATTGCATCTACAATTTGTAGCTCTTAATAGTAGACTATTTGTCATGTACATAGATGATTGTAAATAATAAAAAAATTGGCTACTAGAAGAAAAGACCATTGCAGTGTGGCATGAATAAATGCGGATATACATGCTTGTACAATATTTGGTGGTTGCTATCATGCAAAAATTTTCACCAAATAAAATTGTTATTATGATAAGGATTGAGATATTTTAATTTAAATGTCGAAAATCTCATCTTTGTTATAAAAATTTGATAATTAAAATAATAAAAGTTGAGGCAGAGATTTGAAATAGATAAAGAGAAAAATGACTCCATATTTATTAAAATCACCTATGAAAATACGATCCCTGAAGGACCGTAAATCCCAATAACTAAGTTGGAAATCAAGGAATCATAGAGTGGTTTGAAAATAATTACATGCACAATATTATGTCTTGTTGACAAATTTGTCTATCCTAAGTGCATGTACATTTTGTATGACGATTAGAGAATGCTGAGATTTTAATCATTTAGGGGTGTAAAATGTTTTCTTTGGGAAAATATTATCTGGAGAAAACTATTTCCAGAAAACTTATCCTTTTCCCCATGTTTTTCTGGTGTTTGGTTGGCTAGTGGATGATTTTTATGTAATAACCAGAACTCATAATCTGCAATGAAGATTGTAGCATAAGAAAAACACTCGCCGGCGATCGAGAAGATAGCTGCTTGATATAGCCGTGGTTCCATGATCGATGGTGGGTTTCCTTTTTCTTCTTTATGTGGAGATTGAAGGAATGATTTTTCATTCATAAGTGTGGAAGAGTGAATGCGTGATTGTAGGGAAATCAACTTCCGTAACTCCACACCGCAAGTTATTTTCAGTGTGCGGCTATAAAATATTTTCTGGCAGAAGATGACTTCCATCATCCTACGGCAACCAAACAATAGAAATTGGGGAAAAGATTTTCCAGAAAATATTTTACATCCAAACAAACAGACCCTTAATGAGTTCTATAAACCTTATGAGTTGAATGTTTAATCATGAGAGTATCCTTAATAGATTCATCTATATAAATGTAAAAGTAGGGTCGCTTTTTATGAGAATTGGACTAATTCTTCACCGCAGTTATGAAAACTAAGACAAAGCACAAGGCCATATAACATACTGACCTATGAAATTTGTTTTAGAACACTAAATGATCTATTGTGTGTGTGATATGATTCCATCCTCAAGAGTTATCATTTAAATGTTATGTTCACTTTGACTCTAGTATAGAAATAGTTGAACATATAAGGGTACATTTGGTTGGGTTAAAGATATTTTCTTGAAAATTAGTTTTAAAATTGTTTTTTGTGCCAAACACTCAAAAATATCTCGTGTAAGATATTTTTCAAATTTTCCCTAGATGGTTGAAAATAACTTACAAAATTACTGAATGTAAGTTAGTTTTCACATAGTTCAAGAGTGAAATTAAATCTCAAATTTCTATATTTATAACTTCAATTAGTAAAATTATTTTTGTTTTTAATTTTTGACCCTCACTTTTTCTTTATTATGGATCCTACAATATTATAATTATCATTATATATATTTCAGCTATATTTTCTTATAATTTAATTTTAAACAAAATTATTCTTTTATTAATAAGAATTACTACTAAAATATTTATTACCATTTTTATAGGACTTTTTAACTCATATTGATAAAAATCAAATAGGAAAAATATTTAAAAAAATTATATTTTAGAATTAGAGATACCAAAGGGCCAAGCTGGGCCATCACAGATCAGGCAAGGCCGGCCTGGAATGACAAATTATAGGTTCAGACTCGGCCTCATGCCAAGCCTATCATGGGGTAAGCAAGGGCTAACTCTTGACGTGTCACACTTTCGACTAATTGAAATTATACTAAGTTAAAAGTTATTTTATTTCAAATAAGTACTTCTAAGTTAATAATTATTATTCAAATATAGTAATTAGTTGTGCAAGATATTACTTAGTATTTATTTTGAAGTTAGTACTTAATAGTCCAAGTTAATACTTATTTTATTTTAATGTTTGTTATACTAAGTTGTTCCTTATTATTTGAAATTATTATTAATTAGTACTTCAATTTTCAATACTTGTTATTATAACTTAGTAATTCAAGTTATTAGTTATTAGTACTTCATTACTCCAAGTTAGTATTTATTATACTAAGTTATTATTCTATGTTACTTATCACTACAATTCATTATTTATTATTACAACTCATTATTTATTAATTATATCGGAAAAGTATATAAATGTTTTTAGAAAAAAAAAAAACCACCTTGAGATGATGGAGAGTATGGCATGAAACTCCTATTATGTATATTAATATTTTAATAAAGTACAAGGGGATATGGAGCATTACCTCCAAAAATTACAAACTATAAGACTAATCTACGAAATTAAAAAACAATGAACTACTAGAAAAAAAATCATGTTAGAAAGTACAAAGGGGATATAGAACTTACCTCCAAACTATTTCTAAATATAAAAACCCTATATATAAATCAATTTGTAGGTTAACTACTACCTTCATTATTGTCCAACCCTTGCATCAATTCTTGTTTTTCTTTTTGGGGTCGAACCAATCTTTTAATTGCTCACCATCTCCAAAGTTTTAGGTGTCATTTGAACCCCTTTGTTTTAACTAAAACTCTTTTACGTGCACTAAAAGTATTTTTTCGATCTTCAGGTGCAATTGTAGACATAAGATGAATTAGCAAATTATGAGCAATTTTTGATAAAATAGGATAATCATGACTATTCTTTTACCACCAAAAAAAGAACCCTGGCTTATTTTAAACTACGGGGCAGTTCACATACCATGAAAACTCATCACATTGGCCATATTTTTTAGATGAGGGTTAAAATATGTACTAGTGTTGACGTGATGAGATGGAAATTTTGATTGTGGTGTTGAACTACTAGAAGATGTATTTTGTTTTGAATGTGAGTTTTCCGTGTAAATATCACATAACCCATAAAAAGTTTTTCAGCCCATGCAACAAGTTGTGCTTTGTCTATAAAATAGCATTCGCTACTATGATTAATAAATATATCTTGAAAATCTCTTTAATCCAATAAATTTATTACATGGATAAAAAACACAAGCCAAATAGAATTTCGTCAAACTATTTGTCAACTTTTTTTTTTTTCCTGTGGCACTAACCGACCAAAATAAAGATCAAGTCTATGGTTCATCCTAGATGTCAAAAACTAACTTTTAGTAACACTCAATTGAGGTAAAATTAGATGAGAGGTAGGTTTATAAGTAGTGAATAAAACTTCGACAGCATACTCAAAAGTTGGGTTAATTACACTTTACCTTCTTAAACTTTAGCGTCACTATCACTTTTGTATATAATGTTATTTTTTAAGCACTTAAATCCTTTAACTAACAGTCAACCCAAACAGGGCAATAAAATTGACTAAATAAACAAATATACCCTTGGGTTATTTGCATTGTACATTGTTAAACTTAAAGTTTTTAACACTTTAGTTTCTAATATTAATTTTGGAGACCCATTCTCATTTACCAATTTTTATTCTATTCTTTTTATATTTTCTTGCTTTGATTTGCTTTAAATTTCTCTATTAATTATGAAAAATTATTATTTGGTCCTGATCCACAGTCTTACTCGTAAATCTTTTGGTTAAATTAATAGGCACACCTTTTTTTATATATATTAGGATATATTATTTAACATATATGTGTGACTCCTATTTAAACCTCAAGATCCACAAATAAAGTCAAGAATTAGATCCAAATAAGAGTATCCTTCTAACCACTACCAGCACAACATTATCAAACTAATTCACTCTATTTTCTTTCTTCTTTCAAATTATAGTTTTTAGATTCTAATTGTGCACAAATAAATTTAAAGATTTCAAATTATTTTAAAATTCTAGATTTATAGGTATATATGTCCATGGAGTCAAAATTTCAGCCTAAGGAAACTATTATATTCGAGAAACATGACTTGGTTATAAATGATACTTCATCTAAGGGTTTCAGTGTTAAAAAAAAACCATGTTGGTTATGTAATGTCATATTTTTTAACTAATTATGATAAAAAAAGATTGATTAGCAAATACACAAAATTCAACATACAAGCATCTCGTTGGATTAGATTACATGAATTATTTTTTTCCTTGTTGAAAAATAAATCCTTGAAACTAAAATAAAAAATATAATAAATAGGATTAGAATTATCAAAAATATAAAACCGGTCTTAATCAAAGGACTTTACAGCTCAAAAAATAAAATTGTGGACAAAAATATTAGTTGCACTAAAGTTTAAGAGGTATAGTGTAATTAAACAAAAACAAGAATAAAATAAAATGGGGGTAGAATAGTCAAAATATTCAGTTGTCATATCGAAAGCGGTTAAGTGCTCAAAAGATAACGTTAGGGACTAAAGTATTAGTGATGTTAAAATTTAAGGGGGTAAAGTATAATTGATCCCTCAAAAGCCTTTAATTTTTTTTTTAACTATTATTTAACTTTTGTGAAATCATATTCAATTAAAAAAGTATCATTACTTGAACCAATGTCTAGTTATAAAATGAAAGTAGCAATTTTTCATAACCAAATATGTACTTTATAACATTTGACTAGTAGAATTCTATCTAGTTGATACATTCACTTTAAATTTTTTAAAATTTCAAGTGGTTTTCCAAATATATATATATATATATATATATATATATATATTTTATGTATGTATGTATAAAATCTTAATCTTATAAATTTAATGTGAAATAGCAATGACATTTTAATTTGAGTAACCAATCTTTCAACAACTTGTAATCATTTTGAACACATAAATAAATATATAACATACACATTTATTATGAAATAAATCAACACCCAAAATATATTTAACAGCATCTTTCAAGAAAGGCGTGCATGGAGTATTATTTGAAGCATTATAAAAAAAAAAATAGTAAAATTTTGTCTTATAAGCCACATTCACGTGTAGTAGATAAAATGACCTGGCAATCTAATAAATGGCATTATAAGAGTATTTAAATTTTTGAAAACTAGTAATTATTTTTTCTAAATGAAAATGTGCATCTATCTAATATGTAGTGACACAAATATATTGTTCATTTATAATTGCTTTCCATGAATTATAATTAAGTGCCATTGTAAAATTAGTTGATGCAAATATAGCTACAAATTTATCTTTCTTTTCTCTATATATTTTTTTCTTATCATTTTTCTTCAGGACATTATGCCCATAGTGTATCTAAATTGGTCCTTTTGCTTATAATAAAAGGTAATTCATCTCTAATTATTTATTTAGTCATTTCCTTTATTTTTTTTCACATGAGTATCTAAAATTATCAATTATTTGACCTTGTATGGTGTGTGTTTGCAGCATTTTTTATTGTGTTTGAACATCACTATTTTTATTGTGTTTGAACATCACTATTTTTTCACATGATCTATATTTTGCTACTTCATTTATTTCACCTTTTCCAAGAATTCCCAAATGGCAATTTTAGTTTTAGCGGTAGATTACTTAGTAAATCTACCACGAGTATCTCATTTGGTTATCAATATTAGCTAATTCAACAAAAAAAAATAGGAACGTTGTGGTGTGGGAAGGGGAGGGGTATGTGAACTTCCTGCATTATCCATTTTATACTAAATTAAAACGTTATAAAACAAAGAAACTAATAAAGTGAAATAAAAAAAAAACTAGAAATGCAATTTAAGAATGAAATAAATAAATTTAGTTGGAAGAAAAATAAAGAATACTTCCTCTGTCCCGAATGAATGGGCACTTTTGGAGAATTGCCTTGTTATGCACAGTGGACAATTTTTCAAAAGCTGGCACTTTGGTGTCCAACTATAACCATGAAAAAGTTAACTGAATCATTTCCGCCACTTGACCTTGAAACTTTCTTGACTTGTGGGATCATTCATTTAATGCACGTTATATAAACAAGTCCAATTGGGCAAGTCTCCAAGAATGCATGCATGTGAAGGAATGAGAGTTTTGTTGGTAAGCGCTTCCTGCTTACTTGAGTGCAAACCACAAAGAAATGATTAAAAAGCTGTCGGACCATTAATATATTTTTCAAACGAAAGAAACTAGAGGTATAAGGAGAAAATAATTGAAAAATTCTTTGTTAGATTTGGAGGTGATAAATATATTGAAACAGACGGAAAGTGAGTGTATGACATTTTAAATAGGACGAATAGAGTACTAATTTGTTAAAAAATAATACTAATCTCGTAATAAACAATCTACTGTAAAAGCTAATAAAGATAAGTAAAATAAAGAATACTAAAGTAAACTAAATATCAAATAAAGAAAGCTAACTAATAAAGATAAGTAAAATAAAGAATACTAAAGTAAACTAAATATAAAATAAAGAAAGGTAAATAAACAAACCCTAAATATCAAATATCTCTCATCTTCCTAATATTAATTTTCCTTTTATCTTCTAAGTGTCGAAAAAATGTATTGAGATCGGATTTTTCATGTAAAATGGTATCCAATTAAACAGACTTTAAGTGAAAGTTTAAAAGCATTCTCACTTTCATTATGCAGGAGTTTTTTATTTTTACCCTGCTGTGTATCACATTATACTTTATTAAAATAAGTGCGGATTGTTAGAGTATTTTAATAAAAAAAAAAAATCTGCACATTACTTGCAAGCTATTCAGTTGCAATTTACCAACACAATTGGGGAGTAAACATTTGTAACGGTTATATGGATATTTTAATATTATTGTGACTACTGTACATTGACGAACAAGTGACAATATAGTTTTCTATCTGAAAATTGTGTATTGATTAGATATTAAAGTTAGTATTATAACTCGATCATTTTTTAAACTTATAAATTGAGTCGCTTCCAATACTTTGAGATAGAATGCTCTCAGTTTCTTCAAGATAAAAGTATTATATACAACTAAAAAGCTTACTAGAAATATATGGACAAAACCCGAAGTTGTGTAAAGTTTTAGTTCTATCCCGCTGGTAGATGGTGGTGTAGAATGGAGTAAACTACATTAGAGAAGTTATTATATCTAAAGGCGACGTTCTATAACTTACTACATAGAAAATTAACTTCGTAAGAGGGAGTGAATTGATTCGTGCCTTATCCCATATCGCTTGAATGATATGCATGGTATTGCATACTTACATTTTAGATGTTAAGTTGAGTTTATAAGATTTATGTTGGTATTTTTTGTGTTTAATTTTTTTTAAAATGTTAATGTCTTATTAACATGTTTTGGTTAATGCACAACCAAGAGATATATAATTTAAGGAGGGTGGAGTTTAACTTTTAATTATTAACAAAGATCCCACCATCAATACTGCATAACCTACCGATGAAACAAATTATTAACATCACCTAAAAATTACCAGAAAAACATTTTCATCCATAAACTAGTCTGCTGCCTACTAAGTTTTCGTCACTGGTGCAACTTCCCCTTCTACCAGATTAGGCCAAAAAAAGGCACTAGAAGATTAACTATCAGTTCCAAACATCATGTTGTAAACAAAGTGAACTGAACCATAACACAAACAAGATATCTCACCACCTACATAAATTATGTTCATACAAAATGTTTGCATAACATCATGACTTAAAAAGAATTAGTGTTCCAAGTTAACAACCATGAAGGTAAACTTGAAATGAGCATTGAAGTAGAGGTAAGTACATTATTATTTAGGTTATATATCACTATCTACATAAAAAGGGAGGAATGCCAACTGCTTGTAAAAATTCTCATTTTACCCTTAGTTTAACCTTATTTCCAATTTTAGAGACTTAAAATCACTCATACGGATAATTTTATTGCCAATTGTATCCGACTTTTAACGTTAAATGGGACTTTATTTCTCTCCTGCATTCTTACAATTGGTCATGCTCCCATTGTCAATGTTTTCATAGGCACCTGACCATTTCTAGACCTACCATTTTTTTTAAAAAAATTTCTTTTCATCTCTTATGTCAAATTTAACTTCTTTCCATTTTATTTTTTCTTCTTTTATTTCCAGTGTTTTAGTAGTAAAATAATAGGGGATCCATTTAAATTGTGAATAATAGGTAATTATTTGGGCAATAATATTGGGTCAAATTCTTTTGGTAATTTTTTAAAATAATGCTAACTTTTGAAATAATAAAATAATCGTTTGGGTACAAATAATATTTCTAAAATAATCATTTGAATTACAAATAATGAATGCCTATGATTTGATTTTTCCCATTTTTGGAACCTAAAACAATTCCAACCTCATAAATCAACATTTTTTCACATTATTTTCACATTGAGGAGTTATAAAGTCATTTTTTGTTTTCGTGTCAAACTGGAGCTTTTTGGGGGCTTGAACATTTACATCTTCCAAAAATACCTTCCAAACTTATTCCAGACCTTTCTGCCAAGTGTTCGGTGGCTTATTTTGGTTGTTACTAGATAATGAATGTTCGAACTATAGAACAGTTTGTGAAAAACTACAACAAAATTTATTCAACTCTTGCCAATATGTTCATCACCTATCAAGCTGTATTAATTCAACTAACCAAGTTAACAAATTTAAGAGAATCTATTTTGCCCATGTCAAACATGGGGAGTCTTTGAAAGTTCCACTCTATTGCCTGACAACCAAAGGGTGCAAATCACCAATACAAGCAAAAAATGTGCTGCTATGAAGGGGGTTTCACCAAACTCAATTCAATGCAATATCATGAATTTCTAAAAAAAAAAAAAAAAATCCTAATGCTTATTATTCTTAATAGATACCAAATACATAAAACTAGACTGACATTTACACGAAAGAAAGCAAGTATAGCATATAGTTGCACATTAAATACCCAAAATCAAGGCGCAAATGTTTAAGCAATTAATAAAAAAGAAACAAATTCATCTTGTTCGGATCCATTTTATGTCCATCCGTAGATACACACATTGATGTCATGTTAAAGAGTATATTAAGTGGTTCAAGAAAGTTAGCTCAAAATCTTGAGCCTTTTCATGCCTCTTCTTGAAATATGTATCACATAAATTATTAAAAGAAATCCATCATCCTTTGATCAGCTACTTAACATAATCAGAAATATAGACCGGTTCTAAAAATGGTGGGAGACTACACCTTAGAATCTCATTCGCAAGTACATTCATCAATTTAAAATTATAATCATTCACCCTATTTACAAACTCCTCTTTTCCCTTCATTCTAAGATTTGCATAAAATTACATGACCACATCTGAGTGCATTTTTTCATTTAAAAAATAGTAGAGTGTCCCAATTTTGAAAAGTAAAGTGCACACTACTAGAAAATCAGTGCCTTTTGCAAATAAAATTTGTGATGGATTTTTAGAAAAAAATTCATCGCTAAGGGGCTTACTGAAAAATTTTATAATGGAAAAAATCTATTGCTAAATACCGTGTTGTTAATGTGTTGCAACAGAATTACCAACGGAATAATACCAATGGATTTGCCACTATAATTTTGCAAAGGATATTTTGTTCGTAATTTAGCAATGGATTTTTGCGTTGGTACATAGCAACGGATTTCTAATTTGTTGGTAAACTAGCAATGGAAGAAAACACACACACCAATTACGTTGGTACATAGCAACAGATTTTTCGTTGAACAATAAAAAACACACAATTCAATCCTATTTCTTCAAAAAAAAAAAAAGTACCAATTATGTCAAAAAATAAACAAATAGGAAAATGAAAGATTCGAGTAAAAGGTGAAATCTTTAATAGAAGAAATGTACAATATAGAGACGTAAATTGAAGAGGGGGGAAAATGAATAACCAGCGAGGGTTAGAAGTGTGGAGATAAAGCAAGTTTAAGTATCATCTTGAATGAGGTCAATCCCAGAGCAAGAAAGAAAAGGAGAAAGCTGCTATTTGTCTCTATTTTTCCTACTACTAATCCATAGTCTTTGTAGAAGATCAAGCCTCCTGATTTTTGATTGATGGTGGCGGCTTGAGAGAAGAGAAAGAAAACGGGGCCGAAAAAAAGTGGGGGAAAGGGAAGTAAAGACGAGGGTTGGAGGGATTTTAAGAGATAAGAAAGGTTGAAGGTGGAGGTGGTAGTGGAAACGTGAAGGAGAGATGGAGAAAACAGTTGGGGGAATGAGATTTGAGATCTGCTTTTTGGAACATTCTTGCTTGGAGTGGGTCTTTGGCCTATGTGATAGACCCCTTGGTCCTGAAAAGACCACATTATCCATTAGGGTAATGTGGCTTCCTCACGACTAACGGATTCATACACTGTAGGATGGAGTAATTCTAAGAAAGAATTTCCCAATATTTAGTATTTAATCGATCTCGTAGCAACAGAAATATCCATTGCTATACCATTCAGGATGAAGTTAATTTTTTTCTTAAAACATATACCAACAGAAAAATTCATAGCTAACCATTACAATCGATCTCACAAATTTTTTCTAATAGTAGCAACAGAAATATCCGTTACTTTGTAGTTAACAAAATAGTCAATATTTAACTTTTTCCACAAAAATTGCCATTGGAAATGGTAAAAGAAAATTTGCAGAATATATATATATATATATATATATTTAAACAAATCTATTGTTATTTTTGTTGCAATTATCAACGGATTTTTTCTATTGTCAAATTCTGTTGCTAAACGGCATTTTTCTAGTAGTAACCCATTCAGAATGCATTTCATGAATTTTATTGTCAGAACTTCTTTGAAAACCAAAGATCTTACCATTTCAAAGCCATCTATTTTGTTTGTCCACTGTTGTGTCATCGATGAATTGAGGGATTGGATCTGGTGACTCCCTCTGCGAACTTCTTCCCTTCCTTGAGCACATTTACCTCTTCTTGATGCTTGCTTCCTTCTAGCTATAGAAAGCTTGAAAGTAGATTGTTTGGGTATTAGGTATTGGGTAGGGTTTTCTAACCTCCAACACTCTCTTACAATTGCAATACCAAAGTTCAATGTTTTTTGTCAAACCCTCAAAATAGGTGTTTTCTATCTGAATAGGTGCAATGTAGTTGTCAATTGCACTTGATAATGGTTATTTGGTGACAATTTTGGGTGGGTTTGGGTTCAGGGTTTTAGGGAAAATGGGAGAAGAATTGGGGTTTATGGTAATCAGATTTGATTTTAAAACTAAGTTGATTAACGTCATAAGTTGTTCGAAGTTGGGCTTCCAAACATTGGACAGACTCTTTGTCCATGTTTTGGCTTTTGTTTTTGGACAAGAGACAAGTGTTCGGCCATCCGAATAACCCATACTCCTATTTATTATGAAAATAGAAATTTCAAACGTCCAACTAACCTAAGGCTTCCAAAGAGTAAACTACCGAAGTAGAAGTTTTGGATAGTGGATATAAATTAGTCACTTGTGTTTGAAAAGCTTGCTTAGTTTTTTCAATCTGAATGATGTCAAGTATAAAAGTTTACTGAAGATAAATTGAATACTATTGTAGGCATTTCAAAAAGTGGTAAAAACCTAAGTACCATTCTGTAGGCTGAATCGACTAGGTAGCATTTAACTTGTGGCTTATAAAAAATAAATCTGTTATGTTTAGATACAAGCCATAGCCCTAAACTTAAAACAAACACAATATTTACCTACCTGTGGAAATAGAAATCCATTTGAGCTTGTCAAGAAGTGGTTTAGAACTCGTGTATCGTGTGCACTACCTTTCCAACCCACATACACAAACATGAAGTTCAATAGAGATTGTGCACAGCTAAAACTTTTTGAGATTGAGTACCATGACTATTTGTATATGGCACTAGCTGATGAAGAGGTGCATGTGATGGAAGATACTTTCCATCTATGGCTCCAATTGCTCCATTTTTAATGACCTAGATACAAGTAAGATAATTTTAGGGTAGTCATACAGTGAATGACATAATAATTCACTTATCTCAAACCATGGATAAACCTTGGGTCCCGTCATAAACCATGGATAATTTTAGGGTAGTAGTGAATGACATAATAATTCACTTATCTCAAACCATGGATAAACTTTGGGTCCCATCATGTGCGATTCTGGATTACGTGCTGGTTCCTCGGATGTAATGTTAGTAGCCCCAAATTTGCATAGGCCATATATCACTTTGTGTGTGTTGTGCCAAATTGTTTCGGTCGAGTGTTGGAATCTCTCGGTTAATGCCCAAATACAATGTCCTTGGCTTAGAAAAATTGAAGTTATGGCCAATGATTCCTTAATCGTTAGGTGCTTGTGCAGATTTTGGGGTAAAAATTCATGGTCTAGAAGGACATTGCAAAGACACATGAAGTTGGTCACGGTAATTCTATAATTTTCCACGAGTTGTGTTGAGTGTCCATGTATTAGTTCGTTGGCCCACTGTCTATCGCTCAAAGCAGAAGTCCTACATTAGTTCTACCCATATAGTTTATTTGCCATATTCATCAATAAAAAGCAAAAAGTAACGATGCTGCCTACATAAGAAGATCATCAACCACATCCCATTCATTTTGTGCTATTTGTGGGGGAATGCAATAAAACGAATTAGTGTTATTCCACAAAAAAGACCAATTCATGTTCCACTCCAAAATAAATCTGCACAAATATGGAAAACATATTTTGGTTTGAGTTCGGTAAGTAATCAGTGTTTCAAATCACAAACCAATTGATTATTATTGGAAAAGTACATATGTTTTCATGCCCATTAGTCTGGATATCCAATGCAAAAGTAATTGTCTAATCATGAACTATTGAAACTCAGGTAGAATGTTGACAAAACACAAATAAATAACATGGAATATCTGAATTTGGCATCGACCCATGAACATAAGTCACCCTACAGAAGAAATTGTTTCAAATAGTTAAACTTTGCAGATTAGGCAATCTGCACGACTAGGTCACAATTGCAAATAAAACAAAACTACTGCAAACACTAGAGTAAAACCAAAGGCTATTGTCAACAACTAAACAAGTGGTTTGATCCAACACAAACAAATATTTAACAAAGCTAAATAAAAGTAACAAATCATGATTCATAAGCCTACTAGGAGTTTTAAGGTTTAGTTCAACTAATGACCCATTAGCAGTCATGAACAACAATAATTGGAAACAAGCCAAAGTTGATCAAGACGACACCACGATTCTTTATCCTTATTTGATTAACCCTAAAAAGCTGTTCATTACAATCAAAACCCAAGAATATATTTTGGTAGGTGTAATTAAGCACACACTCCACAAGGTCCAACTTAAAATATGTGTCATCCAAGTTCAAGTCATTGACCAATTGTTGTGTTATATTCATAGATTGTGCCCTTTCCTTCTTTTCTTGGATATGCATTGAAGACAACCTATTGAAATTGTTCAACTTTTGATTATAGAGCTTATTGTCACTCCTTGCTGATTTGTAGGAAACTTTTGTTCCCTCATTTTTTTGGAGTTGCATCCAAGTGGGAAAAATGGGCGCTTAAATAACATGTTTGGCTAGTAAGGTTGGTTGTCTTTAAAGTAAGGGATAGAAAAAGCCTATTGAGTAGAAGAGGAGGCTGCTTTTCCTTTTCCTTTTCGGATCTTTTGCATTGTGACTCGTCTACGAGGGGTCCATAACTTCCTGGGAACTTGAGTGACTGAGGATAGGGTAAATGTATTAGTAGCTATTTTTCCTACCATTATCTCCATGAGGCAGACATAAATGCCACATGGATGTCTATTCCAAAAAGAATTGCATTGTATATTGGCTGTGGGAAGTAAAAAATCAAAATTGTAGGTGAGACACAAGTTAACTCTGAACCCAGAAATGGTGGTAAAAAAGAAGTTAATCTAACAAGCAGCAAATACAACTAGGGTCAAATAATACGTAACACAAGCCATCCTATTGCTCCCTATTGGCAATAAAGTAAAACTCATTTTCATTCCAACCAATCTTGGTTTCTTTGTGCCTTGTTCACAACCCTATTAGATGGTCAAAACAATGCCATTTGTCAACAAGCCTATATTACTTAGGCTTCGGTTTCTCCCAGCTGATGGTGATAGTGTAAGTAATTTGCATAAGTTGAGATAGGGAACTTCATTTTGACTAGTCCCACAATTGGGGTCCCACATACCCTCCCGCATCCAATCAACTAGTGTTGAGACAAATTGCATCATCTTAACCCCATTTCACTCATATTTGTCATTAATCTAACATGTTTAGAACAATCATTTTTGAAGGATTATATGTAATACTTTTAGTACATTAGGTAAAGTTTGAAATGAATGACACATAATGATAATTACAAGATACGAATATAATACAAAACAAATAATATCAAACAATTTTAAATAGTGAGAATAATCATATATAAATATAATAAAGTCGTAACTCACATTCTCTCTCCAATTCTCTTTCTAATCCTATATGACACAAGAAAAAACTTTACAAAGTTACATTTCAAAGTCACTTTTCAAAGAATTGTACCAGTTCGTGGTAAGATCTTATCAAATCATGACCCCCTTGATTTTAGATTCTCAGCTGGATTGCTTTCTTTTTTTGCCAAATCTAGTGACGCATCAGTGACTTTTATTTGTCACTTTGTATAGATACACTGTTGGCACAATATGACTAGAACTTGACTTCTACTTGCTCTCTCAACTCTTCCACCAATTTCTCTACCTCATATTCTCTCTCTTCTAATTTAAGCCTCCCACTAATTTCTCTATTTTCTCTTCCTTCCCTTCCCTAATTCATACCCCACTCTTTCCCTTCTTTCACCAGATTCATCCCTTCCATGTTGTCAATTTCAAACCAAAAAAATCCTAATCTATCTATTTTAATTTAAAATTAGTCTCAATTTTTTTATTCAAAATTTACTACCTTTATCTGCTCATTATCCTTCCTCTTCAATTCAAAATAAAAAAATTTGAGTCTATCTATTTTAAATTTCAAAAGATGACTTCAACCTATCAAAGTGTAGACGTTATGGCAACAATGAATCTTGTCTGTCCTACCACAACCTTTTTAATTTCTCCTCAAATGTAGATGTAGAGAAAAGAAAAGAAATGAGACAATTTTTTTTTTAGAAAACAAGATCACGTCGTGGTTGTGATGGCTGTAGTGGTGCTGCATTAGAGATTCAAGATGCTTGATGGCGAAGATCCGGCTCTTTCCTCAATTGATACTCTCTTACTTTTGGCCTTTTCAATTTTTTTATTTGATTTTTGAATTTGCTGCTCCTATAATGATCGATTTATACATCTATATTCTAATTTAGTTATTTTAAGTCCTTTTTTTTTTTTATTCTTTTGAATTTTGACCAGATTCCATCCAATTATCCTTCTTCAACTGATATCAGGTATCTTCCGTCTTAAACTTTGTTCAATCTGCAATTATAATTAATTCTAACATGTTACTTAATTTGGTCCTACTTCCTCTTCTTTTTGATATTTTTTCACACAGTTTCATTATTTTCTGATTTTTTTGTGTTTCTTGGGTTCAGAATACTCAGATGTATGCAGAATGTATTTCTTATTCATTTTTTGTTTATGAGTTTTGATGAATGTATTAATGAAGATAGTGACATGAATGATGAACATGATTTTCGCTTGCATTTTTAGGTAGTTAATTTTCTTTTGATTATTATTACCTCTCTGCAAAAGGAAAGCAATGTTAGTTTACCGGAACAAACGTATATAGATGTATATATGTTTGACTTGGATTAGCAGGTTAGCAAGTAGTACTAAGATTGGTCAGTACAAAATTTGAAAAATGAGGTAAACTAGAATGGGGTGATTCTTTTTGTGTTTTTTTGTCCTTCCCTTCCATGGTGATTTTTTTTGTTTATATATATCAAATCTCTACAGATTTTTCCTTTTTTTTTTTGGCATTTTCATTTGTTGTTGTGATTATTATTTTAGTTGTTCTTCGTATGTGTTTGAAGTTTTAGCTCTTTTCGGGTGAACTTATTAACTTTAAAAGAAATATAAGGACAACAAAATCATTGAATCTAGCACCAATCTAGATGCCCTACAATATACCATGTTTTTTCAATTTAAACTTGGGTTGTATTCTGATCAAGTTTTGTTTTTCCCATTTGGAGCGAGACAGGTAAGTACCTTTGTTAGAGAGAGAGAGAGAGAGTTGGGTGGGAGTTTAATGCAATGAAATTTGTATGCCAATCAATGTGCCACAACAAGCATAAGTAACATTTAGTCTTTCACATTTTCCATATGACAGTAGTTCACTCATTTTATATTCACTTTTAATGCGTTAAATGCTCGAGTCCAAGAACTTCTAATGTTCTTTGTTAGTTGTAATTATGTCATAAAAGGGATGGCAAGAGGTTATTTTTGGTATAACTTCATCGGGCAAGTAGTGATTAATTGTGACGGATACAATTAACTAATTATATTCTCACCTAATCAAAATTGGGGACTGTCATGATAAAGTCCTTCAGTGGTTGTTTTTATCTCTTATATATGTCATTATCTATTTTATTCTAGATGGGACCATACAGGTGTATGTTGTTCATGATGCTTCAAATATTTTCTAGATTAGGTTTAACGTATGTAACTTTTTCTATTGCTTGATACTCATTATTCCAATAATGAAAACATGGTTTTGTTAGCAAAGCAAAGTAATTAGTCAGTTAAATAGTTTTAACCAATTTCATACTCACTGTGGCTGTTGTTAGTGTTGTTATTCTACTGCTAAGGAGTGACGTCGAGAAATTAGCAACCATCTTCAGACGCAATGTCCGAGATATGTCATTGGCTTGAGAAAGAGTCTGCTTTTGCTGCAATATAGGCCTTCCTTATCTATCCTAATATTCTCCATTGTACTCTATGGTCTTATAAAGCATTGCAACACGGTTCTCGGAAGTCACTCACAACCTTCAATTCATAAAGCATTGCAAGCATTATCTTCAAAAAAAGGTTTGACCTTTTTCTTATTTTCGTTCTATTTTCTCTATTTAACTAAAGTAAAAAATTTAGTTTTTCATTTGCTTGAGCATTGATTTCCTATGAGGATGGTTTCTAATTGATTAGTTTTGCTCTTATTAGGAAATCTTATGGCTGCAAAGTGATGGACATTTCTGGACATGTCTAATTTACACCTGTGTTTCTCTATAATGCATTGTGAGTGATGGATAAGATTTTTTTTAGCCTTTCTCGACTGTGTTTTTGTGAAATATTATAATGTTTTTAGTAACTATTAATTGTTTGACAAAATATCTGGATGAAAAATATAAAGGTCGTTAGAAAGAAAAGTCAATCCTTTTGTTTACATTTTACATAATATAAGTGTAGGTTTAAAGATGGAATCTTGGTGGCAACCTTAGGTATAATGCTACGTCTAGCTATACTCATGATGATTAATTCACTAGTCTCAATTCTTAATCTCTGTAGTCAATCATCAATTATCTCAGAGCTACCACGATTGACATAAATTACATAAACATTGTTCGAGTAATATTCAACTCTCAACCATTTTTAGTTTCATTTTTTTTGCGTTTTTAAAATTATTAAATTCTTGAGCTATTGTTGTGTACTATAATGTGTTGTTATTTTTATGAATATATCATGTTGGAAACTCTTAAGCATTTTCATGTGTATCGTGGCATTTAATCTAAGAAATGATTTTGATATTTTTAGACAAATATGTTAATTACTTTATTTAACTTTTAGAAGTCTATTTAGCTTTTATGGTTTAATAACATGCCCAAAAGTGCATGGGTTTAATTGAAATTATCTTTGTTTTCGATGCTTGGGAATTGATTTCAGCTTATCATTAGTTTTGAACTCCATTTAACACATGAAACTTTTAGATTATTAATTTGAACACATCTAGATTATGTACAATAGTATGCAATTTTGACTATTTGGTCACATGTTTGTGCAATGCTTAAGTCATACTAGATTGTTTCTTTAATTGATAAAACTTTCTATTTTCATTTTGTTCTTTTTAATCCATAAGTATATCTAAATATATTTATACACACAACAACGGTGATGTGTGTGTGAGACTTGCCTGGAGATATATTTTTTGCAAATGGTTTACAATTTTAATTTATATGTAATTGCTTTTATGGAGAGTTGTAGGATTAGTTGCATAATTAATTAATTGTGGAGATACACAATATTCCATCTTCTTAGCTGCTGTAACTACAGATTGGCTTGACGGATATCTTGCTCGAACAGTAGGTTTTCTCCAGGAAAAAAACAAATATAAAGAATAAATGTTAGGACCCTTTGATGTAAGTTGTGTTTCTAATCTCATGACTTACCATTGTCTTTATGGTGTTTCAGATGAAACAAGGAATTGCATTTGGAGCAATTTTTCCAGGAAGGGCAAACAATAGGATAAACATTATAGAAGCTTCATATGTTGTCTTAGCTCAACATGCGTTGATAATTTTGTCATTTTGGTTTTCCAGTTGGGATAATAACAAAGCAAGGCTCAATAATTTAGTGGTCATAAAAAGAAGATATAGCTTGGTTGCTATAGTACTGATAGTGGTTCTTGTTAGCCTATCTTTGTTTATTCTTACAGTTCTGATATGTATATCATGCCTTCCGTACTATATTTGTATCTATGTAAAAATTAAATAGAAAGGTCATTAAGTTATTATTGTTTTTGGCTATTAAATGTCAGTTATGAAGTTGCTAATTATTTTTACTCGTTTGTTATAAATGCACAAGTTCAAGTATGTGAAATATAAGTGTAATACTCTTAGCTATTTTATCGATAAAATAGTTTAAACATTTCAATGTTGAAGTCATACATTATTAGATATTTCAATTATGTTGAAAAGTATCATTTAATCGTTCCCGTACAAAGTACGGGTTAAAAAACTAGTTAGTATAGGATTGTGAACTACAGCCAATTGTATGATAATAGAATGAATAACATATACATAATAATTTAATACCTTGTAGTAATTAAGCAAACATTGCTTCTAGTTTTTTGATTTGCAAATTGAGCGTACTGAAGGGGGTGAGGCATCTCTTGTCAATATAACTATTATGACAATTGGTGTTAGGATATTAGTTTAGATGACTTAAAAATATGTATAACTTAAGCATAAACGTAACATACCTAAGTCACCTCGTACTCTTTACCTTTTATAGGGTATTTACTTCATGGAGGTTATTCTTGTAAAGGAAGATCAAAACACGTAAGGCTGAAAAACCGAACACAACTTAACAACAAGCCAACCTCCTTTGTTATCATAACCAAGAGAATTGTTAATCAATTCTTTTCATTATGTCCCAAATCTTTCATGTGTTCATTTCTAATACAATGGTCACAACAAACATACTACTAATTCAGCAATTAAAAGAAAATGTGTCCTAACTCTGTCATTAACATACGAAGCCGAGAATGCCAAATATTTCAATCTAAGGAAAATTAAGCTAGCATCTATAATTTAGAACAAATTTAGCCGTTAAGTCCTAATTTGGCCACATATTGAACAAATTTAACCGTTAAGAGATAATCTTTGCAAATTGAACAAATATGGCCACTTAATTTTTCAAAGCTTATAAACCTCACAATAATTTTTGGTTAATACCCTAAAACCCTAACCACAATGCTCATAAATACAATCACAAATCTACTAGATCTGGTGAAAATAAATGACATACTCATGAATCGACAAAAGCATATACAAGGAACCAAAAAGTTAAGCAATAAACAAAGAAATACGGTAGATAGATATAACAAGAATTGCCAAACTTTGAAAAGGATTCCACCAGAGAGAGAGATGAAGAAGGAAGGAGAGGGCATTGTTGAAAGAGTCAAAGCTAAAACACTACATTTACAACAAAAATTTTGAGAGAATCATCTTCAAATCCATGTAGCTGGATGTTTTTTGACTCGAATAGCTGTATTTGAAAGTGTAATGCATTGTTAAGCTTGTGAGTTTAATCCTGGAGAAGTTACAGGTACAATCTAAAAAAATTATGAAGAACCTTTAATACAGAGATTCTGTCAGTTGTTCGAACGTTGACATCTAATAGGCCAATAGATTAAAAAGAATTCGATATTGTGCTTTCCAACTAATAGTCGTTAAGCGCTAATTTAAACCCTTCGATTAATGTACTTCAGGAAATGTCGAACATCAGAGATTCAAAGGCTTCCAATATGCCAAAAATAGACCGGTATTGAATATATTTTTATTTTGTTCAAATTCGTTTACATAATTACTTATTAAATAGTTTGTAAACTATAAATTATAAATTGGACATAAGTAGTCTAAGTAAAGGATAGACTAAATAATAAACAAGACAAATTATGAATAGTGTGAAATATTATTTTGAGAATAATACCTGCTGACCAATTAAACATTATTTCATGCTAATCATATATTATTTGGCAAATAATTTTTATTATTTGCAATTTAAACTAACAAATAGTCTTCTTGAAAAACTTTCATGTATGACCCTACAACTTTAGTTGTAAACAAACTTCTTTCTTTGAATGCAAAAATTCTACAATCCAATAGTGTCTGTTTGGTTCACGGACTGGATGAAATAAAACTAATGTCTCATTCTCGAACTATTAGTCCTTGGATAAATCATCCCTGATGAATTGTCCATATTATCTTGTGTTTGTTTAGTATTGAGTAGCATGAGATATACTAAAAATAATATTATCTTGCATTTGGTTGGGAATCAAATTAGATTGAATTACTATTTTACTGGCTAAAATATCCCTAAGTTTGTGCATTATTTTTGGTAATCTAATAAATAATATTCAAATAATATTATAGTAATTATAATATACTAAAAAATGAATTGACAATTAAATAATTCTTATTATATAGAATATTAGTGGTCTTTTTTCTTTAACTAAATATAGGGTCAATTACAGAATTTACCCTAATAATAAGAGACTTTTACTCTTCCTATGATCATTTATAGATGTATATCTATAATTTTTTTGTCTTTTTTGTTAATTTTTAAAATAATTTTGTTATTATACAAATTAGGGTCTAATATTAAATGGTCTTTTCCCTTATCCTACCCATTTGTAGGGGTATTTGTACATATCTTTAGGTAATCAAAATTTTATTTTTTGAAGCTTTGGAACACAAAATTGTCATAAACGTACTTGGTTAGGTACCCATGTAAAAGAATCGAGTATAAGGATAATTTTCTTTTGACTCGATAAAATGGGTTGGGTCGTCCCTTGGGCATATAGACTGGATACCCAATCTATAGATACACCTTATAGTCCTGTATGATATCATATGATGTAATGTCATAAAGTTTATTTTGGATAAATTAGTCAAAGTTTTCGTTGTCCGATTTAGGAGTCATCCAAGATACCTAATACCACTTTTCCCATGGTATTATTGTTATCCCTTCTGTAAGGGATTAATTCAATTAGTTGGGATAATAATCCCATGTCAAAAAACTAACCAAACATAGGATAATATGAAAATTATTCTATAACTAGTTTTTTAACCAGTACTTTGTACGGGAATGATTAAGAATAATCTCATCAAGTGAAACTTTTCAACATAATTGAAATATCTAATAATGTACGACTTCCCAGAACATCAAAATGTTTAAACATTAAGTTTTACTGATAAAAAAGGTAAGAGTAATACACACTTATATTACTCATACTTGAACTTGTTCATTTATAACAAACGAATAAAAATAATTTGTAACTTTATAACCGCCATTTAATAGCCAAAAACAATGATAACTTAATGACCTCTCTGTTTAATCTTTACATAGATAAAAATATAGTACGGAAGGCATGATATACATATCGGAACAGCAAGAATAAATAAAGATAGCTAATGAAAACTACTATCAATACTATAGCAACCAAGCTGTATTTTCTTTTTATGACCACTAAATTATTGAGCCTTTGTTTTGTTATTATCCTTAGCATCCCTACTGGAAAACCAAAATTATCAACTCATGTCGAGCCGAGATAAGATATGAAACTTTTGTAGTGTTTATCCTTTTTTTGCTCTCCCTAAAAAAATTGCATCAAATGTAGTTCCATGTTTCATCTGAAACACTAGAAAAACAATGGTAAGCCATGAGATTTAGAAACACAACTTACATCAAAGGGTCCTAACATTTATGCTTTATAGTTTTTTTTCCTAGATAAAACGTATCGTTCGAGCAAGATACCCATCAAGCCAATCTACAATTGCAACAGTTAAGAAGATGTAATATTGCGTGTCTCCACAATTAGTTAATAATGCAACTAATCCTACAACTCTCCATAAAAGTAATTACATATAAATTAAAATTCAAAACCGTTTGCAAACCTAGGCACGTCACATACACATCATCGTTGTTGTGTGTATAAACATATTTAGATATACTTATGGATTAAAAAAACAAAATGGAAATGGAAAGTTTTAACAGTTAAAGAAACAATCTAGTATGACTTAAGCATTACACAAACAGGTGACCAAATAGTCAAAATTGCATACCCATTGTACATAATCTTATCATAATTCAAAATAATAATTGAAAGGTTCATGTGTTAAATGGAGTTCGAAACTAATGATAAGAAGAAATCAATTCCCAAGCATAGGTATCGAAAACAAAGATATTTTCAATTAAACCCATGCACATTTGGACATGTTATCAAACCATAAAAGCTAAATAAACTTCCAAAAGTTAAATAAAGTCATTAACATAATTGTCTAAAAATGTTAAAATAATTTCTAAGATTAAAATGCCATGATACACATGAAAAAACACAATAAAAAATAAAATTAAAAATGATTAAGAGTTGAATATTTCTTGAACAATATGCATGTAACTCATGTCAATCATGGTAATTCCGAGATATTTGATGATTGACTATAGAGATTACGAATTGATACCGGAGGATTAATCCTGAGTACAGCTAGACGTAGCATTATCCTCATCCTGCCACCAAGATTCCATCTTTAAAGCTACACTTGTATTATGTAAAACATAAGCAGAAGGGCTGACTTTTCTTTTTGGCAACCTTTATATTTTTCATTCAGATATTTTGTCAAACAATTAATAGTTACTAAAAACACTGTAATATTTCACAAAAAACCCAATAGAATGCAAAGGCTAAAAATTTTCTACCCATCACTCACAATGCAATATAGAGAAACACAAAAGTGTAAATTAGACATGTAAAGAAATGCCCATCATTTAGCTGCCATAAGATTTCCTCATAAGAGCCAAACTAATCAATTAGAAACCATCCTCATTGGAAATCAGTGCTCCAGCAAATGAAAGAACTAAATTTTTACTTCAGTTAAAACAGAGAAAACAAAAAATAGAAAGAAAATAAGAAAAAGATCAAACATTTTTTGAAGATAATGACTGCAATGCTTTATGACCTGGAAGTTGTGAGTGACTTCCGAGAACCATATTGCAATGCCTTATAAGGCCATAATGTACAATAGTGAACATCAGGATAGATAAGGAAGGCGTACTTTGCAGCAAAAACAGACTTTTTCTCGAGTCAATGGCGTATCTATCGAACATTGCGTCTGAAGATAGTTGCTAATTGCTTGACATCACTCCTTAGCAGTAGAATCATAGCACTGACAATAGCCACAGATTAAGTATGAAATTGGTTAAAACTATTTAACTGACTGATTACTTTGCTTTGCCAACAAAACCATGTTTTTGTTATTGGAATAATTAGTTATTTGAATAATTAGTATCAAGTAATAGAAAAAGTTACATAAGTTAAACCTAATCTAGACAATAGTTGAGGCATCATGAGCAACACCTGTATGGTCCTATCTAGAATCAAATAGGTAATGCCATGTATAAGAGATCAAAAACTACCATTGAAGGACTTTATCATGGCAGTCCCTAGTTTTGATTAGGTGAGAATATAATTAGTTGATTGTAGCCATCACGATTAATCACAATTTGCCCGATTAAGTTATAGCAAAAACAACCTCTTACCAACCCTTTTACGACATAATTACAACTAACCAAGAACATTAGAAGTTCTTGGACTTTTGCATTTAACTCAGTAAAAAGTGAATATAACATGAGTGAACCGCTGTCATATGGAGAATGTGCAAAACCAAATGTTACTTACACTTGTTGTAATATGGCACATTGGCTGGCATACAAATTTCATTGCATTAAACTCCCACCCAACTAGATCTCTCTCTCTCTAACAAAGCTACTTACCTGTATCACTTCAAATGGGAAAAAACAAAATTTGATCAGAATACAACCCAAGTCTAAACTGAAAAAATATGGTATATTTGTAAGGCATCTAGATTCTAGATTCAATGATCTTGTTTTTCTTATATTTCTTTAAAGTTAATAAGTTCACACCAAAAGAGCTAAAACTTCAAACACATACAAAGAACAACCCAAATAATAATCACAACAAAAAATGCAAATGCAAATGCAAAAAAAAAAAAAAAAAAAAGAGAAACTGAAAAATGTGTATAGATTTGATATAAAAAAATCACCACAAAAGGGAAGGACCAAAAAACACAAAAATAATCACCCCATTCCAGTTTACCTTATTTTCAAATTTTGTACTGACCAACCTTAGTACTACTTTCTAACTTGCTAATCCAAGTCAGACATATATACATCTATATACATAGATGTTTCATCCAATAAACTAACATAGCTTTCCTTATGCAGAGAGGTAATACTAATAAAGGGAAAATTAACTAATTAACTGCTTAAAAATGCAAGCAAAAAGCATGTTCATCAATTTCCTTTGCTATCTTCATCAATACATTCATCAAAAATCATAAGCAGAAAATGAAATAAGAAAATTATTAAATGAAAAATAATTTTTTTTACCTCTACGTCCCCGTACATTCTGCATACATTTGAGTATTCTGAATCCAAGAAACATAAAAAAAATTAGAAAACAATGAAGCTTTGTGAAAAATATCAAAAGAAGAGGAAGTATAGCCAGCTCAAGTAACATGTTAGAGTTGATTATATTTGCAGGCTGAACAAAGTTTAAGACAGAGGAAATCTGATATAAGTTGAAGAAGGATAATTGGATGGAATCTGGTCCAACTTCAAAAGAATCAAAAAAAGGACTTAAAATAACAAAATTATAATATAGATGTATAAATTGATAATTATAGGAGCAACAACTTCAAAAATCAAATAAAAAATTGAAAAGTCCAAGAGTAGGAGAAAATTATCTGAGGAAAGAGCCTTGATCTATGTCATCATGCATGTTGAATCTCTAATGCAGCACCACTACAGCCACTACAACCACGACCTGAACTTGTTTTTTGAAAAAAATTGTTCTCATTTCTTTTCTTTTTTCTACATCTATATTTGAGGAGAAAGCAAAGAGGCTGTGGTAGAACAGAGAGTATTCATCCATACCATCTACACTCGGATAGACTGAAATCATTTTTTGAAAATGAAAATAGATAGACTCAATTTTTTTTTTTGATTTGAAGAGGGGGATTATGAGCAGATACAGGTTGTAAATTTTGAACAAAAAGATTGAGACTAATTTTGAAATTAAAATAGATTAGATTCGGATTTTGTGGTTTGAAATTGAAAAGATGGAAGGGATAAATATGGTAAAAGAAGGGAAACAGTGAGGCATGAATTAAGGGAGGGATGGAAAGGGAAATAGAGATGTCTAATTGGTGAGAGGCGTAAATTAGAGGAGAGAGAATAAGAGGTAGAGAAATTGGTGGAAGAGCTGAGGGAGCAAGTAGAAATCACATTCCAATCATATTGTGCCACCAATACATCTATACAAAATGATAAATATAAAGTGAGAAATAGATGTGTCACTAAATCTGCAAAAGAAGGAAAGAAATGCGACTGAGGGTCCAAAATTAGAGAGGTTATAATGTAATAAGATCTTGTCACGTGAATTAGTTTTAGAAATTGACATTGAAATGTGAATTTGTAAAGGATTAGAAAGAGACTTTATTATATGTATATATAATTCTATCGTTTCAGATAATAGATTTTTTTTTTTTTATTATAACAAAATACATTATGTGTAGGATTTTTTTATATGAATATATTGAGGGATTTTGATTGGATGTGCTATCAAAAACACATCCATTAACGTAAATAAATCGAACTAATTTCAATTCTTTTGCCATTCATTGTGTTTGAGAAGTTAAAATAAAATCTATTATATCTTTTAATTTGGGGGTTGTTTGATATAACTCCATTAAGTGTTTAAATTTAATTTATCAAGTACTTTTTGTATTAAGTCTGTTTGATAACAAAATTTTCCAACCTCCGAATACATTAAATGCTACTTAATTTCTATACAAAATTTTAAATGAAAAATCTATCATTTAATTTGCTAAATTCATTACTAGTACAGCAAAACTCGCTCATTTTTTTATTTCACATTCACATGTTTTTTTACATATAGAAACATATCATAACACACACTTGCACACATTACATTTATTCTCTCACACACATAAACACACACTTGCACACACTATATTTATTCTTTTTTCACACATAAACACATACTTGAACACAGTATATTCTTTCTCTCACACACATAGACACACACTAGCATACATTGTATTTATTCTCTCTCACACGTATACATAGACTTGCACACACAACATTCATTTTCTCTCACACATGAATACATAATTGAACACATTATATTCCTTCTCTCATAGACATAAATATACACTTGCACACACTATATTTATTCTCTCACACGCATAACAAACATTTGGACACACCATATTTTTTTCTCTCGCACATAAACACACACTTGCATACACTATATTCACTCTCTCTCACACACTCTATATTAATTAACTATTTATTTGTATTAAAAATAAAATATTTAAAAAATTAACCTACTATAAAAATAAAATATAATATTATTATCGAACTATATAATATGTACAAGATAAAATATTTCAATACAATACTAAATTCAATGGATTACCAAACAGATACAACTTAATGAATTCAATAAATTAAGCTTTCAATACTTAATTTTTAGTATTCAGATTTTAGATTTCAGATTTCAATTTTATCAAACGCACTCTTTGTTGTTTGAGAGAGGAATTTTGTATTTCCTGTCAATAAATCTATTACCCTGTGTTATTTTTTTTATAAAAAATTATTTACATATATCTAAATCTAATGTGTTGCTTTTTTGAAGATGCAAATAAATAAGCTTAGTAAATAGCATCTTAGCATTCTTCGTTTTGATTAAATTTGTGATTCATTTAGCCCCTCGACATTAGATAGAAAAAGGATATGCTAAATGCACTAAGATTTTTGGTTCGCTTGAGTTGCTCGATCGCCCCTTAGCCCCGTGCTCATGATGCGCATAACCCAATTCCATTCATTTAATGAGAATGTATAGAACCCTATTCCGATCTGATCCAGTATGCAATGAACTTATAATCGAACGTTGCTACCATGTAACAAGATTAAACTGACCATGTTCAACTTTGATCTAGTAGGGGCAGTCCTTGTGTTCGAGTGAATACTACACTTACTCTTTGAAAATAGAAGGGAACCCTTGAAAAAAGAGAAAATGACCGGTACAAAAATGGGTGCTTTTTCTACGTTGTTTACCTTAGTTACTAGGCGGTTTCGGGGAAGACCTATGTGGGACCAATGCGATTTTTGTAATCCTTTATATGTATACAAATTTATTTGTTAGTATTGTGATATTATGATATACTTTGTCATATACACCACTTTATGACTTTTGATTATACTATTTAAGTTTTTCATTTAACATCCTTTCGTTCTTGTAAAAAAAGGAAAATATTTTGGTAGATTCGGTTTTTGACCTCACTTGTAGACTCTGTGGTCAGGATTAAATCTCAAAGAATCTTGCTTACATCAGCTGATGTTATAGATTCTTTAAAATTTAATCCATACCACAGAGTGACAAGTGGAACCAAAGATCAGGTCTACCTAAGTATTTGCCGTAAAAAAATACCAAAGATGGAGGAGTTGCATGGGATTTTCATGTTAAGAATAGTACTCACATGCTTCAGCAAAGGGCGACGGGAAACAAATAACTTACAAATTTAATGAAATTATGTACTTGCTCATCAAAATATATTTATTTCATCTTTGTTGTCTCTTGAGAGTTTCTCTATATTGTTCCTACATTTTGTTCTACATTGTACATGAATTAAGTTTTCCTATTTTGTAACTTCACTTAATGTATTAGAATACTTTTTTGAAACAATTTTCATAACTTCACTTAAGTTGAAATACTTTTTTGAATCAAACCTTTCCTTGCCATACCTTGGGCTGTTGAACAGGAAGTGGACGATCCTATTTGGTCAAATACTATTTTAATAGTTATAAGTATAATTTCAAATGTATAATAATAATAAAAAAACAAATCACATTATTCACTAACTTCTGAAGATTAATTTATCCTCTCTTTTTTCTATCACATTTTTTATGGATATCAAGAGAAAAGAATAAAACTTTCCGTGCAACTACACAGGTTTGCATCTAGTTATTATGTAACGGTTAAAATGTTGTACAATGTAATATCATAATCTTAAAAATTTATACTATAGTAACTTTTAAAGTATAATAGAATGGTTCCTTAACAAAATTGTACAATTTTCAATTTGCATATGCACTATATAATATTGTTTGGAAAAAATTATATTTTTTTAGGAATTTTAAAAAAAAAAAAAAAAAACTTTTTGTACATTTATCAAAAACATCTAGATATATTATTTATTTCTTAAATTTGTGTTTTTGTTGTTGACATCTAAACTATGATAGAGTTTCATGGAAAAGGTGCCAAAAGTGAACTTCCTTGTCACATATATATGTATGTATGTATGTGTGTATATGTATATGTATATAAGTATGTATGTATATTTAATTATTTATAATGACTACAAGAAAATTAAATTCATATATTAACATAAGCAATTCACAATGAATATAGGTGAAATCTTTATATATTTTTCACAAATCCAAATTCTAAAATAGCATGTAGTTTATTGGGATTTTGTAGGCAAATAAAAAAGAGAATAATTACTGTAGCTAAGTATATTTTTATTATTCAAATTCAATTGGATTTTGTGACAAGTTTATATTGGAAGTATGTTTTCACGTCTTGTATAATAGAACTCCTATGGAAAAAAAAGACACAATCGAAAGTTGAATTTCAAGTTCACAAATTTTCAATTTTTTATTTTATAAAACTGCGAGCCCATCTTAATCATGAATGTTATAACTACAATTAAAACTAAAAATTTACTTCCCACCAATGCATTATATTCAAAAGAGTAAAAAGTCGTACAGCTCCTATAATTTTCACATGTTATTGACATTGTCCATCGAAATTGTTTGGTGGCCAAAATGGTCACTGAACTCTCAAAACTGTCAAGCAATACCCATTTTGTTAATTTTGAATGTTAAAGTGGCCGTTAGGTACAAAACGTGATTTGTACATAGATTTTTGGAAGGGTAAAAACATCTTAAATTTATTTAATATGTCAAACTAGTATTTATAAAAAAATTAATAGGTCAAATTGCAATTTTTAAAAAAATATCTACTTATTCAACTTCAGCCATCTTTTCCCGTTAGGCCCCCACCTCTCCTCCTCCATTCCCTCCACCTCCTCTAACTCCACTCTCTCCACCATCCCTCCTCCAATCATTTACCTTCTTCCCCTCATTTCCCACTGGGAACTTGCTACTCACTCCTCCTCATTTAGTCCTACCATCAACACTCCCTCAAGTTCCCACACCATCTCTTCTCCAATTCCTTTATCTTATTCATCTCCATCCCTTTTTCCTTCTCAAATCCCTTCATCGTGATATTTTTTTTTTTCATATCTAATATGAAATAAATAAAACCAAGCAATAAAAAAAAAAAAAAGCACAAATAAGATACAACCCACAAGTGATAAGAATCTTAAAAAGGTATAATCTGGAGGAAAGTTGGATTTGGATAGGAAGGGAAGAAAGAAGGCAGGGATAGGAGAATGCAGGGATAGGAGGAAAGAATAAGACAGGGGAAGAGGGATAGGGAGATGGGATTTGGTAAGGGAGAGGGTGCTGGAATTTAGATGGGAGGGGAAAGAAGAAGAGAGGGTAAGGGGAGACTGGATTTGGTAGGGAAAGAGAGATGAGGTGACGGGATTTGCAGGTAAGGGAAGAAGGATGGATAGGGAAAGAGAGATGGTTGAGGAGGAAGAGGGGTGGTTGTGGGGATGGTGGTGACACTGGTGATAGAGGGAGATTATGGTATCTAATTATGGTGTTGATAATAATTATTATTTTTTAAAAAATTAGTAAAGGGCGGCTAGGGTTTTGGTGTAATATCACATAAATAATGATTGGACAAATTTTCCCCTTTAGAAATTATGTAGATGCCAATTGCCGTCAACTAACACCCAATTAGTGATCAAAACAGACAGAATGGGTACTGGAAGATAAAATTAATAGTTGAGTGACAATATTGGTCACAAAAAAAAATTGAATGGGTAATTTCAGTAACCAATGAAAATTAAATGGGTTGTACGGCCTTTTACCTATTAAAAATTGAAAAGTTTGTTGCATTTTTTTAATTGTAGTTAGCAAATTTAGTTTAATATTCTAAAAAGAGTAACTTATAAAGAATGGGCCATGAGTATTTTTTCACACTTTGGTTTGTTTATTTTCAAATTTATTTGTCATACAATTCTACTATTTTTACTGAATATCATAACAAGTCTTTTACTAGCGGAACGTAACCTTTTTCAATTGTCATGGGATTAAAAAACACTATAAGAATTTGTTATTTACATTGCTTCGTTTTTTCACAAAATAGATGTATCAACACAATCTTTTAATAAGCATGCATAATTTTCATATTCTCTAAGAATGATCTTTAGATACATATACCAAATAGGGAGAGAACAAGTGTGTGACTGGTGAGAATATACCTTTTCTTTACTTATTTTTTTGCTATTACAAGTATGAGAGAATATACATTATATAATTTTGAAATACTTGAAATAAAAAAAATGAAATGTTTTTTTTTTTTTTTTTCAAAACTTGACATATAATGTCCCCAAACATATTTGATGTTCTTTTATCGTGATAGGAATTAACAGTAATATCGTATTACTTCCGTAAGGTGATAAAACTACATGAGGTAAGATATTTGGATGCACTCCCCAATCTAAATATTTAGGGCTAGCATCTTCAAATTAGAGAAACTATCAAAAAAATTCATTTGTGCAATAGGGGTCCCACATACTATATATTTTGTATATTTAACAATTATTTCTATGAATCTGTTTATTTATCCTTGAACAGATATTAATCTTTTCTTCTGTGCAATCAATAAATATTAATCTTATATTACTTTACTGATAACAAAGAAAAAAAGATTCTAATTATTTTAAATAGGAAAAATGCAATTTTGGTCTCCAAAATTTTGATCGTGGTCTATTTTGAATTCTAAAATTTCAAGCATACCACATTTAACCCTCAAACTATCCAATTTCAACTAGTGCAGGACAATTTTGAAAGTTTTGTGAAATATGAATTGAAAAAATAGACGTAACTATTAAATCCAATCTGAGTTAAAACACCTTCCTACTAGATTTGAACCCATTTAACTACAATTTGGTATGGGATGATAAGCAAGAAAAAGGGTGAAATATTATTTAATTGATTAAAATCAGATGAAAATGTATTATAACACATACATTTAACAGTCATGTACAGTATACATGATATTTTCTGTCCGTACTGGATTGAAAATTTAAAATTATCCTACATTAGCTGAAATGGTATGTAGTTTGAGTGTCAAATTTTATTTTACCTAAAACTTCGAGAAACATTACCCAAATTTAAGGACCAAAATTTCATTTTTTTTCCCTTTAAACGGTATTAAACCTGGCACCCGCCTTGACTAGTAGTTGTTTATTACTTTTAAGACGCACAACTAATTAACTTAAAATGCTAAACTTAAAAAGTTATAGGTTGTGTTGGATGAATGAATTTATATTGTATGAAAAATTTGAAATAAATGAATCTAAATTAAGAGTGCATTTATATAAAGTGTCAAAGTGATAAAGCTACTAAGGTATCACTAGATCTTAAAAAGAAGAAATAAAATCTTATCAAATATCTAAAATCAAGAATTAGTGATTCAATATGATCTTACCATGTAAAATATTTATAAAAAATAATTTTAAATTTGTAACTCTATAAATTATTTTTCTAAAATTAATTAAAATTTAAAATTCACTCATTCAAGTAAATCTAAATCCATCCAAATGCCTAGATCTAATAAGAACTCAACAATAAAGAATTGAGGATACTAGTATCATTAAAATATCAACTCAACATTGAACGCGATATGGAATTGGTCTTTTATAATTCGTAATACTTTGTATACTTAATTAAATCTTACTTTATTTTACACCTCTTAATTTATACTTATATGTTAAACATATTACACTTTAAACTCTTAAAACTTATTCTATTTCAATCTAATTTTTAATTCTATTATTAAAATTAATCAATGTAAAAGTAGTTGTATACTCCACTCTTGTTTTAATTTTACTTTACATTCCGAATTTATAATTAATTCTCATTTTACTCCCCCAATTCTATATTTCACACATTACTCCTGTAACTCTTAAATATCACTTTAATTCAATTTTTAATAATATTAAAAGATTTAATAAATATTCTATTTTAATTGTGTACATGGTTAAAGTATGAGTAAAATGTATGAATGATCATTAAATTATGAATTGTTACATACTAGATCACTGAATTATTTATTTTACAGCCAATATACTCATTAAACTACCTTAAATGTGTCTTTTAGAGTCATGATCAATAAACTACCTTAAATGTATATATACAATCACTATAAAAATAAAAAAAACACACACTTAAAATAATTTAATAACTAAATTTACAAATAAATAATTCATATATCTAAACACACTTAAAATAATCCAATGACTCAATTTGCAAAACAAATCCAATGACTCAATTTTGAAAACAAATAATTCAATCACCTTATATACAACCACCTAATAATTTAGTGACCATTTGCACATTTTGCTCAAGTATTTGTTAACTTATAAAATTACCGAAATTAAAAAATTACCAAAATGCATAAATTCGTCTAACTTCGGTGTTAAAAAAATTAAAAAATTACCAAAATGGATAAATCCATTTAACTTTGATGTTAAAAAATTACTGAAATTAAAAACTACAGAAACAAAAAAAAAAAACTAAAATTCACGATATAAAATGTCCAAAAAAATTACATACAAAGTACATATTAAGAAAGTTTCAGACTAAAAATACATTGTCTTGTGTATAATAAAATACATTAACAACACTCTTTATTGCCAACGTACAAATATGTAGTTATTAGCAGAAGGATTATATAATTATAATTTTTTTAGATGAATAATCCTTTTAACTTTCTTAAATAAGAACAATAGAAGCACCACATAAGCATGTCCACCGTCTCTGAGATTCCTATTTTCGTTATTAATTACAAACTAAAATCTTCTGTTATACTTCTTTCCATTACACTTGATGTTATACAACATAAAACTTGTCTCTATATAATATTCTTATATTAAAAATACACATATTACTGTTAGAATACCAAATTAACTTTAATATACAACCAACGTTATTATAACTTGAATCCTTCATGTTTAATCATCAATAATATAAATTAAATATTAAATGCGAAAGCGTACCTGAATCCATAAGAATTGATGTAATTCTTAAATCAACGAATTTGATTCTTGAATATTGTGGTTATTGATCTTCCCAAATTACTTCGTATGTATTTTAGAGAATATGATTCTTGCTTTTCTGATAATGGAATGTCAAGAAAAGTAACACAGAATTTGGAGACCATAACCTAAATAAATATAGATATACTTTTCTTATCCCTTTAGGTTTTGCCCATCATAAAACAGAAAATAAGATTTTAGGGTATCTACACATAAAAGCCCATACTAATTAGATGACTTAGACCCATTTATCTTAAACTATAACAGATCACTTTATATTAGGCCAATTAATTATGATAGCACATATTACACAATTAATATATGTAAATGTCCAAAACCCAACAATTACTTCATCACATTACCCCATCACATTACTTGATCACATGAATAAAAAATTTATATTACATTTAGGGTGTGTTCGTTTGGACTGAAAATATTTTCAGGAAAATATTTTCCACAAAATTTTTTGGTGCCAAACACCCGAAAATATTTTCCGGTGGAAAATATTTTCTAATTTTCCTTCCTCTGACTGAAAATAACTTACGTAAATTTTTGAGTGTAAGTTATTTTTCAGATAATTCAAGAGTGACATTAAATCTCAAATACTTACTTTTAAAATTTCGTTTGCTAAACTTATTTTCATTTTTAATTCTTTTTCATTCGTTTTTCTCTCAATTATGGGTCCCACACTAATATAACTATCATTATGCATATTTTACTTAATATTGTGTATCATTTAATTTTGAACATAATCAATTTTTTATTAATCACGATTACTTGTAAGGTATTTATTATCATTATTATAAATTTTTTTAACTTGTATTCATAAAATTAAAGATAAAACTATTAAATTTTTTTATTTTAAAATATTTTCATTATGTCAACCGAACACCGGAAAATTGTATGAAAAATAGACTTTTTCATGTAAAATATTTTTCAAGAAAGAAAATATTTTCAATCCAAACGAACACACCCTTATATTACACTATGTGATATCATTTATTCCTTATTTAATATTTTCTTATATTAAAAATACACAAATAACACAAAGATAATAAAAAAAAAAACAAAAACCCAAAACCCTTCTATACTGTAGTTTAAGTTACATGAAAATTTTGGGATCCCGCTTTTAAATATGCTTGTAGTTGTTCATAACGTTCGCAAGTGGAAGATCGAAATTGAGTGACAAACCTAAACAAGAAATTACGAAACAAAACTGACGAGGAAGACAACCATGATGATCAACCAGCGTATTTCTACTATACAGAAGCACCACCAGATCCTACAAATAAAAACATACATGCAAACTGCGGAAATCAACTTCTGCTAGGACTAGCTATACTAGCACAAAAAGGAAAGTCCGAAATTCAAAACCTAAATATTACTAGTATATGCCTAATAACCAACTACTATGCATCATACCATCCGTTTTACAAACTCAAACAACAAGACTAGTTCTAGTACTGCTGCTACTTTTTATACTTAGACTTGTCAGTGGGAATTCCTTCCTCGGCAGCGCGCTCTCCTCCGGACTTGTCCGTGGTGCTCAGTCCTGCCCCTTTTCCCCATCTCTTGGTACCCTTCTGTCCCTAACTGCTCCTTTCTTGTTTGCCCTCCTCGGCTCCTCCCTTCCACAAGGTGCTCTTGAGCCTCGAGACTTTTTCCACCAGTACCGCCGGGTACTACCACCTCTCCTTCTCTTGCCCTCCTATCTAGCTCAGCTCTCTCTTGCTCCGAAGACATGATTTTTGGTAACAAACGACTTTTTTTTTTTGTCTCAACCGAATTTCTTACACTTTACTTTTTAACTAATAAAAAACGACCAAGTAAATATGGGCGTATTATTCTGTTTTGGCTGCATTTATATGGTAGGGGAACGGGAGTGCTGTGCTGTGCTGAGTGATAAGCAAGCCTGTCGATGCGGGGATGCATGACACGTGCTTTGTTAACGGGGCTCAATCACATATAACATAAATTTACACGTAAGAGGTTGAGCTCCGAGGAATGACACGTCGCATATTAGGTTCAGAGCGTGCTCTCTCGCACGACACACGTAAACTCACTGATGGCTCGACTAGGCACCTTAGGCAAATTTCGCGTTTTCTACCGTTATACTTTAACTATAATATTATATATTTTAAAATTTTATATTATATAAATTTTACAATTAACAAAATAAATTTTTTTTATAAACAAATTAAATTCTCTTGATTTTTTTTATACATAAAACTTAATCTATGGTGTTACTTATAGTTTCTGTAATTCGAATGGAGTTATATTATGTTACTTAAATTTGAACTGCGAAATTTACAATATAATGTCCGAACCGATCTAATTTAGTTTTGTAGAACAACTGAAGAATGTTCGATTCGGTTAACACTTGAGAATCGTTGTTGCATCAAACGTCCAGAACAATATTGTATTGGGTTAATTACACTTTGCTTTTAAAGTATAAGAATAATTACACTTACTTTCCACAACTAAAACAATTTTATTTTGTTCCTGATTTACATGATTTATTTGTTAGTAATTTTAACACCGTCAAAAAATATCAATTCAATAATAAAACAAGTGTGAAATACCCTTATCACAGTTTTTTACTTTTCATATTTTTAACTTTTGATAATGCTGCAATACTTATAAAAATATAAATAAAATTAAGAATAAAAAATATCTCAATATCGTTCATATTATTTTTTTAATCGAATTCTTGTAATTTATGAAGTTCTTTTTTTGAGCAATTTTCGGATTCAATATTTTTTGAATTGTAATATTTTTTGTACTGTTAGCACGCTTCTTAGATTAGGTTTCTTGGTGAAATTTTCTATAACAAGTTTTTCTTTAATGGTTTTGTGCAAAATAGATATTTTATAATTTTTTGTTGTGTCTTGATATTTTATATTTATTTGGGTTCAATTTGTACAAGTTACAATGCCGGATAAAATTTGAGTCAAATTTTTCTCATAATTTTCACTCCCATAAACAAAATATCCATTTATTCATAGTTTATTTTTTATTTTATTTTCAATAACTATCAAACCATTAAAAAAATAAAAATACTTGAAAAATAAAAAATTATTAATTAAAAATGATAAGGGTATTTCATTCATTTAATCATTTTTGTTGTCGATGTTAGAACTAATAATGGATGAATAATGTATTTGGGAAAAATTATAATTTTTTTTTTAATTTAAGAGGATAAAGTGTATTTATCTCCATACTTCAGGGACGAATTGTTATTAACCCTATTGTGATTTAGTTCTAGAACCATTGTGGAAGCCTTTAAGTTAATCACCGACGTCATGTCCCTTGGAGGAGATATAGGAACAGTCTGCTTTAAAAAGTCATCAATTTGGTGATGGTATTGTATTTTGGGGATTTCTCCGACATTTGATCCATTGTTCAACCATAATCTGTGTTGCTAATCTTGCTGCATCTTGGTATGTAGATGGGATTGTTTGGAGGACACAAGAGGGTAGACAATGAAATTTTATTTTAATTAAAATTATCATTTGTTTATAAATTAATTTAACTGACATATTTATGGTCCAATTAAATAATGTTATGTCATGTATATTTTGGAACATTGGTCTTAATTTAAAACTAATTATATTGCTTCACATGTTAAAATGAGGTGGTTCGACCAATCAAACATATTTGTGTCGCTCTTCAAATTAAAATGTGTCATGTCACATGTTTGTAAGACTTGGCATATATGTTCTCTAATATTTATCTTTTTATTAATAAATTAAAATAAGGAGATAATATCAAAGTAATACAATCGTTATGTATTGATATCTATTATGTGTATAAAGAGATATGAATTTGTTTCTTGCTATGAAAGTAAGGAGTTACACATGTATTACTAGTCTTCTAACTTGCTCCCTTCCCATACATGTATAAATTGGGGTCACTCCTCAGAGCTTCAAAACACAGATATACACATACACATACATATTTCTGAAGTATGAAAATTGTGAAAGTTCTGAATCTTCAAATTCTTTCTTCAAGTTTTTCATATATCAAGATTTGAAAATCTTCATCAAGTGTTTTTCAAGTCTTTCATATTAAGATTTGAAGAAATCAATACTTGGTCCTCGGGAATAAGCTGTGAAGCCCTCGGATTGTGTCTGAAGTAAAGAATCGAAGGAATTTTCTCCACATATTGAGAATATCCTAGAGATTGTAACCCTTTATTTCATATATTCATATATTCATATTTTTATCGCTATATTTTTTGTTTGTTCAATTTTTACAGACTTCAAATATTTCGTTGTGCAAAATTTTGGCACGCTCGGTGGGATCATCTCTACCTTCCATCCTTTTGCTTTATATATATTCAACTGAAAATCTACATCAATGGCTCCGAAGAACGACATATCCATGTCTGCTCGTTCCAACGCCACTGATTCAAAAACTATTGTGGGTTCTGCACATGATTCCACAAATCCATGAATTGTCGGCCCAAGCACATGGAGCATGACGAGAGCCCTTTCTCAAAGTAATCCGGAGGTGCAGTCTGCATCAACTCCCGTGTTTGGCTCGACACCACTCAAAATCTCTTCTCTAATGTTATGGCTCAAAGATGTTGGAGCTTCAATTGAGACCTTGAAAACCCTCGCAATGCTGGAAGCAGATTCTGATTCCAAAGTTTGAAAACATGATGATGACATATCAAGTAGTGATTCTATATCTTCTCAAGGGATTCCGCCTACGAGATCTCCTGTTCGAGAAGATTCCGCAACTTCTACAGCATTTTTTGTTATGCCCGCTATGGTGACGCATACCACAATCTGGAGGATCAAATGGTAAGCCTAACTAGAATGATGGAAACGATAACGAAGCGTATACAAGATCAAGATTCCATTATCACTCAACTCGTCAATAAAAAAAGACAATGCCGCAGAAGGAAGTCAAATTGATTGAAAGGCAACTGGCGGACATCAAGAAGGTGAAACTTCATCTAAACAACAAGGAAAGGCGAAAGAAGTGCACGTGACTTCTAATGGAATGATTCATGCCGATCAATTGAAGGAGTTCGTTGAAGGCATGATCAAGGTGAAATATGAAGGTGGTTTGAAATTGAACCTTATATACGCTAAGCCCTATTCTGCACCAGAGAATCGACTGGTTGATGATGCCTTGTGGATATCAATCACCGAAGTTTCAGTAGTTTGACGGCAAAGGGAATCCGAAACATCATGTGGCTTATACTTTGTCGAGACATGTAATAATGCCGAAACTTATGGTGATTTGTTGGTCAAGCAATTTGTCCGCTCACTAAAAGGTAATGCCTTCGACTGGTCCACTGATCTTGAAGCTAATTCGATTGATAGTTGGGAGCAATTGGAGTGGAAATTTCTTAATCGGTTCTACAGCACTAAGAGGACTATTACTATGACTGAACTTTTCAACGGCCATCAATGGAAAGACGAACCAGTTGTTGATTATATTGATCGATGGAGGACTTTAAGCCTTAATTGTAGAGACCAACTCTCCGAGATATCCGCCATTGAAATGTATGAAGTGGGGATTTCATCATATCCTACAAGGCATTCAACCTCTGACATTCAAGAAATTGGCAACAAAAGCTCATAGACTTGAAATTGGCCTTAGAAATCAAGAACTGTCCTATTCCTGATCCTTGCAAGAATAAAGAAAAACAAGACTTTAAGAAAGGGGGCAAGCCTTCTTGACAAGTCTGGAAACAAAGAAGCTATGACAACAAATACTGCACCTGTTAAGATCGTGACAAAAGTCAGTCAAAAGGTGTCCAAGAAGGTAGAGCCTGTGCAAGGTAAGCCACGAAGAAAACCTACACTGAGAGAGATGCAAGAGAAAGAATACCCTTTCCTCGACTCCAATTTTCGATGTATGTTTGATGATCTACTCAAAGCCAAACTCATTGAGCTCCCTGAGATGAAATGGCCGGAGGAAGTTAGGTGAGTTAATGATCCAAATTATTGTTGCTACCATCGCTTGGTTGGTCATCCCCCCACAAGGTGTTTTGTCTTTAAAGATAAGGTGATGGAGTTAGCCCGCCAAGGTAAGATTTTGCTTGAGGAAGATAAGGCAAGTTCAAACCAGACCGCTGTAATTCCTGACTCTCACAGTTTGTTGAAGAGTGGTAGAGCATTTCGTCCTTTATAGAAGATAGAAATAATATAGCCCATGATCAAATTTGGAGATTTCAATCTCCTTCCATTATATAACAACTCATTCCCGCAAGATGAAGTGCCTTTCAAAAGGCAAACTGAAAAATTATTGAAGGATGATGATGCCACAAGTAATTAGTCGGATGAAGGATGGACACCTATCACTCAAAAAAGGAGCCGAAAAGTTAAAGCGCAAAATATTAATCTACTGCCAAAATTTCAGATGGTGAAAATGTGGGTTGCAAAAAGAAAGTCCAAAAGAAGAAAAATTTCATCATCAATCTGAGTGGTGTTTTGTTTCAAAATGTCCATCGACCTATTATTTTAAAAGAATTCATGCCAAAAGGATACTTGAAAGATGACGACGTCCTTACATCTTGCCATGTTGTGAACATAAATGATGATGAAGTTGATGAAGAATTTGAGAAGAAATTCACTGTTGTTGATAAAGTCCTCGAGGAATGTGCAACAACGATTGTTTTTTATGAAAGGTTGCATGAATATTTATTGCTTGGGATGAAAGCTCACAATCGACCCTTGTTTGTAAATGGCTATGCACGTGAGCAAAAAGTAAATCCGATACTTCTCGATGGAGGATCTTCTGTGAATATAATGCCTTTATGTGCGATAAAGGAATTTGGAATCACACGTGATGAACTCTCACAAAGCCGTCTCATGATCTAAGGATTCAATCAAGGGGGGCAAAGAGCCATTGGTCTTATAAGACTCGATTTATTAATTGGCGATTTACCCTCAAGTGTACTTTTTCTTGTTGTCGATGCAAAAGCATCTTATAATATGCTTCTTGAGAGACCATGGATTTACGAGAATGGTGTTATTCCGTCAACTCTCTATTAATGTTTCAAGTATTGCCATAACGGCGTCATAAAGAAAGTAGTATGCTAATGATAAGCCGTTCACTGAAGCCGAGAGTTACTTTGCTGATAATAAATTCTATCTACAAAGTAACACAAAGAAGGTGTTGATAAAGGAAGATGGTCTAATAGTATATCTAAAACACAAGTCTTACGCTATGTCCCAAAGTCAAAGAGGAAAGAAGGTCAATCTCCTTTTGTTGGATGTGATGAATTGAAGGAGTTCACTTTTACCACTCACCAAAATTGAGGTGGTCAAGTATAGAAAAACTCTTCTTGAAGGCTTTGTTCGGCAAAGGTGGAGTCCAAAATAGAGCACAATTCATTACCTACAACACGAACCGGAGAGGGATTTGATCCAAATACGTAAAAGTTGCTTGTAAAGGCTGGTTATGATCCCAAAGAAGAAGGAACTTTGGGCAAGCTTCCTGTAGAGATAACTGGAGAAAAGGCACATGGCATGACTTCTACCCAAAAGATGTTGAAAGACAAAGGATATGTTGTTAACAATCTATCAATGGGACTTGGGTATAGATCACCTTCTCTTGTGCGTATAGCAATTAAAAGGGCTAATACGCATCATATTACGATCAAAGAAGAAACTGTGTCGAAAGGTTCAAGGCGATCAGTCTTCGATAAGAGACTGGAAAAAGTTACACCACGTGTTTCGGTGTTTGATAGGCTTGGCCCACGAGGAAGAGTTTTGATGAAGCAACCTATTCATGAAAATTTGAGTTTTCCAAAGGCACAAGAGTATATTTTTAATACGAAAGAAAACAATGCTTCCTACAATGATGGAAGTTTAAGAAGATGAGTCACTAACCTTTTCATACATTACAGGGATTCATTAAATATGAGAAAAGAAACCATCATTGATATAAAAATCAAGGAGGAAGACAAGAAAAGCATTGCCTTCTGCAGCCATATCACTGTTCGAAATGAAGAGCCTCTGGAAGAAGAAGATGTCGGAAATGCTCCTCCTGAATTGGAAAAAGGCATGAAGGCAACCATTGATGAGTTGAGGGAAATCAACCTTGGTACAAATGATAATCCTCGCCCAATCTACACAGGTACTTGGTTGACTCCTGAAGAGGAACGAGCATATGTAGAACTGTTACTCGAATTTAAGGATGTTTTTGCTTGGAACGTTACAAAGAGATGCCTGGCTTGGATCCAAGAATTGTTGTCCACCACTTGGCCGTTAAGCGAGGTGCAAGACTCGTTAAACAAGCTCAAAGACATTTTCATCCTGATTTGATCCCATTAATTGAGAGGGAGGTAAACAAGCGCTTAGAAGCTGGTTTCATCCGAGACGTAAAATACCCAACGTGGATTTCAAGTATAGTCCCCGTGAGGAAGAAGAATGGATAGATCCGTATTTGCGTTGACTTTCGTGATCTCAATGAAGCTTTTCTGAAAGATGACTTTTCTCTCCCCATTGTTGAATTAATGGTCGATGCCACAACTGGTTATGAAGCCTTATCTTTTATGGATGGATTTTCGGGATACAATCAGATTCGAATGGCATCGAGGGATGAAGAACTCACTACTTTTCGAACTCCCAAAGGCATTTATTACTACAAAGTCTTGTCTTTTGACTTGAAGAATACGGGAGCTACATATCAAAGGGTCATGCAAAAATCTTTGACAAGTACATGCTTCATAAGAATGTAGAGTGCTACGTTGACGATGTTGTTGTCAAATCGAAAAAGAAAATTGACCATATCCAAGATCTTAGGATGGTGTTTGAAAGACTCCGAAGATACCAACTCAAGATGAATCCTTTGAAGTGCGCTTTTGGAGTTACCTCTGGAATGTTTCTTGGGTTGATCGTACATAGCCGAGGGATCGAAATTGATCAATCCAAAATTGATGCTATCTTGAGGATGCCCGAGCCACGCAACATACATGAGTTGAAAAGTTTGCAAGAAAGATTGGCTTATCTTCGAAGATTTATTTCCAATTTGGCGGGGAGATGTCAACCCTTTAGCCACTTGATGAAGAGTGCTGTACCTTTTGAGTAGGATAAAGCATGTAGTAATGCTTTCAAAAGCATAAAAACATATCTCATGAAGCCACTCGTGTTAGCAGCACCTATCCCTGGTCAGCCTTTAATTCTTTATATTGCTGCACGGGAACGGTTTGTAGGAGCTTTACTTGTACCCAAGAAAATGATGAGGGCAAAGAAAATGCACCATATTATTTAAGCCGAATGATGACACCAAATGAGTTAAATTATTTGCCAATTGAGATGTTGTGCTTGGCTCCCATATTTGCCATACAAAAGTTAAAGCACTACTTTCAGGTTCATACAATCCGTTTAATATTCAAGGCGAATCCGATCAAGTATGTTGTGACTAAGCCTATTGACACGGTCCGCACATTTGGACCAAGAGGTTTGGCCCAAAATGAAAGCAAGTCCAACTGATTGGCCCAGAAGAAGGAACATTCTAGACTTCTCTAGAATGATGTAGATTTGGAATATCTTTGGAATATCCTCTAGAAGGAATATTCTTTGTATAGAACTCTCTAGAATCTTGTAGATTTGGTAGGTTCTAGAATTCTCTCTTACAAGTATAAAAAGGGGCCAACCCCCTCATTTGTAACACACCTCAGAAGTTGAGTAATTCAATATACAGAGTTATATTTTCTCTCAATTCTCTCTCGCTGTCGAGATTGATGCATGTGTGTACTGTTCGAGACACAGGGGTCGAGTCCAAGGACGAAGAGTGCTGCCATTGCTCGTGTGGAGAAACTCGAGTTGGCCATGGCAGAAACCCGCGACGCTGTTGAGGATGCAGTCGTACGCATTGACGGGGTCGAGTCCAAGGACGAAGACCTTAGGGGAGAAATGCAGGGTGCCTTGAATGTTGTGGCAGATGGTTTGGCCCAGAGGTCCGAAAGTCTGGAGGCAATTGGTGTCCTCAAAGATGAGATGGCGGCCATACGTACGGAGCAGGACCAAGTTGCTACTATGCGAAATGAGTTTGAGGCACTCAATGGCAGAATTGATTGCCTTGAGAGGAGCGGTTGCCGGCGGGACGGTGATGCTACAGCCTACACCCCGATCAGACGCCCCAAAGCCCAAGGAGTTCAATGGGCATAGGGAGGCCAAGGAAGTGGACAACTTCCTGTGGTCCATGGAGCAGTACTTCCGAAATGCAGGAATTCGGATCGATGAGCAAAAGGTAAATCTTGTCTCATCATACTTGACGGATTATGCTTTACTGTGGTGGCGGCGCAGGAGTGACACTCGTAGTGGCACTGCCATTACTACTTGGGACCAATTTGTGGACGAGTTCCGCAGTTACTTCTACCCTCAATATACAGAGAGGGATGCTCGTGCAAAACTTCGCCGACTAGAGATGAAGGGTGAAGTCAGAGAGTACGTGAAAGAGTTCTCCCAATTAATGCTGCAAATTCAAAGCATGAGCGAGGAGGATGCCTTCTTCCAGTTTATGGATGGACTGAAGCCATGGACATGGTTGGAGCTGGAAAGAAGAAATGTGGATGTTGTCAATCTATCCAAAGCTATGTTGGTGGCCGAGTCTCTCGTGGAGTTTAAGCCACGTGAAAAGACAACCACACCAAGGGAAAAGCCTAATTTCTCCAAACCAAAAGGTAAGGAGATTGCGAAGGAGAGCTACAAAGAATTTGGTGGGGGAGCAAGGGAGAAGTCCCCTTCCAAGAACGAGGGGAAGTCATTCATAACAAGGGACAAGGGCAAGCGACCAATAAAATGTTTTTTCTGCGATGGTCCCCACATGGCGCGAGAATGTCCTGCAAAAGCAAAATTAGCAGCCATGGCCATGGAAGAAGAGACAGAGGAGGAAAAGCAATTGGGTTCACTGCGGATTCCAAATACCATCAAAGTGAAGAAGTCGCAAAGGAAGAGGGGCTTGATGTTCGCCGATGTGGAAATAGCGAGCCACAAGCTAAGCGCTCTAGTGGACACTGGTGCTACCGACTTCTTCATCTCAATTGAGGCCACCGAAACTCAACCTTCAGGGGAAAGGAACACACCGTGCCACTACGTCGCATAATTTAGGCAAGCAAGCAGAACCCCAAGTGAAGTCCATGGATTGGCAAGCAACGTGGATGTAGCCATGGGGCAATGGAAGGGAAAGACTTCACTTGAGGTAATCCCCCTTGATGATTATGATGTTGTGATAGGACTAGACTTCCTTGATCGCATTAGTGCCATGCTACTTCCTTCGTCATTGTATATGCATTCGGATTCTCAATACCAATGCTTTGTATGCCACCTTCCCTACTCGTCTGAGGGATCACAAGACCCTATCTGCCATCCAAATATGCAGTGGGTTGAAACGAGGAGAACCAACCTTCCTCGCGACCCTGAAGGTAGATGAGGAAGATAACCAAAGAGAGGTGCCCGAAGTGGTTGCGGCAGTACTGGAGGAGTTCAAGAGTGTGATGCTGCAGAGCTGCCAAGAAATTGCCTCCTAAGAGAGAAGTAGATCACGAGATCGAGTTGATCCCAAAGACCAAGCCACTGCGATGGTCCCCTATCGCATGGCCCTCCGGAACACATCTATATCAGACCCTCGAAGTCTTCCATTTGGTGCCCCGGTACTGTTCCAAAAGAAACACGACGGGTCCCTGAGGATGTGCGTAGACTACAGGGCCTTGAACAAACTAACGGTGAAGAACAAATACCCCATACCATTGATTGCCGACTTGTTCGACCAGCTTGGAGGCGCACGATGGTTTTCCAAGTTGGACCTAAGGTCGGGGTACTGGCAGGTACGCGTTGCAGAAGGCGACGAACACAAAACAGCTTGTGTGACGCGATACGGTGCCTATGAGTTCCTCGTCATGCCTTTCGGCTTGACCAATGCCCCAGCAACCTTCTGCACGCTGATGAACAAGGTACTTCGAGAGTTTCTCGATAAATTTGTGGTAGTATACCTTGATGATATTGTGATTTATAGTCGTACCTTGGAAGAGCACATCCAACACTTGAGAAAGGTGTTTAGCGTGCTTAAGGAGACTATTTGATACCAACTCTTCGTGAAAAGGGAGAAATGCGCGTTCGCAGAGCAAGAAGTGCCGTTCCTTGGACACATTGTGGGGGAAGGCCAGATTCGGATGGATGTGTCAAAAATCCAAGCTATCATGGAGTGGAAACCCCCTACCAAGGTGACAGAACTACGGTCATTCCTTGGATTGACGAACTACTACCGAAAGTTCGTGCGAAGCTACTCCAACATCACCACGCCTCTCACGGAGTTGTTAAAGAAAGGAAAGGTATGGGAATGGGATGAGGAGTGCCAAGGAGCTTTTGAAAAACTAAAAGAAGCCATGACCCAAGAACCGGTACTTGCCTTGCCAGATTTCTCAAAGGCCTTCGAGGTAGAAACAGACGCATCGGACTTTGCCATTGGCGGGTATTAATGCAAGAAGGACATCCAGGTGGCCTACGAGTCGAAAGCTTAGCGAGGCGAAAGGCCTTATACAGGTGCAAGAAAAAGAAATGACAGCGGTTGTCCATTGCCTAAGAATGCCTTCATGGAGGCACTATATATTGGGGTCCCATTTTACGGTGCGGACGGACAACGTTGCCACAAGCTACTTCCAGTCTCAAAAGAAACTCTCTCCCAAACAAGCGAGGTGGGAGACTTTTGGCGAGTTCGACTATGTACTGGAATACAAGCACGGGAGGGCCAACTCGTTGTTGACGCCCTGAGCCGAAAGACGATGCTTGCGGCCATTAGCCAACTTAAGAGTCTCATGTCTGCGAATCAAAGAAGGATTGAAACACGATGCAGCTGCTAGGAACCTGCTCGAATATGCCAATGAGGGGAAAACTCGAAGTACTGCTCCATTGAGGAGGAAGTTGCTCTACACGAAAGGACGACGCCTCTACGTGCCGCACCATGGGAACTTAAGACGGGAGTTAATGAAAGAATGCCACGACTCAAAGTGGGCGGGCCACCCGGGGATGCACCGTACCTTGGCGCTGATGCAGAACGGATACGAGACAGCCTCGAATGAGCCACGACGTGGAGACTTATGTTCGGGTACTTGCTTAGTATGCCAACAAGACAAGATGAAGTCCTATACAACATCACAATCATATTGGGGGCTTACCTCCTTGTCCCTGTCTCTTATACACATCTAGATGTGTATAAGAGACGTTGCTCCAGTAGCGCATTCGCCCGTTCTGTCTGCCCATCCGTTTGAGGATGTGAGCTAGTTGACATGTTGAGCTCCGAACCCCAGCCTCCAAGGACTGTCCAGCAAAGGAAGCAGCTCGACTATTCATGAAGCATATCATAAAGTATTGGGGAGTGCCCCGAACAATTGTTAGCGATCGGGATCCCCGATTCACTGGTAAATTCTGGACAGAATTGTTTGAACTACTGGGTTCGGAGCTCAACATGTCAACTAGCTCACATCCTCAAACGGATGGGCAGACAGAACGGGCGAATGCGCTACTGGAGCTATACCTGAGGCATTATGTGAGTTCAACCCAACAAAATTGGGTAAAGCGCTTGATGTTGCCCCATGTCTCTTTTAACTTGCAGGTGAATACAGTATAAGGGATAGCAAGTCCTTTAGCAGTAGTGATGGGACAACAACCACTTATCTCCTAGCAGATGTCGTCACGGGACAAAAAAAGGGGTAACCCTGCAGCATACGAATTGGCCAAGACATGGCAAGAGGAGGCAGATTTGGCCAGGGCATCCCTACAAAGAGCTGCTAAGAAGATGAAAAAATGGGCTGATGAGAAGAGACGATTCCTTGAGTTTGAGGAAGGCGACCTTGTGTTAGTCAAGATGCACTCCATACTTAGATATCGAAAGGTGCATAAGGGACTACTTCGAAGGTACGAGGGCCGTTTCAACCCGCTGCATATTTGGATGGCAGATAGGGTCTTGTGATCCCTACTGTCTCTTATACACATCTAGATGTGTCTTAAGAGACAGCCGCTAGGGATGCCCTGGACCAAAAGACCCTCCTCTTGCCATGTCACCACGGGCACCTATGGCAGCAAAGACCTCGTATCACTCTTGAGGTGGATCCCATACTAAAGCGGCACTTAGGTACACAAACGAGGTATTTTATCACAGGATCGAGCCTTTGTCACACTAGGTTGGCCAAAAGTAGAGGAGAATTGAGAGAAAATATAACTCAATCTCCTAAAAGATCAACTCTCTCTCTTATACAAACAAAACTCAGAATAAGAGAGCGAGGGCCCATCGGGCCATACCTTTCCTTTCGTCTTATACTTGGGCCTACATTGGTCCAAGATCCAGAATACCGTGTCATTTAAGCAAGTCTTATACTGATTGGCCCAGAAGAAGGAACATTCTAGACTTCTCTAGAATGATGTAGATTTGGAATATCTTTGGAATATCCTCTAGAAGGAATATTCTTTGTATAGAACTCTCTAGAATCTTGTAGATTTGGTAGGTTCTAGAATTCTCTCTTACAAGTATAAAAAGCACAACCCCCTCATTTGTAACACACCTCAGAAGTTGAGTAATTCAATATACAGAGTTATATTTTCTCTCAATTCTCTCTCTACTTTTGTTGTTAGTGTGAGAAAGGCTGACTTAGGGTGAAAACCTTCTTAAGTGCCGCACGGGTTGGGAGCACTGAAAAGAGTGAGCCCGTGACACTATGCTGTTAGATCGTCTCGCAAGGTGTTACCTTCAAATTCAAGAATTTGAAATTGTTTACGTTCTTACTAAGCTGTCAAGGGACAAGTATTGGCTGACTTCTTGGCCAATCATCCCATACCTGCTGAGTGGGAATTGATTGATAAACTTTCAGATAAAGATGTTCTCGTGGTCGAAGTTCTTCGGTCTTAGACAATGTACTTTGATGGTGCAACGCATCGAGGAGGGGCTAGAGCTGGAGTAGTATTCATCACTTTTGAAGGAGATGTGTTGCCATATTCATTCACCTTAACACACCAATGTTCAAATAATGTCACTGAGTATCAAGCATTTATCCTTGGTCTCACAATGGTGTTTGATATGAAGCAACTACAACTTAGAGTTTATGAAGATTCTAAGTAGGTAGTCAATCAGCTCCTTGGTAAAATGAAGTCAAGAAACTTGAGCTGTTGCCATGCTAATATTATAGTTATGCTAGGCAACTAATGAGTGGTTAGGTGATGTGACTATAGAGCATGTTCTAAGGAGGGACAATCGACAAGCTGACTCCTTAGCAAAATTAGCTTCTATGCTCATCCTGCCTAATCAACAAGCTCAAATCCCCTTATGTCAAAATTGGGTCGTGCCTCTTTATTTTGAAGAAGGAGATGATGCGAAGAGGAAAAATACTCATGTGGTTTCTATCTATGAAGTGGAGAAGGAAGATTGGCGTCAACCAATAATTGATTATCTAGTTATGAAAAGATACCTAATGACGCAAAGAGAAGAATTGAAATTCGTCGTCGTGCATCTCGATTCATCTACTATAAGAAAATTCTTTGTCGGCGATCATTTGATAGAGTATTCCTGCAATGTCTCAATGAGGATAAAGCTATACAAGCGATGGAAGAGGCTCACTCAAGAATACATGGCGCTCATCAATTCGGCCCTAAGTTACACTCCGCATTAAAAGGATGGGGTACTACTTTGGCCGATTATGGTGAAGGATTGCATAGACTATGCAAGAAGATGTCAAGCTTGTCAGTTTCTTGCCAGTTTCATCCATCAACCACCAAAACCGTTACATTCTACTGTTTCTTCTTGGCCATTTGCTGCTTGGAGATTAGACATAGTAGGACCACTACCAAAGTCTTCTGGAGGACATATTTTTATCCTAGCTGCAACTGATTAGTTCTCGAAGTGGGCTGAAGCAATTGCACTAAGTGAAGTAAAGAAAGAAAATGTGGTCGATTTCATTCTAGTTGACGGTTTTTGATGAGTTCATTTATGGTGGCCAGAGGATGAAGATGATTAAATGGTGAACAAACTCTAAAACTTTTTTGGCAATGGCATTCAATTATCTTTCGAAATAGAGACATAATCCCCCATACTAACGCTTTTCTGGTAGCCAATATCAAGACTTTTTCTTCCTTCCATAATACCTTTCCAGGTTTGATGGTTTACTACCCACAAATTGTTAGTGCATGCCCTAAAACTAAGTCTATGTTTGTTTTAGGGATGAATGACACTTTTATATTTATGTATATTTTGTAATATGGCATTTTTTGAATAAAATATATATATGTGAAATCATAAATAAATATGATGTAATTATATATTATTTGTATATATTCCTAATCGTAGTATATGACACTAGTAGATTAACACATTAATGTATGTAGATGCTTATTGGAAATAAATGCATCGGATTGATCTACTAAGAGTATTCCACACGGATTATTATTTAAATACCAGTGGATTATTATTTCAAGTCCTCTTTCCATGTTTTTTTTCCTAGGTAAATACTTTCATTTAATATCTTTCAATTCACCAACTCAGACTTTACTAGCTTTCTGGAATTGTCATTTTATTTGATTTAATTGTATTCCCATATTTTTTTTTTTTTTACTTGATTGTTATTTAACATGCTTTAATTAGTCATGAGTTAGGGTTTTATGAAACCAATTTCATATGGATAAGTTTAATTGGTTGATAATTGGTAAAATGGTCTATTGGACAATGCTAATGGGCTTAAGAGTTAATTAGGAGAATTGATCACTCCGCTAGTTAATTTGGGTTAATGAAGGGGATAAGACCATTTGAACCTATATTATAGACTTAGAATAGTATTGGACTAAGGTTAGGATTGGATCTTGGCAGACTAATTCACCTAGTTGGTTTCTAGAATTCCATATGATTAATAATCATGTATGGTTAATCTAAGTAGTAGGAGGGATCGGTTAACTAGACTAAAAGACTTAATTAACAAGGGATTGGGATTAGGTTACATTTGAGAATTAACCTCTAATTTGGCCATTGAATCACTTGATTGACATAATTAACCAAACCCAGAAATTGGTTAACATGAACTCTAATCCACCTTTATTACTCATTCTAGTTGTAAATTATTTTTAGATAAATTTACTTTTTAAATAGATCCTTCATATAGCATTTTAACTAGTAATTGGTAATTGACAACCAAGACGTGGGAATGGTCCCTACTGTCACTAGCGGTCTATTATTTGAACCCATATACTTGTGGGTTGTCATATAGTTAAGTTAGTTAATTTAGGTGTACATTTGTAGCTAGATTGTTTTGAAAACAAGTTTTTGGCGCCGTTGTCGGAAATTGACTTTGGCAATATTTATATAATTTGGTTAGAATGTTAGTTTGAAGTTTATTTTATTATATAGTTGTTTTACCTATTTGAAAAGCCAAAAAGGTTTTTCCTTTTCGTATAGTTATGTCCCTTATTTTGAAAATTGAAAAAGATTTTCTACTTTGGTAGTTTGATACTCTTGTATTTGAAAAATCCAAAAAGATTTTCATTTGGGGGATGGGTTAGATTAACTAGTAATATAAACTTTTCTTATCTTTTCTTGTTTGTGTTGTTTGTAGTTCTTTTTCTTTTTTTGTTGTTTAAGTGTCCAGCTTCCAAGAACATGCGAAAATTGAATTGTAATTATTCATGCTAAAGATTTTATCATCCTTGTGATTATAGAGGCAAAACCAATGAGCTTGGCACATGTTTGTGATTACTCTTCCTACTCCTGTGATTGTCAAATGGGGTTGTCTAACCATCTAAATTCTTTTTTAAGCTATCAAGATCATGCTTCTTCTCATCTGATTAATATAGAGCCTACATATACACCATTGGAGCCACAAACTTAAGAGAAATTTCATGACAAACCAAACACTACATCACTTATGGAACAATGCAAGTTTTGCAGGGTTGGGCCTTCATGGAGATTCTTATGAGAGCTATTGTTGTAATTACACTCAACCGTTAACTATAAGATATGAGAAGGCAAGGTTGGAGATGATAACGATGATGACCGTCCTGGAACAAGCAAGTATTCGTCTATATCGCCATCAAGCTCAAATAAATAAATTAGAACAAAAGGTGGTGGGAACTACTCAAGAGACTCTTTTGATCCAACCAAACACTATAGAATGGAGTGGTGAAGTCAACCAAAACTCATCAATGCTTGTGGATGAATACAAGTTTGGGGGTATGCCCATCATGGCTGTCTTAGGGTCATTTGAGTTAGTTGATTGTGAATATGCTCAAGCCATCTATGAAGAACCACTTAGAGAAAATTTCACAATAATTGAGTCACCTTACACTTTGTGTGAAGATTTACCAATCCAAGAAGATCAAGAAGAATCAATAGCAAGATTGGAGAAAATAATTGTCACCATCATGGAGACTCAAACCAAATCCATGAAGAAACTAGAAAACCAAGCTGCCAAACTCATAGGAATGATGGGTGGTAAAGACCAAGAGACTATAACACTCCATCAAACCGAAGAGAAAAATGGACAATATGAGGAACAATGTGAGGTGGCCAAGTCATTAAGAATGTGCAACAAAGAAGAACCACAAGCATATACAAAGAAGTCCCATGTGAAGTGTTGTTGATAGAGAACCATCTCAAGGAATAGTATAAGAGGGATATATTTTAGAGGAAATTGGGGAAGAGGTAAGAACTACTTGTGCTGAAGTTCCACAAGTCCTTGGGAACTTGAGATGTGACTAGTAATTGGAGCAAGTTCACCAAGGATTTCGACATCCATGACAAGCTTCCTTGGCCTTGATAGGGGTCTATTTTGTTCACTTTTTCTTTACTTATGCTTTATTTAGTTTACATGATTTAGTTTAAGAATGTGGGTTAATAAAGGCTTATAGCCTTGTGTTATTTTAGTTCATGTTTCATGTTGTGAATTGACTTTTGGTTTATTTGGATAAGTGTTGTTAGTTGATGACAAGTTATTAGTTGATAACAATTTGTAGTTGATGGTAATTTAGTTGATTGATGACAATGTTGATGGCAATGTAATACTTCTTTTGAATTGTGACTATGCACTTTATTGATGAACATGAACTTGGTTTACTTCTTGATTATGAAATTTGTAATTACTGATACACTTCATTTGCTAAGTACTTGAGTTGTTTTAAACGAATGGTGTAAATGCTTGATATAGTTTAGGAGTAGTCATGGTTGTTGAATTACTTTTAAAATTAACTGTGCATGAGTGTAACTAAGTTTGGGGGAAAAGTTCAGAATATAGGTAAGCCTTGTGTTGTTAAAAAAATCACTACCCTCATGTGTATTTTTCCTTTTTCTTTGAATTTTTGGACCCCGTGAAACCCCAGTTACCCCTACGTAGTGTAACCATGATGGTTATAGTAGGAAATTCAATCTTTAAGACTCATGAGTTTAATTGAATTTGCATTTATATGGTTTACTTAGAATTTCTCATTTCTTAGTTTTGTTTTGTGTTGAGCTCATTATTTATGAAATCCATGATTGAAAGTTAAACTTTGGCTTTGAGATCAATTTGTACTTAGTTGATTGCATTCACATTCATTTGGAGTAATGTTTTCCATCATCTACATGAGTTTTTTGATTGTCAAAGTATAGTTTGAAGAGATTCACTAGTATTATGCTTGGTTAGTTTATTTTGTTTATATGCTTTCTAGTACTTTTTTTCTTTCTTGTGAATTGGTGAGTGGTTGGATGAGTTACAAACTCATCACTGAACTAAATAGATAAGTTAGATATTTTGGTGGTGTACTGTGTCTTGTTCATTTGGAATGGTATTTACTGGAGTTTGGGAAACTTGAAAGTGGATGTGGAACATAGGTTGCACTTCATGTGTTAATTTGACAAAAAAAAAAAAAAGGGATTTAACTCTTGAAACTCCACAGTGTTTTCATCTAATTAGGGTTAAAATTTTTCTTGTCCAATTTTTTATTTCAAACAACTATTTTTCTGCAAAAGTTTTTCTATTGACAATTTCAAATAAGTGATTAATTTTGTTTACACACTTCACGGTTTTTTGAATGGTTTCTAGGTAAAGTTGGAAATGTGTTAGGCATTGTTTAATCATTGTGCTTGAATTTTCATTTCAAAGTTTCATTCAACTGGAGATTTCGTGGGTTTTTTGGGGTTTAGTTTGGAACATTGGTTGTATAATATGAATCCTTCATTTTCGCGACATACTTATGAAACTTAGGTTTTGAAAATGATCTAAACCTTCTTTGGATCATTTGAGCCTAAATTGCCTACCTGATATAAATTTTATCCCCAATATCTCCATTGAGACTACGAAGCCTATTTTCTTGTTAGACACATAATTTAACCAATTCACTTTCTCTATCTGTCCTCTTTTGAATCCATCACTTTAACTATTGTTGAATTGGCATTGCAATCATAAATTTTTAATTCGTCAAAGTAATGTTTGTAATCAAAACTAGTGTCTACTTTTTCAAAATAGAGAGATGGAAGAAAACTATGAGTTTTTTGAGTTAAACTTTTTTTCACTCTTGAGAAGTGTACTAGAATTCAACAATCCCGCTTTCATTTTTTTCTTTTGGTGGTGTTCAGTGTTATGTGTTATTTGTTAAGAGTCTATTGTGTGTGGTAAATAACTTGTGTTACGGCTCGTGTTCTTGTTTCTTATGTGTTCGTTGCTTTTATTATTCCTAGTCTTTCTCATCTTTATTTTCCTCCAGACAAGCAAACATTAGATTCGGGAGTGTGATAATTCTATTATATCTGTAGAGCTATTTTAACTACAAAATCAATAGTATTTTGTTAGGTTTCACTTGATTTTCTAGCATTATTGTGTGAATTTGTAATAAGAGTTGTTTGTGTTAATCTTTTAGTAGAAGTATGGTTTAGTATGTTTATATGATAATTTTTATCATATATTAGTACTTATGTATGTAAGTATGTTTTGTAGGTGAAAGTTATACAAGTTGGAGGGCACAAGTGAAGAAACCTAGGACAATACATGATTTTGAGTTGTTTCCAAGGGAAATCATGGAAATTTACCCCTAACCTCTAGCCCTACTATGAATACCCTCTTAAGCGTTCAAATGTGGGGGTGCCTACATTTTTTTTTTTCCTTTCTCTTTTCTCCTCCCCACTTGGGGGAGGGAGGAACTTTCTAGCTTTCTTTTTCTTCCTCCTTTCTTCTAGTCTATATTGTCCACCATCATTATAGCTTGACTTCTAACTTGACAGTCTTCCATTTTATATTTAATATAACTCTTTTATGCAATTATTTGGTGCCCTCTTACTTAGTTTCTCTCTTCTTTTCCTCCTTACTTGGAGAGGAATTTTAGACTAGTTGTCCTTCTATTTTCTTCCTAGTGTGAAAGTTTGAATCTTTAAGGTTCTAAGTGTTCTATTTATGTTTAATTTACTTTGTTTTACCTTCATTTTCATGCTTATTTAATTTTTTAAGCCTCTTTAAATGCTTTCATTTAATAACTTTTAATTCACCAACTCTACTTTACTATTTTGTTAGATTTAATTGTGTTCCCATATTTTATTTTACTTTGTTGTTTTTAATATGCTATAATTAGTCATGGGTTAGGGTTTTGTGAACCAATATTGTATGGGCAATGTTAATTGTTTGAAAATTGAGAAAGGTAAATGTTAAATACACACCCTTTTTCTCCTCTTGCATACCCTTCCATTATTTTATTATATAAAATGACTAAAACACCCTCCATCAAATGTTCCAGTGCACAAAATTACCCTTCATCTGTTAACCCATTCCTGATAAGACATATTCTCTTCTCTTCTCTCCCACCACCACAACAATACTTCTGTGCCACCAACACCCATCCCACTTCTTGTTGGACCCCAATTATGATAATCATGTTTTGATGAAGACCAAATCGTACTAACGGCTTGAAAACAAGTGTGCAAAAAAATAAGAAGGATCGGACAAAAATGATCATCCGAACACAATCTAAAAAAACAACTAAAAATTGAACAACACCTTATAGATGATGAATAGTGTCCAAAAAAAATAGCTCGGATCCAAGAGACCGTCCGAAACATGACTAGAAGTTTTAGGATGCACATGAACGTCCGAACCAGAAGTTGTAGGATAGGACGCATATGATCGTCCAAACTATAAGCTATAGGACGCACATGATCATCCGAACCATAAGTTGTGGGATAGGACGCATATGACTGTCCGAACCAAAAGCTGTAGGACGCACAAGACCGTCTGAAGAAAAGAGTTCAAAATGAAGAAATTTCGGTCATGCTGTAGGACGTATACAACCAAAACCATCCAAAGCACTATTCATAAAGCCGTAGGACACATGATCGGACGTCCGAATCACCGTCCGAACTCCTAACGGCTAGTTTTTAACAACTAGTTTTTTGACCGTTGGAGCTCAAATTTCAGTACATCTTTCATCTATAAATAGTCCAGGGATATTAGACTAATGTAAGGAACTATTACATTCAATACAAATACTTGCAAGAGCTATTTGGGAAGAAATAGGCAAAAATATTGTGGGTTTTATTGCTTCAGATAGTATAGTTCTCTTGGCTCAACTAGAGGGAATTAGTGTGAGCAAGAGTAGACTAGTGAGTGATCTTCAAGTGTAAGAGTGGAGGGATAATGAGTGTACGAAAGTGAGGTTGTAATGTACAACCCTTTGGTTCAACTAGAGGAACTTAGTTGGTGCAAGGGTAAGCCTACCTTGCGTACAAGAAATTTATTACCTCACCTTCTTTGAAGAGGCACTACTAGTTGATATACTCTAAACTTGAGAAGTTTGGGTTCTAGTTTGGTTTGATATTCTTTATTTCAATGTTTTTATTTGTTCTTTAAGTTTCAATTTTTAAATATTTATCTTTGATTATTTGTGCTTAAGTGTTCATTTGTTGCACAAAATTTGCATCTTCATCAAGCACATTAAAAAGTTTATTTTGGGTCAACACTTCTCAGCATATCCCATTTCTTTTTTTTTTCTTTTTTTTTACTTTTTTTTTTTTTACAAATCCTCCTTCCTTTTCCCCTCTTTTCCTGATTTACCAAAGAAAAACAATTAAACAACTCCTTCCCCCTTTTTCCGATTTACCACCCTTTATCCATAACCAATTTACCACACGTAATTCTACTCTGATTTACCAAAGAAAAACAATTAAACAACTCCTTCCCCCTTTTTCCGATTTACCACCCTTTATCCATAACCAATTTACCACACGTAATTCTACTCTAATTTACCAAAGAAAAACAATTAAACAACTCCTTCCCCCTTTTTTCGATTTACCACCCTTTGTCCATAACCAATGCAATTACCACACGTATTTCTACTCATTCACCGTAATCCATTTGGAAACTGAAATTACTCTACTAATTACCACCAAAATCTCAACCATTTTCTTAATCAAGTTATCAATGAGTTATGATGAAAGCTTCAAATTCTACTTTGTCCTATGGTGCAAAATATTAGCTTTCATGATTTCTTGAGGCCAACATAATCCATTTACCAAAAATTCAATTAGGTCTTCTTTATGAAAGCCAAAATTGCCAGGGACAAGCTCTAGTGATCAGTAGTCAACTTAAGAAAATGAAGCTATCGGAAATGCAATTGCATAACTCAAGAATGGAAATACATAATATTGTATCTACATGCCAAATTGACTGGCCTCAAGTTGTTTATTTAGTCTTTGTCATCTATTGGCTTTGTCAACCATGGCCATGGAGGAAAATTATGCACGCTACTATGGTCCAAGTAAAGAAAGAACCTGACAATTTGAGAAGTTGGGTGCTCATAAGTAGCCTAATATATATGCGAATAATGCGAGTGAAATGAAGTTTTTTCACGAATGTAATTTTTTGAAGCTTTGGAACGAGAAATCAAAATTCAAAGATAATTTGCAGTTATGCGCTGATTAGCGAGGGGTAGATGAGTTGTTACTCACAAGGAGGAATGGTAGGGAAATTTCAGTGTGACGGCTGGGAGAGGAACTGTTGGGGTGGTGGAAAAGAAGAAAGAAAGGATGACAATGGGTTAGAGATGTGGGTAATTTAGGCACTATAAGATGAGATGGAGGGTATTTTAATCATTTTCTATAATAAAATAGTGAAAGAGTGTGTAAAAGGATAAAAAAGGTGGGTATTTAACATTTTCCTTGATAAAATAGACTAATTGGACAATACTAATAAATTCAAGAATTAATTAATTAGGAGAATTGATCAATCTACTAGTTAATTTGAGTTAACTTAGGTGATATGACCATTTGATCCTCTATTACAAACCTATATTAGTAACCAAGGTTAAAATTGGAACTTGACAGACAAATTGTAATTAACCTTTCATGTGGTTACTAATCAAGTTTGGTTAATTTAAGTAGAAAGAAGGATCTATATTTAGATTAATAGATTTAATTACCAAGAGATTGGGATTATGTTACATTTGGAAATTAACCTCTAATTTGGCTATGGAAGCACTTGATTGACATAATTAACAAAACTCTAGAAATTGACTAGCATAAACTGTCATCCACCTTTATTACTCATTCAAGTTGTTAATTTAGTTTTAGCTAAATTTCATTCCTTCATATATCATTTTAACCAATAATCGATAATTGACAACCAATCTTCATGGAAACGATTCTTATTTGTACTAGCTATTATTCGACCACATATACTTGTAGGTTGTTATCTAATTTAGTTAAATTATGTATATTTGTAGTTTGTCATCTAGTTAAATTAATTTATTTGTGCGTATTTTAATAACTAGATTGTTTTGACAACAACAATCTATAGGGAACTAGAAAGTAATATTAATCATATAATAAATCCAAATATCATTAGCTTAATGTTTTATGTAAAGGCTTACGTAAGGATGTGTCGGAGGTGACTCATTTGTAATATTTTTTCTTAGTAATGCTATTTCATTTTGGTTTTCAAAAAAAATAATCTCTTTCACCAATTTTCATAAATGCTTATAATATTTTATAATTTTATGTTAATTAATGATGTTTTTCTCTACAACAGAAATAAATCACTCTTCTGTACATTCTTCAATAATTTGTAATGACGAAGATTTAGAACTTCTTTAAATTTAAAAAAAAAAAATAGTTTAATCAAAATAATGGACATTGGTCGTACCTTACACGGCCACGTTCTACTAGTGTGTGTGCATGTAAATTCATTAGTATATATATCAAGGGTACTTATGCAATTTTTATTCTATAAATTTAGCAAAAATTATTAATTTATCACACTGCTAAAACGAAGTTGGGACTTGGGAGTTGAGACAGACTCAAAATATTATTTAATCGAAATTACTGTTAATTTATCAAGTTGACTAACCACCGTACATTAGCCCCATACGCCATGGTGATTACCAAAAATAGCTATACGTGTGGTAAATCAGTCGGAATATTCAATTACAAAACGAATTTCCCACGGCACATGGATTTTCCTATATAGGGAGAGTGAAAAAAAAAAAAAAAAAACCACCAACCTAGTGTCTACCTGCTTGTCGGGACATTTAAGAATTAAGACGTCTACAAACTTAATGGAAAAGACGCGCTATATAGACTCGCAATTTTTACATGATTTCATATGGTTGTCTGGTCTGGTGGAAGTGACGATGTATGATTAATTGTTTGCGGGAGGATTTTACCTTCTCTAGGTTTTCTTATTTGCCGGTACATTGATTGAGATTTTTTTTAATATTTTAATTGTAGCAAAGTAAAGTGATTAAAGTAGTAATGTCACAAACGTCATAATAACTAGGGTTAATAACACTTTAACCCCCCGAATTATATGAGTAATTACACTTTATCCCCTGAACTATAGAAATATACACTTTACCACCCTATTCACAATATTCATCTTTTAAAAATTTTAAAATATCAAGAAAATTTAGTTAGATGACTAAAATACCCTGGGTACTATATTTTGATTTTTACGTATTTAAATTTTGATAGTGATGTGATGATTATTTAAAAATAAACACAAATAAACTATTTAATATTTCAATGTATCTATACACTATATTTCTTGGTTAAATTTTTAAAATTTTTAGATTTTATTTTATATTATTTCGAATTTGAATGTTTAACTGTAGTGATAGAACATTTCCAAATGGGTTTGTTTTCTATGAAAATTTTTTCTGTAAAGGTATTGTATGAGAATATAATTCCTATAAAACTTTTGAATTTTTTCGATATGTCTTAATATTTTACAATTTTAATATTTGACTTAATCTGTGCAAATTGCGTGTTAGATATAATATAATTCAACAATTTCTTACATTTTCATTCCTTAAAGTCAAGATATCAATGTGTTATTATATTTTATTTTTTTCTAATTCTTTTAATAATTGTCGAAAATCAAATTAAATACATGAAAAATCAAAATCTAATACGAAGGGTATTTTAGTCATCTAAGTAAACTTTGATGATATTTTAAAATTTTTAAAAGATAAATAATGTGAATGGGGGACAAAGTGTAATTATCTATATAACTCGGGGGACAAAGTGTTATTAACCCTAATAACTATTAGTTTATAGCATGAGCGTCTAAAATATAAGAATGGTTAAAGTTGATGACCAATAATTGAATAAATATAATATTAAGAAAAAAACTTGGCAGGTACCTACTGCCACCCCTAATTCTTGCCACCCATTCTGAGAGAAGTCTCACTTGGATGAAACCGTGCTGAATCTTAAGTATTATCCTTTCACATTTTTATATACTAAAATTACAATGTTGATAATCATCAAATAATAAGTTAAATGCTTTAGGTTCGTAATGGAGTTTAATTCATAAGAAGATACGCATGAATTTTATTAGAGATATGACCGTAGTATCGGATTATCACTCTATTAGAAAATCATGAACCAAACAACATGGACAACGCCCAATTGGCCCCTAGGATATTTTACTTTATTTGTTGGTGCTCTTAGTTTTTAATATTTGGATTTTTTGAAGTTTATAGTATTATATTTTCTTTCAACTATTGTAGGAAATTTTGGCTCTAAATTTTATCTACCATTAGAAGAGCAAGCAAGATTATGATTTCAATTAATAGCTTTTCTTGGAAATTTTTTCCGTGATATAGATATTACATATTGTGAACCTCATATTTCCCATATTTCCTTGGGAGAAAATACCATTGTGATGACGACTCTGATTATGGATTGAGATTGATCAACATCAAATTTATTCGTTCCCTAATAATATTAATCATATAATAAAATGACATGATTATCTATTTAATATTTTATGTAAAGAGTTATGTAAGGATGGGTCAAGGCTGAATCATTTATAAATTTTTTTCCAGTAATGCTATTTCATTAACTCCGTCTATGTTGAGTTTTTTTTAGTATAGCCAGTCCCAAACTCAAGAGGAGGGTTGCGTTAGATCGACAACCCGCATAAAATTTTGTCAATCTTATTAGATGAATCTACTACGATATTGTGTTAATGCTAGGAGTTCCCTATAAGCGACACGTCACATTGTCTGAGTTCGGCAAATAGTGGGCAAGGGTTGCTACATCTCTATTAGGGTCCAGGTACTTGCCCACTACATCTCTATTAGGGTCCAGGGATGGGAAAATATGCAAGTGTCCTCACAAAATAGGGGGAGGGTATTAGGGAAGAATAATGTTCAGGAGAATAAGATTAGAATAAGAATTTTGAATATTGGAACTCTTACTGGTAAATCAATGGAGGTAGTATATACAATGATTAGGAGAAGAATTAATATTTTGTATTTACAGGAGACAAAATGGGTAGGAGAAAAAGTTAAACTATTAGATAATTTAGCATTTAAATTTTGGTATTCTAGATTAAACAAGACTAAAAAATGGGGTAGGTATCATTGTACAGATGGGTCGACGAAGGACAAAGTATTGCAAGTGACTAGAAAAGGAGATAGGATTATGCCCCTCAAACTAATATTAGGACATGAAACTATTAATATCTTTAGAGTCTATATGCCTCAAATAGGTCTAAATGAATCCATTAAGGCCAAGTTTTGAAAGGATTTAGATGAGATAATAGGTAGTATCCCCCAAGATAAGTAAATTTTTATATGAGGTGACCTAAATATACATGTGGGAAGAGAAAATGAATATTATGAATAAGTGCATGGTGGATATGGTTATGGGGAAGAAACAAAGAAGGAAAATCAATTTTGAAGTTTGGAATGGCATTCGACCTTTTTATTATCAATACTTTTTTCAAGAAGAGGGAGGAACATTTAGGTACATTTAAAAGTAGTTCAACAAAGTCATAGATTGACTTTCTTCTCACAAGAAAGAGAGATAGAAGGGTTTATAGAGATTGCAAAATCATACTTGGAGAAAGTTTAATCTCACAACATAGGTTTGTTTGGTGGTAGACTTGAGGTTTAAACATGACATTATAGGAAGGAACCTACTTAGATTAACTAGAATTAAGTAGATGAACTTAAAGAAGGAAAAAGAAGAAATTTTTATAAAAGATTTATTAGGGTAAAGTATTTGAAACTTACAAGAAAAATTTGACACTTTATGACAGGCAACTAGAGTGAGAACAATGACTATGAAGATACTTGGCGAGTTAAGGTGTTATGCTCCAATAAATAAGGAATCTAGGTGCTAGGATGAAGGTATATTAGATAAAATCAAAGTTAAGAAGGCTAACTATAAGGCTCTATCAAGTTGTGGAAGTGATGCAAATATTAAGAAATGAGGCAAAAAATGTTGTAAGTGAAGCGAGAGATGGGGATTTTGAAGATTTTTATCAAAATTATAATCTAAGGAAAGGGAATGAGATACCATAGGACAAAGGATTTAACCCAAATTAAGTGCATTAAGGATGAAAATAATAAGGTGCTAGTAAGAGATGAGAAAATTAAGGAAAGGTGGGAGAGATACTTCCATCAACTCTTCAATGAAGGCAATGGAGACGATATCATTTTGAGAGAGTTAGATACGTTTGAGGAGTATAGAAATGTAATGTATTATCGAAGGATTCAGGAATCAGAGGTGGAGGAAGTTTTGAAGAAGATGAAGAAAGGAAAAGCAGTTGACCCCGATGATATTCCAATTGATGTATGAAAATGCTTAGAAAAGAATAGCATAAGTTGGCTTACCAATCTTTTCAATAAAATATTAAAAAATAGAAAGATACCCGACTAATGGAAGAAAAGTACTCTCATACCTATATTCAAAAACAAAGGGGATATACAAAATTCTACATATTACAGAGGTATTAAGTTAATGAGCCATATAATGAAATTTTGGGAGAGGGTGATGAAAGAAGGTTAAAAAATGAGACTAAGGTGTTAGATAATTAGTTTGGTTTCATGTTAGGGAAATCGACTATTGAAGCCAGACATCTCTTAAGGAAATTTCTACCAAGAGATACTGTAATAAGAAAAAAGATTTGCACATAATTTTTATTGATCTTGAAAAGACATACAATAGAATTTCTATAGAAGTTATGCAGAAAGTTTTAGAAAAAAGAAGAGTCAGAGTAGTATATATAGAATCAATAAAAGATATCTATAGGGATGTGATTACAAGTGTGAGAACAGTAGGAGGGTTGACACGAGATTTCCCTATAAACATATGTTTACACTAAGATTTAGCTCTAAATCCTTATCTATTTGTATTGGTCATAGACGAACTTACAAGGCACATATAGGAGAAAATATCATGCTATATGTTATTTTGCAGATGGCATTGGTTTAGTAGATGAAACAAAAAATGAGATTAATGCTGAACTTGAGGTCTAGAAAAAGGCACTTGAGGCAAAAGGGTTTAGATTTAGTAGATCAAAAACATAATATATGGAATTTAAATTTAGCAAGAATGCACGTAGGAATAGAATAAGGGATAGTATCGGAGATCAAGAGATAATCTCACCCATACGTAAAAATTTTAAGTATTTAGATTCAATTCTACAGAGTGATGTTGGTATAGATCGAGATATTACACATAAAAAATAAGCGGGTTGGACTAAATAGATAATAGCATCGGGAATATTATACGAACGTAAAATTCCTTTACGACTTGAGAGTAAATTTTATAGAATAGAAATTAGGCTGACGATGCTTTACGGGTCTGAATGTTGGGCAATGAATTACACACATAAGCAAAAGATGAGATTAGCATAAATGAGAATGTTAAAGATGGATGTGTGGATATACTAGAATGGACAAAATTTTCAAGGAGCATATTCGTGATAAGATTGAAATAGCACCTATTGATGAGAAAATGAGAGAAACACGCTTAAGGTTGTTAGGTCATGTGTTAAGACGGTCACTAGAAACCCCTGTCAGGAAAATAGATTTTAGAAAATGTATTCAACATATGAGGGGTAAAAGAAGATCGAAAAAACTTGGTGGCTAACTTATAATAAAAATACCGTAACCCACCTAAGAATCGAGAAGAATATAGTCCATAACAGAATGCAATAGCATTGTAGGATTCATACAACTAACTCTATTTAGTGGAAATAAGGCTTTATTTGTTTGTTTGTTTGTTTGTTAGTAATGCTATTTCATTTTGGTTTCCCCTCCCCTCCAAAAAAAAAAAAAAAAAAAAAAACAATGATAGTTTACATATCAAGTTTACATAAATTTAGCAAAAGTTAATAATTTATCACATCGCTAATACGAAGTTGGGACTTGAGACAGACTCAAAATATTATTTAATCGAAATTAACAATGGTGATTACCATGAATAGGTAAATCAGTCGAACTATTTGATTAAAAAACGAGTTTCACATTGTCTAGTAGAAGAAATGACGTAAAATTAATTGTTTGCGGTACCTGCTCTAGATATCCTTATTTCCTGGGGGTATTGATTGAGAATTTTCTAATATCTATCTATATATATATATAATATAGCAAAGCGGGTGTTTATTGAGAATGTACTACATGATGACAAGTAACAAATATATTAAGAAATCTGCATACTAATTAGTAAAAGTAAAAAATGAAATATTTAAATTATCTTCTAAATTCAAATTAATTATTTATACTTTATCCTTATAACTATTCTGCATATTACATAGTAAAAAGAAAAAATGAAATATTTAAGTTAGTTATTTGATTCATATTAATACATAGATGGTTACTACTATTTATTCAATATACTCACATTATAATTATACCAACGATTTTTGTACACACTTATGTGAACCTTATAATAAATAATTTTATCATGTTTTTGTATTTTTATCATAAATATTATATTATAAAGAGTATTTTTAAGGAAAATATATATAAAAAAAGAGGATGGAAGTTTCGAACTACCTATAAAGAAAGGAGAATTTTAAGAGAAAGTAATGTAGAAAGAAAAATTAATACTTAGATGTTATCCTAAACTACTATATACTATTCATTCAAGACCCTCACATTATTTTTATATAATCTACCTCTTAAATTGATTTATTCCCAGAAAAGTTACAGTACTATATATTATGGATCACTATATAAGTATCAATTATTTATAATACAAGTAAAATATCAAGTTATATTATTTATAATAAGTTAAAAAATATATTTATTTATTCAAAAATATTTTACGTATACGATTATTCTTAATAAATTTGAAAATGATGTAACATAATTACACGTATGAGTAATTTCATTCTTGCAACCCAATAAAAAAAAAATTAACAAGGAAAAATTGTAAATTTTAATCCCTAAACTATTTTTAAAATCTCATGGAGATCCCTCAAATAATATTTTTAATTTTTTCATCCTTAACATATTTTTTAATCAGAAGAAGTACCCCACATTTTTTTTGTAAACTTTTTCATTTTTTTGTTCCTCAAGTATTTTTCTAATCCATATATACACCCTACATTGTTTTTATTTAACTCTTTTGTCCATCAAATTTTTGTTTTTTCTTAAATCATGGCTAGATAACTACTAAGAAGAAAAAAAAAAACACTTGAGGGACCTCTGTGAGATTACGAAAATAGTTGATGATGAAAAAGTTTAAATAAAATAAGGGGAGACTTTCTTGAGATCAGAGAAAAACTTAGGAACTTTCATCATATGAAATCAATGCGGAGCGATGGACCGTAGAATTATGGGAGTAAACAACTTTGATAGGTGTTTAGTAATCATAAAAGTAAAAAATAACTATTTAATATAATGTATAATTTTACGTGCTATTTTGGGAATCTAATGGTGGTTGTCCTAACCATTTACGAAATAAAAGCAAAATACAATAGAATAGATGATTTAAAATTAAAGAAACCACGTTTACTCAATTTTTATACAAGTAATTGAAAATGAATTTAAAATTATAATTTTATATCCACTTTATATACTAAATTCCAAAGTTTTTGAAGTTTTTATGTTTCAAGTGACATTCTTGATTTTGAATATACCATCATTTTAATTATATGATTTAAGAAATTTGTACTTTTAGAGGATAGGGGAAAATTTAAAGAAATATAAATATTTGAGAATTTTTAGGAGGTGTAATACAAGATAAACTTGGAACTATTAATTTTAATTTTTTTATTTTTTAATCACAAGAAGTACCCCAATATTTTTTGTAAACTTTTCATTTTTTAGTTCCTCAAGTATTTTTTTTTTTAATCCACATATTTATTCTACATTTTTTTTATTTAACTCTTTTGTCTATAAAATTTTTGTTTTTTCTTAAATCATGGTTAGATGACTACTTATATATATATATATATATATATATATATATATATATATGTATATCAACACTTGATGGACCTCTGTGAGGTTACGAAAATAATTGATGATGAAAAAGTTAAAAAAAATGAAGAGACTTTCTTGAAATCAGTAAAAAAATTCAGGGATTTCATATAAAATAAATGCGGAGCTATGGACCGTGGCATTATAGGGGTGAACAATTTTGGTAGGTGTTTAGTAATCATAAAAGTAAAAATAAAATTTTAATATAATGCATAATTTTACTTACTATTTTAGGAATCTAATGATGATTATCTTAACCTTTTACGAAACAGAAGGAAAATATAATAGAATTGACGATTTAAAATTGAAGAAACCACACAATTTTCAATTTTTATACAACAAAAACTTGAAATATGAACTTTAAATAATAATTTTATATCCACTTTATATACTAAATTTAAAAAAAAAATTAAGTTTTTATGTTTCAAGTGACATTTTTTATTTTGAATATACCATCATTTTAATTGTCTGATGTAAGAAATTTAAATTTTGAGAGAGAGAGAGATAGGGGAAATATAAAGGAATAGAAACATTTGAGAAATTTTAGGGAATACAATATAAGATAGAATTAAACTTTTGAAACTTTTCCTTACCAATCTCACTTCATTGTGGCTCCAGCCATGTATGAAATTATAGTTTGGAGACAAAAAGTTAAAAAAAAATGAAGAACTTTTGAGACAGTTAAAAATAGTTGAGCAATTTTTATCAATTTATAATGTAAAACTAACTGTATCACAAAAAGGAAACAAAGTTTTAAAAGTATTATATTTTTTCTTTGTATTTTCTTATAATATTATGTTCATTAATTATTAATTGTTGATAGATATTATTAACAAATTAGGATGTAAACATATTTATTAAAATGTAATTTTAATATATGTCTTCTCTATATTTTGGTAATCTTTTCATATCAAACAAAGATATGAAACCAAAATTTACGATGAAGTATTTTTTTTATTAAAAAAAAATTGCGTTGAAGTAATATAATCATGTGCATTGTAATTAATATTTAATAATCAATTTTTATAAGACAAGAAATTAACAGTTACAAATTCTTTTCTTAATTGTCTTCTTTGTTTTTAATAATCATTTCACTGATATTATTTTATTAGACAATAATCTATCTTTATTTAAGGATAAATAGAAAAGTTTTTGTTTATCCTTAAAAATACAATTTAAAAATATATTAAAAATCAAAACCATTTACAATTTAAATCATGTTTTATACAAAAATAATAAGTTTTTACCATTTTATTATGCAATTTTGGTTTTCATTAAGATGTGAAAATTTTTGCACGGTCCAAATGTGATATAAAATTCAATAATGAAATTTTTTCCAAATGAATTAAACTTTTGATATAATTATTTACTGAGTGAGATAAGACTAATGATAATTTTAAATTATTTCCTTAGATTTTAATTTTTTAGATAAATGAAGAGGATTCAAGTTATATTTATAAATTGCACATTTATTTATTTTCTAGTACATAGTACGAATTATCAACTAATTTTATTTGTAAGAAAGTAAAGTAAACAGGATGAGTATTTTAATTTATAACATGACTGTCTAAAGTATAAGAATGGTTAAAGATGATGAGAGTGATTGAATAAATATAAAAAACTTCTTGCTATATTATATATTGTGAAGCTCAGATTTCCCTATTTCCTTTACACAAAATATCATTGTGATGACGTCACTGATTACGGATTGATATTGATCAACAGTCAAATGCATATTACTCGTCCCCTAATAATTAATTATTCAAAAGGTGTCCAAAAAATAAGAGGAAAACCATGAACCATTGATCGCTAATTGTGCGACATATTTTATTTGTAGCAAAGTAAACAAACAGAGACATTGCCCTGATTAAGATTGATATTTTTTTTAAAAATATATTAAGATTGATATTTGATCCACAATAAAATACAATGGTCCACTAACATTAATTACTCTTTAAGTCAAGAGCACAAAATAAACCAAGCGAAGCAAAATTGGAAAGATATATAGGAACACTAGAAACAGGAACGGGACTTTTTATTAATAAATCTGAAAATAGTGCGTAAAATATCCACCCAATACAATAACAATTGCGAATCACAGCTCAAGAACATAATATAAAGGAAATCCAAACCATAAAGCAAAGATTCAAGAAATCAGAAGAAGGAAAAGAAATGGTGTCATCTCTGCGGTTTTGGGTCGTCAACTAAAAGCAGCACTCCAGCAGCCCACAGCAACATAAGTCGCCGCACAGCTGCACCCACCATCCATACACAAATTAATTAATTCAAAGAAAACATTTCCTACAGTCTGATTCTCTATATATATTTTTATAGCCAAGCCCCAGAGCTTTTTTTATTATTTTTAAAAAAAACTTTCGAAAATCAGTTCTCCCTTCCGGGCAATATGTTAATACTTTTGAAAAAATTCTACTCTATTAAGAGAACTATTTTATTGTGTATTAAAAATCAGGGTGAATCAAAAATATAATTTGAGTTGGGCACACACATAATGGACTTTTTTTTAGTTTTGTAAATTATAATTGATCATTCTATTGGTTTGTTAATGTATAATATTGTTATACTCTAAATACTTCAATAATATAATATTATATGTTTTGAATATTTATTTTTAAATTATAATAGTACCATAAAATTATTCAAACATATATATTTATGTATTTAATAAATAATATAATAGGATATAAGAATTTGCTAATGCATAAAAATTTATTTCATAGAAGTACGAATTTTTTTACATAAAAAAATTTGTGAGTCGAAAATTAAATTTTTTATAAAACAAAACACGTAAAACAAATATTTTTTATTGATAAATAATAGAATAAAAACAAAATAAAAAATTAAAATTACCATTTTCTTTTAGCAACCCTCACTGTTTTAGAATAAATCCACTCCAAATATAATATTATATATTTTAAAAATTTATACTGTATAATTTTTAAAAAAAAAAAAAAAAAATTTCGTGAATCCTATGGTAAAATTTTTCAATATTTTTACTGAAAAAAATCCAAATTTCTTCAAATATTCATATTCTCCTCAAACCACAATTATATGTCAAAATTATATATTGAAATTCGAAGCATAAATTACATGACATTACCAAAAAAATAAAAATAATTCAACACATTTAGATAGCCACCCCGCGAGGAGAATATGTAAAAAGTAGGTGAAATTAGAGGGAAAGAAGACTGACCAGCCCTTCCAGAAGCCATCGTCTCTGGACGTAGTTTTGCCGGGAGCTAAGTAGGAGCGGGATCGGCAGTGGGGTTAGCAGCTTGACCGTCTCTAGTGGGATAACCAGCAGGTGGAGGTGGAGCCGTGTAAGCAGCCTCTTGTGCCTGTGCAGGGTAAGGATATGCAACTGCAAACAAAAGAACCAATTAACATCAAAACAACAAGAAACAAGAAACTTGAAAAGCAAACTGATTGATATTTCATAATAGTAACATATATACCTGGAGGCTGGTTTTGGTTGTAGTTGCTCATGTTGTTGTTTGTTGAAATTGATAGTAATATGCAAGAAATTGATCAAGAAAAAAAAATTAGAAGAGGGATCTCTTATTGAGCAGTAGGAGATTGGATGGAAGAGTCGGTCAAGGAATAGGGTGTATTTATAATGGAGATTACGTTTATGAGATGATCTTAATTAATTAGAGAGGAAGGGAGGAGAGAGGGAACAGGGAAGGTGGGTTAGTTAAAAACAGGTTGCGTGCGACGACGGACTTTATAAGGAAGGAAAGCGGCAAAGACCATGACCGCGTGAAGGGCTTATTGATGAGACGAAATAAATAAATAAAGCAATCAAGGAAGGTTTTAACTGATACGGGTTCTTTCTGTAATTTTAATATAATATAACTAAAAATAATACAAAGTCTAATCGATTTTAACTAGGGAATGCCGAAACGTGGGGGACGCTGCTGTGGTAGCTTTTAATCAATGTTTTAAAACTCGGACACCGGTAACTGTTCGGTTCGGTCCGATTTTAAAAACACTACTTATAATATATGACACGATTTTCTTGCAATAATTCATTTTTAATAATTCTCTTCAATAAGATCCCATTGCCTCCATCAATAACTAAAATTTCTCAGTGACAAAATCACCTATATATCCTCTTTATCCTTTTTCAATACAAGAATTCATGGTTTGACTAACAGTTAATTTTCCGGTTTATAATTTATAAAATTATAATTTGTCTTTTTGTAATTTGATTTTTTTTTTTTTGCATAAAAAGTTAAAATTTTAATAAATTTATGCAAAAATTAAAAGATATCTCTAAATTTAGTGTCCTTCCATTGCTTAATAACCCATTCATTGTAAGCAATATGTAACTTTATCTAAATATTGTAAATGATTAAAATCTATATATATATTATAGCAAAAGTTCTTTTAGTGAGAAGACACAACAAGCTGACATGTGGCATATTAGATTAGATTAGATTAAAAAAAATTTACTTAGTAAATAATAGAGGTAAAAAATAAATTACTTAAATAGTTATCTAATCTTATATTTAACTACCCTTATTTTTTTAAAATATCAATTTATGCACACCTCTTATAATTAAATTTTCCAAAAATGTAATAAAATAAAACTTGAATTATAAATCATAATATAAGTATCAATTATTAATTATAAATTAAGAAAATTACAGAGTTGACCCTGTCAGGTAGCAAATTTTTTGACCCGTTACCTAGCCTAGTAAGAATAATATTAGACCTGCTACCTGATCCGGTTTTATTAACCGATTTGCATACCCTATTTTTATGGTTCGAAATAGACTACTTCATCATATTTTTTGGGTCAATTAATTAAGATGAACACTCTTATGTTGTAATTATATATATATATATATATATATATATATATAATAACTTCATAAAAGTAGGAAGATATTTAATCTAACTATATCTAAATGATATCATTCTTACGATCTAATTACATTCAATTAATATTTATAAAAAAGAAAAATAATTTATTATATTACAAAAAGATAAAAAGGTTGTAAGATCATTTTTTTTTTTGTATCTTCTTGCAACTTTATATTTAATAGTAATTAATTATTCAATATCAATGCAGATTATTTTTAAGTGATTATATAATCGTAATAAATTAAAAATTAGTTTTAATGTTTTGTCTTATTATTGGTATCACCATTAACTGTATTACTTTTTGTTTGTTAACTTAAAGATATAACTAATATACTTGAAGGAAAAATAGAAAAAATTACTGTGACTTTTACCGTGTGAGATAAATATTTTTTTCCAAAAATGTAATATAAAATTAAAAATGTATTATAAATCATCATATAAGTATGAATTATTAACTATAAGTTAAGAAAATAAATATTTATTAATTATGCCAAACTTTTACCTATATATAATTGTTAATAAATTAATTTTAAATATGGATATATATACTTAAATAATAATTTCATAAAAGTAGGAAGATATTTAGTCTAACTATGTATGAATGATATCATTCTTACAATCTAATTATATTCAATTCATTTTTATCAATAATTTTTTATATCACAAAAAGATAAAAATGTGGTAAGATCAAATTCTTTTTTTCACTTTCTATCAACTTTTTATTTATTGGTAATTAATTATTCAATGTCAATAGATGTTATTCTTAAGTGATTATATAATCATAATACATTATAAAAATAGTTTTAATAGTATGTCTTATTATTGGCATCACTATCAGTTGTTTTACTTTTTATTTGTTGACGTAGAGATATAACTAATATACTAGAAGGAAAAAAAGTAAAAATTAAGAATATGCTGTTATCGTGTAAGATCAATATTTTTATTGCATTTTCTTGCAACTTTATATTTATTGGTAATTAACTATTCAATGTCAATAGACATTATTCGTAATTGATTATGTAATCGCAACACGTAAAAAAATAATGTTAATAATATGTCTTTTTATTGGGGTTACCATTAATTGATTGTATTACTTTTTGTCTATTGATTTAGAGATATCACCACTAGACTTAAAAAAAAAAAAAGAATAACAATTACTGTGCTTTTATAATAGTAGTTTACAAGAAGGCCAAATGATAATAATCAATTTTTTTTTTTCTAAAAGAGTTGCAAAGCAAATAGTATGTTATGGATTATTACATAAGTATTGATTATTAACCGTACATGTTAAATATAAAATTATATTGGTTAGAATAAGTTAGGAAAATAAATATTTATTTATTTGAAGCAAATTAAGTAGACAACTTAAAAGGTTATTCCTAATAAATTGAAAGAGGCGTAAATTAGCTATCTAGGTTATATTTGAGTAATATCATCCTTGAAATTTAATTAGATCATCGTGATACTCTTATCACAAAATTGACAAAGGATAATTGAAAATTATCTAAAAATTATTTTTAAAGTTTCAAATTTACAACATCAAATTACATATATTTGATATATTTTTTATGTTTATCTTCTCTGATCAAAACTATGTCGTCCAAACAAATACATGTCATTAGAATTTATATGATCGGGCAAACTATCACCGAAATCATCAACTTGTCATGAGAATTTATGTGGTGGAACAAACTATCACCAAAATCATCAGCAATTACAAATCAATAATGTATCCATTCAAGAAAATAGAGCTACAATTCACAACATATATCTTATGATCAGTGCTACCCTATGTGTGTTGTTTATATCTATGTTGCAAAATATTAATTCACCATTATTTTTATAAATTTAATCACAAACAGTTTTTCCTATGACAATAACAACTTAAAAATCGTTTTATTTTTATATAAGTTGTGTTATTCTAAAGTTTTAGAAGGAAATTATGTTTTAAAATTAAATACAATCTTGACCAAATGACATGCAAATGTAACGTTAGATTACACTATGATATGTATAAAAGGTTTTTGTACTTATTTATATATTTAATTTTATAACTCCTACTTTTGAATTTTGCTTTCTTAATTTTATATTTTACTAGTCTAAATCCGTGTGTTATGCACGAGACAAAGGTATTATTGTTACTTTCTTTTGTTTATGATCATTGTTTTAATTATTAAAATATTTATACCATCAATATATATTATTTGATCTTCAAATTTCATATCACTTTTATTCCCGTATATAGCTCGGATTTCTACGCTAATAACTTTTTAAACTAAAATCTTTTAGCAGTTAGTTATTTTACAAAAGATTTAACAATTACATTTTACCTCAAATTGTAAAGTGATGAATTGTAAATTTAATTTACAAAGCATAAGATAACAACCTTAAACATTAATCAAACCACACCTTCTAATTTACCCTTCGGTTACGATAGTTATTTTTTTTGGAATACCAAAAAGTTAGGCTGGCTTTTTCTCATGATTCTTGATTCCTTTATGATTTTTCTTTTTATTGGAGTGTCCCATCCGTTGACTATTCGTCCACACGGTCATGGTCGGTATCTTCTAAGGTTGCACCTCGTGGCTGCTAATTTAATCTTGTTTATTTGCTCTATACACACGTATCGTAGACTAATTCAATGCACGGAACTGAGTTTGCAAGGATAAACCAACAAGTAAAATTATTGCGATCAGATTTTGAATCCCACTGTATCTTTAAGTTGATTTTCTTTTGAGAAGGAAAAAAACAAAAACAAAAAAAAAGTTTTTTAATATCAATCAATTTGACCACTTGGCATCTATGAGATGAGTTAGACATCTCCATCTTGGTAAGTTTTTGTTCAGCTCCTCTGTTTTCGGGTTTTTTTAATCACATGTCCAAACCAAATATTAGAATTAACTTTAAAAGGCAAACGGTTTTTTTATTAAATCGGTCTGCTATACTTTTAGCTGGCTTTGTTTGTCAATCATTCTTTCTCAGTTTTTTTGCACATTCCACATATAGAATATCATAAATTCAATATCACTCAATAAAAATTAACGTCTCGTTATATTTATGAAAAAATAATTAAATATCTAAATCAAAAATTAATAATTTAATAAAATTTTATAACGTAATGATTGATTTTGACAAGTATTCTTAAATGATGCTCTTATAAATTATTATTCTTGTCTACTTTTTATTTGAAAGGTTTTGTTTCTTCTATCAATTTTGATCACGATCGATATGGCCGAAGTCGCACCAAAAGTTTTTAAAAATCAAATTCGAGTCCACACTTCATTATAGTAATTGGGCTGCTATGAGCTTAACACCTAAAACTGACTTTTTCTTTTTGAAGTTCAAAAAGAATTTTCCTTCCACTAAAGAGTTCAATGAAATTATAACTCGTGGAGTTAAAATTCTAGAAATAGCTTGTAACTTGAGGAGTTGCTATAAAAGACCATCATTTACAAACAAGAGTATATTACTGTAATTTTATATTGTTTGAGTTTGTCTAGTGTGTGCCCGGGGAATTCATTATTTGGGCCATATGTTAATTTTTTACAGAAATAAAGTTGAATCACTAAAATGACTAATTGCATGTGATAATAAATGTGATGTGAGTGTGTGGTTATCATATGTAATAACACAAAAAAAAAAATAAATAAATAAAATAAAAATTGTGATGTAAAAAATTGTCTCCATTAACAAATGTTTCTAGGCACTATTACCAAAATTTATACTTTAACTTTAGGACGAGAATTTTCAATTGAGTTGTTAATCAATTTTAATCAATGTGAACTTGCCATTAGTCTAAACTTCTATAATGAACGTAACCGGTATTCCTAGAATTCAATCTTGCCTTTCTTCGTTTTCGATTTACTAATGCATCAACCGTGGCGTCCGTTCAATGCTCCAAGGGAAGCAGCCATGCCCAATTTATGTGTTTCATTCTTTGCTTTTTATTAATTTACTAAATAATTTTTTCCAATTAGGTACTCATTTCGTTTCAAAAAAATTATCGTTTTAGATAAATTATCTTTTGTCAAATTATACGTTATTTTAGAACACAAAGAAGTATTAGATGATATTTTTTTAATTTTTATCTTTAGTGCTATATTAATGGACATATGATAATTTAGTTAGGATATTAATATAAACAGTACACATATACAAAGTGACAATACAAAGTGACAAACAAAACCTACCGATGTATCATTAAATCCGGAAAAGAAGAACGAAATTCGACCAAAGATCTAAAATCAGGGGAGTGGGCATTCAATAGAATTTTGACACATGAACTAGTTTTAGAAAGTGGTTTTGAAATGTGCCTTTGTAGAGTATTTTCCTAATATAAAATGATAATCTAATCACTTTGAATGATTTTTTTATGTAAAATTGATGCAATTTAATAATTTTTTTTAATTCGTATGCACAAGTGACAGTTATTTTGAATTGAAAGAAGTAAATACCAACAAAGTGTCGGGTAAGAGTCATTTGATGTTTTACATTCCTCACCTTATTCCATGAAGGTATGAACAGCATGCTTCATAAGATTATTGAGTTATTTTATTTTATTTAAAAAAAAAAATTCTCACTTCTTTCACCACTTTTTAATAACTCAAATCCATGTTCAATACATCATAAAGAAAATATCGTACCACTTAAGACAGACGATTGATTTATCTTATCTGGAAGGAGAAAGAAAATTCAAACCATACACATCAAAGAGTACTCAACAACTATATAGGGCTTATTCCACTTTGGACCTTTTAATTTGTATCCAATTTCTATTTGGCACCTTATACTTATTTTCTGGATATATTACACTCTAAACTTGCATATTTATCTATTTTATTCCAATACTTTAACAACGTTACCGAAATTAACGGATGCTCCAACCATTTACACTACACATTTAAAGTGGAACAGTTATCAAGTTTTTAACATTATTAAAAATTGGACCAAATTGAGATGAATCTAAGAGTTCAGAGGTATAATATGTCTAAAATTGGGGGTGCGAAATGAGAATTGATTATAAGTTAGGTATGCAAAGTAGAATTAATCATTACTATTTCTATTAGTGCAATACATTTATAAACAAACACGTGGTATGAACTTATTTAAAATCCGTTAACTTTAACAGTGTTAAAAATTAGATTAAAATGAGATAAATTTGAGAGTTCAGGATGTAATATATCTAAAAAATAAATATAAAGTACAAAATGAGAATCATATATCAATTAGGGCGGTAAAATGGAATAAGGCCTATGCGAGCGAAATTGCAACATTAAATATTAAAAAATTCTACAATCCCAGGAAACTATCTCTTCGTATTTTAAAAAAACTTATACACTATAATATTATATATTTAAAATTTTATACTGTATAAGTTTTTAAGACAAATGAAATTAATTCTTTCAATGGGACTGTGAAACTTCCTCAATATATGTTTCGGGGTCTTACTTTGGTAGCTTGTCAATTTCCGTGTCATGAAGTGGCAAAATCTTTTCCTTGTCAACGATATTAAATAAAGGAAATTAAACATGGAGAAAAATATTGAAAGATTTTAAATTACAACCAACAAATTTTATTATTTTTTTTTGAAGGAAAATGACAACCAAGATTGACCAGAGTGATCCTATCCATGGTGCAGTGGTTGGAAACCTAATCCAAAAACGCAGGTAGTTTGTCGTCCAATTCTGTTGCTTTCTTTTATGGAATAGAAAAAGGGAAAAAACAAAAGGGTTCAATTCACTTTGACCCCCTCAGTTTGTCACCATTTATCACACTATTTACTGAATTAATTTTTTGATCACTTTGTCTCCTAAACTTTTTATTTTATGATACTTCACCCCATATTTTGACATAAACTATAAAAGTAATAAAATATTTATGAATTCCATACACGCGTTGTGGAAGTGTAACGCCAACGGCTATAATAATACAATATTATGTTAAAACACAATAACATACGCTAAAGATTCGTGCATAAGACTCGCGGAGTATTCTATTACTAGTTTTATGGCTTCTGTCATAATTTAGGATGAAGTGTTAGGAAACAAAACCTTTAGGGGGCAACGTGTTCAAAAAATTAGTTCGGGGTGCAATATGGTAAATGATGACAAGTTTAGGGGACTAAAAAAGTGGATTTAACCCAAAGCAAAAACAAGAATTTAGTGAAGGTTTCTAAACCAGACTAGGATCCTCTCCATTAATTGGGGAGAATTTCTCTCTAATACACATCACAAAAATATAATATTAATTTTTAAAAAAAATTACAACTATTCATCTTATAATTTATTGTATACAATGATAAAATAAATTTTGAAAATAAATAGATTAATTTTTTTCATTTGATTAAACATTTAAATTTTTGTCTTGACTTTGACCTATTTTACATCATCTAAATGTTTGGACAAATTAAGTTACAAAATTATTTTGAATATATTTGATTGTAAAGATTGTTGATCTACTCATCAAAAAACAAATTATTGATATAATTTGATAATAATTTTATGAATTTTGATTATTTAAATATAAATGATCATTGGAGGGAATTGGAAGGTAAAGTAATGGAGAGGATCCTAATCCTTCTAAACCTATTTCCTCCTTCCCAATTCTTAGCTCAGATTAGACAACCATTTTTATGTTGCTATTCAAAATATTATTTAGAATAATTAATATAAAAATCTTAGAAAAATTGTTTAGACCAGTATTTATTTCCCATAAATAATTATAAATTAACATGTGTAAATATTTTAGACCAATGATTTTCAAATCCAACAAAAGTTTGGCATTCCACAATATTTTACTTAAACAATTTGACGAAAACACACTCTTGTGCTAGATTAGTTATTTAACAATTTCAATATCATATTTACTCCAATACACACACATATATATGACATAGTAAATTAGGCAATTAATTGCTTTTCTATAATTAAAACTCTAATTAAATTATGCTGTATTTAGATATTCAGATCAACTTTAATGCTAGTAGACATAAACTGAATTCTACATAATTAAGCAAATAAGTTTTCCATATTAGCTCATGAGAGGAAAAGAAAAAGAATTCTAAACAATAGAGTACAAGAATCAATTGGACTCATTATAAAAATGTTAACAATAACTAAACTAGTAAAATTTATACAAGGCTTTTTTTTTAGCTCTCAGAAAAAGTCCAAAGTTTCCTCATGACAGAAGAACTATAGTGATACAAGGATAAAATTTCATTTTATAGTGTCTAAATTCTATTCTAAATAAATATAGTTTATAGTAGATTATATATATATTGTTTTCATCCTATGACATCTAGGAGATCTTTGATATAAAAAATTATATTAGTATGATATTTAAGTGGAGAAAATATGAAGGCTTTATACTAATTTAACATTAAAAAGAAAATGAAAAAACCAACTTTGAGAAACAAGATGAACCTTCTTATTTTGATTGAGTTTCATTTTATAGAATAGTTAATAGATGATGTAAGTATTTAAAACCAAGGAATTAGAAAAACAAGGCTGTAAAAATAAAAATGTAGGGAAAAATGTTTTTATTTAATATGAAATATAATAAAAAATGTTAAAGTCCATGGAAAATTCTAACATGTCTATTTTTGTCAAATTAATTAAAAAATAATAGATGTGTAGTGCCTAAATATTTTCTTAGAGTGCCAAAATCATTGGCCATATATAACATCTATTATATTCAAATTATGTTATCATAACTATCAACATAGTTCATTGTAAAATTCAATTTAAAATCTAGTAAATATTTATATTATCTATCTTATAATACTTTTTGCATATCAATTACAATTGCCAATAGCCATATTGTATTTTTTTTACCATTATTATTTTAATATCTTATCGGATCGACCACTTCATCCATTCATTTGTCCTGTGACCCATTGATCTAGTGCCTTCACTACCGAGTCGTGTTGATGCTAACCATGTGTCAAATCATTATTGTGTCAAACCTGGACTATTTTTTTCTCTTAACTTTCTAATCCGTAAGGGTATTAAAACCTATATAATTAAACTCAATTCTATTTTATAATATTTAAAATTTTGTTCTAAATAAATAGAGTTTACAGTACATTCTAAATTTTTTTTTTATTCCATGATATCTAGGAGATCTTTAACATAAAAAAAATTATATTAGGATGATATTTAACTGGAGAAAAGGTGAAGTTTTTATACCTATTCAACACTAAAAGAAAATAAAAAAATTCCACTTGTAGAGATAAGGTGAACCTTCTTATTTTGACTGAATTTTAGTTTTTAAAATAATTAATAAGAGATGTAAGTATTTGGAAATAAAGAATTAGAAAAAATAAAAGAAAATATAAGTATTTGGAAATAAAGAATTAGAAAAAATAAAAGAAAATATAGGAATAATGTTTTTAGATAATAAAAAGATAAAAGTGCATTGGAAGTTCTACATTTCTCTTTTTGTCAAATTATTTAAAAAATAATAGATGTATAGGGCCTAAACCTTTTATTTGAGTGTCAAAATCATTGGCCATGTTTTAACACTCAATTGAAAGTAATTTGAGTGTCAAAAATAATAATGTTTTAACATCAATATAGTTCATTGTATAGTTCATTTCAAAATCCAATAAATATTTATATTATCTATCTTAATACTTTTTGAGTATATGTTACGATTGTCAATAGGGATATTGTATTTTTTTACCATTATTATTTTAATGCAGGGGCGTTGCCAGAAATGTTTTTTAGTGGGGGCAAATGACATATAATTAGGATATTAATTTTGTCTGAAGTAGCGTAAAATTTTTACATTTATATTTCTAAAATAGTAGTATACATGTTAATAGATAATAAAGTTTACAAAATTGTACAATAAAACTCATTATTTGAGTCATGTCTTTCTTTGCTATAATTTTTATCGATTTACTTACTCTAATTATTTTAATATTTTAAATCTTAGGTATTAAATGACGATTTATTTGTAATTTTTAATTATAATCCATTGCCGGAAATGTCTTTTCAAAACAAATGACTGTAACTTTTCAAAATTTTATAACAACGTAGCTAAACAAATTAGAAATTTATAAATGAAAAAAATTACCTAAATAAAATTAAAATAAATATGTTGAATTAAAATTTCAATGAACTAGTCAAAATACAGACTGTAATTCACATGTTATATTTCAATTAAGAATATTCTCTTAGCACGCGCAAATTAATTTAAACAAAATAAAAATAAAAAATAGTTTAGCAATTTGATTTTATTAATTGAAAATTATACAAACTAAAACAACAAAATGAGTGCTTAATTTATTTTCTTCATTCATAGCTTATAAATAAATGAAAATTAGATTACTTGAGTTTTGTGTATTAGAATCAAAGATAAAATCAAAGATAGGAAAGTACAAAATAATAGTAAATGAGTAAAAAAAAGATTAAAAATAACTCTTAGGTCGTAATTTTTTTACACTTGTATTTGATGTTATTGATAGTTGTATTTTATAATAAGTCTCAACACTAAAATAAACATTAGAAATTAATTGCATTTGGTAGTTACGATGTAGCTCTACTTAAACTTCAATGACCAAAAAATAACAGTGCATATTGTAATTTATTCAAATTAGTGGTAGCAAAATTTAAATTTTTTAAAATTCTAATGTACCCCACTGTCCCCACCCTACTCCACCACTGTTTTAATGTCTTATTGGGTCGACCACTTCATCCATTTATTGGTCTATTAGCCCGTTAATCTATTGACTTCACCAACTTCTCATCCAAGCCAGATTTTACTACGGTACCAAGTCGTATTGATGTTAATGATGTGTCAAACCATTATTGTGTCAAACCTAGACTATACTTATCTCTTAACTTTCTTATTTCTGTTCAAACCCAACTCAACCAAACAAATTTAGGAATAAATGGTCAGACTACTGGGTTTTAAGTTATTTAGGTTGGGGAAACGAACCTTATTGGGCTAGGTTGAATTTCAAAAAATAAAACTCAATCGAATCCAATAGCTCGATAATCCAATTTAATTCACTTATTATTTTTTCTTTTTCATTATTTTCCTTATTCATCATTACGTCTAACTTCTAATCTCTTTCCTTTTCATTTTTTACCATAACATTCATATAACATATTTTATAATTTTTCCTTCTCATTCTTGATCTAACTATTTATTTTTATAAAAATATATTTTGTAATGGATGCTCAGACAATAATAATATTTTTTCTTTTTTCTTAAATTTTCAGAATTTTAACCCAAATAAACCCGAGTAACCTACTCTAGTATAATTGGGTTGAGTTTACTTGGGTGTCTATATTAGTTAGGCTGGATTGGACTTTAAATTCTCAACCCAAAAACTCATAAAACTAAATCAAAAACTTGCCAACCAAATAACCCAAACCATGAACACCTAAACGTATCAGGCTCACTTATTGATATGTAGAGGCAGCTCAATCAATAGAAAGAATGAGAAGGTCTGCGATATTTCGGAGGCTGAAATTGTTAATGTCAGGGCAATTATTGATAGCATGTCTATGTAACCTTACCATATATTTGATATGCCGGAAAGATCTGTATACATGTAGATAGGTCTTTTTAACTTTTCCATTGCACATTTATATTTGGGTGATAATTTTAATTTGGAAACTAATTCTACGAAGAAGTTCATTCAAACTTAATACTAAAAACCCTATTATTTAATAAAACTTGATAAAACTTGAGAAACCCCTTCCAAACTTCAACCTAGAAAAAAAAAAATTATGGGATGCGAAGTTTATTAAATAGGTTTTTTTATATAGTTGTATCCTTATTATTGATAAATACAGTTTCTTTTCAAAATAAATATGCAATTACATAATTACTAGAATTGCACAATTTATTTTATTTAAAAGTAACAAAAAATAATGAGTAATTCTGTAAACTTTTGTATTCTTAATACGAAATACTTGAATTTTCTTATTATTGTAAATAGTACATAGCACAAATAAAAACAGAAAGAGAAAATTGTTATATTTAAACTCTATTCTATTATGACATCCAAAATGACTACACTGAGTAATAAAAAAGAATATACACTCTATTCTATATACTTACAATACAAAATAAGGAAACGATTATAAATATTCCTGCCCATTATCCATCCATCTATCTATCCATCCATCCATCCATCCATCCATCCATCAATACACACACACACATATATATATATGTGTATTTATATACATATATATATATACACACATACATTTATATGTATGAATATGCATATAAATGTATATATATACACGTATATATGTGTGTGTATACATACACACACATATATATATATATATATGTATATGAATTTGTATATATATACACACACGTATATATGTGTGTGTGAGTGTATACATACATACATACATACATACATATATATATATATATGTGAATTTGTATATATATACATACACGTGTATATATATACACACAACACACACACATATATATATGAATTTGTATATATATACACACACATGTATATATATACAAATATATATATATGTATATGTATATATATATATACACACACACACACACACATAGATATAGTATCTACATATATACATGTACACATATATGTATGTGTGTGTATACATACATATATGTATGTATGTATGTATACACATATATATATATCTATATATATACATATATGTACACGTGTATATATATATATATGTATGTATATATATATACATATATGTGTGTGTATACATATATATGTGTGTGTATACATACATATATGTGTGTGTATACATACATATATGTATGTGTATCATATATGTATGTATGTATGTATACACATATATATATCTATATATATACATACATGTACACGTGTACATATATATATATATATATATGTATGTATATATATATACATATATGTGTGTGTATACATATATATATATATGTGTGTGTATACATACATATATGTATGTGTATACATACATATATGTGTATATACATATATATATGTGTGTGTATACATACATATATGTATGTATATATATATATATGTGTGTGTGTATACATACATATATGTATGTATACGTATATATATATGTGTGTATACATACATATATGTATGTATGTATATATATATGTGTGTATACATACATATATGTATGTATGTATATATATATGTTTATATATATATGTGTGTATACATACATATATGTATGTATGTATATATATATGTGTGTATACATACATATATGTATGTATGTATATATATATATATGTGTATGTATGTATATATATATGTGTGTATACATACATATATGTATGTATGTATATATATATGTGTATACATACATATATGTATGTATATATATATGTGTGTATACATATATATGTATATATATATATAAGCTCAGAAAATTCTTGCATGGATTGGGTTCATGGCATAGTGCTATGGACCCCTTGGTCCATGGTGCTCCACATCATCCATTTAAGTGATGTGGGTTGATGTAGTAACATAGACCAAGGGATTTATGGTACTATACTATGAATCCGACACTCAAATGGCTCTTCCATTTTAGCCTATCCAGCGTACCTAACATGAGGCCTAGATGAAAGGCAAAAAAAATAATATTACCCATTTCCACATACTTACAATTACCCCAAGGCACCGAATCATACTTTTTTGTGTATTTATTTCGGGCACTGTTATTGCCAACGCAAATCCTTTCCAACTAGAGCAAATTTAGCTAAATGGCAAAATTACTTCTATCTTCAAATGCTTTGCTCTAGTCCTTACTTTTGTGTTGTGCTTTCTGTCTACACTTCCTCATCTCACATGATCGTCTCTTTGTTCTCACCTTCTTTTTTATTTTCTCACGGGCATGTGCTTACACAAAGTTGCAGCAACATATATCCAAAATTCGTCCCCAATCTTAAATCCCAATCTGAAATTGAAAATTGAAGTCTCGTTACAAAATTCAAGTCTTGTTCCCCAGTCTTAAATTGAACTTCAATAAAGGACATATGTATTTACTTTTTCTACTCTTTCTTATATATCTATGGAAAGATTAGTTTGAAAATGGACAAATATCAACCTAAAATTATAACTTTTTAAATTTTTGAATAAAAAATGATTTAAATAAAGAAAAAAATTAAAAAATCGTGAAAATAAATTCCAAAATAGCAAAATATTGAACACACCAAAGACTAAACTATTAAGTTATTATTTTTTTCATCTTTTTTTACTTATTTTTGTATAAATTTCACTTTTCTTGTTAGAAATTTGATTAGTAATTATTGGGTATTAGAACTATAATTATCTAAAAATAGTGTTTCACTTATATTTTAGATTTTATATAAATATATTTTAGGACATTTTAAATTATATCACACTTTGGTAAAAAAAAACCTTAATTAGTGAACCGGTCGGTTGAACCGGCCGGACCTGTTGAACTGCGAACCGAACAGGCCACCGATTCAATGGCCGGTCCGGTTTTCAAACATTGGTATAGATAGCTTGAAAAGACCCACCGAAGAGGATATACTAAATAGTGTTGTCTATGAAAAGGAAGAAAGAAAGGGAGAGGACTAGAAAAAAAAAAAAAAAGAATAGGAAGAAAGAGAGATCAGAAAAGAATCAAAATGAAGAAAGAAAAAGGAGGGAAAGAGAAAAGCAGAGGAAGTTGAAGAAATCAAAAAAAAAATTAGGAAAGGAGAGAGAAAGACAAGAAAAGAAGCCAAATGGGGTTTAAGTAATTAAATTGAATTACAAAGGGTAATTTTATCAATTAGATCAAATTTTCTCTAGCCGGATGGGATGTATTCTGGAAATAATAACACAGATTTGTTCCCCTCTTTCTTAAATCTTTCACGCCAAATTCTAATAAAATCCTGCCATTTTACATCCAATATTAGTGTTGGTGCTACCATTCTTTTGATACTCAAATTCCTTTTTCAAATTTCTCTCTCTCTTTTTCTCTCTCTCTCTTAAATTAAACACACAAAACATGCATTTTGCAATGCGTTTAGTGAGGAAAAATTAAGTAATTTTGTAACTAACAAGAGGTTGCCATGAATTTGTAGACGAACAAAGAAACATTGCCAATTTGAGTGTCACAAAGATATTAGCAAGACAAGTTAACTTCTTACATGGACTCTTAGCCAATAGCTACTATAGTGAGACGTGAAACACCTAATCCTATTAGGGAACATGTTACTTCTTCTTGATTCGGGTAGCGAATAAATCAACTTCAAAGTGGATTTTTGTTTTTGGTGCTAAGAGTGTATTATGACCTAGAAACTGATCTGTTTTTACTAACTCATACTGAGGAAAAACAAAATAGGCATAGGCCTAAAATTTTTTCAAATTGAAGAAAAGTAAGAATAAATCAAAAAATGGTGCAATTTCTTCCTTTGAGAGAAGTAAAATGGGATGCAAAATTATAATCCTAACTACTACGGGAGAAAATGCAACCCACAACAAGTGAAGTTAGAATAGCTCTGGTAGCAACCCTAATTAAATTAAACTATAAGCACACGCTTCATATTGTGATTGAAAATTTCATTATTTCTTTTTTTTCACAAATTTTGTCTTGGGAGCCCTCTCTCCATTGAAGTCATGTGCCTAAGGAGTGAAACAACTAATTTGACAGAAATAGAATAATCCGTTCTTCTACCAATAAAGAAAAAAACCAAGCTCTATGGGAAATTTAGTTATTCTACTCGTATTTTGACAGAAGTAGTATTTGTAACATCTGATTTTTTAGATGGGAGCAAAGTGTATATTATTTCAGTTTAGGGGTAAAGTGTATCCCTCTAGTTGAGGAGACAAAGTATTATTATATTCTAACATTGTTAGTACTTAAACAAACTTTTGTCGAGTATGTTTACAATTTCAACTTACCATTTCCTAACCCCTTATGAACCATGAATTCTATATGGACGTTGAGATAGAAATACTCTCTATTTAGGTATGCCTTAGTGTTAAACCAAAATTTTTTCTTTAAAAAAAAAAGCCAACAAAATTGTTGGACATGAAGTGGTCAGATTGATCACTTCATGACCATATCATACCTTGGCCAAATCAACAAACATGGACATGTCTCAGTTTAGTTTTAATGAGGACAAAAGGAAAATTGGCAAAAGCCATAAAACTCTCACGCTTGTCAAAAATGTAAACTAACAAGAATAAAAATGAATGAGTAGAGTCACTCCACATTTTCCAGCCAAAGACAAAACAAATAGTGGATCAAAGGATGTGGCATAGTGGATAAAAGCGTGATGCTTGTATTGAAGTAAAAAAAATGTGTGGGTTCAAATAACTTAAGTCCTATGATTCGGTTATTTTCAAAAGATAGGTTTCAGATTTGTCTATATAAAGGCAAGAAGTAGAAAAAAGGGAAAAAAAAAAAAAATAGGCAGGGAGCTGGGAGAACAAGAGCATCGGGGAGAGAAAAAAAACTACAAATAGAAAGAAAGAAAAAGAGTCCAAGAGAAGATCAAACAAAAAATTATCAAAACTGTTTAGCAAATGAAAAATTACTAAAGGTTCGTAATTTTTCTTTCTCTACACTAATCAGTTCTTTTTTGCTTTCAACTTTCTAGGAAAGTTAAACTTATATTTTCTTTGTAGTCTTTTATAATATTTAAATTTATTAAAGTTAAATTGGTCGTGTACTCACTTATACTTTGTGATATTTTAATATCTATTTTTGACTCTTAAAATAATTTAAGGCACTAAATTAAAGTAATAGACCTTAGTGCCTTAAAATTGATCTTGATGTCTTATTTGTCTCTCAAAATATTTAATACACTAAATTAAATTAATAAGCTTCTAATTGCCTAAAATTCATCCTAGTGCCTTATTTGCCGTTCTAATTGTTCAAGCAACTAAATTAAATTAATTGGCTTTAGTATCCAAAAAATTGTTTCCAGTGCCTTATATTTCAAAGTTGTTTTTTATGGCACAAAAATAAATTATCGGCTTTACAGCCAAAAAATACCTTTTAAGACATTAAATCAAATTAGTTGGCCTTAGTGCCTAAATTTGCTTTTCAAGGTGCCAAATCCAATCAATTGTCCCAGTGTCTAAATTTGTCTTTAAGCACCAAATTAAATTAATTGGCTTTAGTGCATAAAATTACCTTTTAAGGTAATAAATCAAATTAAGTGGCATTAATGCCAAAATTTTACCTTTTAAGGCACCAAATTAAATTAATTGGTTTTAATGCCTAAAATTGCCTTTTACATCATTAAATTAAATGAATTAGTGTTAGTGCTCAAAATTGCCTTTTAAGGCATTAAATTAAATTAATTAACCTTGGAGCGAAAAATTGCCTGATTTAAGGTACAACATTAAATTAATTAGATTTAATGCTCAAAATTATCTTTTAAGGCATTACAACAAATTAATTGGCCTTAGAGGTCAAATTGTGTTGTAAGGCATTAATTTAAATTAATTGGCTTTAGTGGTAAAATTACCTTTAAAGGTAATAAATCAAATTAATTGTCTTTGACCTTCTTGCCCATGTTGCCGTTTACGATAATTTAAAATAAAGGAATGAATTAAATTTGAACTTTATGTCCGTCTTTTAAGGTATCAAAAAAATATTAAATAAAATAATTATACCAGTCTTTAAACTCACCTAAATTATCTTTGCCTTTAATAGCCAAGTTCCAGTAAATGTCAATTGCCTCAATAGGCATTAAAGAATTGATATTTAAAAATTACACTTTATCTAGAACTGCTTGTGGCTTTATTCCAATTAGTATACATAGGAAACCTCTCGAAAAGGTTCAGTCGCAAAAACTATGAAAATATATTATTATATGGAATTTTTCTGCATCAATTGAAATTTTTCCGAATTAAAAAAAAAGGTCGAATTCAAGTAATCTGTCAAAGATTTAAAATGGGCTAAAATTAATTAAACTCAAAACAAATGTCGAAAATGTAAGTGAATTTTAATTCGTGAATTTTAATTCATGCGAATTACGTGAGTTTTGATCTTAGTAAAGGGTACATTGGCAGCTTGAGTCTATTATTTTGGTGCAACCGCGAAAACAAAAATTTTATAAATCCCCCTTATACTCATTTGTTTAAATTGGAAGTCCAATAAATTAATTTGTAATTTGAATCAAAAGGTATTTCTATTAAACAAGGAAATATAATTAAGAGACTTAGTATCTTGAATGGGTCTTAGTCATACAAATAAAAACTTATGTGAGTAAATCGTATGAGTAAGATCAAGTTGAGTGAGAATTTAATTTGTAAAATATTAAATTTTTGCTCAACATGATTTTTGGCACACCCAGTAGGACCCATTCTTCTTTTCATCTGTAATTGTTTAACTCTTTAATTTTATTGTATTGTTTTAAAGGTTCGAGATGACACCAAAGATCATAACTCAATTTCATTTGCTTTCAATTACCAACGAGGAAGGGGACAAGGATCAAAGAAGAGTGACTATATAGTGACATTCACAATAGACTGCTTGAAAATTTTATTGGAATTGACTACTTTTCAGTTTGCTCCACTAGCAACTGCAAAGGCTGTTGAGGGGCAAAAGAAGCGCATTCCAACCATCAAGGCTGGAAGGGGGCAAAGGAAGGTCACCCTGACCATCATGACTATGAAAGGGCAAAAGAAGCTTGTTCCAACCATCAAAACTAGGAAAGCCACTTCCCTTGTGACCACTAAGGTTGTGACAAGGCTAAAAGAAGTGCTCTGACCACCAAAGATGGAAAGGAGCAAAATACACATGCTTCGTATGCTACCACTAAGATTACTAGAAGGGCAAATGAAATTTACTCTACTTGAAACCCAAAGGCTCCTAGGTGGCAAAAGAGTGCTATTCCATTTGTGACCTCCAACGTTACTTCTCCAACTACCAAGGCAGTCGAGGGGCAAGGGAAATTTACTCCACCTAAAATTGTCAAAAACACTAGATGGTAAAATGAAATTGTTCCGCTCGTAATTGCCAAGATTGTAACGGGGCAAATGGAATGTGCTCCTTGTTATAAAATCACTACAAGTGAAACATAAATGCTCCAAAACTGACATTGTACAAGGAGTATCAAAAAACTACTTTAACATCAAATGGGCAAAATAAAATTTTCTCAACTACAAACACTTGTAATAAGAAAGTTAAAATAGCTTCAGTAGAAGATGCAAATCCCATTCAAAAGTAGTCTCGCAAGTTTATCGTCGATGCTAAATCCAACAAAGACCAAGTTGCTATTAATGTGGTTGAGGAGGTCAACATCAAGTCAAAGCAAATTATTTTTCAATTGTGATCGACTTGCCATCAACAAAATTTGTAATGGCAACATTTACGCGAAAGGAAGAAAATATCATTTCCTCGTACTTCTCAAGCATATCCAAAACCTTAGGAACTGTTGGGGCTATATCCTCTTCAAAGATTTCAAACAAAAAAACATAAATATTCTTGAAGCCTAAAGATACTCAAAATGAATATATGTCGGTATTAATTACTGGCATTACTTTTCTTGAAAAACAAATTCTAGAGTTGAAAAGGAATCTTGCTAAAAAGGAAGCTAAAATTGTTACTTTGGCTGCTCAAATTGTTAGCCAAGCAAGTACTTCTGCTCATGAGCATGTGCAAGTCCATGAAGTTGGTCAAAACTCAACTCTACCTCTTATACGAATTGATATAAAAAGTTTGATATTTGAGGTAACAAAGGAGTTTCAAGCATCTCCAAATCCTCTTATATTTGGATATCATAAGCAATATCTTTCTTATTATAACATGATACCATATCTCTCCATTTATCAAAAATCAAAATTCAAAAAGTTTGACAGAATCAATGGCTTGTTGCATGAGCACGTAGCTCATTTTACTTGGCCTAAGATGATGAATCAACTCAAGTTGATGCCCTGTTGATCTACTAATATTTGCAATCGCTTCAAGGATCTGTTTTTAGTTGGTACACCCAACTACAACCGATTCGATCATTGATAAGTTCATAATTGTTCTATATTTTTATATGTCATTTACTACATTTTTATGTGTTGTAAGCAAGATTTGAGTTGTTATTGAGCTTAATTTGGTTGTCATTAATTTTTACAGGGTTGCAGTGAAAAAGATGGAAAAGATGAAAGAAAATTTCAAGGATGAAATGTGCACGAGTATGGAGCTAATCTGGGCGCTGTTTCGTATTTTAACCAAAACTTTCAAGTCCGAGCTCCGATTGATTTGATTCAAGAAGTGTTGGAAAGCCAAGAGAAAAAGGTACATCTTTAATGTTTTACACTTTCCCAAATTCTAAGAGTATCGAGATCAAAATTGAAGCTAAAAGTGAAATAAAAGATTAAGGCAGCATGCACATGCGCGAGCATTAAGTTGTGCACGGTGCGCTATTTCCAGAGAGCAGAATTTCAAAACCATTGAGTGCGCACATGCACGAGGGGTAAGGCATGCACGTGCGCGTGGCACAGAAGGCTCATGTAATTTTTATTTTTGTCAGATTTCTTCATCCGGTTGGACTTTTTTTCAGCCGATTTCATGTTCTTATTTGTAGACAAAGATTGTAACCCTAGTATTCACTATAAATACCCCTTATATGGCATGATTACAAGAGAGAAACGTTGGTTTTTCTTATTTTTATCATTAGTTTTTCAACAGTCATTATTGTGTGTTCTTCCATGGCACTTAGTGTCTAAGACCCCTCTTCTAGGTTAAGAGAGTTGAAGCCATGGTTGCTCCTATTAAATTGTGAGATCTCTGTACTTAAATTTATCATTTTTATATCAAGTATTGATTATTTTTCTACATTAATTTTATGATTGTTGTTTTTAATTTGCTATTACTATAGAATAGTGAATTATGGGAATTAATCTACAGTTAGATTGTCTTTACATAACCGAGTATGTTTAATTCAATATGTGAAGCAACTAACTTTAATGATTGCTCGATTAGCGTTATTGAATTTAGAGTAAATAATCAACTATTTAACATAGCCGCTACAGTTAGATTGTCTTTAACTGAGTGTGTTTAATTCAATATGTGAAGCAACTAACTTTAATGATTGCTCGATTAGCGTTATTGAATTTAGAAAAAATAATCAACTAGTTAACATAACCACGTGTGTTTAAGTTTAATTAGCCTAATTGTTCTTGTTTATTTTAATGCTTCTATTAAGTAATATTTGGCACGGTTTGGGTTAATTTAATGGTTATGGTTAATTGAATCGTGTGTTGAAAGTTAACCAACCTTAGGAAAGATATAATAATCAACTTTAAATTAGAATTTGGGTTAATTCTTCAATTAGTGCTTGGTATGAGAATTGAATTACCTTTTGGTGTCAATGATCAATTGATAGGATTTCCATGCTGGATATGACTGGAACCAAGATTCTACTTTCTTTTAATTGAATTTTCTTTGTGTTATTTTTTAGTTTACAAGTATTCTAAACCCCCCTATATTTTGAGCACAAGAATAAACCCTGTTCTTTGTGGGACGAATTGGACTCATCGCTACTACATTTTATAAGAAGAATTCAATTAATTTTGGGAGCCTGCAACAGCTACACCAAAAATTTTGGTGCCGTTGCTGGGAAACGGTTTGATTTATTTTTCTGCCATTGGTTTCTGTTTTTATTTTCTTTTATTTTGTTATTTTTCTTCTGGTAATTGTGTATGCTAGTAACATGATTTGCTGGACAAATTGAATTCCAATTTGATTCGAAAATCTAGAAATCGCTATGCAAACTAGGGAAGGAGTAAAAGGAAAGATAGCTAGGGAAAGATCAACTCTTTAACTTCATTTTAGCTGACAATGAAGAACACCAAGGAGAAACAATTATGGTGCAAGGAACTCTTAGAGAACTAGCAGTGCCCACCTTAAATCAACAATCACTACATATCCTGAATTAAATGCAAATGTTACATTTGAATTAAAATCTGGACTAATCTATTTATTGCCTTCTTTTCATGGATTACCAGGCGAAGATAAGAATAAGCATCTTAAGGAGTTTCATATAGTTTCACAAGTATGAGACCTACTAGGGTTTTAGAGGAGCACGTTAAATTAAAGGCATTCCCATTCTCACTCAAGGACATGGAAAAGGATTGGTTGTTTGATTTATCATTGGGCAACATTACAACCTGGGAGCAAATGAATAGATTATTTTTAGCAAAATATTTTCCAGCCTCCTGAACTGCAAATATCCGGAAAGAAATTTGAAGGATAAGGAAGTTTAATGACGAGTCCATATATGAGTACTGGGAGGGCTTTAAGAAACTATGTGTGAGCTGTCCGTACCATCAGATAAGTGAATCCTTATTTATTCAATACTTTTATGAAGGTTTGTTGCCAAATGAGAAGAACATGATCAACACTGCTAGTGTATGGGTGTTGGATGATTTGACTATTGAAGCTGAAGCTCCTGTGAGCTAATATTAATTATGGCAGTACGTTCTCAAAAGTTCGGGACGCGAAACAACCTCTCAAACGTGTTAATGAGGTAAATGTTTCATCCTTAGAACAACAAATGGCCAATCTAACTTCTTTTGTGCATCAATTGGCTTCAAGAATTGTGCAAACTGTGCAACCCTGTAGAATTTGTTCAAATGAAGGACATCCAATAGATATGTGTCCCACATTACAAGATGAATCTCAAGAGCAAGTAAATGCCGTAGGAGGATTTCTAGGGCAACATTGAGTAAATCATGATCCCTAATCTAATACGTATAATCCTGGATAGCGGGATCATCCTAATATGAGATATGGGAATCCAGCACAACAATAGTTTCAATAGAATTGGCAGAATTTTCAACCATATAGCCCTCTACTTGCTTAGAGACAACAAGCAAATTTGGCTACTCAATCTTGCAAGTCTTTAGAGGAAATGCTAAATGCTTTAACTGCTAATACTATGCAATTCCAACCTGCAGGACACCAAGGCCAGTATCTAGCAATTGCAGCACCAAATGGGAAAAATGGCTACTGCAATTAGCCGATTGGAAGTGCAAAACTTTGGCAAGTTGCCCTCTTAAACAATTGCCAATCCAAAGGAAAACATTAGTGCAATTGTGTTAAGGAGTGGCAAGGAGGTTGAGATGCAGCGCAAATTGGTTCCTGAACATGTAGAGGCTGAGAAGAAGGAGACCGAAGCTAAAGAAGAGATTGTTCCAGGCAATAACAAAGCAGCAAAGGTGGAGAAAAAGGTAAGTCATCTGTTTGGCCAGATTATAAAACTAAACCCCTATTTCCCGAAGCATTGAAGGTTCTTGCAAAAGAGGATCCCGATAAAGAGTTATATGAGACTTTTCATAAATACGAGGTAAATATTCCTTTATTAGTTGCTATTAAACAAATACCTCGTTATGCTAACTTTTTAAGGGAATTGTGTACACACAAAAGAAAGCAAAAAGAGAAGAAAGTTAGGAAGGTAGAGGGATGGGAGAAATGTATCGTCCATCATTCAAAAATCCCTACCTAAAAATAAGGACCTAGGTATGTTTTCTGCTCCTTGTAAGATAGGCAATACACAATTCGAAAAAGCCATTCTAGACTTAGATGCATCTATTAATGTAATTCCATAATCTATTTATGATGCATTGAAAATTAGATTGTTGAATAAGACTAGTATGGTAATTCAGCTAGCTAGTAGATCTTTAGCCTATCCTCAGGGAATAGTAGAGGATATGTTAGTTCAAGTGGGGAGTTTGATTTTTCCTGCTGATTTTTTTTTTGTGCTAGAAATGGAACAAGGTGATTCTACTGCACCTATTTTATTAGGAAGACCATTCTTAGCTACTTCTCACACTAAGATAGATGTTCTTAATGGTACGTTTAGCTTGGAATTTGGTGATTCAAGTGTTAAATTTAGCATTTACGATGATGTTGAATCTTCGGACCATACTAAACTTGTTTCTGTAATTGACGTGCTTAAGCCTTTATTATTGTATAGGAAATTCATAGACATAACAGCAATAAGGAGGTGGAAGTGAGCCGCAAGGAACATCTTGAGGAAAATAATATGAACTTGTCGCTCAGTGCTAATTTACAACAATTGGTGGTAGAACCGGGAAGTTCTTCCAAGTCACAGCAAACAAGTAATAGAGGTTCTAACGCTTTACCGCTTACTAATGAAAAGTTAATGCTATCTGTTGTGTAGGAAATAATTCCGGATTACATCGTCTTCCTGGTCACCTTAAATACTTATTTTTGGAAGATAAGGAAAGGGTGATCATCTCGAGTCAACTTAGCAAACTGCAAGAAGAGCAACTTGTTTGGATCCTGAAAGAGCAGAAAAGGCTAAATCCATCATTTATGAGAATGGTTAAAAGGAAGATTCTCAGACTCCTCGATATAGGAGTTAATTAAGTAAGAAGAAGCAGCATCAAGTCGATGACAATAAACTAAGGCGCTGCATGGGAGGCAACCCATGTCCATTTAAATTTTATTCCAAATGATTAATTTGTTTTTGAAGTCTTATTTGTGTTTTATTTTATTTTTAGGGTTAGTATAATTTTATTGTGTTGTTAGTGTGGAAATCAACTTAATTAAAAAAGTTAGAGTAACAAAATGGTCATTTAAAGATTTTGTGTGTTGCATGAGTGGTTTAAGAATGAAGACTTTGTGCTTAAAAGGGTGATTTCATGCACATGCATACCATTTGGTGCACATGTGCGCAAAATCCAGAAGAGAATTTTCATCCATCGATGCACGCATATGCGTGCTATAAGCCTCGTGCCCAAACCCATCAACCATGTTCTTTGAAAAGTGTGCACATGTGTGCAAAACAGGTCATGCATGTGCGTGCGACTCTTTATAAGGGTAAAACCCTTATTTCACGATCATAACACACGACTAGTTTTTCTTCTCCTTCCAAACTCTCTCAATCCCTTTCAACCCCTATTATTTCCCACCACTTTCCAACGTCAATTCACTCCTATTTTGTTAAAGTAACATAAAAAACCTTTCTTTTTCATTGGAAACACTCAATCAAGGTATGAAATTCTTAAGCGTTTTTTTTTTTTTGGTTTTTAATTTCAATTATGAAAGGTTTTGATATTTCACATTTAATTGATTTAATTTGTTATGAATTGAATTCTAAATGTGTGATTTATGTATGAATTTTTTATTGAGGAGGGATCGCATGTTAATTATACGCACAAAAAAATTTTCTTTTATCTATGTATGCCATGTGTTTCATAAATTGTCTCAATGGGAAAAAATGTCAAAACACAAGGCATTGGTGCATGAATTTCATCCATATATTGTTAATTATGCCTTATGATTTGTTTTTAGTCAACTTTCATGCATAAGAATGTTATTGGAATGTGTATAGGTCTTAGTTTTGGGCACTATTTTGTCAAATTACATTTTGTGCATTCTAGGGCTTATTAGTTGGGAGATGGAATTTTGTTTAAGTGTGGGGTGTTGGATTATTTTTTGGGTTTCCATGATGTTCATATTTATGATTTTGTAGGTATAGAAAGTACGGGGAAGAAACCAACTACATGAAAAACTGTCGGAGTATGTTCATCGTCTGGGCGTGCACGTCGAAACACATTTGAGACGACTGTGGGAAGGAAATTTCTTAATGTTGCAGCCCAACTCAAGTATGATAATGATATTTCAAAATGGGCTGTGACCAAAGAAAAGGCCATTCAAGTACCATTAGCAAGAGTACCCAATATTAAGTTAACCAATCGTAATCGTGAGTGGAACCATTTCACCTCGACTCCTATAGATGCAGTTATACCCATAGTGTGTGAATTCTATGCAACTTTCGACCATTATAGTGACATAAGGGTCTTTGTTCAAGACAAAGAACTGGATATCTCTACTAATGAAATTAACAGAATTTTGAAGGTCACTAGTGGACACAATGATGAATGGCCAGACATCCACGAAACCAACATGGAGTTAAATGAAATTACAAGTATTCTTTGTAATGGTGCCATTGAATAGACCTACATGATATTTCTTGATGAAAATGTGTCCAGGCACTTCAATGTGAACACGCTTAAGCCGACTTGGTTTCTCAAGTTTAAGTTCCTTTGTACTCGCATTCTTTCGGTCAGCAATCTTGCACATGTCACTCTAGAATGGGCTAAGCTGCTGTACAGTATTGCTTTTGGCAAGTCTATAGCTGTAGGCCACTTTATTTGCCAGAAGATTTCCTATTCTACCATAAATAAATAGTCTGGCATATGGTTTCCCCATCCAATTACTACTTTATGTATTAAGAGTGGTGTAGTGATAGATCCAGCAGAAGAAAAGCTAAAACATGGGAAGTTGATTGCAATGGAGGGTGCAAGAGCTTCAATTAGACGCATTCGCTCCCACGCATCTACATTTGAAGCACGTGACGATGCTGATTCAGAGGACAAGCCTGAGCCAAAACCACAACATACTCAAGAGGATATCTTATAGAAAATCCTGGCAGAGCAACAGCGAATGAGTCACGGTTTGACATGTTTATCCAATACTAGTTTTCTGTGTATGGCAACAGACCAAGGAAGCTCACCAGTTGGCAAGGAAGCGAGGGGAGGACCCATCGACATTCCCACATTATCCTCCATTCTACAAGATTTGGCACTGAATGCTCCTTGAGCATACAATGTTGATGCCCTATGTTTAGGGCCGTTTTGATGGTTTTCTTATATTTAAGTTGATTTATCAGACAATTTAGTTATTTTTACTGGTTAGACATTTTAGCTCATTTTTTTTAGTTAGGTTTAATTTTTGTCGTGGTATTTTTCTTTATTGTTGTGGTGTATTCCCTTAAGGGAATAAGTTTTTTCCTGATTATTGTAGGAGTTATTTCTACAGTTTTCTTGTTTTTCTTATTATCTTAAGGGAATTCTATGTTTTTTTTTTTTTTGTTTAGTGTTACTCAAGCTTCCATTCACGACAAAGGGATATTTGTAGCAGATATTGCTCCAAACGCAAATTGAATCCAGAGAAGCTTTTCTTTTTCCCATTTTATGCTTTTATTTTCACATTGAGGTTAGACAATTCTTATTTTTAAGTGTAGGATGGGGAAGTTATTTGGATTTATAAGTTGTTTGGTGTATTTTGCTCGATTTTGCTGCAATATTTTGACTTCTCTTTTGAGTTGAGAGCTTTTCAAAATTTTTGAAATTTTTGTGGATTAATTGAATTATTGAAAATTTTGGAAATTTTTGCTCAACATCTTTTTCCCATTTTTCCGCATAATAATTCTTTAGTTGAAAAATTCATAAGTGAGTAGTCGGTGTTAATATTTTTCATTCATGACTTTTAAGAATTTTGAGCACTAAGCCATACATTAATTCGTGATTTGGGACACTTAGGGAAATTTACGTAGACTCAATTATATTGCATCCCAGAAATGTACTTTATTACATTTTTGAGGCAAATTTTTAGACCACTTGATTTGGTTTAAAAATAAAGGTAGAGCCTTCTTTGGTTGTTTGAGCCTTTCTAGTCAACCTTTTTTAACATTTTTATCCTTAGTACCTTGTTTGAGCCTCGAACGCATTGTTATGAATGGAGAGAAATTTCATTCGCCTTCTTGCATTTAAACTTAGTTTACCTATCCTTATTGATCCTAATAATTTCTTTTAATTGTTCTATCCTAAATTTTTCCTTTAAGAGCTTTATTGTGCACATTAATTTGTTAAGGGGACATAAAGGTAAAAGATTGTGAGAAGTGGATAGTGTACATCTATGGAGCAAAATGGGGTACTGAAAAAAAATTTTGAGCAAAGAAAAATAAATAATGAATATTTTTTATATATACAGGTAGTGCCTATGACTGGTACCTGTAGTTACAGGTAGTGCCCATCACTGGTACCTGCGTGTTTATATGTTGCGGGTTGTGCCTACCACTAGTACCCGTATTGTGAGAGGACATAAAGATAAAATAATAATGCGATGCATAAATGTTCGGAAGAATGTTGGCATGTTTGGCCAATTTGAAGAAGAGGGGATTTATTTGCTTATTGGTTGTTTGGAATTTTTTATAGGTGTTTGTTACTCAAGTGTCTTCGTATTGTGGATGTATGCTGTTTAGTATGTGAAGAGAAGTTTTATTTTAATGTGTACCAACCATTACTATAAAACTCTTGTTCTTATTTGTTATATCCTTTCCCTTCTTTGGTTAACCAATACCCTAACCTACTTTACAAGCTAAAAAGCCCTATCTAATTTAAATTGAATCGGTTGTCTAGATTGGTAGAGAGGTGTAAGAAGAGTAAGTTATGGGTGTTTAGAAAAATTTGGAGGGTTTATATGGTTTAATCTAAGTGTTTTCAATCTAAGTTTTTGGATGGCTATGCACATGTACACACGAATCTCATATTCTAGGTTTTATTAACATTTGAACTCCTGGGTTTTTAGAGTACTCCAAATAATGGTTTGGCTGCTAGTTATTTATGTGGATATTTGGGGGGATATGTTGGGTAGAATTTGATCATTCTTAAGTGTTTTAATTTTATAATTGGTCAAGGACGATCAAAGGTTAAGTGTGGGATAAATTGATAAGTTCATAATAATATATATGTTCTATATTTTTATATGTCATTTATCGTGTTTTTATGTGTTGTAAGCAAGATTTAAGTTGTTATTGTGTTTAATTTGGTTGTCTTTAGTTTTCATGGGGTTGTAGTGAAAAAGGGTAGAAAAAGATGGAAAAGATGAAAGAAAATTCCTTGGATGAAATGTGCATGAGTATGGAGCTAATCTAGATGCTGTTTCATATTTTAAGCGCAACTTTCAAATCCTGGACAGCCAAGAGAAAGAGCTAGAACTGTCATGTTTACACTTTTTCAAATTCCAAGAGCATCGAGGTCAAAATCAAAACCAAATATGAAATGGAGGATTAGGGCAGTACGCATATGCGTGAGGGTTAAGCCCTGCACGTGCACTATTTCTAGAGAGTAGAATTTCAAAATCGTTGAGCACACACATGCGTGAGGGGCAAGGCACACACGTGCGTGCAGCATAGAAGACTTACGAAATTTTTTTATTTTTGTCAGATTTCTTCATTCGGTTGAACTTTTTTCTTCATATTAACCGATTTCACGTTCTTATCTGTAGACAAGGATTGTAACCATAGTATTCACTATAAATACCACTTATAAGGCACAATTACAAGAGGGAGACATTAGTTTTCTTAGTTTTATCATTAGTTTTTCAACAGTCATTATTGTGTGTTCTTCCATGGCACTTAGTGCCTAAAACTCTCTTCTTGGTAAAGAGAATTGAATCCATTGTTGGTCCTATTAAATTGTGGAGCTCTGTACTTAAATTTATTCATTTTTGTATCAAGTATTGATTATTTTTATGCATTAATTTCATGATTGTTCTTTTTAATTTGCTATTGCTACAGAATAGTGAATTGTTGGAATTAATCTACAGCTAGATTGTCTTTATCCGAGTATGTTTAATTCAGTATGTGAAGCAACTAACTTTAATGATTGCTCGATTAGCCTTATTGAATTTAGGAGAAATAATCAACTAGTTAACATAGCCGTGTGTGTTTATGTTTAATTAGACTATTGATCTTGTTGATCCACTTTAATGCTTCTATTAATTAATTTTTGGTGCGTGTCTTGGTTAATTTAATAGTTAGGGTTAATTGAATCACGTGTTGAAATTTAACCAATCTTAGGAAAGAAATAAGAATCAATTTTGAATCAGAATTTGGGTTAATTCTTCATTTAGTGCTTGGTATGAGAATTGAATTACCTTTTGGTGTTATGATCAATTGATAGGATTTCCGTGATGGATATAACCGGAATCAAGATTTTACTTTAGTTGAATTTTCTTCAATTTTAATTTCTTGTGTTAATTTTTTGTTTACAAGTATTCAGAAACTCCCCCTTGTGTTTTAAGCCCAAGAATAAACCCTGTTCTCTGGGGGGACGACTTGGACTCACCGCTACTACAATTTGTAAGAAGAATTCGGTTAATTTTTAGGAGTCTGTGATAGCTACACTAGTCATCACTTGGGATGACATGAAAAGAGCCCTCCTTGGTTAGTTTGTGAGCTCAAAAACAAAAGGTTTCTATTATTAACTTGGATGATGCACGTCAAAATCCAAATGAAAGTGTCATTGATTTTGTTACACTGTGGAAGAATATGAATCTCCAATGTACTGAAAAATTAATTGAACTACCTACTATTCGAACGTGCTACAACAATTTGTTGTCCGAAATGGCAATGGTTGTTAGCACCGTTGAACCTGAACCATTTGAAGCACTTGTTTCAAAAGTTAGTAATATTGAGAGTCAAATTTCGTGATAAATATTACACGAAAAATGGAGTCTCAAACAAATCGAAGCTGAAGAAAGTGGAAACCTTGTAGTGGACGGAAGAGTGTGAAAAAGCATTTGCAATGTCGAAGTCACATCTTCAAGAAGTACCTTGGCTCACTATCCCTAATCCAGGTGAGCTGTTATTCTTTTATGTGTCTGTTAGTGACCTCCTAATAAGTTCGGTGCCGTAAAGGAAGCTTAAGAGGTTCAATTCCCCATATTTTATGTTAGCAAGATGTTGCAAGGTGTGAAACAAAGTTACCTGTAAGGAGATAGAAAAAATGGCTTATGTATTTATAATTTCAGCTCAACAATTAAGGCCATACTTCCACTCCCATCTGCTTACCGTCTTGACCAATTAACTGTTGAGCCAAGTGCTTGGTAAACCTAATGCTTCAAGAAGAATGATTAAATGGTCCGTTGAGCTAGAAGAGTTTGAGATACACTACTAGCCCTGAGCTACAATCAAGGAGCAGGCCTAGGCAGATTTTATCATGGAAAATACAAGTTCCTATCCCAAAAATAATACCATGTTAGTACATCCATAGGTTGTGCCAGATGAACGAGAGTGGGAGCTTTATGTGAACGAGTTGTGTAATGGAAAAAGGTACAGACTAGGATTGGTCTTAGTTAGCCCAAAGAAAGAATATATACAACCTAAGATTCAATTGCAACTTTGAACAACAACACAGAATATGAGACATTCGTAGTAGAGATAAGTCTGGCCTAAAAAATGGTGGTCAGAAGAATAAAAGTATGTAGCAACTCTCAACTATTCGACATCCAACTAAATGGTGAGTATGAAGACAAAGGAGTTCTGACGAAGAGATATCTTAGTAAAGTGAATGAGGTGTGAAAGCATTTTGACTTTTATCAAAGGCAAATAATCTCTAGGACACTGAATAAAGATGTAGATGCATTATTTAAATTGGCATCGTTCCTCTATGCTCATTTATCTAAACCCATTATGGTTTAAATTTTGGATGAGAGAGCGATAGCCATACCTGAAGTACTAGAAGCAAATCCACAAAGCAGCTGGATGGATTCCCTCATCTCATACCTAGCTAACGAAAAGTTGTTGGACTCAAAGAATAGATCCAGAAAAATCAAGTTGTAAGCATCTTGATACTTGCGAGAAGGAGGATAACTATGCAGAAGGTGTTACTTGCAGCCCCTACTAAAATGCCTCACTCCGTCCAAGGCAAATTATGTGTTAAGAGAGATGCATGAGGGAATATGTGGGAACCATCATGGCTCCAGGTCTTTATCAAGAAAGGTAATACCTAATTGGATATTATTCGCCAAAAATATTCAAAGAGGTAGATGAGCTAGTTAGGAAGTGTTGAAGTGCCAAATCCACACTAGAATCCTAGAAGGCCAGCCAATGAAATGGTAGTCCATGGCATTTTTCATAGTGAGGAATTGATCTCTTGGGACCTTTTCTAAAGGCTCTAGGAAAGCATGACTATCTTGTCATTGTAGTAGACTATTTTACCAAGTGGGTGGAAGCTAAGTCCCATACATTTATCAAGAAAAAAATATGTTAGAAAATTTCTATGGAAGAATATCATATTTACATTTTGAACACCACAAGCCTTGGTTTATGATAATAGGAAGCAATTTGAGGAACCTCTGTAGCAATTTGTGTTGACCTCAGCATCAAAAATTTTTTTAGCTCGGTAAGTTATTCCAAGCTAATGAGCTTGCTAAGTTAACTAATAGGTTGATACTACAAGGGCTGAGAATACTCTTAGAAAAAGCAAAATGCCTTTGGATGGATAAGTAGCATTACGACAAGTGTGTTGTAGTCTATTCGTAAAAACCTTCTATTGGTTTTATCACAGTCAGCCTAACTTATAGCATGGAGGTTATGATTCCTGCTAAAATTGGTTAGCCAAGTAGGAGAATTCAGGCCAATCAACTTGAAGAAAATCAAGAAGAGATGCTTCTCAACTTGAAACTCATCGAGGAGAAATGGAAGCAAATGATTGATAAGGCAAGCAAGCCATAAGCAATAGATGTCAGGCATCATGAAACTCAGGTAAGGAGAAGATGCTTCAAACCTAGAGACTTGGAGCTTAGGTAGAATGAGGTCAACACAATTGAAGAAAACAAGAATCTCGACCCAAATTGGGAAATACCCCTTACTTGGTAATAGAAGCAAGGAAAATAGGAAGCTACAAACTTATTGATCTTGATAGGAAACCAATTCCTTGGTAGGGGTCTTCATAGTTTGGTTTAACAGAACAAACTAATTGATCCAAACTAGTTTAGTTTTTGGTGTTTTGATAAACATCGAATAAAAACCAAATAAGTATATTGGTTATATGGTTTGTGTTTGGTTATTGATTTAATCGAACTTTTAGTTTTATCAGTTTTAATTTTTTATTTTTACTAATTAATTTCATATTATCATTCATTCAACATTTTTTTTTGTTTTCTAATTTATAGTTTTATTAGTTTTATGTTTTTGCTTATTAATTTTTATTTTTTTTTAATTTTATACTTAATTTTTCAATTAACTAGTGAATTTTGATTAAATAGATAAACTTAAATCCAAAATCAAAAAAAATTTGGTTAACCAACCGACCAAAAACAATTTAGTTCGGATTTGGTTTTGATACTCTTGTACTAAAAAATGAAGAAAATGAAAATTTTAACCGAATAACCAAAAACTGAACGATGAACACCTCTATTCTCAGGTTATGAAATGTCGACAATATGAAAAAGTTGTACTTTTTATACCTGCATTTGCCTTATGATTTCATTTAAGCTCTTTAATTATAAACCAAAGTTTTAGGACGTTCTTGCTTAGCAATAAATCATTATGGCAAGATGATGCTAGAATGTGATTTCTTTCCTAATAAAAAGGGGAACGTTCTTGACACTTTATTGTAATAAATTTCTTACTATTATAGCACAACAAGAAGGATGCAAATACACAATAACCAAGTTAATGAGATAAATTGATAAAAATGCCTAAGTAACAAGGTTGTTGGGACTAAGATCATAATGTCCAGTGGGCATAGTTAAAATGATACAACATATTCAGTCATATATTGAAGAAACCCTAAAAGCTAAGTATATTGGAGGGGTTATAAAAGGGCTCTACTTCCATAATGCCATTATGAAAACCTCCCTACACATACAGAAGGCCTTATTTACACCTAGACAAACCATTATAATAACCTTACTAGTGCCAAGCAAATACAAAGTTGTGCACATCATAAGTAAAGGAACAACTTGGATAAAAAGCCAAATAAACAAAGAAACTATCCAGAAAAAGTCAAAATCAAAACAAAAATCCAACTCTCCCAAAAGTGCTTAGAAAATATAGAAACAACTTCACCAAAGAACTCAATCAAATTATCAAATGGCAAAGCCCAGAGAAGTTGGTCTTCCAAAAAATTCAGCAAAAAATTAAAGTTGCCCTAAATATTTTCAACCAGTAAGATTGGTATTACCACTAGGTCATACAAATGAGCTAGAACAATCTTCTTGAGAAGAAAAGGGAATCCCTTCATCACTTGCGAGGGCAAAAACTAGGGGAACTAACTTTAGCATACTACTCATAAACAAACCTGAACTCGCAATGCAATCAAGAATCTTTGTTCAGCTTGAGGATCATAATCAGGAAATTAAGAGAAGTCTAGGGTTTGATAGAGTATCCTTTCAGATCCCCCAAAGCCCGATACATGCCAGCTCGCACAATATGGAAGACTAGCTCTAACTGGAATTTCTTGGCATTATTAGTCTACTTTAGCTCATCAAAAGCCGTTTTCAAAGCCTAGATATAGTATGCCTAAACCACAAACCGAGTAAGAGCTAGAAACTGATAGTCTTTATCTGTCTTCTTCAGTTGCTCATCCTTTATACTTATTGATGAAGAGCCTCTTCCAACTCTACTTCATATTTCATAGCTCAATCTTTAACTTTCATCAGCTTATCTACCTGATGCAGACAATTCTTTAAGGTAGTCACCTGTCCATTCAAGTGCTCTAGTTTCTTTTGAATTATGCTATCCCCAAGAGCATGAATTACCAAATCTCACATAAAGGAGCGAGTCTAGATCCACTAACAAAAAGGCAAATGATATTGCCATATCAAAATCCTTAATGCCACATAAATTTATAAGTTGATTGATGAATTTACCCTCAATAAAAGTCAAAACCTGAGACCCAAATACATCTTCCCGTCGCCGCTACTTTCTCTGACAAATAACTCTCTAGTCTCCACCAGTCCCAACTCAGCAAAACCACCACCTAAAATGGAGAAAATTGCACCCAAAATTGCTACCCAGAATACCCCTTTCTCAACTCTTTAAATTCCCAGAAGAAAAATCAAGATTTTTTTGACAAGGTAGTAATAGTAAAGATTTCAATTACCTCTTAATGCTCAAGAAATGCCCCCAAAATACATTAAAAAAAAAAACCATGCCAGAATTTTATTCCTCAACCTTTTTCACTCTATCACAGACATCTCAGCCTCTGTTTTATCATCGACGACCGACCCATTAAAATCCCCTACAAAATCATTGCTCAATTTGCTAAAAAAGAAGATAAAATCCTAAGAAATTTTGATTTCCACAGTCCTCAAGCTTTCTAAGCTCAAATCGGATGCAAATCTTTCAAGGAAAGGTGAAATCTTTATAATTTATATGATACTTTTTCGGATTATAGAGAATATTTTTGCTGGTATGATGTGGGATTGTAGAGGTTGCAGCCAAGAAGTAGGGAGGGGAAGAAAAGAGGGCGAACTACAAAGGGTGTTTCTTGGGGAAGCAAGGAAGGGATTTGACAGTTGGGGTTATGGTTGAGAAGAGTTGGGTTTGATAGTGGATATGGTTTACTCCTTGACATTAGCTGGAGAGATTGAGATGGTTGATTGGTTTATGGGACCAAGGGAGGAATGGTTGGTAAGAACTTTCCTTGACTTTTGGAGGGCATTAATGTCATTTAAAACAATAATTGTTGTGGCATTAAGGATTTTGCTATGGCAATATCATTCGCCTATCAAAAAGGGAAAATATTGAAAAATCTTTTACAGACCTTTTTTAAAACAAGGATAAAGATTGAGAAATTTCCTTACACTTTCTAGAGTCACAATTAGCTCATCAGCAAGCTAAACGATGGGTAGTACTGAACTAGCTATAGCTCAATCAAGAGTAAGGATAGAGCTGTAGAAAAAGTTTGGCAGGACTCAGAAAACATGCCCTATCATTACCAGTTAGGTAAGAATTGTCCTTGGGTGAAGTATTTGGAATCAATAGGCACATTAGCAGGCTCATTGAATCAGTTTGCCAGATTAGAGGTGTTTTGACTCTTTCTCTCGCTCTCTTTCTCTATCTTAAAAGTTGCAGGTCTTTCTACTTGGTTTGAACTGAAACATACCTTCTAGCGCCTATGGCTCTCCTATTTCCAGGTAAGGTGTGCCACTTCTGCCACCTTGATGTAAAGGAACTTCAAAAGAGAAGCTTGAGAAGCTAGATGGGAGGACTTTGAGTTAGCAATTTTATGCTTTTTGGTAGAAGGTTCATTACATTAGCATGGTGAATTTCCTTAACATCTCGAGCAGGGATCTCAACATCTAGTAGAATTGTTTGAAGGAGAAAAACATCGGTCACAATAATTTCAATTTGGAGGAAAAATGAGAATTAGTCAAGTCAATAGGCATCTCCTAGCTAGAGCCCTCTCTACTCTTTAGCGAAATAAGGATTCTTAAGCCGCTCCTTGTTCTTGGCCTTCTAAAAGCGTTATTTGACAATCAAAGATCAAGAAAAGTAAAATTCAGTTGCCAAGAAGACCTTGAAAAATAAAAGGAATGAAAATTTAATTTTGTGGTAATCAACAGATTGGGCAGCCTAACGTCACAGAGACTCTTAGCACATTAACAGCCCAAAATTTTTTAGATCGTCATCTGTAAATGGCTTTTCCACTGAGATAATGCGGTCATCACTCTCAACCTGGGCTATAGTTGAGGGCTCATACTTACTAGTCTCAGTACAAGAGAGAATTACCTCTACCCCAAAATAGCAAACAAAGCCCATCTTAGATTGAGAGACAAAAAAGAATCAATCTTTCCAAGGAGAAGTCTTTGTCGGGACTTTAGAACAGCCCGTTGCTCATTGATTTTGTTGTGGACATATATCCAAATTACTTAAAGAATGGCCCTAATATACAATTGACACCTAGAAGCCTAAAATAAGCATGAAAACCTACCAAATACATGAATCCTATAGGGGTGATTTCGCCCAAAGAGAACTCTAAAATACCAAGAACCACTTTGATAAAAGGGGAAAAACATAACCTAACTTCAGGTGGCTTTATTAAACGACTGTTTGATTGGGGAAAAGTCATTACGTCTTGATAATAGTGAGATTCTATAGAGAGGAGGACAAGAGCTGGGGAGAGTAGGAGAGAGAACAAGAGAATTGAATTATGGGGTATTGTGAGGGAACCATGAGGATTTAGCCTCATGAACCCCCTATTTACAGACACATATGAGGGGCTTTATGGTCACTGCCTTGCCAGCTAAACCGAACCTTAATTACATAAATGCCGTTAATGAGGCTGCCATGTAAGTACTTTTAGAACAATCATTTATGATCACACCAAGTATTAATTATCATTAGTCCCCTCACCTTGGTACTGAACCTCAGGGTCGGGGCGGAGCCAATAATAATTACCAGATTCCCCTGTAACTTTTTTCTTGATCGTGACTCCAAGGTTTGGTATCCTGTGTTATGATTCCCCGAACCGAGATGCATATTCTCCGAACTGAGATGTTTTCGAGCCCCAATTTGTCATGACCACTTTCTAGCTCTTCGGCACATGCTTGTACACACCTTAACCACTTTAAGTCTCTCATTTTGAAACCCGAAGACTTTTTTACTTTCTTCTATAATGCAGGGCAAATTGTCCCATAAAGCCTGCTACTTTGTAATGATGACTTTTTCATAAAGCCTGCAACTCACCAAGTCCCCATGCACCATTAATGCATTTGTTGTGCAGCACTTCATTTTCCTCGCCTAGTCTTTAATGCCTCTTAAAAAGACAAATTGGCGGTCCATTTTTAATTTTTCCCCAATTGGAACATTCAACTTTTCGCTTTTCTTCCAAATTAAGGCAAACTTTTCATTTTTTCCCAATTAGGGCAAACTTTCTCACTTCCCCAAACATGGGTCCAGCAATATTTATACCTCCTTACCTTGCAGTTTATCCTTTTTCCCTTATTTTATACTTCTTCTTAGCAAATTTCCTTTTTCCTTCTCCTTGCATTTTCTCTTCCTCCTGCATTTTCTCTGCGCAAATATTCTCTTCCCTTGACCCTTCTTCCTGCAACCTTCATTCTGTCACCTCTTTTCAAGTAAATCCTCTCTTTTTCTCACATTTTCCTACTGGCCACACCCGCGGGCTCACTGTCTGTTTAAGCACTATGTCACCGTATATTTTCAGTCTATTTCTCAAGTTTTTCCAAGCTACTCTTATTTTTCACGCTTATCAGGGAGCCATGGCTGGTACGTTCACTTCATCCTCACTCATTAGCATTTTTCATCCCCTTTCCCCTGTAAATGAAACTAATAGATTTCTAAACCCTTTTGACAAAGCCCTTCTAGCCGCAGTCACCCTCATTTTTCCTACTGAACCTTCCTCATCCGAAACTCCTCCTAATGATTATCCTAAACTTCAGACCTTAAACATCCTTAAGCCCGAAAGCCATTAAAACTCTTAGGGATAGATACCGATTCCCTAAGAATGTACACATTAAGTACCCCACAGCCGAGGACTGAGACTACTTACCCTTTCCTGGTTACTTACCAGGAGCAACTTGAGGCAAGGCTAAGACTCTCTATATCTCCACTTCTGAACCAGCTTTTTGATCGTTGGGACATTAGTGTATTCCAGCTGACCCCCAACGCTATCAGAGTGTGTAACTGTTGGTTTCTATTTTTATGTAAATTATATGACATTCCTATTTTTTTTAGATATTTTTAGAATGATGTTGAAACTCTTCCTTTCGAAGGGGTTTTTTTTTATGTTTTTCCCTAAGGTCCGGGAAAATATCTCATTTCGGGCAACCCTTCTTCTACCTATGACTGGAAGCAATCTTTTTTCTTTGTCTGTTATTGAGATCCTCCAATGCCCGATGTCCTTAGAATCTCATAAAAGAAAACTTAAAGACAAAAAGAGCTTTCTCTCAAGACTCCGATAAGGCTAAGAGGCTCGTCCAGTCTAACCTTAAGATAGACTTCCATAACTAGCCAGCCATTCTTCACAATAACATCCTAGCCTAGGTTGGCCTATTTCCTCGGCACCTTCCCCTGAGGGCTACGACTCTCATCAAGGTTGATATTACTTGCTTTCTTGTGGCTTATTTTAATCTTTCCCGAACTAAACTAACCTGAATTGGCCAACCCTTGTTTAGCAGATTTGAGTGCATTTTGTGAGAGGTTTGATTCCTACAGCCACAGCAATAGGCGCAAACTTTTCAAGCTAGTCTACGCCCTCATCCATGAGTGAGTCTTCTCATGCCACTATAAGCACCTTTTTCGGAGCTACCTGGGCACTTCTTCAGGGGCGGCTGTAGATGCCGCAACCTAAGCTGTTGTGGTTATTGTGGCCATTCCATGTGCCCTTCTACCCGAACAAATTTGGTTAAAAAGGAAAATGAGTAGAGAAGCAAGTACTTCTCTAGTCGAGGCCACTCATTCTCCTTCCACCACTCTTGCTTCGACCCCTTCACCACCGAGGCCGTCTAGTATGGACTCAATTGTAAGGGTTCCTAGTGAACCTGTCAAGAATTTGCCTCTATCCAAGCAGTTCCTTGCTGCCTATGGTAAGCATTCTTTCTGTACGCCTCATACCTGATCTTCTTTAAACTGCTTAAGTAAAAATTTCCTAATTCTCTTACTTTTCTTCTTTTCAGGAGTTAAAAAACATACTCCTGAGGAGGAAAGGAAATCCTCTACAGCTAGGTTGGGAGACCTTTCTTGGTCTCAAATGTCCATTGACCCTCTCCCGAGTCCTTCCATCCCGGGCAGTACTCAATTTCAACCCACCCCTCCGATTGATATTAATGATCGATTGCAGTTCGCCAGGGTGGTTCAAGAATAAGTGAAGTTCATTGCCCTGCCATAGGATATAGCATATGTAAAGAGGCTAACACCTTAGCAGAAGCTAGAAAAGCTGCACATCAGCTTGTTGAATATAATTGTCCTTTTTTCTTCTTTTTTCAAATGTTTTTAACCTCTGCCTTCCCTTAGAAGAAAAATCTTACCACTATTGTTTTGCAGGCCATAACCATTTTTCCCGCAGTTGTAGAGAGAGAGACCACCTTTAACTCAACAATAAATTCTATGAAGCAAGAGGTGGCCCATACAAAGGCCAAGACCAACCAAAAAATAAAGGAGGCTTTTAGGCCAACGAGCTGAAGTGCAATATTAAGGCAGGGAAGAAATACGATGAATGAAAAGCTCAAATAGGATGAGCTAAGGGAGAGACTCTCTCAATCTGAGATGGAGAAGAAAACCCTTCATATCGATGTCACTGATCAGTATAAGAAGATTGCCGACCAAGACAAGAAGATCCTCCATGTCCAAGAAGTAGCTCAGGTTGCCGAGACCAAATTCAATTCTCGGGAGAAGGAACTTCTAATCCGAGATAGAAATACATTTGTCGCTTCGGAAGAAGCAGACGCGATGTTGAAGGAGTTTACCCAAAAGGTCTTTACCATGGGGTTCACTGTGTCTTGTGATCGCCTAGTGAATAACCCAGATCTGTGCAAGGGACTTCCATACCATACCTTGATTAATGATGAGGTGATCAAGAATTTGGAGGCGAAATTCAAGACCCAAGGACCAATCCCTGGGATTCCTGAGGATGTGAGCTCAGATACACCTGCACTTGAAACTGCTCCTCCTAAATGTGCATCTGAGCCAATCGAACCAGCTTCGACTTCGTCTGCCGAGCCCTCCGATGTAATAGATATCCTATACAATAATGGTAATAGATAGGGCTTCATTATCAATGAAATTTGAATTTTTGCCCTCCACTGGCTTTCATTTTACTTCTTCCATTTACTGCTTTCACGTTCGAAATTATGCCAGATACACTGAGTACCAAGCATATAAAATGACTAATACTCGATAACTAATATTTAAGCTTATATAACTAGGCACCAACTCTTAATAACACTTAGGCAAATTCTTAAGTAGATAACACAACCTGTGTTCTTATGATCATAATTTGCATGAAATTTTATGCTCTCACAGTTAAAGTGCAACACTTTTATTTTTTCCTTTAATTCTGTCTTCTAAATCTGATCTAAACCTCTTTCTTCTTTTATTTGGTTGTTCTTTTCATTTTGAGCCTGATCCGAACCTCGTTAGTACTTGACAGGTCAGAGCAGCTTATGCATTAGAAGGGGGAACCACTTGATCTCAGCCTTCTGAACACTCATGCTTTTTTCTTTATTTTGTTTTTCTTTTCATATTAAGCCTGATCCATTGTCTAAGATCTCTTTAACATATCGGCGGGTCGGAGCGGCTTATGTTATTGAAGGGGGACCACTAGATCTCAACCCTCCTAACACTTTTGCTTTTTTCTTGATTTTGCATTTTCTTTTCATTTGAAGTTTGGTCCGAATCTCTTTAGCACATCGGCGGGTCGGAGCGACATATGTTATTGGGGGGGGGGGCATTAGGTAAGCCCTCCTAACACTCTTGCTTTTTTTTTTCTTTTTCTTTTCATTTCAAGCCTGATCCAGACCTCTTTAGCACATCTACCCTATTCTGTACATTCTTTCCAAGAAGCATTTAATTTCATAGAAAGGAAGTCAATTACATCCCCTGATAATACTTTTTCAAATTTACAATGTTCTACATTTTAGGAATGGGATCTCCTTTCATATCTACAAGTTTGTACTAGATCGATCTATGAGCCCCTATCACACGGTAGGGGCCTTCCTAATTTGGGTCCAACTTCTTTGTTCCTTCAACTAGGCTTGCCTCATTTTTTCGAAACACCAGGCAAGAATCTCCAGGTCTCAAATATCTAGGCTTTACCTTAGTGTTATAATGCCAAACCATGACTTGTTTGTATTTGGCCTCCCGAATAGATGCATCCAACCTCTTTTCTTCTAACAAATCCAAATTAGTTCTTAAGGCTTCCCCATTTTGCTCCAAATTGCATAGAGCTACCCGAGCTGATGACAACCCAATCTCAGTAGGAATTACCATTTTAGAGCCATAAATCAGACTAAAAGGTGTATGTCCATTAGCTATTTGTGGAGTGGTTCTGCAGGCCCATAGCACACTAGGTAGCTCATCAACCCAAGCACATTTAGCACGCTTTAACTGAGTTTGAGCCCCATAAGAAGGGTTATGTTACAAACCTCTGTTTGCCCATTTGCTTGAGCATGTGCCACCGAAGTGAAATGTTGTTTTATTCCAAGGTTAGAACAAAAGCTCTTGAAAGGTTTTCCCTCAAATTGTTTCCCGTTATCAGAAACAAGGACAAAAGGAATTCAGAACCGGCAAATCAATATTTTCCAAAAGAACTTCTCTAATGATTTTCCAAAGATAGAAGCTAGAGGTTTGGCTTCAATCCATTTAGTGAAGTAATCAATTGCTACCACAAAAAAATTCACTTTTCCTACACTCTTTGGTAATAATCCTAGGAGGTCAATGCCCCATTGAACAAATAGCCAAGGACTCTGAATTGGGACCATATCCGAACCTGGTTTTTGGGGTATTTGGCATTGGTGGCACCTCCAAACCAGATCATCTACATCTGAATGTAAAGTAAGACAGTAATACTCTACAAGTAATACCTTACGAGCTAAGCTCCTCAGCATTATTTGGCTTCCACATGTACCTTCATAAACCTTCCTTAGCACAAAATTTGTGTCGGTGGGATTGAAACACCTTAGCAATGGGCATAAGTACGCCTTCTTGTAAAGAACTCAATCAATTAATGTGTACTTGACGGCCCTATATTTAAGCTTCTAGTTTCGGCCGGGTCTTTTGGGAATACATTGCTGTTTACAGCAATAAGTAATTCATTATAGGCTTCATCCAACTAAGGTACGAATGGATGTCCAAAAATTTGTCAGGGGGATTTATGAACCTTGAATTTTGCACTTCTACCAATATTTCCTTAGTCAAGTATGACTATATTGCCGAGACTAACTTTGATACCCCATCCGCGTGTGTATTTTATGCTCAGGGAATTTTGAAGAGGTCTGCTTTTTTAAACTTTGACATCCAATTTTTCACCTCATCCAAATATTTCTTTGAAATTACTCCTCGAGTTTCGTAACTTCCCTGACTTTAATTACCACTAACTTGAATCACTGCATATCTTTATAATTCGAACCCCTATTTTATGGGTCAACTTTATCCCACATATGAGTGCTTCATATTCAGTCTCATTGTTTGTTATTGAAAATCCGAACCTCAATGCATAAGTAAGGTAATCTTCTTCTGGAGACTTAATTATGATACCTGCACCGGCTCTGGACTCACACAAAGCTCCATCAACATGCACTTCCCAAATAAGATCACCTTCCCGTAATTGGTGCTCCTTGGATTGATCCACTGTCATTATGAATTCTAGTTTTTCTGATCCACAATTTTTGACAATGAAGTCTGCCAGAACTTGTGCTTTAATGGTTGTAAGAGGCTTGAACTTAATATCAAATTCAAACAGCTCGACTGACCATTTCATCATTCTTCCCGAAGTGTCAGGTTTACTCAATATATTTTTCAAGGGAAAGTTTGTTAAGACAATAATTTTATGGCCATGGAAATATGGTCTTAAACTCCGAGCTGAGATTACCAAGGAGAAAGCAACTTTTTCTATAAGAGAATAATTATTTTCTAGCCCTTAAAGTACCTTACTTGCTAAATATATTGGGCATTGATTGCTATGCTCATCCTCTTTTATGAGAACCGAACTGACTGCCAAATCTGCAATTGAAATATATAGATACCAAGACTCTCCTCTTTGTGAAAAAGCAAGCTTCGAAAGGTTATTCAAATATTTCTTAAGCTCTTCGAGGCCTTCTGAGTCCTTCTTCTGTCCACTGAAAGTCTTTTGTCTTTTTCACAAGTTGATAAAATGGTAACCTCCTTTCAACTGATTTTGATTAGAATCGATTTAGAGCCACCATTCTTTCAGTCAGTCTCTGAACTTCCTTCACCGAGGTAGGAGTTTTCTTGTCAATTATAGCTTGAACCTTTTCGGGTTGGACTCAATTCCCCAAAAAGAGACTATAAACCCCAAAAACTGAGCCTATGCCACAATAGTTCAAGCTGCCTGATATGGATAGATACAAAGGTGATTCTGACCCGTTGGATCATCTTTCACATGTAGTGGATATCGCTAGCCTCTACGGCTATAGTGATTCCATTCGATGTACGTTGTTCGCCACAATGCTCCAGGCCCCACACAAAAATAATTCTAGGAACTGCCTTTGAATTTAATTGCCAGTTTTCATGACTTGGCGAAATCTTTCCTTGGGCATTTCTGGAGTAAATTTGTGATATAGAAGGACACATCACATTTCATGAACATTAGGTAAGAAGTCGGACGAGCCTCTGAAAAAGTTTGTTGATCACTTCAATGATGAAGTGATTCAAATAAAGAATGTTGATGAGAAAATTTTAATAGCTTCCTTCTGTAGTGGCATCTGACCTGGGAGCTTTAATGTCAAATTGGCTAAACGGATGCCCAATACTTATTTTGAGCTTCTGGAGAAGTCTCAAAATTCATAAGATGCGAGGAGTCTAACAGAACTAAAAGAGAATAGTATGAATCCCAAAAGGATAAGAATACTAGCGTTTCAGACTCTCCCTCTTCTAAGAAGTCAAAAATTGTGGATAGACTGAATTGTCCCAACAAAAGACCATTGACTAATCGACTATCCTAATAATAATGTTGTTGACCGATCTCTAAGAACAAAAGTCCTACCAGATTCAGATTTTACACCTCTTAATATTTCAAGGAGAGAAATATTGTTTCAGGTGCATCATCTCAGAATCCTTGAGTAGCCGGACCTAATCAAATGGACAAATCAAAGTATTGTGCATTCTATCCTATGGCCAACACGGTCATGACACCAAGGCTTGCAATCATTTGAAGATTGGAATAGAAAGAGCTATCCAAGAGGGCCGGTTGTAGTAATTCATCAGTCGGACTGCTGCTGAGTTTCAAAGGAATGTAATAATACGGCCAATCATATGCAGCCTCAACAATATCCTTTTCGCCAGCCGAATCGACACAATTAGAATAGAAATAATCATCAAGCTCAAGAAGAGCAGATTTGTGTGGCTGGAGAACCGGTGACTAGGGATTCCAATAATGTGAGGAAAAAGTATGCAAGGTATGTGCCTATAGGAGAGGATCGTGAAAAAAGGCTAAAGCCTTTCATGAGCCTCGGGTATACCTCAAGCGATGCTATCCCCAACCACATGCCACATAACGATTTTGTGGTAATTCATATGCAAATGGTAGGCTATGAAATGCACAGAGTATTCGTCGATACTAGAAGTTCGTTGGATATTATTTTCTGGGATGCTTGGAAGAAAATGCACATTTGCCTATTTGTGATTAAGCCTTTTAAGACCTCTCTAGGTGGCTTTATTAGAGACTCAGTCATGCAAGAGGGACAAATTATGTTGCTTCTGACCCTTGGAACTCCTCTGAAGCATAAAGTTGAGATTACTAATTTTGTCATTGTAAAAAAGGACAGTTCCTATAATATGATCCTAGGTCGACTCACGCAATAAACATTCAAGATCCTTCTCTCTGTTTTCCATATTAGAATAAAATTCATGTTGAGGAATGGGTCAAAAGGCACAGTGATTGGGAATCAGCAAGACGCTTGAGCATGCTATATGATGTCCTTGTGATCCTAATCATAGACCATGTTTGCTGCAGATAAAGCTTTTCTCTAAACGTTCGATGCTCTATCCACCTCAGGTGTGCTAAAAGTCTTATCGTTTGACCCGAGGGAAAAAGCAAATAACACAGACTTTTCAACTTTAGGTAAACAAGGGATTCTAGAATTACCTGAGTTGAACGAAAAAAAGGTAAGGCAAAAATTGAGCCAAAAGATTCAACAAGTTTCCTATTGAAAATATCCCTTTGGACTTGAGCTTTCCAAACAAAAAGTTAAAAATCTATGCTATTCTTCCAATAGAATTCAGGGTCTCTTTTTCAAACTTCTCTATGAATACAAGAATGTATTTGCCTAGACAGTAGAAGATATACCTTGTATCCTCCGAGAGGTCATTGAACATAAGCTTGGAGTAGACCCAACACACATGCCAGTCAAACAGAAGAAACGTCTTTTCGGTTCAAAATGAAGCCTGGTTATCAAAGTCGAGGTGGATAAGCTTTTAGCTGCAAAAATTATTAGAGAAGTGTTATATCCGAACTGGTTTTGTAATCCTGTCCTTGTAACAAAACAAGACTCCTCATGGCACATGTGCCAAGATTTTTACCAATTTTAATAAAGTTTGTCCAAAGAACAGTTATCCTTTGTCTCAAATTGATATAATAGTTGAATCTTTTCAAGGGTTTTATATTTTGCAATTTTTAGATGCATTCAAGAGATATCATCAGATGGTATTATTAATGCCAAAGGAAGATGAAGAGAAAACTTCCTTCATCACAGACCAAGGAATATACTGCTATATTACGATGCCTTTTGGACTTAAAAATGCAAGAGCCACATATCAGAGGCTCGTTATTAAGGTGTTTAAATTGCAACTAGGTCGAAACATGGAGATCTACATAGATGATATGATGGTAAAAAGTAAAACCTTCAAAGAGACACTAGATTATCTGAGAGAAACCTTCAAAACATTAAGGACAATTCGAATGAAGTCGAACCCCAAAAAAATGCATATTTGGGGTCCCCCTGGAGATCTACATTAAGGACAATTCATGGCCCATATTTCTGTCAGAGTAGAAATATGGGCCATGAAGTTATTTTTCTTTAAAATTTTTTGGATTTTGTTTTCAAGACTCTGCTCCTCGATCTGTTTCAAAACACACTGGGGAGGGGCCTTTACGATCAGCACTTTTAGAAGATTGCAAGCCGATCCTCTCATGCACAGGTATTCTCGTAGGTCTGCTAGTTGGCTGTCTGAAACTTCTCAGATCGGTCATCCAAGTGATATCTTATTATTTTGTGTCTCAGTTCATTTGGACTTACGACATTCTCTGGCTATTTGCCAAGATGTCGGCCCAAAACCTGTTGCTCAGCTCTGTGTGTATATGCTTGATTCGACCAATCAGATGGCATGTTATTTTCACGTTTCTTCACGAAGGCTCAGAAAGATTCAAAATGATCAGATATATACTTTAAGACATCGTTTTGTCTCTGTTGTGCATCATTTGATGTTCTAAAGTCCTCCACTTTGTCATTTTGAAGTAGAAGATGCTGATTACTTGTCTCGGCCTTCTTGCTAACTGCGCATCTTGCACCTCAGTTCTTCAATTCTTCCGAAAATGAAGCTGAAGCTTAAACTTGCTGTCACTATGTGAGAAAAGTCGAGAATTTGTGATTCTCACAGACGACACCAAATTATAATAGTGAGATTATGTGGAGATGAGGAAAGAGCTAGGGAGAGCAGGAAAGAGAAAATAAAAATAATTGAATTACGGGGTATTGTGACGAGCCATGAGGATTTAGGCTCATGAACCCCATATTTATAGACACATATGAGGGGGTATAACGCTACTGCCTTGCCAACAAAACCGAACCTAAATTACATAAATGCCCTTAATAAGGTGTCAAGTCAACACTTCAAGAAAAATTATTTATGATCACACCAAGTATTGATTTTGAGCATCATCATTTCGAAAAATTCTTACATGGACCAGTTTCACGGTAGGTGGGATGGACCCCTTGGTCCATATTCATCCACATTACTCTAATTCATTAAAAATAAAATTTTTTCAAGTGATATTGATGAATATGGACCAAGGAATCCATCAATCCATATAAGAATTTTCTTCATCACTTCGAATAGAATCAGGGGTAACAGAGATGCATGTTTGGGGGAAACTTAAACTCGGGTTTGATTTCCTCTCCCTTCTGTCCAGTTTAAATGGATGGAAAAGAAGGGCACCAAAATGGGCTATAACAAAAACCTACATCTTAGGACTAGCAGTTATAGGGAGTATATTATCTACAAAGGTAATGAAACACCGTTCTTGGAAGCAAAATGATGAAATTTGAGAAAATGTGGTGGTGGTTGAACACAAGTTCACCAGAGAAATGAAGCTGTGTGAATCGAAACCCCAAGAGAGAGAAGAAGGCAAGATGAAAAAGAATTTTTCTTAACAGCAAGTAAATGCAGAATAAATGAATTTTCAAGGAGAGAAATGGTTAGGAAAGATGAGCAATAACCGCCTTGGACTGATAAGATCTTTTTGAAATTCAGAAAGTCTTCGATAATTGCTGAAAATAGTGACTCATCATGATTAATTAACTATTCTCACCTAAAAATGTGTGTCCTAATAAGACGTGGAGGCTAACACACACAAGTTTTTTAACTTCAATGAATGACACTTAGGGTGCGTTTGATAAAATTGAAATATGAAATCTGAATTCTGAACACTGAAATTAAGTGCTGGAGTTTTAATTTGCTGAATTCATAAAGTTTACATCTATTTGATAATCAGTTGAATTTAAATACTGAATTAAAATATTTTACCTCGTATATATTATATATTTTGAAGATAATATTATATTTTTTTATAGTAGATTATTTTAATTATCATATTTTTAATACAAATAAATTATTTTTATATAGAGTATGTGTGTATGAGAGGGAGGTATGTGTGTGTGAGAGAGATATTATGTACAAGTGTGTGTTTATATGTGAGAGAGAATGAATATAATAAGTGCAAGTGTACATTTTTTTATGTGAAAAGGAATATAGTATGTGTAAGTGTGTGTTTGTGTTGGAAAAAAAGAATATAATGTGTGCAAGTGTGTGTTTATGTGTGAGAGATAATGAATATAGTGTGTGTATGTATTTATGTATGAGAGAAAAGGAATATAGCATGTTCAAGTGTGTATGTGTGAGAGAGAAAATGAATATTTTTTTATGCAAATGTACGCCTATATATGAGAGAGAAGGAATATAGTGTTTGCAAATTGTAACAACAACTGTGTGTTTATGTGTGAAAGAGAAGGAATATAATAAGTGCAAATGTGTGTTTATGTATGGGAGAGAAGGAATATAGTGTGTTTAAGTGTGTGTGTTTATGTGTGAGAGAGAAGGAATATAGTGTGTGCAAATGTGTGTTTGTGTATGAAAGAGAATGAATATAGTATATGTAAGTATGTAATTATGTGTGAAAGAATGAATATAATGTGTGTAAGTGTGTGTAAATAGTGTGTGAATGTGAAATAAAGAAAATTTGGGTGAGTTTGACTATACTAGTAAAGAATTCAACAAATTAAGTAATAGACTTTTCACTTAAAATTTCGTATAGAAATTAAGTGGCACTTAATGCATTCACAGAGGTAAGAGAATTTTGTTATCAAACACACTGAATACAAAAAGCACTTAATGAATTAAGTTTAAGCACTTAATGGGTTATCCAACACCCCTTAGCATAACCCTACCCAATATCAAGTAGGAAAATAAAACTAGAAATGCTAAGGCATTGACAGCCTTTGATCAAGCTTGGATAATAAGCACAACAGGAAGCCCACCCTTAGACCAGGCAAGACATTGTCTAGGTCACTAGACTAAAAGGAAAGACTCACTAAGCTGAAAAAAGGGCCGTTGATATTTCTAAATCCAACCGCAATACTAGTGGGATAAGTACCAAGGATTACAACCGATCATGATAAGGCTAACACGGATAAATAGATAAGGAGAGCAAAAGTTTCACGTAAACGAATATCCTAAAGAGTCTAGAACTCCAACAAGTACATGACACTGTCTATAAATATTATATAATCATTATCAAGCTAGGTAAATTTTTTGACTAGCCAAATACTTGTAAATTCTGTGTGCGCAACAAAATATTTTGAGTCTGTAAAAATTGAACAAACAAGAAATATAGCGATAAAAATATGAATATATGAATATATGAAATAAAAGATTACAATCTCTAGGATATTCTCAATATGTGGAGAAAATTCCTTCGATTCTTTATTTCAACACATGATCCGAGGGCTTCACAGCTTATTCCCGAACCAAGTGTTGAATTCTTCAAATCTGGATAGGGAAGACTTGAAGAACACTTGATGAAGATCTTCAAATCTTGATATATGGAAGACTTGAAGAGAAAATTTGAAGACTCAGAGCTTCCACAGCTTTCAGACTTCAGAAATATGTGTGTATGTGTATATGTGTCTGGCCCTCTGAGGGATGACCCCCATTTATACATGTATGGGAGGGGAGCAAGTTAGAAGACTTGTAGTACATGTGTAGCTTCTTACTTGCATACCAAGAAACAAATTCTTATCTCTTTACACATAAGAGGTATCAATACATAGGGATTGTACTACTTTGATATTATCTCATTATTTTAATTTATTAATAAAGAGATAAATACTAGACTACATATATCGTTATTGGCCAAGACTTCCAGACATGTGACATGGCACAATTTAATTGGAAGAGCGATGCAAATACATTTGATTGGTCGAACCACCTCATCTTGACATGTTTCTGGAGCAATATAATTGGTTTTAAATTAACCAATGTTCCAAAATATATATGACATATGCCATTATTTAATTGGACCATAAATATGCCAATTAAATTAATTAATAGATAAATGATAATTTTAATTAAAATAAAATTTCATTGTCTACATTCTGTATGTTCAATTCTTGAGTCCAGAATCTGACTTAAGCATCAATCCTTTGATCTGTCTGGCAGGACTTGTAGGATGTTGACCGGATTCTTGGATCATCAACTAATACCCTAATTTTAAATTTTGGTCATATTTTATTCTTTTCTTTTCGAATCTAACACATTATTAATTTTGTCATTTTGCTATTTTGTATAAATTAGCTAAATGCTCCGTGCTATGCACGGAAGAACTAATATCTATGTTCAATTTTCTATAATAAAGTAATATTAATAAAATATTGATGATAGAATAAAACCTTTACTAATTAGATTATGGTTAAAGACAAACAAAACTAAGGAATAATATCCATAAATTTAACTAACTATAAATTAAAATAAAAAATTATTTTTAAGCATGCATTTAAAATATTTCTAATTCTGTCATATCAAAATAATTAAAAAGTAACTATATACTTAAATTTTAATTGAAGCCATTTGACTTTTATTTTTTTTAAAAAGAGTAACGATATTATTATGACTTGGATATATAATTGTTTTTAAAACTTATGTCTACCATGTTTCATGGAAAATAAAGGATAAAAATCTTTTTGTTGAATGTGAATGAACATAAATTTTTGTTATAAGTGGTAAACAAACACAACAATTTAGAAGTATCATTTTGTGTAGTATGAATTAACTTAATTCTATTGACATAAATTGTCAACAAAAACAATAATTAAGAAGTATTTTATCACATTTAATAATTAGTTTTCATTTTTTAATAAAAAAATATAATTTTTGAAAGTATCAATGGAATTTTTGGATAGATTGGCACTAAATTGGGTAAAAACGGCTTGAGTGAGATTGAGTTGAAGTTAAAATCTTCCGAAAAAACCTTCCAAATGTATATGTGAATATTCCAGAAATTAAAAAGATATAGTCTCTTAAAAAAGAGAATAATGCTTTTTGAGAAAATTTGTATTTATCAATGAAGTGATGCACACGGAAAAAACCCTATTATAGTAATTATAAAAAAAGCTAATGTCTTGTAGTGCATTTCAAACAATATAAATTTGTGAAAATTATCTCTCTAGGATACTTAATCTAATTCTCTTCATATTTAGCATTTAGAACTCGTGCTATGGACGAAATAATTACAAATTTTATGTTTATTTGTATATTAACTTTGAAAAATTCATGTTCTTTAATAAAACTATCTTTAAAAGATTACATAGGTTATTTTAAGAAACAAAATTTTAAAGGAGAGTATGAGAAAAAAATCTGATTAAGTATTTAATTTTAATAAAATTGCATAAAATAAAAATATCACACATCTATGAAATATAATAAAAAAGTGAGGGAGATCTTTCTAGATTAAAAGGAAAAATAATAAAGTTATTTCTGACAACTAATTTTATTTCTCACTATATATATATATATATATATATAAAGCATACATGTAAAATGATTTTTAGTGTAATACAATTACATAATAATTTAAAAATAATATCTATTCACATTGAATAGTTAATTAAAAAATATATATAAAGTTGCAAGAAAATGGGAAGAAGAAATTGATATTAAAACTTTGTTATCTTTTTGTGATATAACAAACTTTTAAATATTAATTGGATTTAATTAAGTTGAAAAACGATATTATTTAGACGTTGTAGGCTAAATATCATCCTACTTTTATGAAAGTTATTAGTTGTAATCCGTTAAATATATCTAAAACTTGTTCACTAAAGCTCTATTAACAATATTATATATATAAAAGTTTTTAATAATTAATATATATATTTTTTCATATCTTATTGTTGATAACTTATACTTATATGATGATTTATAATACATTTTTAATTTTATAACTCTATTTGGAAAAAAATTAACTATAAGAGGTGTGAATGATTTAAAAAAAAATAAAGGTAGTTAAAGATAATAATTAAATAGTTCAAATTCTTTTTACCTCTATTAGAAAAAAGGAATTGATATTAAAACTTTTTAATCTTTTTGTGATATAAAAAATTTCATAAATATTAATTGGATGTAAGTAGGTTGTAAAAACGATATTATTTAGAGGTGTTCAAAAAAACCGAACAAAAAAAATGGTAAAATCGGTCCATTCCAGACTATAAATAAAGGGTATCCGAACCAGTTATTTATAGCGGTTCAGATATCTAAGGGACTAGTTCGGATAGCAGTTCAATTTTTTTTGAACCGGTAGGTATCCGAACCGGTCCATATGTAGAGGTATCTTTATAATTTTATAAATTATGGATAATGTCAAGGGACTTTTATGTAATTTTTCATTAATTTTCCACTCTATTTCTATCTACAAGGACATTTATGTAATTAGTAGTCAAAATTTTTTCTTTTATTGAAAAATTAATGAAGAAAATAAGTACAAGAACTACCGGTTCAGGTACCTGCAATTTTGAACCGGTTCTAGCAGGTAACCGGTTGACTGGTTGCCCTATTAATATGAACCGGATATGGTTCAATTTTTTTCTTGAACTGGTTCAACCAGTTCAGGTATTTCTGAGGACATATGGACTGGGTAACCGGTGCATGAACATCCCTAATATTATTAAGACGCAGTAAGCTAAATATCGTCCTACTTTTATAGAAGCTATTAGTTGTAACCCGTTAAATATTTCTAAAATTTGTTCATTAAAACTTTTTTTATATATATAATTTTTTCATAAATAATATATATTTGTTTTTTTAACTTATTATTGATAACTTGTACTTATATGGTAATTTATAATACATTTTTAATTTTGTAACTCTTTTTGAAAAAATTAAACTATAAGAGATGTGATTAAATAAGGATTAAAAAATAAAAGTAGTTAAAGATAAGATTTAGGTAATTAATTCAAATTTCATTGTTAATTATGTAGTTCATTTTTTACCTCTATTTTCATTTCCAAGTAAAATTTTTTTATCTAATATGCCATATGTCAACTTTTTAGAGCTCCTCACTAAAAGAGATTTTGCTATAATATATATATATAGATATATTATGGTTTTATATTGTAACTATCCAAGCCTCATTCTCAAAGGTATTTTTTAAGGTAAAATTAAATTTGTATTAATATGAAAATTGTGGTATATTTACAGCGTTTACAAGTTATTTCCAAAGGTATTCTACAAGCTTAGCAAGCTAGGTATGAAAAAGCAGTGCACCTATAGTATAAGATGACTGAAATATGTTAAAATAATTAGACGAGGATATAATTTAATTTGCAAGAATATTTCAATATAAGGAGCTTTGTCTAATAAAACCTTGTGTGGCACTTGAAACTGATTTTCCTTATTAAAAAAAAAGAAAAAAGACAGTTGCCTAATAAACGAGAATTTTTTGTGGGCACAATTATGTGGTAGCAATGGTTAAAGCAAAGAACATATATACAAATTTTAATTACATCTAACTGTTGTATATACATAAATTTTTTGCAGTCCTTGATCCAAATTCATCCTTCAAAGCTAATCAAAGTAGCTTAGAAATGAGAAAAACTACAGTTTTGAAACCTATAATTGATTGGGAGATCGACGATGAGAAAATGGATCGAGTCTATATTGTGATTGTGTTGTTAACAAAGGCAGTTAAATTAGCAACCGCTCTAGATGTGGCCTCTTTCCCGATGAACCTCTCATTCACTCTCACTATTCTATAACTCATCTCCCCATCTTCCATCACCCTTTTCAGCCCTTCCTCCAAATCTCTCTGCCCAAAACCATATATCCTCACTCCAATTCTCCACGCCTTAACAATATAAGCACAATTTAGAAACTGATCACCGGCAACCGGATAGCAAAGCAGGCGTTTCTTGCATTGTATAGCCTCCATAGTTGAATTCCAGCCACAATGAGTGAGATAGTACCCAACAGCCTCGTGTTGCAGCACTTCCATTTGTGGTGCCCACGAAACAAGTATGCTTTTCCTCGCCCCCCTTCTTTCGACACTCTTTCGATAAAACCTCTCGGCAAAGGGAGTTTGCCATGCAGGGCCTAGAACCCAAAGAAAAGGTGTCTTTAACGCCTCGAGTGCTATGGCTAGACTCTTCACCTTTGCCTCCCCAATTGGGCTCACCCAACTTCCAAATGAGATGTAAAGAACTGAATCGGCGGTTTGCTTGTTTAGCCAATCTAAGCAACTTAAATCTTCTTCCCAGAAACTTGCAATAATATTATTGGTGGACGTTCTTGAATACATGGTATCATTGCTTATCGGTCGAATTGGGATAATAATATTTTGGAGATACTCGTCGTCGTCGGAGCATTCCTCCAGAAATGTATTTACAAGAAGCCACCGGAGTGTCTTTGATCTATCCACGGTCCTTGTCCAAAACTTGAACCTCGATGTCTTTCCAGCCTTAGTCCCGATTAACCAGGGTAATTCAGCTGCACTTATTGAAGGTTGACCTGGTGCAACGCATAATGGGAGCTTCTTGCAGCGGACAACCTGCAGAATACTAATTCGATTAGTATTTTTAACCACCACCTCATCTTTAACAGTTGGACTCTTTTTTTTATTATTTTATTTCTTTTATGTATTAAGATCTTATAATAATAGTTATTAAATCTGATATTAAAAAATAAAAAAATAAAAACATTGCGATATCACCGAATTTAGTGGGGCCTCAGCCTACTCTTCAGAGTCTGGCAACTGGCAATTCACACAAAAGAATCTTATGCCCATTTATCTAGTAATCATGCTTAGACTAAAGATGTACGTGTCAAATTGTGAAGCATTCAGTTAAGATCTTTTAATCCTTTTAATTCTTTATCTCAACATGACAAAGAGGATAATCTGATTTTCATTATTATACCCATGATATTGGTTGTAAAATGATTTAGACATCACAAATGCACTACACGTTTCCTCTTTTGGCCCAGCTTGATAAGTGACCATGCGAACAAGGTTACCAAATTAGTCATGCACGTAGAAAGACTTCTAGTTATCTATCTTTCGGGAAATTCTACTATCATTTTTTAGGGAAGTATTTTTTTGTATTTTGAATATTTATACAATACAATACTATATATTTTAAAAGATTATACTATAAAAATATTCAAAAATAAAGAAATGGTTCACTAAAAGAGACGGTAAAATTCTCCCTCTCTTTAACTCATATACTTTTCCCGACCAATTAATCTTGCAATTGAACATACAAAAAGCAAGGAATTCCAAAGTTTTATTACCTCATCGTATCATTTTAACTATTGTTTGTTTTAAATTATTATACAAAAGTTAAAAAATTATCATTAAATTATATTAATTGTATATAAAAATAATTCAAAGTAAGTTATCATTCAAAATTAATATTCCTCAACATAACTTAATAATTCTTTCTTTTCATTGATAAAACACTACGGATAAAAATTGAATGAAACTCATTTAATATTTTTTTGATATTCTAAACCAATAAATAATTTGATATAAAATAAATTATTTGTAAAAACAAAAGATAAAATGAAACAAGGACGGAAACATTTATTGATTATAATTAACCATTCCGCAATACCATATTACTAGTCCAGACTTCTCCTACAGTTGATCTCGTTTCTCGTGATTGTCAGGATCACAAGTCTCTCAGAGACGGGAATGGGACATGTATAGTTGTCATCGCTCAGTTGTTTCGATCTTGGTTGTGATATTTTGTCAGAGACTGGTGTACAGTACTATAATTAATATGATAGTATTGTGTGGACTAATTTTTTTATATAATAATAATAAATCTAAGCATGTGTGAACGTGCTTCAAATTGTGTGGAAAGTGCACCAAGCATGCATAATTGCACAAAACCTTAATTGTAAGTCTATACCCGGCTATGGGCTTAGAAGGTTTTTATAGAGACCTGTTTCAGAGATGATGCCTGCGTCGAGCATATCCGGAACTGCGGCAATCAATCGGTAAGTAGCCAGCATGGCGGGCCAAAAACCAGCTACTTTAACTCCACTTAAAGCGGTTGGCAACGTCGATGGCATATGATGCTAGCAAATCAACTATCAGGCATGCAACAACACTTCTTCGGCCATCTTGTTGATCCTGATCATCAAGTTGAAGAAGCAGCTTTTCTAGATGAAACGGCATGATCTTCTCCATAGACGTCTCTATGGTGAAAAAGTCATGTGGGCTTCCTTCGTCTAATCCATCGGGGATGGACTTGCAAAGGATCCCGTCTATGCTATGTATTTGAGAAGAGATGCGGCAATGGATAAACTCGGGGACGACCACCACGGGCTCTAAACCATGGCTAACAAGCGCTGAAGCAAACTTGAGCATCGGAGTGACATGCCCTTGAGCTGGGTAGGGAACTAAAATCACCTTGCTTGGTCTTCCAAAGTACTTCATGCTTTAGCACCTTTGTGTTCCTTAGTTGAGTTTGGTGGTCTAAACAGTTGACTACTACCCTCTATGCGTTGTAATGTGTGGTAAGGGGAAGAAGGTTTTATAGAGAGGCATTTTTCATGCATTAATTCTGTGGGACGCTGATGTGGGAAGAGCCAATTTTTAAAGGTACATTGGTAATGCATGCTGTGTTCAGATTTTAGATGAGGGATCTTTACCTAAAATATATTATAAAGTTATAGATATTGCAGTGCAAATTAAACTTTTTAGAATCTTCTTTACATCGGCTAGTGTAATATAGTATTTGATAAAATTTTTATAATATAAGATTTATAAATGAGGTAAAAGATTATGTGTAAATCTTTTATAAATTACTGGTTTACAAATATTTTTACACCTTTAGGTTTAGTTCCAGCCACATGTGTAAAAATAATTTTTGAAATTTAAACAATATACATGTAGTATGCATCTAAATTTGATAAATTTTTACACACTAACAGTGTATGAAAAATTTAATCAGACTATATCCTATAAGTATTTGTTGTATACACTAATTAATTATAGGGTTAATAACATTTTGCCCCCTAAACTAGATAGGTAATTCACTTTACCTCTGAGTTATAGGAAATATACAGTTTGCCTCAATTGACACTATTCATTTATTATCAATATTAAAATTATTAAAATAATCTAGTTAAATGACTAAAATATCCTTGGTATTATATTTTGAGTTTTTATGTATTTAAATTTTGATAGTGATGTGATAATTATTTAAAAATAAACAAAAATAAACTATATAATATTAATATAAGCTATAGTAATATATTTCTTGGTCAATTTTTTAAAATTTTTGGATTGTATTTTATATTATTTCGAATTTGAATGTTTAGTTATAGTGGTAGAATAATTCCCAAAGGGGTTTATTTTCTATTGAACATTTTTGTTTAAAGGTACTGTATGAAATATATTTTCTATGAAACTTTGTGATTTTTTTGTTGTCTTTTAGTATTTTATAGTTTTAATATTTGACTTAACATGTGTAAATTGCACTGTTAGATGTAATATAATTCAACATTTTCTCACACTTTTACTGCCTAAAGTCAAAGATATTAATGTGTTATTATATAGGGTTTATTTTTTCTCAATTCTTTTATAACTATCAAAAATCAATTAAAGACATAAAAAATTAAAATATAATACTAAGGGTATTTTAGTCATTTAACTAGATTTTCTTAATATTTTAAAATTTTTATGGAATGAATAATGTGAATTGTAACAAAGTGTATATTTTATAATTTAGGAAGGTAAAGTATAATTAATCACCTAATTCAGAGAGGCAAAGTATTATTAACCCTAAATTATATGTGGGAGTGGCTTTGGCCCAATTTCACGAGAGGGATTCTTTTCTTACAAAAGTTATGACGAAAAGTATAAGCGAGTGAATGAACACCTAACTAGAGGAAAAAGCGCACTAAAGACGAGAACGGAAGGAAAGGGAAACCATAAACAATGAGCATATACCATATACTAAAATCTAGTGATTGTTTCTTTTGCCTAATGACTTGTGTAGATTACAAGAAAAATTGGTTGGATGAGTATTTGTTAGATAAAATAGTCACAAATGGGAATCAAGTATAGGCAGGGCAAAATGGAAAACCTAACCTTTATTTAACTTGTAACTTTCTTGCTAATTAGGTGTCGTGGCAACAACATGGATGATAATGACCATGTGATAGATTGTTATATGTACATGGATAATATTCTACAAAGAAGTTGCTGCATGTGGCCTACTACTTTATTAAGCTATTGGTTCCAATGCGTAAAAAGGAAAAGGCAATTTATTTGTAATGACTGTTTTGGGGATATATGTGCAACATGATGGATATTGTTCATGTTTTCTTAACATTTAAATAGATAGAGCTTTTGTGGTTTGGCAAGTGCCAGCGAGTTGGGTTTCAGACTCAGTAGTATATACTTTTCCTACTTTTTAATCGGAATAAAAAGTATTAGGTGATCATTAAGATGCTCCTCTACTAATTAATAATTTTTCTTGCGTGTGTGTAATGAATATTCGTTTTGTGGTAGGATACAATCTAACTGACCGACCGATCGGCGAGGGATTTGGGTATTGAACTTGGCTAAAAAGGATTTAGAAGATGATAAATTTATGGGGAATTTTACTGTTTCTTTTAAGAATTTATTTTCTTGATTTTAAATACTTGTACAATATAAGTTGTCAAATCATATGATATTATACTGTACAACAATTTTAAAGTACAAGGAAATGATATTCTAAAAGGAATTGTATAATTTTTTTTAAATTTAAAATCACTTCACAAAACTAATTCATATAGTGTAGGAATTAAATCAAGATATACGTTATAGGCCCACCTTTCTAGTTTAGTCTCTGTGTGTGTTTTAATTTATTAATCCATTAGTATTTGTTTGTTTTGTGAGCAGGGCAAGCCCAAATTATGATTTAGTTTAATTTTGTTTACATAAGCATCTCCCATATATATGGTTTTGTAGAAAATTCTTACATAGATCCTGCCATGGACCCTTTGGTCCAAGTTTCGTCATATCACTCCACATCACTCCGCATCACCCTTTGGCACTTGCATTTTGGGCACTTGAATTTTGGCATATTAGTTTAAAATTTCTTGCAAGGAAAATTTTGGTCATTAGTTTGTCTTTTATTAATTATCTTAACAAACAGTGTAAGTCTTGTATCTTAAAAAGAAGCATAGAGATCCTTTTCCCAAAGACAAGACTTGAAGGGCAAAGAAACCATTGCAGTTAATTCATTCATATTTGTATTTAGTGAAGGTTCCTTCCAATACTGGTAGTAAGTATTTTATCACTTTTATTAATAATTTTAGTAGAAAATTTTGGGTCTATTTTTTGAAAAATAAATATGATGCATGTGATATGTTCAAGATGTTCAAGTATTATGTAGAGAAATAAAGTGGTTATTTTATTAAAATTTTGAGAATTGATAGAAGTATAAAATTCCTTGTGTGTGATGATTTTTTGGAAAAACATGGTATTATACATTAGTTGACAAATAGGTACACTTCTCAGAAAAATGGTGTGGTTGAGAGAAAAAATAGAACTGTGATGAATATGATGAGATCCATGATACATTCTATAAGGACCTTATATGTCTAAATGTTATTGGATAGAAGCTGTCTCTCATGTTATTTATGTGTTAATAGGTGTCCTGTAAGGTGTAATTATGGGTGGACTCAATATGAAACTTGGACTGCTAAGAAACGACATATTTCTCACTTAAAAGTATTTGGTTGTCTTGCCTATGCCCATGTTCCGGATGTTTAATAAAGAAGTTGGATGACAAGGCAGAAAAAAAGCATTTTTCTTAGCTATAGTCATGAGACAAAGGGGTATAGTCATGAGCATTTTACTTTTGATGACCAGGGTACTTAGGATTGGTCCAAACAGGATCCTGAGCTATCATCAAGACCTCCACCAGTGATTCTGATTGTGGAGGAAGAGAGTTCGAATGCACAAGCAATTCAGCCTGTTGTGCAATCTATTCCTGCAAAGTCATCCAGTCGCCCACAAAGACAACGCCATTTGCCTACTCGCTTATAGGATTATGTTATTTCTAGTGATAATGATGTGTTTGATGAAGACATTGTAAATTGGCGAATTGCATTGTTTGCAAATTGTGATCTAGTTATATTTGAGAAAACTATCAAAGAAGATCATTGGGTTCAAGCCATGGATGAGAAGATACATGCCATTGAAAAAAATAACACGTAAGAGTTGACTACTCTTCCACCGATAAAGAAGTCAATTGGAGTTAAGTGGGTGTAGAAGACCAAAATCAAACCAACTAGAGAGGTGAGTTGCTTCAAAGCGAGGTTGATTGTTGAAGGCTACAAACAGAAGGTAGGCATTGATTATTTTGAAATCTTCGCACCTGTTTCTAGGCTTGACAATGTTAGAGTGATTGTTTCACTTGCTGCCTATAATTATTGAAAATTTTATCAAATGGATATGAATTCGACATTTTTAATAGTATTCTAGAAGAAGAGGTTTATATTTAACAGCATGTAAGTTATATCAAAATGACTCAAGAAAATAAAGTTTACAGGTTTAAAAAGGCATTATATGGGTTGAAACAATCTCCTATGGTTTGTCACACTCGTAAAAGACTCATATTTTATTGATCATGTATTTCAAAGATGCCCATATAAACATACTTTGTACATTAAATTCAATCTAGGTGGAGATGTTCTCATTGTATGCTTATATGTGGATGATTTGATTTTCACAAGCAATAGTCCCAAATTAATTTATGAATTTATGGAGGTTATGATTAGCTATTTTGAGATAACAGATGTGGGGTTAATGTCTTAATTTCTTGGTATTGAAGTTTGCTAGTTGGATGTGGAATTTTTATTTCTTAGAAAAATGGTGATATTTTGAAAAGGTTTAAAATGGATACCACTAAACCAATGATGACCCTAGTTGAAGAAAAATTAAAATTGACAAAAGATGGTACTGGTGATTTTATTGATGTATTTATTTTAGGAGATTGGTTATGAGTTTCAGGTACTTGACTTTTACAAGACCTGGCATTACTTTTGGAGTTGGCTTGATTAGTAGATTTATGAAGTCCCCCCCCCCACCCCCAATCCTATTTACAGGTAGCCAAGAGGAATTTAAGATACATCTAAGGTACGCAGTTTTATGGTATTTTTATTCTTATACTGATGATTCTAACCTTGTTGGATATACAGACAATGATTGAGTTGGTAACGTGATTCAAAGAATGAGTACTTCGGCTTATGTATTTATTTGGGTACTAGCGTGTTTTCCCAGTCTTCAAAGAAGCAGGAAGTGGTTTCTTTATCTACTGCTGAGGCAAAGTACAAGGCAGTAGTAAGCAGTGCTACTCGAGCGCTATGGTTGAGAAAGATGCTTTGGTTCCTCAACACATGCAAAAAGGTCCTACAAAAATATTTTGTGATAGCAAATCTTCTATTGAGTTGACAAAGAATCCAGTGTTTCATGGGCGTAACGAACATATTGATATCAAATTCAACTTCATTCATGAGTTAGTACAAGACAAGGAGATAACAATTGATTATTGCAAGACTGAAGATCAAGTAGCTGACATATTTATGAAATCACTCAAGTTGGAATCATTTGTGAAGTTCAAGGTAACAAATGTTAGGCATGTTCAAATTTGAAAATCTTCGTTTAAGGGAGGTAACGTAGAAATTAAACCAAAATATATGTGATAGGCCCACCTTTCTAGTTTAGTACGTGTGTGTATTTTAATTTATTAGCCCATTAGTGTTTGTTTGTTTTGTGAGTGGGCCAAGTCCAAATTGTGATTTAGTTTAATTTTGCTTACATAAACATCTCGTATATATATGGCTTTGCTGTGCCGTGGATGCAAGTTTTGAGTAGAAAGAAAAAATTCGTTTCCTACCTAATTAGATTGTGCCGTCTTTCGTTTTCCTCGTTTGGTCATTCCTACCGTCTCTTTTGTTTTTTTTTTTTACCATTGTTAATTAGTTTGTTGGTCTTGTGGGTTAATTAATTTATTTTTTAGTATTTTAAATCCTACATATAACAAAATCATATTAAATCACAAATTATCTGATTGTAAATATTTAGTCAATTTCGTTCATTTTTTCATTGATTTATGACACATTAATGAATTTGTATATTACTTTGTCTTTTTGTATAGATCTACTGATTCAACTCATGTCACTCAAATAAATAGAGAAAAATTGAGTTTAAAGTATGTTAAATAAAGAACCAAAGTTATATGTTAGTCAATGATAATAAGAGAATAAGGTCCTTGACCATAGATATGGCAATGAGTCGGGCCTAAAGCCCGCAGGGTTAGGCCCATAGATGGTGTCTATGAGGCAAGCAGGGGGTAGACCCAAGCCACAGATTGACGAGGCTTGTTGAATTCGAGCTGGCCCACAAGGCTAGTCCACGGGCTAGCCAACAGGGTGACCCACAGATTGGCCCACACTATCTTACCCACGATAAATTAAAATAAAATTTATTTTATTTCAAAAGTAAATCATATTTTATATAAAATAAGTAATTAATAATCTTAGTTAATAACTGAAACCTAAAGTCCAAACTAATAGTTATTATTTGTAAGTGAAGTTCTTATTATTTGTAAACTAATAACTTAAAATTAATATTTATAATATCAAAATTATTAATTTATTATTTACTAGTAATTCATGAAGTTATAACTTAGTTATTAGAAAGAGTTCAAATTGTTAGTTATTTTCGAAAATGAAGTTCTTACTTAATATTCAAAATTACTACTTATATACTTTAAAATTAGTATAAGTCAATACTTATTATTATAACTTGTTATTTATTAATCATAGAGTAACAGTATATAATTAGTAAAAAAAAATCACCTTGAGATGGTGGGGTGTTTGGCATAAACCCCTACCATGTACTACCTCCATCTAAATATATTTTTCACATTTGACTTTTTTTATCAAGAAGTCAAGTTTTCAAGGCTTAATTTTTTGTAGAATTTTTAAATTTTCTTTTTTTAAAATTTTAAGTTTCATGTCATAATAGTTTATATAAATTTCACTTTTGTTGAAAAATTTCATAAAAATAAAATAAATATAGATTGATTACAAAATTGATTTGGTTGACCGAAAAATTCAAACTATGACAAGACAAGTGGAATGGAGGAAGTATATTAATATTGTCAAAAAAGTATAAGGAGGGAGACATTGAACCTTATCTCCAAACAATTATAAGTTATAAAACTAATCTAAAAATTTAAATAAATTGCCATTCCTTTTTACTACATATATAAGTAGGGGTATAGAACCTTACCTCCAAATAAACAATTATTAAAAACTAAAATCTTATGTATACTATAAATCAATTTGAAAAACTACTACCGTCATCATCATCGAAGGCTTGCATCATTAATTCTTGTTTTCTTGCATTGGCATCTAATCATTATTTAAGCACACCAACATTTCCATAATTGCAAGTACCATTCGAGCACTTCTTTCATCTAAAACTCTTCTACCTGCACTAAAAATTTCCGATGTAACTGTAGAAATCAGAATGGTTAGCAAATAACGAGAAATTTGGGATATGATAGGATAATCACGTTGAGGATTTCACCACCATGAAAGAATATCAAAAGTCGGGATTGGTTTCTTCAACTCTCGTTAGTAATTGGATCATTTTAAAAAAGAATAGATTCATTCCTATTTTCGATTCTCATTTTTTTTGAAGCAAAGAGTAGTTGATGAAGATCAAAATGTATTCTAACCTTTATGTTAGGAAAATTAGATTGTGATTCTAACGTGGATGTACTAGAAGATGCACGTCATTATGTGAGGGAGTTTTCTTTGTAAATTGAATGTAATTCATGAAAATCTTTTTCGTTTGATTCAAAGAGTCTTTCTTTGTTTATAAAGTATTTGGTACTATGATTATTAAAAAAATAATGAAAGTATTTAACGTAAAAAGTTTATTACATGGATAATAACACAAGCCAAACAATACAAGAATGGAATATTTTCAAAATACTTGTTACATTTTTCTTCCACTATGGAGATTATATCATCAAAAAACTTATCATTTTTATGATTGAGAAAAAAAACTATAATAACACTTAGTTAAGATAAGACAACATGAGAGGAAGGTCTATAAGTTGAGGAGAAAATACTTGTAGCATACTAGACAAATGAATTTAAAATTTCTACTATTTTTTGGCTCAATTAAAATCCTCTTCGCCCAAATAAGTTTTAGTATTTGAATCAAATATTCTCGTTATAAAATGTAGAAAATAATTTTTCATAACCAAAGTACTTAATAATATTTGACAAGTAAAATTCCATCTAGTGGGCTCATCTACTTGAAAATGTTTAAATTTCATACGATTTTCCAAACAAAGACGTTTCAAATCTTGTTGACGTGAAGTAGATGAACATATAAAGTAAATAGCATTTCTAATTGGAGTAATAATATCATCAATCATTTTTACACCATCTTGAACACAAACAAAGTATATAGCATACACATCTATTATGAAATAATTCATCACCTAAAATAGGTTTAAAAGTATCTTTTAACATATGCACACTTGTGGTGTTATTTGAAGCATTATCGAAAGAAGCAAATATAATTTTGTCACGCAAACCATATTTAACATTATAGTTAGTAATCAACCTTGAAATTTGGGATTTTGGCATTGTGAGAGTGTTCAAAAATTTGTAAATGCCAATCTACAACTATCCAATGTACAGTAATACAAAATTTGTGATTCCTTTCCATGAATTGGAAGTAAAAGCAACTTTACAATTAGTTGATGCAACAATAGCTATCAATTTATTTTTCTTTTCCCTATAAAGTCCTTTAATATCACTTTTCAAACTACTTTCAAGAATCTTTTTAAATTGTGGGTTCACGATATTGTACATGTATTATTCTAAATTAGAACTTTCACTTATAACAAAATGAAATTCATCTCTAATTATCCATTTAACCATTTCCTCTCTATTTTTATGTGAATATTTAAAATTATCCATTACCATACTTTGTGTGGTGTGAATTTGTGTTGGAAACATTTTTTATTTTCCATGAGTTTCACTATGTTTCTTAGTAATGTGTCTATCAAGTTTTCCGGTTCTCCTTCCCCTTTTTTGTACTTAAATGACATAAGTGGAACACATAATTTACAAATAGCTATCTCCATATTTACTTCATCATTTTCAAAATATTTCCAAACTAGACTTTTCATTTTAGTACTAGGTTGTTTACTAGAATTTACATTAGGTATATCTTTATGGTTATCTATATCATCTAAATCAATAACTAATTGAGGACCTTCTAGTATGTGGATATGGAGTGCTTGTGATCCTTTTATTTTTTTGTAATGAAAGAACTTTTTAAATAAAGAAACAAATAAAGTGGTATAGTGAATACTAAAGGTGCAATCTTCTAAATTTCCAAATAAAAGAATACTAAAAATACAATAATAAAGAAAAAATAAGAGGGTTGACAAAGATAATTAATAAATTAAAATGTATGAAAAAACTAACTTGAAAATTAAAAAATTTAATTTCAACTTATATACTTGAGTTGAGTACTTGAACTCCCACTTGATAACTTCATCACTTGAATTTTGGACAAACCTCTACATCTTCAATTGTGCTCTCCACTTAATATTTATAGTAAATATAGATATCTAAATAATAATGATACAGATATTAGAATTTATGCAATATAAAAGGAATTTTAATAGTACTTGGAGAGCTGGATAGCAGGAAGACGAAATAAGAGAAATTAGAGAGAAATTGTTGTTTGATTTGTTGGGAAAATTATGTGGTATTTATAGAAAAATTGTTCCAACATTGCCCCCCAAAACTAGTCATTTTATAGTTGTTTGGGGGGTAAAATAGACATTTAAAGTGCTTTAAAAAAATTCTACTCAACAGTTGACTTGTTGGGTTGAGTCCATGGGTTGGGTCCTATGGGCCGGTTCACTGTTTGGATCATTGTTCTAAACCATTGCCCAAGTGAACTGTTGACTGATGAGCCAGTCACAGTTAAAAGCAGGGCCGGGCCACAGGTTAAAAAACCTAGGCCCAAACTCGATCCTATTGTCGGATATGGGAAAGGGTGAGAATCAGTTAGCTGATCAGTTAATCGGCTAATAAAATTGGTTAAAATTCAAAAAAAGAATCTTAAAAATTTTATCCAATTTCACATTTCAAATTCGATTCGATGGAAAATTCAATTAACCCAATTTGAATTCGGTGATCAATTTTGAATTTGATTAACCAAATTGACTTGGGTAAGTTGAGTCCTTGACATTTTGGTTAAACTCTTGTACACAAAAATATGTTTCTCAAATAATTTTTTTATAATTTTATTTAATTTTCACCATATACTTCTTGATGTGTGGGGCTTTCATTGATGATCTAACACAAATATGGAAAAAAAATTATACCATGCAACTTAATTCAATAACTACCAACATAATTACGTACAAAATGATATTACCATATAAATTACAAGTATTAATATTCTACAGATAATCAGGCTACATAATGTCAACTATATGTATAATTCAATAACTAAGCAAATGTAGGTCACTACCAATATAATTATACATGAAAGTACATGACTTAATACATAAAAATATAAATTACATTAAAGAAAATTAAAATATTTTATCAATAGAACACATTTAAAGATATTTAATATGTGAATATAAATGTAATATATATATAGATATATATGTATATGTGTGTGTGTATATATATATACACATATACATACATATATATATATATATAAAAAAAAATACCATGTAACTTAATTCAATAACTATAAACATAATTACATACAAAATGATAATACCACACAAATTGCTAGTATTAATATTCTACATATCATCAAGCTACATAATGTCATCTATCTGTCATAATTAATAACTAAGAATGTATTAGTCACGACCGATACAATTAGGTATGAAAGTACATGATTTAATACATAAAAATATAAAATACATTAAAGCATATTAAAATATTTTATCAATAGAATACATTTAAGGAGAATTAATATGAGAAATGTAATATATACATACATATATCTATATATATATATATATATATATATCTGTGTGTCTGTGTATACAAGTGTTTGTGTGTGTCTGTATATCTACATATATATATATGTATGTATGTATGTATATTTGTGTGTATGTATACACAACATACACATATACATACACATAGGGGTGTAAATGAATCGAACTGCTCGCGAGCTACTCGCGAGCAGCTCGGTCAACTATTCGACTCGAACTCGGTTTGACCAAGCTCGAGTCGAACTCGAACTGCTCGAATAGTGATTCGAGCTGAATCTCGAGCGCATAGGTATTCGACTCAAAAGCTCGTCGAGCTTTTCGAGCTTTGGTATATATTTATATATATTTTTTAAATTTTTTATGCTATGTTTAGTTACTAAAATATCACAAGTATTTGATAAAATTACACTTCTACCAGATCACTTTCTTTAATAGTATATGGACATTTTAGTCAAACATTTTTTATCTACAAATTTTAAAAAATAAACAAATACCCTTAAATATCTCAAACGATCATTCTATCAAACTTCACAATCCCTATCCCAATCCGTACTCTCCTTAACTCAGATAATTGCACTCAGAAACCCTACTATCTCCTAAACTCACCAAATCTCACGGCTCCCATCACCACCATGCTTCGTTAAATCTCAAGGTATATTTTTTACTTTTGAACTTTGATTTTATTTTTGTATTTTTTTTCAAAGTGCAAGATGATGAAAATATTAACGATGCTTAATTGGGGCTGAAAAAATTGATTGATATTTTCAACAAAAAAATTATAAGAAATCTAGAATTGGGAAGTCTGATTATTCAATACCACTATAATGCTACTATCCATTAAAGGCCTAAAATGAATTGGTGATTGGTGCATGGGGTTGTTTGTGAGTTGTTGTTATGTGGGGTATGTGGGGCTTGATTAGTGATTATTTAGTGTATGGAGTTTGTCATTGTTTGGAAAACAAAAAGTCAAAGATTTGATTAGTGATTCAAGGTGGTTTACTTTTAAGTATGTGGACTTTGTTATTGTCTGCACAAAATCTTCACTTTTACTGCTTCTTGAATTTTAAAAAGAACAAATTTTCATAATTCTTGAATTTAAGTGCTTCCTATTTGGTTGGTTCTTTATTTGTTTTGTTATACATGGGGATATATCTTCTTTAGTTTTTGTCTGCAAGTTATCATTCTTGTTCTTCCCCTCTTAACTTTAGTTATTTGGAATTGAAATTATGCCATTGTTATGTTAAAATATTAATTGTTGCTACTTATTTAGATTTGAAGGGTTATTCTTAGTGCTTGACATTAGTAATTTTTACATGCATATATATGATTTAAAGTTTATTGCACTTTCATTAATTTCTTTATTTTTCTTTTGTTATAAGCTAAATGGGTTTTTTTTTTTTTTTTTGCCAGTTACCATTTTGTAATAATGCAAAGTTAGCAAGAAATTTCTTCAAATCCTACACTATCTACAGAGAATTCATCTACCCCAGTATTTTTGGATACTCCTGTTCCTCCAAGCAATGAGAATGAACCTGTGCAATTGCAAAATATTACTGTAGAAGATACTAATGTCATGGGAGCAACTGGTGAAGTACCCAAGCAATTTAATCAACAAAATGAGGATGGACAAAATCTAGAGACATTTCAAGGTTGTGAAGAAAATGTGTAAAAAATCAGAGGCATGGAATGATTTCAAAGATGTTGTTGTTGATGGTGTTAAGAAAGTTGAGTGCATTCATTGTAAATCAAAATTAGCAAAGAATGCAACGGGGACCACATCGAGTATGATTAGACACCGACAGACTTGTGTGATCAGGAAGATGAGTTTGAGACAAGCAGTGCAACAGACAAAGATCAATTTCCAGCCTACTGATGCACCTGTACTTCCCATACCTCCTCTACATTTCAGAAAGTTTGATATGGAAAAAATGAGAGAGGCAGCTGCACATTGGGTATTGATGCATGAGCATCCCTTCAGCATTTTGGAAGAGGAAGGATTCAATTTCATGATGAAACTCGGACTGCCTGACTGGCTAAAAATATCACACAACACAAGTAAAGTTGATTGTGTAGCAGTTTATGAACTAGAGAAGAAGAAGTTGAAGAATCTTCTTAAGAATGTCAACAAAATAAGTTTGACAACGGACTTGTGGATGAGTCTAAGAATCAAAAGATTGAATATATGGTGATAACCGGACATTGGATTGATTATTCGTGGAAGTTACAGAAGAGAGTATTGAGTTTCGTTCACATTCCGCCACCTCAAAGAGGAGTTGAAATTTCTGATACCATCTTCAAATGCCTAAAAGAATGGGGTATTGAGAACAAGATATTTACAATATCAGTGGACAATGCTTCAAATAATGATGTGGCAATCAGGTTGTTGAAAGATACTTTCTCTATGAGTAAGAACCACGTGTAATCAATCCTATTCCATGTTCGGTGTTGTGCACATATCTTGAACCTTATGGTTCAAGATGGTCTCATCAGATTGTAGACATTTTGACAATATTAGAGAAAGTGTAGAATTTGTCAATCGCTCAGATGGAAGACTTCTACTATTTGCTGATATTGTGCATCAATTGCGACTGCCGGGAAGAAAGCTGGTTTATGATTGTAGATACATACACACAAATATACATACATTTAGGCACCTGAAGCTCTTATACACATCTAGATGTGTATAAGAGACAGGATCCCAAGCCACATCTACAATTGCTGTCCATCAGAAGAAGTAATTGTCTCTTATACACATCTAATGTGTATAAGATTTTGGAGACTTTTTGGGCAACCACTCAAATTATTTCAGGTAGTGATTATCCTACATCAAATTTATTCCTCCAAGAAATTAAAAGAGTATAAGTTAGTATTAGATAATGGGGTAAATGATGAGGATGACTTCATAAGAGCAATGGATAGAAAAATGAAAACAAAATTTGATAAATATTGGGGTGAGTGCAAAATAGTTATGGCTGTGGCTGCCATTACAGATTGCACTAGGGAAAATGCCTGGCTCTTATATTTTGTAGATGTGTATACTCTTTCCATCTCTTTTGCCCAGGAGAACATTTCAAAAGTTAGGACAGTCTTTTTGAGTTGTATGATGAATATGTGGCTGCAAATGATCATGATCACTTAGAAAAGGAAGATATCTAGATGTGTATAAGAGACATGGACTGGAATGCTATAATTTCTTCCTCTACTTCTAAGATGGAATGATTTTGATGATTTTTTAAGGCAATCGGAGACTTTTGAGCCTAAAAAATCTGAAATAGTTGACTATTTGGAGAAAGTCCCACAAAAGAATGGACCAAATGCTAATCCGGTACAATTTGACTGTTTGGGCTGGTGGAAGATGAATAGGTTATCATACCCAATATTGTCTAGGATGGCTTGTGATATTTTAGCCATTCCAGTTAGCACAGTTGCATCTGAGGCTACATTTAGTGCTGGAACAAGAGTGATAGATGCATATCGAGCTTCACTTTCTCCTGAAACAGTCAAGTGTTGATGTGTGGAGGAGAACTGTCTCTTATACACATCATGATGTGTAAAAGAAGATGAAAGTAAGATATGAAACTAAAATTATTCACATTAAAAAATATGTGAATCATTTATTTATTTTTTTCTATGTGCAGTGTCAAAACACTAAAGAAGATATTACTTCCCCTCGTGAATAACATAGATGTGTATCTGAGACAGCACATGCTATCTCTCTTATACACATCTTAGCAAGAAATTAAGAGATTTTGTGGTTGAACAAGTAAATGATTTATGGATGGCTTATATAGTTTTTGTTAAACAATTTTGAATATTGCATTGGTCATTTAGTACATCAAGTGTGTAAAAGAGATAAATTATGGTTATTGGATAAACAAAATCCAATATATAACAGTAATTAGCACTTGGCTATACTACAGTTTGGATGGTTTTAAATTTGACTATTGTGTTGCTCATTCACTCACTTTGTGTGATGTGATTGCTGGATAATTTATTTATTTTAATATTGTGTAGTTTATGATTGTGAAAATGTTATTGAAAAGTCTAGAGAAATTATGTATTTTCTTAGAATAAATGTACAATAAGTATATGAGAAATTATGATTTTTTTTTTTTGCAAAAGTTCAAGGAATCGAACTCGAGTTAGGCTTGAATTCGAGTTCGCGCTCAAAATATTTGAGCGAGCTCGAATCGAACTCGAACTCTGTCAAATCTTAACGAATCGAGTTCGAACTCTAAAAACCATATTCGATCGAGCTCGATCTCGATCTCGAGCCTAGCTAAAAGTTTTGAATTCGAGCTCGAGCAGAGCACTATTCGTGCTCTGCTCGGCTCGTTTACACCCCTACATACACACATGTACATATGTGTGTGTGTGTCTATATAATATATATATATACATATACAAATACATACATACATACACATATGTGTGTATACATATATACACACACACACACACGCATATACATATATCTATATAAATATACACAAACATATATATTTATATGTTTGTGTATACATATATATACACAAACATATAAATATATATATATTTATGTATGTGTGTGTGTGTACACACACACTACACACATATATATATATATACACATGTATATGCACACATATATAAATATATACACATATATGTACAGATATATATATATATATGTATGTATCTATACAAATATATACGCACACACACACACACACATATATATATAATCTATATATGTATACATATATATATATATACACATAATCTATATATGTATACATATATATATTCATACATATGTATACACAGACACATATATATACATAGATATTTGTGTGAACGTGTGTGTATATATGTGTATGTATATATTTACAAATATATATATATACTTCTGTGCACGCGCGTGTATATATATATGTGTGTGTGTGTGTGTGTGTACATGTGTGTATATATATACAAATATATACACAAGCACACACACATATATACACACACAAACAAGCAAACAAATCAAGCCTTAATCCCACTAAGTAAGGATATATATATATATACACACACACATATATATACATACATACACACACACACATATAATATGTGTATGTATGTATATATACACACACACATGCACAAATATATGTGTGTGTGTGTTTGTGCGTATACATATATATATATATATGTATATTTGTGTATATGTGTGTATTTATGTATATATATGTGTGTGCGTGTGTGTGTATTTGTATATGTATATATATATATATATGTATGTATGTATATATATATGTGTGTGTGTGTATATGTTTGTATATATATGAATATATATATATATATATATGTGTGTGTGTGTGTGTATACAAATATATATATATATATATACACATTTATACATTGCCATCCCGCTTTGATTATAAATCCAAACCTTCTATAATGGGTTGGCATAAAAAACTAAGTCTATGCTTGATGCATCCACCGATGGCTCAATTTCTTTGAAAACACAGAAAGAAGTTCAAGAGTTGCTTAATAGAATGGTTTCAAACTATTGGTATCATGGTCCTATGGCTCAACCGGTTGTTTAATAACAAATTAGGTCAATCAAGCCAATGCCCAACAAGGTGGTGTGTTGAATTTGAATTTAAATGATGCCCTCCTTGCTCAACAAGGTATGTTTATAAATGTCATGAATAACTTCACAAGGGCTTTGGAGAATTTTGGGGACCAAATACCATGAATGTCGTTGGTTCTTCATCTCAGCTAACCCTTGTATGTGACTTTTGTGGTAGTGGGCATTCAAATAGTCAATGTGAGGTTCCTTTTAGTTCAAGTGAGCAACAAAGCTATGTATCTAATCAACCATCATATTCAAGAAATCCACTCAGTGTTTTTGGGAATACTTACAAACCTTCTTGGAGAAATGTCCCAAACTTCTCTTGGAGCAATTAAAGTAATAAACAAAATCCTCCCTACCAATCCAACCCAAACATCTTCCACAAAATTTCCCAAATCAAGCCTCAACTTCTTCTTCTATGCTTTATGAACCCCCTCACTAAAAAAAATTTCAAGTCAATTCTTATCAATTCCAGAATCCCCCTTACCTTAAAATCCAAGACCTCAATTTCCACAACATAACCCTCCTCCACTAAATTACAACCAAAATTTTCATAGTGGGGGTGAAGATCTCCAAATGCAATGTGATAATTTGAGAAGGAAAAATGGCGTCAAAGAAGAGAAATTGAAAATCAAAGGAGAGAATTGGAGAATCAAAGGTGAGAAATGGAGAATCAATAAAGGGAAAATGAACAACAAAAGAGGGAGTATGAAAATTTGAGTGCCATGACAAGGAATTTGGAGGTTCAATTGGGGCAATTGGTTAGGAAACAAAATGAAAGACCTTGGGTACCTTTCCAAGCAATACAATTCCCAATCCAACAGAGCAAAATGGTACAGAGCAAGTGCAAGCTATCACACTTAGAAGTTGCAAAGCTTTGGAGGGGAAAGTTGGTGAAAGTTCATCCTCAAGAAGCTAAGAAAAGAGAGTGCTTGAGGATGGTGGTGAAGAAAAATGAGACTCTTCAAAGGGCTAAGGTGAAATGATTAAGTCTCAGAACCTAGTAAGTCCCATGAGCAACATAATGAAGGCAAGGATCCTACATACCAATTATCAAAGCAAGTTACAGTTCCATTTCGACAAAGGTTGAAAGAAGAGGAAAAGGCAAAGAAATTCAAGGAGTTTCTTGAGGTGTTTAAGGAGATTGAAATCAACATACCATTCATGAAGGCACTTGAAAATATTCCATTATATGCCAAATTCATGAACAAGTTCTCACGTCAAAGATAGAGTTGCATGGAGATGAAATATTATGCTTGATGGAGAATTGTGGTGCATTTCTCACAAAGAGGTTACCTTCCAAACTTAAAGATCCCGATTATATTTCTATTCTTTGCAAAATTGGAAGGGTTCAATTTGTGAAGGCCTTGTGTAATTGGGGGGCTTCCATAAATGTTATGCCTTATTCAATCTTCAAAAGGCCTAGTGGAGGAGATTTGAAGCCCACAAGTGTTTCCTTGCAACTTGTGGACCGGAGTATTAAATATCCAAGGGACTTAATTGTTGAAGATATAATCATAAAGATAGGCAAGCTTTATCTCCCAGCGAATTTCATAATTTTGGACATAGAGGAAGATAAAGATATGCCCATTATCCTTGGAAGGCCGTTCCTTACAACGGAGCGTGCACTCATAGATGTATAAGAGGGGAAGTTGGCATTTTGAATTAATAATGAAATTTCTACTTTCAATATTTTTGATTCATTAAATCTTTCTTTTATTTATGAAGATATTATGAGTATAAATATGGTTGATGATTTACTCAATGACTTTTGTAGGTACAATTTGGAAAAAGCTTCATTGCAAAAAGCTTTTGTGAATCCAAGTGATATAGTTGAAGAAGATAATAAAGTAAGAGAATGTTTGAACCAATCAGAGAACAATACCCTATTTCAAGAAGGTGAAGAGGAAAACAAGGATAAAGGTAAAGGGGTCTCCGAACAACGAACCCTACAAAGTGGAACTTAAACCTCTCCCTACTCAGTTGATATATGTCTATCTTACAGATGAAAATGAGACTTACCCAGTGATTGTTAATGCTTCTTTGATTAGTGAACAATTAGATAAGTTGGTTGTGGTGCTTAAAATGCATAAAAATGCTATTGCTTGCTCTATTGATAATATTAAGGGAATTAGCCCTTCCATGTGTATCCATGAAATTTTGTTGAATGAAGAGAATAAACCGGCAAGGCAATCTCAAAGGAGGTTGAATCCTACTTTGAAAGAAGTAGTGAGAAATGAGGTAATGAAGTTAATGGATGCCAGTATAATCTACCCTATTAGCAATAGTGAGTGGGTTAGTCTACTCAAGTTGTCCCTAAAAAGAGTGGTATCACCGTTATACTTAGTGAACCAATGAGCTTCTATCCTCTAAATTGGTCATGGGATGGCGTATGTCCATTAATTTTTGAAAATAGAATGAAGCTACCCGTAAAGACTATATTTTCCTTCCCTTTATTGATCAAATACTTGAAAGGTTGGCCAGTTTTGCGTATTATTGTTTTTTCTGTCGATGGATACAACAGGTAGAATTCAAATTGTCATTTGTCCGAATGATCAAGAGAAAACAACTTTCACATTCTCATATGGAACTTTTGCATAAAGGAGAATGCCCTTTGGGCTTTGTAATGCTCCTAGAACATTTCAACGCTGCATGTTTACCATTTTTCATGATATGGTGGAAAAATATATAGAGATTTTCATGGATGATTTTAGTATTTTTGGTGAATCTTTTGATGATTGTTTGTTAAAATTGTCGCATGTATTGAAAAGATGTATGGAAATTAATTTGGCTCTCAATTAGGAAAAATATCATTTTATGGAGCAAGAAGGGATTGTTTTGGGACATAAAGTCTCATCTAAAGGCATAAAAGATGATAGGGACAAGGTCGAGGTAATTGAGAAGTTACCCTACCTATTAATGTTAGAGGGATGAGAAGTTTTATTGGACATGTAGGGTTTTATAAGAGGTTAATTAGAACCTTTTCATAAATTGCTAAACCTTTATGTTCCGAATACACTTGGTTCGAAAATATTGTGTTTTCAACCTTGATGATTCTTATTTGCATGCCTTTAATGAGTTGAAACACGTACTTGTTAATGCACCGATTATTGTGGCACCAAATCGATTATTGAACTTATGTGCGATGTGAGTGATTATGCAACAAGTGTTGTTTTATGTCAAAAGATTGATAAAGTATTGCATGTCATTTACTATGAAAGTAAGAATTTGAATGATGCACAAGTCAATTATTCCACCATGAAAAAGGAACTACTTGTTATTGTGCTTGCATTTGACAAGTTTAGATTTTATCTTATTGGTTCCAAGACCATTGTACATACGGATCACTCCGTATTGAAGTATTTATTTTCTAAACAAGATGCTGAACCATATTTACTAAGACAGATACTTCTTTTGCAAGAGTTTGATTGGGAGGTTGTGGAGGAAAAGGGAGTTGACAATGTTGTAGCTGACCATTTATCAAGAATTGAAGAATCTAGGCCTATGGTTCATGAGAAAACAAGGCCATTGTGAAAGAGGCATCAATCGAGAAGTTGCTTGAAATTAAATAGTCAAGTCCTTGGTATGCAGACATTGCAAATTACCTTGTAGTAAAGGTAATGCCAAGCAAGTTGAATGCAAATGCAAGAAGGAAGTTCTTTGCAGAGATTAAATATTATTTTTGGGACGAATCTTATCTTTCCAGAGATGTAATGATCAAATTTTGAGGAGATGTGTTCCAGAAAAGGAAGTGACAGATATCTAGCATCATTGTTATGCATCACTCGTGAGATGCCACCATGGAGCACAAAGAATGACGTTTAAAGTGATACAAAGTGATTTGTATTGGTTGAACATTTTCAAGTATTCAACGAATTTTATACTTCAATGTGATAAATGCCAAAGGGTCGGCAATGTTTCAAGGAGACAAGAGATGTCCCTCAATGGGATTGTGGAATTGGAAATTTTTTATGACAAGGTATTGATTTTATGGGACCCTTTCCAACATCATATTCAAACACTTTAGCAACTACAAATATATTTTGGTTGTGGTAGATTATGTACCAAAATCGGTAGAAGCAATCGTCACTCTAACTAATGATGCAAGAGTTGTGACAAAACTCCTTAGTAAGAACACCTTCTCATGGTTTGGAGTGCCTAGAACCATTGTTAGTGTTGGGGGAACACACTTCAAGAATCCTCACCTTGAAGCTTTGATGACGAAGTATGGGGTGGAGCAGAAAATAGCTCTAGCATACCATTCTCAAACTTCAGGTCAAGTTGAAGTATCAAATAGGGAATTGAAGAGAATCTTGGCGAAAACTATCTATAATTCAAGAAATCCTACAATTTGCTCAAGAATGATCAAGTCGTGCCATAGTCAGGCTATTGACTATAAAAGAGTGCTTCTTGGGAGGCAACCCAAGCTTTAAATTTCATATTTCAATTTGTTTTAATGTCATTTCTTGTTTAATTTTGATTTGGTGTGATTTGGTTTGTTTTTAGTTTAGTTTTGGTTAGAAATTTTTACTTTTAAATCTATTTCAATAAATAGTGCTAAGGAATGAGTGGAAATAGGCTTATAAACTAGTGTTTTTATTGTTTGTAAGTGGTGAATGGACTTGAAGAAAAGTGGTGAAAAAGAAGGAAAAAAGTTTCTAAGTGTTGAAAATTAGTTTTAGCTGAAACAGAATCCATGTCGTGACATCAAACAAAAACTTTTGCAAAAGGCCAAAAAAATTTGAATCCATTTCGATGTCGCGACACCAAATAATGATGTCGCAACACCGATCACTTGTAAGGCACATAGTCCAATTGATGTCGCGACATCAAAATTGTTTTAATTTTGAATTTGTCCAACATTTATGTTGCAACATCAAAATTCGATGTCGTGACATCGAAGCTTGTGAGAGGAGCACATGGATTTCAATGTCGCGACATCGAAAATCTGATGTTGCAACATAAACGTTGGACAAATTCAAAATTAAAACAACTTTGTGACATCAACGTTGGACAAATTCAAAATTAAAACAAATTTTTTTCTTCTTCTTCATTCTAATCCTAATTCACTCGAACCCTAACACCAATCTTCTCCATCCCTCTTCTCCAAACCTTCTTCAAACCACAAAAATCCTCCCATAAAACCACCACAATCCACCCAACAAATCATCCTCTATCTCTAATCATCCACAAGAGGGTTTTCCAAGGGAAAATTTTCAAGCTTCCAAGGAGTTTTCTTTTACAATTCAAATGGGATTTTCAACAACCATACGAGTAATATCTTCCAAGAAAATCAAAGGCAGAGCAAGATACAAGTGGTGTACGTTAGATTGGTGAGCCGAGTAGGACAAAAGTACTGGAGATGGAACCTCAATTTTTGAATGAGTGCTTATACTTTGTTTAAGGTCAATGAAAAGCACGAGTTCATCAGGGAAAAGGGTTTTGATTTATGTATGCATTAGGGAGATTATGAGGATGGGAGAAAGGAAACTGAAAGACAGCTTAAAGAGAGGAAGTTGAAAATATTTGATAGAGATTGTGATCCAGGTTCATACCAAGTTACTTAAAGAGCTTTATTGTAATTTGTGTGATTTGGAAGAGGTAAAGTTAGAGTTAGAGGTGTTTTGGTTGGTTTTAGTGCTGAAAAGACAATGATTACTTTACACACCTTCTATTGAGAGTTTGGAGTATAGGACGTTCCTAAATGACAAAAATAATGATATGATCCGTGTTAAAAATGCTCTTTGTACTACAAATGTTGATTGGGTGATGAATACAACTGGGACAAGAGAGCTTAAATTTCCTCACAATGGTCATTTATTGGCCAAGTTGTGATTGTATTTTATTAGTTGTAGAATTTAGGGTTCAACTCAATAAGTTATATTCAACGAGATAAAGCATGGCTTATTTACACTATTCTTTAGGGGATGCCTTTGGATGTTGGTAGTTTGATCAGAGAGGGATTCCTTAATAGCGAGAGATCCGGGAAACCTATTTTTTATGCACCTAGTTTAATCACTCATTATGAATTACTACAGTTTGCAGGATGCCCGTGTGTTGCCACTGACGAGCCACAAACTCATCCCAGAGGCAAAATCAACAAGGAATATGTGTACAAGATGGTTCGGGTATTTGACAGGCATCAACATTCCAAAGAAGCCCACGTGCTTCCACCACTTCTTCCTTGAGCATTGTAGATCCCCATGCCACCAAGTTATATTTGTAATTCCCCAATCACAAATAAAGAGTGCAATGAACGCAAGGGTACTTAACATACAGCCAAATGGTTATGTACAATAACTTGGCGCTTATAGGAGAAGCTCTTAGGATCACCTCACTCAAGACATGGGTAAGACCTCTACTGCCTCCATTTTGGCATTATGGTCCACCTCGTGGACAGTTCTACTACACACCACTAGAGGTACCGGTGCATTAAGGTGATTCACAAGAAGTTGGTGGTATTGGTGGAGTGCAACATGAGGAGTTCAAGGAGAGCCAACACAGTGGAGCCAAGAATGATCATGAGAAAATGGATCAAGACAGAAATGATGATGAGTAATATATCAGATTTTGGGGACATATGGAGAAACACTATTATACAACCATGCTTTGTGATTTATTCACCAAAGGGATTTGGAGACATTTGAAAACTATTTTTATTTTCATTTCCTTAGTACTTTAGTACTTTATCATGTTTATTTTATACTTTTAGATATTTTGGTTTGGATACTTTACTTTGGAGTACATTGGTTAAGGGTCATAAACTGATGCCAAGTGACTTTTTATTTATGCTTGACTTGAATTGATCATTTTGAACTTTGCAGATAAATGCTTGGCATAATCTTATTGTGTTCTTAATTAATTTACATGTTTGAGTTGTGATAGTCGCTAAGAGTCTTAAGCTGATACCATGTAGATTTTTGTTGATGCTTTAACATTGGAATTGACTATTGTGAGCTTATTTGATTCATTACATGGCATGGTTTAGTGTTGCTCTGAGTGAATCACTTAATGGTATTTATTTTGCTAGAATATTGTTTGTTCTTGCTTTTAGAAGCAGTTTTTATAGTGTTTTTGTTGTTGGAATTTTGAGTGAGCGATAGGATGAGTTTTACTTATCAAATAAAATAAAAGTGTCAATTTTGAAGGTATTCATTTTTGTGTCTTCGATGGTCCTTTTTGCTCTTGTATAGATGTGTTTGATGACCCTTGGATGGACATGTGATTAATTTGGTACTCAATGATGATATTTGACTCGAAGTGCCATATAGTGGAACTATTTGAATTGGACATTCCATGAACTTAATTGTGTGTGAGTAGTTTTTTTGCAACTCAAGACTTCAAAAATTTGGAATTACCATTTTCAAAAAGAGGGACTAATATTTTGGGTGAAATTCATTTGAAATATTATTTTTGATCAAATCATAAATATTACTTTGTTGGTCGATTTATCTTTGGAAATATTGGTTGAAATGGAATAGAAAGAATTTAGAACATTTTGTGTGTTTGCATAGTGAATATTATTCTAATTTGTGAATGATTTTTATTAAATATTAATCTTAGGTATGTTTTACTCTTTTTCTTTGGTTTGGGGTTGTGTAAAAAGAATTATATTTAGGAACAAGGCGAGTACGAGATTTCGGCATGTACCCATATTATTTTTTTGTATTAAACCATTAAACTTGTAATAAGACGAGTACAAGATTAATACACAAGTATTTATAAATGGACAGTGGCGTATTGGGTTTCCTATTAGGGGCGCTAAATCATAAATGCAAAAAAGAAAAGGAAAAAATAAGTACTTCTCTTTCGTGTACCACTCTTACTTGATAAATCAGTCCCTGGCGGTTCCCATTACCCGTTCACTGGCAGAAGCCGCAGCAACGAAAACTCAAGCTCAACGTGGATGGCTCTTCCTCTGGATTGTATTCGGTTTGAGGCGGCATCATTAGGCATTCCACTGGTGTATTGCTTTTGCCTTTTGCAAATTACTGTGGTCCAACCCCTAACTTGGAAGCTGCGGCACGTGCACTACTAGATGGTTTGAAACTTTGTCTTCAAAATGGGCTGCTTGAGACACTGTTTCATTGAATCAGAATCAGATATGATGCGCAAAATGGTTCACATTCTTCTCCCAGCTCCTTGGGCCATTGATGATCTTGTAAGGGAAATACGTTCGCTGTTGGCTTCTAGACTTTTTTACTATTAGATATAAGAAGCCAATTTTGCTGCTCATTTTTTTAGCTAAGGTTCGGTCTGCCTCTCATTTACGTACGACTTTTACTTCATCTAGTTTCCCTCGAGCTCTTAAGGGGATTATAAGATTAGACACTTCAGAGTTTCCCACAGTGCGACGGCAGACTAGATGATTCTTCTCCTCAGCTTTGTAATTGTCGTCCACTCAAATTATTAATAAAAGGGTTAGACATTATTCCCACCGACTTGGTGGCTAGAAAAAAAAGATAAATACCTCGTGCCATATTCGGGAGGACAAATATTTATATTTAATTTTAGGATTAGTAAAATAATGATGATTGTATAAAACGTTTAGTAATTAAACAATATAAAGACAAACAAAAGTAAGTACATAATAGTATATTATTAATTTTTTGATAAAAATATTGCTTCATGAATGTAATCAAATTTTAAGGATGATCTTACTCAAATATAATTCAGTTAAATCTGTTCCTAATTAATCAAAGTTATTTGGGAGAATCCTTTACATATTACATCTAAAGATTTTCGAATTAAGAAATATATATTTTCTTAGATTAGTATAAATAATATCATTTTAACTTGTGATCTAATATTAATAATTATAAGAGGTATTTGTGTATAAAGTAACCATTTTGAATAAATAAAAGTGGGATTAGATAAGATTTATGTGAGTAATTTGAATTTATGGGGTTAATTAAATAAGTCGTGTTTTAGCTCCTTTATTTACTATGTAGATTTTTACCTTGTCACTTGCATCCTTTAGTAGCTTCACCCTAAACAGCCCTTTCTTATATTATATAGTATTGATAGTTATAATAATATTATAGATTTATTAATTCTTTATGTCCTCCATTTCATTTATTTGGAAATAATAACAAGCTAATCACGACTTTCAGTTAAAAAAAAAAAAAAAAAGATCTGGATTTGCTACCACATATAAATATATGCAAAAATTTTTTTTTTTTTTTTTGATAATATAAATGTGCTTAACAATGAAATTTAAGCAAAATTTATGTAAGAACTTCTATACCATCACAAAAAGATTAGTAGTCACGTATGTAAATTATATAACTAATCTATACTGATTTGTTAATGAAATCATATTTTGCTAATTGGATAAATACAACAATATTTTATAACTCTTTACTTGTGTCTTCTCCATCTTATTATCAAAAAGAAAGAAGAAAGCGCAAAAATTGTTGTCCTCCAGAATCAAAATTTGGACGATAAATGCATTTTATAATTCCATTTGGAAGCGCGAATAAAATATTCGTGTTATAAATGTCCAATACTTGTATTAAAAAAAAATATATTCTAAAGACTTACCATTTCAATTCTGCGAGATGGTATATAAAAAAGTAGACAGAACTAAATAGNATACACATCTATTTTAGCGTATGCTTTGGACAAAAAACTATTATAATGAATGCAAAAGAATGGAAATTTAAAATATTTAGAGATTTTATTTGACACAATAAACAAAAATTAGAATAAGTAAACAAACTAGTTATGGCTAAAAATATTTGAACATAAGTAAGGACTAAACTTTTTGTTCATGGCACAATGTAGGAGGGTGAGGGGGCAGGGGGCAATGGAGATTTATCAAAATTGTAGGGGGCGAGAGAAGACCTTTTTTTTAAAAAAAAATCGAAATTCAAAGGGAGTTTAAACAACGCGAATTTAAGGCCCATCTTTCGTCCGCCACCAGAATTGGATATCTTTGATATACTGTATGTTATTCCTTCCATCCCATTTTATTTGATGTAGTTAAATTTTCACATAATTTACAAAAATTAGTGTTTGACCCCCTAGTAAGATGTTTTTTTTCATAATTATCTTTCAATTAAGATACAAATTTGTTAGTTGATTTTGGATTTTCAAATTTTGAAATGGCTTGTGATGAGCAATTAATGTTAAACCATAAATTCAGTGTTATGTCTTTGGGACTTGTATGAAAAGTAAAATAGATAAAATGGCTTTTAAAAATTTATCATTTTGAGGAATGATGAATAATTTGGGACAAATTAAAATTAAAAAAGTAACATATAAAATGGAACATATAAAGTAATTTGTAGCCCGAGAATCACAACAATTACAAAATTAATTTATATATGAAAAAGGTTATTTGTATCATTAATATAATATAAAAATTACCTTATTTTCTTTTTTAGCAACTTCTCAGTAACTTCTCTTCTTAAACAACTCAAGTGTGTTGTCTCTTAAAATGTCTACACTCTCTCTGTATTCTCCTAAAAATACATTTAGGTAGGGGTAGAGGGAGTGGGGGGACTAGTAAGGGCAGTTGCCCCCACTGCCCTTGAGAACATGTGCTATATAAATTGTGAAATTTGATTAAAAGTAAATTTAACTTCAATTTTGCCCACACAAGATTTTGAAATTTTAGTTCCAATCTATTTTTTATTTTTAACATTGTACAACTTACTTGGGCCAACTCTACATATTATATGGAGTATGCGACTATAATCTCATTATACCACTATAATATTTTAAAACCCTTTTTAAGCCCATTATCTATCAATTAATACTTTTTCCTTTTATTCTCAATTTTACCAAATTCCATTATGGGGAAACAAAACAAGCAACAAAAAAAAGTTTCAGGGATAAAAGGAAAAGCCACACCTTTGGAAAGAAAACAAGTCAACCAAATTCAACAAATAGGGAGACATTTTTCTCCATAATAATTAAATAAGTATTATTAATTTGTTAGAAAATGCAAAATTATATTATTGTTTCTTTTTGTGATTTAAATATATAATTTTGTCGTACCTAGTTAAATAACTAATTTACTGTAAATTATAAATAAATAATAAATTTGTTTGTTATTGTTTCATGTAATGATTTTTTACTTTTTGTCGCATTTAAAAGTTATTGCTATTGTTTTAACTAAGAAAAGATGTACTTTTTATTAGTTTGCTATTTTTCGTCTAACATAATCACTTATATTTGACTAAATACAAAGAAAATTTGTGAACTGATATCAAATATGACAACATGTAGGGAACGATTCTATAAAAATGATATGTATGAATTTTGTAAAAATAAGAAAGTTATTTGCTACTAATATATTTTGATATTTTGGTTGTCTACATAATTTTATATTTAAATTGTGACACTAGTTCTTTTGTGATTAAAATACTTGCATATAGTTATATTTACGCAATTAATAATAAAATATAAAAGTTAGGAAAATTACATGGTTCCGTTAGAGTACTATACTGTTGTGCTTTAAATACTTATACAATACAAGTTTTAAAGCACAATGATAGGGACTTAGAGTTATGTATACACTTGTCCCCACTAGCATTTAGTTCTGGCTATGCCCTGTATTTAGCTGTTCTATTATTTGATTTTGATGGCAGTTGCGTGACAATTTTGTAAACCACTATTTCCTATTAACATTATAACTAGTACGCAAGTGAGAGAAAAATGAGGATCGTTCCTCTGGGATTTAGGTTTGACAACTACCGACTAACTAAAGATCGAATGCTATCTAGACAAATAAAAGCTTTGTTTTTGAGTTTTTAAAGTGCAATTGATAAAAACGAGTAAACTACAGGAACACTAAGTCTACAAAGTACTATACTACTACAATAATAAACTGTTAACATCGTAAATTTACTATGCACTAAAACTATTAACATAATACAATTAAAGTTAGAAGCAAGGAAAACAAGTGAAAAGTTACGAGTTATCTAAATTCTGGATTACACTCGAATTGAACAATTCATAGGAGAATTGTGTCTTAACAAAGGGAAAGACTCACTAAAATTACTCCAACCAAAATAGATTAGGAGTCATTCTAAAATCTATTCTAGAAAGAGGCTTGCAAAGAGAACACGAGGAGCAAATACTAGCCAAGAGTTAAATCATCTAACGCAATTCTAGTGTAGGTCTAATAGGAAATCATTCCAATGGCTAGTATCCACCCCCTACCAGAGCAAACTAAACAATTGGCCAAATCACCTATTTTCCATTTAAATGCACTAGAAATTGCCCTTATAATCACAAATTTTCCATCCAAATGTTCAAATTCTAGTGGAACTCATATGAACTTAAGGTTACCTACACTCAACCCATGATTAATTTAGCTACTCATTGCAAGGAAGAAGAAGAAAGATAAAATGGTAAATGAAAGGAATACATGCTTGATAATGGAGAATAGTAGAAATGTAGATTCACAGCATTAATGACAGACAAACATAAACAACAACAACAATAACACTAAAAGGACAAGATTTTTAAACTACCATTAACACATAAGAAATTACAAATTCCAAGAGTAGGTAGTAACTTACAAAGAGAGAAGTCATATTTCCATGCCTTAAAGAGTAAATAGTAGCAAGTAGCAGACTAACGAGGCTAAACTAAAAAAGAAATTGCAAGTTTTGAAAGCAAAACAATTAGGAAATTATTCTTCTCTCCAAACAGCTCTCTAAACTCGAACTAAACTATCCTAAAACTAAACAAAATTGAGTGGTCTTAAAAGGGGTTGTAACAGTAGCCCTTATCTTCGTTGTGTATCTAGGGACCTCGTTGACGCGGCAAGGCCCTTGACTTGTTAACTTCATTAAATAGACCCTCACCATAGGTGAGGGAATGCTTACCATCGACGAGACCCATTCTGTTTAGGCTCGCTATCGACGAGCTCTCAAGTCTTGATCCCAAAAGTTGACTTTTTTAGCATATTTTACTTTCTACCAATCCTTGCTCCCAAGCCCAAAATGGACAAAAATTCCCTCAAAACTACCAAGAAAAATACAAAAACATCCATCACTTCATTTTATTAAAATTCAATATTTAAAATTATAATTACACATCAAAATTGCACAACATAATTTTAACCCAATAACACTAAAACACACACAAAATGCCTAAATTAGGATTACAAAATATCAATTTAGTGTTCAAAATAGATCTCAAGGATAGCCCCAAATTTTCATAGTGTTCAACTCCCCCAACTTAACATTTTGTGCATCCCGAGCAAAAAGAAAAGGAAATGACCAAACAAAAACACACTAACTCTAAAAGATTTTGTACAAACTAACTTTTTCTTCCATGCATCAATGATAAAATCATAATGAAAATGTCAAGTGAATCCGACACACAAATAGGAAAAATTGACCTCTAATCCCACATTCATCATGGCATTGTAAACACTCCTCTAACAAAGAAATAGTATGAGAAGCAGATGCACTATATCTCTCCTATCTTGAGAAGACTCATTCCAACCATAGTTTAACAAGTGACAAATAAGTCGGACATCCAAAAGAATGTCATCATCCCAAAACCATTAATATGAGTTGGTTCGGATCAAAGATCAATTAGGACTTTCTCGGCTTGTAATATAGACTAAGGGACGGGTAGGATAAATTTGGAATTAAGTAGCTCAAATCACCTTAATTACATCATTTTGCAAACATCAAGGAGACCATTATCCCAATTTCCTATCCAACCCATCACTTCATTTAACTACTCAAAACCCAAACAAAGGCTATAACTTGCCTTCTTTATTCACATAAAATAAAACGCTAGAAAATAATAATTTTTTAATTTTTTTAACAAAAAGAATAATAAATAGTAATACACATTAACATTACAATAACTTTACAATAAATGGGACACCAACTAACAAAATGCTTCTTGAAATTCTAGTCCCAATGACATATCTCAACCTTCCACCAAAAACAACTTAAACCATATTGATGTTGTATATCATCAACATTACTAAGGAGATGGGTAAAAAGATGAAAAATAAAAAAAATAAAAAATAAAAGTTAAAGTGGCTAAATAATGTGGTTACCAAAGAAAAGTAGGCTTATAGGCTCAAAGGAGACACTAGGGATAATCATAACAAAAAAGTAGGATTTTATGCTCAGACAGTCCAAAGAAATGCCTATGTCACTTCCTAGGTCCATATTTTACTTATATGTCTAGTCGATTTTATTGACAATTATGGAACAACCTCGACTAAATTGTCAGAAGTAAAATCCAAGCTTCCATAAGTGATCAGGATTATCACTCTTTAAAAAGCAACAAATCTACAACACATACTCCTCAAGAATCAATATATCCAGGTGATATTTGATACCGTGAAGCAATGTGATCAAAGAGAAAAAAAATCCCCATATATGTATACGAATCCAAAAACTTTATTAATATTATTATTACTACTACTACTTTTTGAAAAGATCATTTTAGCAAAAGCATCGATGCATGAAAAGAAAAAGATGATTTGAAAATTCTCCTAAGATACATAGTAATAACACAACACCACTCATAAGAATTAAGAACAATGACTAAGACACATAACTACCATAAAAACATAACTTAACCTACATAAGGGGTGAAATCTTGTCAAACCGGTCCAAAGATTTTATCACAATAGACAAATTTTAAATACACAACCACAACCATTTATTTAAATACTATGAATGACATCCTGCCAAACCGGCCCAAAGATGTCATTCTCACAGTCCGAAACCCAAAACAACAAATAAAAGAAAGCAAATTTAAACCATGCTAGTCAATGTATCCCCTTGATACATTCAAAAGCTGGTGAACCAACAACAACCAACAAATTCTAGACACATAAAAGAAAATAAAGCAAACCAAAGAAAACTAAAGCTACTTGTCCGATAAACATCATGCCTAAATGAAATGATTTAACAAAGCAAAAGAGAGAATAAGAATTCTCCCAAATCAAATCCACTGGATGCGCCTACTTTGTCACCTTCTCCTGCTCATTTTCTTCATTGAACTCCTCGGTGCCATCAGTGTAGTGCCAACGTGGGAGTTTGGGATCCTTGGGCCACTTTCTCATGTTGAAGGGTTGAATTTCGTTCATCCTTATAGTTGAGATATCCATCTTCTAATTTATGACATTAAGGACCCGACTGTGATAAGAGAGGATGGTTCTAACTCCAATCTTAGTCTCGGGGGCATAGAAAGAATAGCCCGTTTAGATTGATGCACCGTGATGTCCTCTGGTGGCTCCCAAAGTCCTTCTTGATCAGTCTGTCCACCACCCAGTGCATTCAATGCCACCCAAGCTCAAACTGCCATGGTGTACCTCTAAATAGTGGATTTTAGCCATTTAGTGTTTATTGGCAGAACCGAGTAATCCTTGTATCAATCTTCAAACTAACCCCTACATTTATACAAAGATGCAAGTTAAGATTAGCAAACATGTATCCCACATGCTCCCCATGATGGCCATTTTTGAGAATCTGCTATTCAAACTCAAGCCCCACATCAATGGTATAATCTTTCATTATAGCATAAAGCAGAAGAGCTCTTTCCTTGATGATTTAACTAACATAAGTAATATGGGAAAAAGGGGCACAAATGAAGTAAAACCAAGCAGTGGTTTCATTAGACAAAAAGACCCTTAAAAATTGTTTGTACTCTCTATTATGTATTTCCTAACTGGCAACCCTGTTTGGTATAGAATCATCAATCACAAAACCCTAAGGAGATGAACCTCATCATTGTCAATATTGCCCCTGAGAAATCGTGCATACTCACTCTTCTCCGCCATGTTAGGCAACCCATAATGTGCATTAATTATGTCATTCCTTAAAGGGATAGGCCTTTGCCTAACATGTGAAACATGACCAACAAGATTATAGGTATAAGAAATAAATTCTTTGATAGGAGTTTTAAAAGCAACAACTGGAGATGGGCAAACAAAATTACCCCGCCCTCTACGTGCAATCTCCTTCTCTACATTGACTTTGATGTTTCCTCTTGTTCATTTAAAACAAATTCTTTCTCTAGATAAGGATTTTTGGCCAATTTATTAAAGCAATATCGGGCATCAAGGATAACAAATTTACTCTCTTCCCACTTTTCGGGAGACTTGGGGACTGTTTTTCTTTTCTTAGGCATATTGTCAAACAACAAGAGCTAAAAATCCTACAAAAATTTAATTGAACCCAACAAACCAACAAAAAACCCACAAATCAATTCAATTATGCCTATGATAAGTCCACAAATTCAATAACTGTAGCCCAACAACAACTATTCAACCAACTAAAACTTCAAAATCAACCAAAATAACCAAAAAAATTCATTCACAAAATGAAGGTGTAAGGAAAGATCTTACTTTTGTCCGAGAGGAAGAAGAATTTGAACTTGTTACCATTGCTCCTTGGATATCCAGCAAGAATTCCCCCAACTTGACTTAAAATAATTCCGTTCTGGTTGAAACTTTATGTTTAATGGAGGGAAACTAAAGAATTTTGGGTGTAGAGTAGGGTTACTTGAGGTTTGGATGAAATTGGTAGAGAGAATTGTGGAAGAAGATGAAGGATTAGAGGAGTTTTTGGGTGGTAATAGAGGGTGGTTAAGGTGTTTGAGGAGTGTAATACAAAGAGAAAGGTGTGTGAGCGGGTAAAAATTGAGTTTGGGGACTAGGGTTCATGACCTAGCCCCTTATTAAAAGTTCTGAAAATGTGGCCTCTCCATGTCTGTTTACCCTTGCGTTGAATGAGATTTTCTTCTTTGGACCCCTCGTCATAGGCAAGGGTCTTTATGCATTTCCAGATTTTTTTTTGATTTTTGATTTTTTTTTAAAAAAAAATTTGTATCCTTTCCATAGGCGAGCAATTATTCGCTTACGACAAAGCCACTTTTGTGTGAGCTCGATGTTGGTGAGGAATCTTTCTTGGAACCCCTCGTCATAGGCAAGGGTCTTCTTCCAGTCAAAATTTTTTTCTTCCTTCTCTTCAATCTTTTTCATCTTCTCCCTGCCAAAAACAACCAAAAGACCTCCAATCAATGCATTATAGTTTTAAAAACCAATTGAACACTATTTACTCAATTATCAACATATTTATAACCTAAAATTTCTTAAATTAACCCTATGTAAGAAATCAACAATGTAAAAGAAAGAGAGTAAGAGGGTAAAGGAACTTAGGTATCCTCCCAAGAAGTGTTGTTTATAGTCTTAAGCTTGACTGAGACACTTGCTCAACCTTGAATGAATCAAACAGTCTCCGATAATCGTCCTCAATGGCTCTTCTAAAGTAAAGCTTTAGGTGATGTCCGTTAACTTTGAAATTCCCTTCCTTTCCTTTAAACTCTACCGTACCATAAGGAAACACTTGCACCACTTTATAAGGTCCACTCCATCTTGACTTGAGTTTTCTAGGAAATAATTTGGGCCTTGAATTATGCAACAACACTAGTCCCCCGCTTTGAACTCTTTCCTCAAGACGTACTTGTCATGCCAAGCGTTGGTTCTTTTCTTGTAAATTTGTGAGCTCTCATTGGCTTCTCTCCGAAATTCATCAGGCTCATTCAAATCAAGAAGTTTCTTCTTACTAGTATCCTTCAAATCAAAATTTAGGCTTTTAACGGCCCAGTATGCCTTATGCTCAATTTCAATCAGAAGATGACTGGTTTACCATAAATCATCCTATAAGTGGACATCCTTATAAGCATCTTGAAGGCAGTCCGATATGCCCATAAAGCATCATCAAGTTTCTTGGAACAATCCTTGATTATACCTTGATGAGTTTACGATTTTATCAAGTATCCACTTCAAATCCCAATTTGAGACCTCCACTTAACCGGATATTTAAGGGTGGTATGTGAGAGAAATCTTGTGGGTGACTCCATACTTTTTCGTACTTTTTCATACACACATTCACACACATTCTCTCTCGTACTTTTTCATACACACATTCACACGCATTCTATAACACAAACATATTCTCTCTCACACATATACACACTCTATGACATACATACATTCTCTCTCACACACTACACCATTCCTTAGTTATTCATTTTCTTTTTCACACATGTATGACTATTATTTATAATAAATTAACACAAATATAAAGTGAAATATTAATTCAGAAATTAAATTCAGTTGATTATCAAACAGCCGTAACTTTATCAATTCAGCATTTAATACTTTCAGAACTTACAATTCAATCGTTAAAATTCAAAATTCAGAATTCAGTGTTAACAAATAGGCCCTTGGGAAGAGTAAATTCAGTGAATGTATAAGGAGTAGGGGACTTACATATGGAAAGGCAATTGGAGTAAGTGAAGGCACGACCTTCAAATAAATTTATCCCACTCCTTGCTCTAAAGAGAACTTCAATCCAACACTCAAGTAGGTAACATAAAAAATTAAAATTCACTCTCTACACTCTTATAGATAGAGCAGTTATACAATCCCACAAGTGAAGTTTAAAACATTTTTTCCTCCAGTGGAAATAAAATTTGAAGTTGTGAATTTAGCTTCCATCGGTTTTATGGCTCCAACTAGGGTGTAATTATTGCTTCGAAAAATTGTCACTCTCAACCTAGAAATATTCGACTTCAGACTGAGGGACAAATGATGATGTCTAAACAATATACCCACTAAAAATAATGCACATGGCTCCGGGTCTAGTACAACCAGAGATATTTTAGTAATTTTATTCTCATAGTCAAAATATGCCCAAATGGGTCGAATACTAATTTCCAACCCGTGGACTGATCCAACACATCAATCGCTGGTAAATTAAATAGCAAAATAGAATGTCTGATTCATTAAATACTTTCCTAAGTACACAAGCTATAATTTCTCTCTGAAATTTACTCTCTGGTCTAAATACTAACTTGAGCGTTGGAGCATACCCTAGGAAACAAAGCCCTGCCTTTCATTCTAGGTGATTCGGGCGTGAGTACTATGCGCAATGCTTAGCCTTGGCATTGGACGATTCTACACAGCATGTTAACCCGAGTGAAAATTTAACAATACATTTAGGATTAGGGAGGTTAGAGTGGTTTGGTACAATCCTCCTCATAACTTTTCTCAAAGAAATATGAGGAATAAAATCAATAGACTACTTATGTATCATACCTCTGTTACTTAAAGATATAAAATTATAAAAGAACTAATCTCCCTCAAATATTATATCTTAAAGTAATACCACACACACACACACACACACACACATACACACATATATATATAATTTAATTACCTATAATATTATCCTTTTATTAATTATTTTTTAATAAAGATGGTGATAAATATTAAAGTACACATATGATGCACTTTAACTAGGATTACCATTCCTTTATAACCAAGTAGGAATTTTAATTGATTTAGAATTTGTGTTGTCTATAGAAGTTTACTCGACTTAAATCAGGTCTCCGTAAGTTCTATTTACCGCCCAAAGCTACCTTGCACAGTTAGTGGAAATGCAACACAAACAATAAGGCAAATGTTTATCTCCCAAAATATCCAATAAAAGCAAAACAAAACTTTTGTATGTTGGAAAACATGAAAAACAATATTGAATAAATGATAATGGAAACAGAACTTGTGGAGATACTGGTTATATAACTAAAATAAGCAAATAATTATCGACGAAAACTATTCATTGCTAATAGAAATGAAAATTGCCACAAAAAGTACAATCACGGTTGCACCTAACTGCAATCACGTGGGACAAGAGTTCATCTAACGAAATTAGCATTGGAAAAACACGTTCGTTGCTAAATTAGCATTGAAAATAGCTACAAATAAGATAAATTGTTGGTATCACGTTGCAAACTTTGTGACAACATCCTGCAAAAAAGAATATTTTCGACAATAAAAACCACGAATTTTTTTTGTTGCAAAAATGGCAATGAAATTTGGAACAACTATGGCGTCTCAAATTTGATGCACATGCACACCAAATTTTGCCACAAATTTAGCAATTAAACAACGTGACTAAGTTCGTCAACAAGACAATGGCAATTTTTTTTTCCATGTGCTTTCATCTTTGTTCGGTTTTGTCACTAATTCCATTGCTAGTTAGCCATGAATTATTTTCCATAGCTATGGAAAAATGCTAAATGTGTGATATTTTGCAGTGGTCAATAAGCTATTTTCCATCATTTAACTTTTACATAAAATACAAAAGGTATTTGTAGATGTTTAACTTTGGGAAAATAATCTTAATAGCACTTCACATTTCATGGTTGTAGTTGTTTGGTCTCTCACATTCAAAATGATGCATTTTCATTATTTACAAGTGTAAAATGCAGATATCTTATACTATTTTAGTCCCTCAACACAAGTCCCTCCATATTTTGGTCTGAAATAGTCACGTGTGTATCACGTATCATATTTTCAAGGGGCGAAATCAAAAATACTAAATCTTGAATACTAAATCAATAAATAAAATAAAATCTATATACAATCATCCACTACTGCTATCCAAGTGCACTGACCACCATTACCACCCATAACAATCCCCACGAACCCCTTTTCTATAACCTAATGCATTCCAGCATGCATATATCTCTGATTTGTATTTGGATTCAGATTTTGTTTTATGTTTCTGCGTTGTGGTGGTGGTTATGGTTTTAGATGATGGTAACGGTGATAATTTTAGAGAGTGGAGTTTGATTTTGGTTTCATGATTGTAGGGGTGGTAATGGCTCCAAAGTAGTGATAGTGGTAGTGATGGTTTTGGGTACTTGATTTTGATTGGGTTTTTGGATTGTTGTAGTTATTATGGTTTTCGAGTGGTGGTGACAGTGGTAGTGGTGGTGGTGGTGATTTGTTATAAGATCGTGGATTTTGATTAGATTAACTGGTTACTGGTTATGGTAACAGTTAAGTATGATTTTGGGACAATGTTGTTGGTAATGGTTTTGGGCAATGGATTTTAACTTGGGTTCTAGGTTGTGGTAGTGGTGGTAATGGTTTCGGGTGGTGGTGGTGACAATAAAGAAGATTAAGTATTAGGGTGGTGAATTGTTACTGTTTAGGTTTTACAAATTAACTATTTTGTCTCTTAAAATTTCATTTCCTAGTGTAACATAACTATTCAGGCAAAAATATGATCGAAATTGTATTGAATGACCAAAATATTGCATTTCACAATTGTAAGGGACGAATTGCATCATTTTGGATTTGAGGAACAAAAATAATACAAACGTGATATGAAATGGACTATTGAAGTCTATTTCTTTTAACCTTTTACCTAAAGTACGAAATATTTGTAGGTTTGGAAAAAAATATATAATTTTAGTGCTCAAAGTTTGGATCCTGACCTATCTTGAGTCCCTAGAATTTCATGCAAAACATATTTAGTCTTCAACTTTCCAATTTCTAACAATTTAGGATAAATTTGAAATTTTCGTCAATTACAAACGGAAAAAGTCACATGCTCAAGTTCCAATCATAGGGAAATGCAATTTTAACTCACAAAATTTGGGTCATGTTCTCTTTTGGTAGATAAAGTTCCAAATAAGACACATTTAATGCTCAAACTTTTTAATTTCTACCAGTTTAGGATAAATTTGAAAATTCTGTCAATTATAGACGAAAAAAGTCACGTGCAATATTAAATCTATTCTGGGTTATAACACTTTCCAAAAGATTTCAACTCATTTAACTATATTTTTACTTTTTCTTCTGATTATCAACGTCTAACCATTTAGCATTCTTCTCTATATTAATAAGAAATACTTCATCATCTTCATAATCACTCATATCATAATCAAGTCAACTCAGCTAGGAAAGACCATTCTACAAAATTATCTAATTCATTATTATCACTATCATTTGAGGAAAGTCTGTTGGCATCATCATCCTACTACTACCAATTATCAGACCCACCATTCCTATGTTCTAGACTAGCAGTTCCATTTTCAGAACCTTCAATACTATCTTCAAAACCAGTACTCCCATCTTCACAACCGCCACTCCTATTATCTGGATTTTTTAGGGGATTTTAATGTAACTTCTAAACCCTAATTTCATAAAAAGACTCATTCCTGGTGTTAATTATAATTAAAATTTATTTGTGAGTGGGATCTTGTAGAACCCACCTACTTGTATTAGTTGGAAAAAATCTTCCAACTAAATACTTAAGAATATTGGTCCTGAATATAACAAACTCACAAAATCAGGAGACAATTACTACATAAGGGAAAATGCAATTTTAGCCCTTAAAGTTTGGACCACTCACAAATAAATTTTTAATTATAATTAACACCAGGGAGAAGTCTTTTTATAAGATTAGGGTTCATGAGCCAGATCAAAATCTCTTAGAAAATCTAGATAATAGGAGTGGTGGGTCTAAAGATGGCTTGAGAGTAGTAGTTCAAAAGATGCTATTGATGGTTCTGAAAATAGGATTGATGGTTTTGAACATAGAAATGGTGGGTCTGATAACTAGTGGTCGTAGGATCATGATGATACAAATAATAATGTTAATAATGAATCTGATGGTTCTGTAGAATGGTCTTCTCTAGATGACCTGATTATGATATGAGTGATTATGAGGGTGATTATGAGGATGATGAAATATTTCTTAATAATGTAGACAAGAATGTTTAATGGTTAGGCATTGATAGTTAGAGCAAAAAGTAAAAATATGGTTAAATAGGTTAAAATCGATTGAGAACTATTATAATTTAGGATAGATTTAACAGTCACGTACATTGCCGTCTATAATTGATAGAATTTTCAAATTTATCCTAAATTGTTAGAAATTGAAAAGTTTGAAGATTAAATGTATTTTGTTTGGAACTTTAGGGATCAAAATAGACCATGGTCCAGAATTTGAGGGCTAAAATTGCATTTTTTTTTCCAAGATGATTGGAACCATATATTTAGTGCTTTACGCATGACTTTTTTGTTTGTAATTGATGAAATTTTCAAATTTGTCCTAAATTGGTTAAATTGAAAATTTTGAAAACTAAATATGTTTTGTCCAAAAATTTTTGGGAACCCAGATAAACTACAATCCAAATTTTGAGGGTTAAAATTGCATGTTTTTTCCTTGTTGGTTTTTAACTCATGAAAAGTTAGAGCAATGATATTGCCATAGTAGAATTCTTAATGCCACAGTAACTTTAGATTTAAATGACATTAATACCCTTCGTAAGTCATTAAAATTCTCCCCAACTAACCCCAAACTTTTTTCTGTACCTGTTTCTCGTCGGCATTAACCAGTTCCTTCTCCGGCAGTAACCCCAACCAATTCCTTTCCTTATCCTAAGTATACCCTCTATTGCTTTGCACTTTACCCTATTCTATTTCCCCTTTCCCTTCCACCTCCCCGAACACGACACCAAATCACAGACCCTCTCAATATCTTAAAGTTTCCAACTAGCATTCCCCCTCAAATCCAACTGCACCAGAATTTTCCTCTTCTTCCTATAAAGTTGCTTCCCCAAAAGATTAGGAAGTGAGGAAATTTTGTGGGGTGTTTTTTATATGGATTTTGGTGGGATTTTCTCGGGTTAAGAAGAGGTAAATGGAATCTTCATTATCATCTTTCTTATCAAAAAATTCTTGATTTTTCTTTCGGGGATTTAAAAAGTTGAGAAAGGGGTTCCTTTTGTGTGGTCATTTTTGGGGTGCAATTTTCTCCATTTTAGGAGTGAATTTATTACTTTTCTGGATGTGGTTTTGCTGATTCTGCCTCTAGAGGAGTCATTGATGATGGAGCTAGGGCTGGTGGAGGGTTACTGTCAAGTAAGTGGCAGCAATGGAGGAGTGACTGTTGGGTCTCAGATGTAGATTTTAATTGAGGGTAAATTTATCAATCAACTTATCTATGCTTTGGCATTAAAGATTTTGCTGTGGTAATATCATTTGCGAGTTATTTATATTATATATACAGTGAGAGACCCATGTTTAGTGTCTATCACTTTATGAATTTCTCATTTTATCATTTCTTAACATTAATAATATCATTTTACACCACCACTAATAATTACCTCATATAATTTTCATTTTTTTTTTTTACTTTTTTTTTAAATCACACACATACCATGTGCCTTCTCCGCTAGTATAAAATAACGGTTAAACTATAGTAGTGTAAGTCAAAGTTGCTCTTCTTTTAAGGTGTTCTCCTGTATACCAAATTGATTCACATAGTGTCTATAAAGTAAAAATCGAAGGAAATTTTTTTATATGAATTAAGATGTATAATCTCATCATACATCTTGTGATTCATATTTAGTCACATCTTTTAACTTCTTTTAATATTTTAAAAATTAAAATATTTTATCTATAAGTTAAAATATAAAAACAAATATAGAATACAATGGATATAGTGACCGCACACTTTAATATTTTCCAAACAGAGGTGCAATTATAGTAGGCGTCTGGAATTGACTAGCAGTATTACAATATTCTTTAGTTGGGCTCCAAAGTCCTACCCCGGAAAAGTCTCTTATTTTCTTTCACGCAACTAACTACTGGGGTGGTATTAATTAAGGTTAGAACTAAATATATAAATCAAATTAATTTAATAGTAATTTAAATTTAGTTCATCAATAATAAAATTAATAACTTTAAAACTAGTGGACTTAATAAAAATCAATTCAATTTTACCTCATAAGATAAAAATACAAATTTAAAACCATTTATAATTTAATTAAAATAATTAAACAAGTTTGATTCAATTATTTATACTAATTTACATCCCAAATTAAGGATTGAAAAAAGGGTATAAAAGAAGCCAATTAATTTGACGTCCACACGCTTTGGGTGGGTGTTTGTTTACCAAGGCAACGGTATTTTTCTTCATTTCTTGTAACATACAGAGATTAGAGAGATGGAGTGCGCGTGTGAGAGACGGATAAAATAGTATGATGCGTGTCTTCTAGTTCCCAATCCTTCTCCCCAACCCAACATACGAGAATTACATACCCTTATTTACAACACTTTCAGCTTTCCTTTTCGTTTTTTCTCTCTCTCTCAATCTCAAGTGAGAATTTCTCATGCCTGTGTATGTTATTGTTGAATTACTTTACTACTACTCCATTTATACTTGCCCCAGTTACTCATTAGTCATCAGATTCCTTTCTGCAGTGATCCTTTTCTTGTCTTAATTTAATTTGTCAATTTTTCTTCGATGGTTTTTTTTGTGGTAATTAATGTTTTGTCCCGGTTGATTTGTTAGTTAGGAGTATCAAGAATTGATTTCGGGAAAATGAGCGGGGAGCAGTATGGAACTGGGATTGGGAATGCAGGTGCGACGGCGGCGAGCGCAACGAGCTCTTTCTCAACCAACTCAAGTTTGAACAGTCGCAGTTCCCGTGATAGTACAGAAGATGACCCTACAATCGCTGCAATCTTAGCTGAAGATGAGAACTCATCAAATACTGGGCAGTACCAGCATAGGCTCGGGAGGAGACTTTCTCATTTGGATTCAATCCCTGTAAAGAACATCAACCCCTTTATTTATTTATTTATTTTTTCTTTCTCTTTCATAATAGTAATATATGTGTCTTTCCTTTGTTTGATTGATTTCTTGCGAATATTTTTGTGATTTCTTGGACTAGTAGCAAGTATGACCCTTTGATCAGTTTTAGTAGTTCAAGTTATCTGGAAATTCTCATTCCTTACTTCTTTAATCATTCTTCCATTTCTTTTGGTCTCCTCATATTCTTTAACGTCATATGAGACCAGATATGATTAGCCTTTCAAATTTCCGAATTTTCCCCTCTTTCTCTCCGTGGTTTTATGAATATTTTACTGCGAGTGGCAGATGAAGATTTATGATATAACTGCTTGTGTCGTTGACTTGATGCTTGCCTTTTTCAGGACATGGGCTCAGAGGCAGCTACCTCTTATTCTACTTTGATTTCTTCCCTTGTCGTATCTTAAGAATGTCATCTTAGCATGTGTGAAATGATCTAAATGAATAGGTTCCATTTTTGGGTTTTTGGCTCACTCTGCTAGCGATAGGAGGGACATATGTAGGTGTGAACATAGATATGAAATCATATTGGCAAGCTGGCTTAGTGTGGTCTGATAAAGTTGATACGTGCAGATGCATCTGTTTGTTACATCTGTTTCATTAACAAAATATTGTCCACATTTTAAGTCCACTTTCTGAAATCGTATGGATAAGTAATTGAATCTTTTAACTGTATGTAGATATTGTTTGAAGTAATAGGCAGTTGATAGCAGTAATAGTGTAGTTTTCCATGTGTTCATATCTGGCTCTGCTTAAAGCTTTGGTATTCTTTTTATATGATCACTGGGGTTACAAATAGTAAAAGCTCGTTTTTGCTTGATTTTTTGTCTTTGCAGGGCATATCTGTCACATAGCATTTTAGAAGCTTTACGTTGTGTCTTTGCTTCACATTTTTGAGAATCTAGCATTGTGCATCTAAGTGGCCTGAAATAAATATCATAAGTTAATAAGTCCTGAGTTGCATTTTTATTGGGTCCAAGACACTTGAGAAGGTAGTCCTAATGTGGAAATGCTTCTTTGAGACAATTAATTGATTGCTGCATTCCATTTGTATATTTTGCTACCATACTCGTTTAGAGCTTGTTGGTTTCTGAGGTCTCCCGTCATACTTCCTTGACTAGTGCAGAAAGTTGGCTATATTAGCTTTCCGAATCTTTTTAGAAGTGACAATCTATTTTTTCATGAAAGGCATGCTAATAACTTTCTGAATCTTATGGTCTTCAGGAAAACTCCTGGACAAGGTTCCAGTACGTTCACTGATAACAAAATTCCAATTTCAAGCCGAATAATGGTTCCAACTAATCAATCCAATCTTGTACAAGGTCATTCATCAAGACTTCTGAAGCAACTTAAAAATTTAAAATGGAAGTATCTCTAGCATAGTCACTCTATACTAAAAGAAAGCCTGTTGATTTGAAGATCTCTTAAAAACAGTTTTTCCTTGAAAAATCTAAAACTCAAAAATCCATGCAAACTATAGGTTTATGAAACTCTCAGGAAAGAAGCAACTGGTCATCTTATCTGTAAAGTGCAGTGTTTTAGTGATTCTTTAAAATATAATTTAAAAAGAATGAATATAAAGTTGATTTGGGGACAAATTTCACAGCCTTTTAGGTCCAAGAAGGTCTCCATTTGAGATTATTTATCCTCATTGTGGCATGTTACCCTCACCCTGACAGCAGTATTTAACCTATTCTGCTTTCAGTTGACAGGAGTTTTGTTTTTATGATCCCCTGTCTTTCTTATTGTTCATTCATTTGCAAAGTATTTCTAGGTAAAAAAAAAAATGGAAAAGGGAAAAAAATAAGAACAAGACTAGAAGACAGTTTGCTCTTATGTGGTGTATGTATATCTTTAGATTGGGCAAGTTATAAGCATGTGATTTAAAGGGTACTGTAAAGTATGTAATAGGAAATAAAAACTTCTAAATTCACTTTTGACTTGAGTACGGCTTTTGCAGATTTTTTTTTTGTTGTGGAACCAAATTAAGACTATATCTAATAAATTTAGGGAGAGAAGCACTTGGAATTCAGGGGTGAATAGACTTTCCAACAGTGAAGTAGCACATGAATAAGAAAAATGAAGAGAGACATCTATAAAATGATAAGACTGGGAAGCACCAAATTGTATGACTGATGAGATCCATCTTGAAGTTGAGGCTACAGAAGCATTGAACAGAAGTGTGATGAGATGTTAAAACAGGATAGTTTATTGTTTGACAAAAAAGTAGGGCTCTAAGATTAGAGAAGAATAAAAGAAGAGTATACAAATGATCTTGTTACAGAACGAAACTCTTTCAGATGCAGTCCACTTGAGTTACCTTCAAAAGTTTGAGGCCGCTTTTTTAATTGAACTTACAACCTAGTCCTTACTTATTTGCACAATTTTACTGGTCTTTTTTGCTGGAATTCTCATTTTATTATTTAGTTAGTATTTGGTTCTTTCTCCATCACTGCTTACAATATATATTTCTTTTATTTTCTATTTGGAAGAAGGTTATATTGGCAACAAAATGATTTTGTTAATTTTTGGTACTTCAATACTCACAGACTCATTGTATTGGCAGCACACGCCTCGGATTAACAATGAAATACCTGATGCAAATGATGCGACATTTGATCATGAGAGGCTTTCTGAGAGGTTACCTTTATCACTAAGATTCTCTTGTAAAACTCCTGCTGCAAATTTTGCAAATTTTTGGGTCACTTTTCATTTCCATGGTGTTTATGCAAGTTAACAAGTTCATCAGTTGTTCCACAAATCATCTTTTCATGATATATTTTGGATGGTTTTGCCTGTTGCTATACTTCATCAATCATTTTCTTCCTTTGAAGGATGATTAAATGAACTATCACAGCAGTAGTTCTTTATGCTGAAATAAACTGGATAACCTTTCAATGTACTCTAAGGACATCTGACTTTACAATTTGTTTCTTCTTCGTCCCTGCTCATTCCATGTTTCATTTATAAGTTTGTTCATGTTTCTGAGTTTTTTCTTTATTCTTCAGGACAGTGCTTCAGTGTTCATTCAGGACCTGGTTTTCAAACATAAATCTGTTACCATTCCTTCTTAACAGCACAAAATTGTTCCCGTCTCCCCTACCATCTTAACATTTTGCCTCAAGTCCTTGAGATTTCTTGAATGTAGTAGATTGATCTTGGAAGCAACATCTGTACTCTCTTATGAATAACATGGAAAATAGGATTACAAGCTTTAGACCAAGACAGCATGCTTTTTGCACCAGTGCAATCTTTCTGTTTGTTTTCCTCCTTAAGGGTCTGTGTATTTGGACTGAATTTCCTTTTGGCAAACCTGAAAATGTGTTTCCTGTGTAAAATATCTTCCAATTTTCCTCCCTCTGGCTGAAAACAACTTATGGAGTTGCTGAGCGCATGTTATTTTTCAAATGGTTCAAGAGGGATATCAAAACTCAAATATCTTCTATCTTTATAACTTCACTTACTAAACTTACTAAACTTACTTTTGTTTTGAATTCTTGTTCATTGATTTTCTCTGCATTATGGGTACCACACTAATATAACTTTCATTGTGTATACTTTACAACTACATTATCTTATAATTTACATTTAAACAAAAAACAATCTTTTGTTGACGACAATCACTTATGAAGTATTTATTACCATTGTATGTGTCTTTTTAACTCATATTGGTAAAATCAAAGATGAAAATAATCAAAAAATTATGTTTCAAAAGATTTTCATTTTGTTGTTTAAACACCGGAAAATTGTATGGAAAATGGCCTTTTTCATGTAAAATGTTTTTCAAGGAAAATATTTTCTTGAGGAAAAAATTTTACATCCTTCCAAACATACCCTAATTTTAATTTGTTTGCTGTTTAAAAATGTATCCCATAAAGGGCTTATCTACCATTGTAGGTTGTCAACATATGGACTAGCTGAAATGCAAATTGAGGGTGACGGCAATTGTCCCTAAAAAGCAGGTAGGTTAGTCCCTCCTACCAGGCAGACAGATCATTTGGGGTTTTCATGATTGCTCTTAAATCATGTAATTATGCCCGCATTTGCTTTTGTTATTTTGGTTTGATATTTTCTGCTGAACTTCTTGGACAGTTTCGAGCCCTTGCAGATCAGTTATTTCGTAACCCAGATTATCATAAGCATGTGAGAAAGCAGGTTGTCAAGCAGGTATTATTCAGTGACTACCATTGCATTTTCTTCTTTTGAACTCAATGTAGTTATTGCTCAGTGTATTCGAATGACACTTCCTCCTTGTATTATTGTATAGCGATGTTTTATAAGTTGAGTGACCATTTGGATAAAAAATTTAGTTCATTGGCCAAAACTGAAATTTTTAGTAGTTTAGTGACCTTTTCAGTTGTTGAACATGATTTTAATACTCTCTTTTATTTTATGTAATCTTCAAAGAAATCTTAAACCAGTAAAAAAGTGAAATAGAAATATCTAAGAAGTACCTACCTCTTGGTACTAGATTAATCATACATTCCATCGTTAGATTGCATAAACAGACTCAAATCTTCAAAATAGTAGATCCAAAAAATGAGTCTGTCAGTCTGGGTTCTTGGGACATATTTTTGGCAGGGAATAAACATAACTTGGAGGCTGAACACAACATTTTACCATGGAAAAGAATTACAAAGAAGTTTTTGTATAATGTAATGTGCATCTATAACATGCATTAAGATTGTCAAGTTCTTTTTTTTTTTTTTTTTTGGAAAGAAATCTTTTAAATGTGGAAAATTGGTGTTAATCAGTAGGACTACAAATGGGTATCACTAATATAAGGATTGTTTTTGCTAAATAATGCCATTTTTTTAGTGCCTTCAAATGAATTCTCCTTGATATTCCATTTGTTAGGTTAGGAGAACAATAGTACACATAGAAGTAAAATAGGTGTTAAAGTCAGAGCAAGAGGTACCTGAGTATTTTATGTACTTAGGTTCAATTCTTCACAAGGATGGCAATATAGATAGTCCATGATGTTACAAATTGGATACAAACGGATTGGATGAAATTGAGAATGGCATTGAGAATATTATGCGACCCCAAAATTCCTTTAACACTTAAGGTAAATTTTATAGGACGACCATTAGACCATGGATGCTTTATGGTCAGAATATTGAACTATGAATTATATGCACATGGAGCAAAAGATGAGAGTAGCAATGTGAATGTTAAGATGGATGTGGGATATACTAGGATGGATAAAAATGGATGTGGTTATGCGAATGTTCAGGAGATGGTTAGATAGCACCTACAGACAAGAAGATGAGAGAAACATGTTTAAGGTAGTTAGGTCATATGGACGACCAGCAGATGTGCTTGTCAAGCGAGTTAATTTTATAGATGCTAGTCAATGTACAAGGGTAAGCGAAGACTGAAAAAGACATGGTGGGTAACTTGTAAGAAAGATGTGGTAGATGTGGCCAATCTAGAAATTAAAAGGATATGGTTCATGACAGTGTAATGGCGTTGAAGCAATCAGAGTCATGCAGTCGATCCTACTTAGTGGAAATAAGACTCGGTTTGTTATTCCCATTTGTTCGATTATCCTTGTTTATCGAAGGCATGATGCTTAAACCTTTCACTCGAATATTATGATGTGATGTTATCATCGTCATCATCATTGCAGCATAATTATAGATTCCTTTCTTGTCCTAGGTTTAGAATTGAACCTTTTCATTGACTAGGTTTAGAATTGAACCTTTTCATTGACTAGGTTTACATTGCTTGTCATCATATGATTCTCTAACAGAATGAGTTACTTGTTTGCAAAGTCAAGATTCATCAATAATAGAGTAAAATATTTAACTGTAAGTTTTCATGTGATCGATCATATGTAGTCTCCGGAATCTTCTTGTATACATGGAAATAATATGTTCTTACAGTCCTAAAGCTGGGCTTAGGGCTTATGTTGTAAATATAACAATATTAGGAAGTGATTGATTCTTAGAGAGAGGATGCTAATTTGAAGGCACTAGCAATCTAAAATTTAATGCTTTACACACAAATTCTTGGGGCCCAGGTTAGGAGATGAAAGTTCAACGATATTCTTCCGAAGAAATGTGGAATGACACTTGTCTGTATATTGTTAAACTCATGTAAACTTTTATCTGATACTCCACAGAAATATATGCAAGTGTCATATTACGTTCATGTCAGGTCCACAAAGAGTACTTCACACTTTTCCAAGAGGCCCAAATTGTTGGACACACATGCTTCTTGCTTTATAAAAGTCTTTTAACGGTGATCTAGGAACTTGATGGATGTGTGCAACGGTATTCTAAAGGGTATATTAAGTATGAATGACCAACATGGTATCATCCAGAATTTTTTTGAGTTTGTTCACGATCCATGACTAAGGAGAGAGGGTTATGAATTATGATTAGGTGATTAAACTTTTACCTCTTGCTGCATTGAATATTTTCCTATGGAAATTCATTATTTTGCTGTTGTACAGTTCATTGGTATGTAGTTGTCTTCCTGGAGATTTTAGCCTTTATAGATGCCTTTGAGGTTATGTGATACTATCCAGCCATATCGATACCTAATAGTTCCATGAGTGATGTCTCTCTTGTTTTCCGGCCCTAGTTTTGGCCCTTACAGAATTACCATAAGCCTTGAAAGCAATTGGATGTACATCAGTATATCAGCAGTCTGGTGCTGCATTCACTGTTGCCCTCTCTGCTCCAAGAAATACATATATTGCAAGATATTGCTTATTTTCAAAGGAATATTCCAATTTTCGTTTCCTTATTTACTTTTGAAATGATATGTTTGGTCTATTTTTCAGTTAAAAAGTTTCAAAAGGTTGTATGAAAGTTATGTGCCCATGAGGTACAAAGACTATCTGAAGAAGATGAAAAGGTAAGATATTTGGTTGTTAAGCATTCATTTTCTTAAAGCGTCAGATTTCTACATGATCTCTTGGAAATGTTTTCTTCTAATTAGGTTGGGGGAGTGGGGAGACCATGTCACTTTACAAGCAGCTGCAGATAAAGTAAGATACTGATCTCATGTTTTTCTTTCCTATTTGCACGTTTTCTCTAATTAATCTTCAGCCTTGCTTTCTACTTCTCTTGAAATTCCTTCTGTCCTACTAGGGTACATGCCACAGTCCATTTTCATGTTTAAACTCAAAGGGAATGAGACCTTGGAATGATCCTTTTTGTTTGCTTTGAATCTATCCTTTTTGTTTATGCTTTTGTTCAGTTTGACTCATTGCTTGTTGATAGGAGATAAGATCAGACGATGAGATGTCTATTCAAAATTCTTTGTTCTTTACATTCAATCTATGTTGAGTTTTACCATATTGTGACATTATCTTCTTTCTCGAAATTCTCTTTTAGCTGATGTGGATAAACTCTTCCTGATAATGAAATATCTAATAAGCGTGATAGTACTGTAATTCCCATCTCTAGTGGCTATGAGAACGTATGGATCTTTGGATAGCAAATGAATGTTCCATCAGTATTTTTATTTTACTTTTTTCTCTTAATATTGATTTTACAATTTAGGCTTCCGTCTGAAGATGGTATAAAAAGTTGGATGGCTTTCATGAAACAAGTAGAAGGTTAAATTGGTTTGAAAACCTATTGAATGTAACTGGCAGTTTGAAGTCAATAGTTGGTTAGCATATTTTTCCTTTTGGTGTATGATGAAGATGGTCTCAGCCTCATTACTTTAACTCACTATGTGATCCTGTCAGATACTATACACAAAAGCATATTAGGGATGCAAGTACTAGATTGTGTAGGGGCCCGAGATGCAGACTTTGGCTGTCTGTAATTGTCAAAAAGCACATTGTGCTGGCTAGTGACTTAACTGGTGATCCGAAATGCTTAAGCAGATAAATGTTAAGTTATGGCCTTGGATATCGCAGCTGGTATATGCCTGCAAATCTATATTAGTCAAGTCATCCCTCTTAGGCCTTATCTCAAATTGGTGTATGTTTTGGCCTGTCATGGAGATAGCATATCCCCACAACTACAAAAGAATACAAGAAAAAGTGTGAGAAAAGAAAGAATCTCTAATGGACGTTTTAGCATTGTTTAACATATCTTTTAATTTTATCACTTGAAATGACATGAGCAAATTGAAGCTGATTGGAATCTCATTTCCTTAATGATAACAATACACTCTGCATAACATGTCAAACCTCAACTTGAATATAAGTGGCAACTTCAATTTTTCTTCAAAACGTTTTCTGCTTCGCATATGGCAGCATTTTCAAGGAAGTTACTGGAACTTTTAGTTGAGCAGTCATGATGGTTCATGCAGAAATTTATCCATATGTGTCATGCTTTATATTTAGCCTTTCAGGAAGAGTGAATCGAGTTATAGAAGTTCAGAGATGTTATGAACTGTGTATTCAGGAAGTATCAGATCCAACACGTCTCAATTGTGCTACTTTAATACATGCTTTCAGGAAGTGTAAATCAAGTTATAGAAGTTAAGAGATGTTATGAACTTTGTATCCAAGAAGTATCAGATCCAACATGTCTCAATTGCGCTTGTTCTTCAAAACATGCTTTTGGAGAAAAATGTATTTAATTCTTCATAATTATTTTTTCAGTTGTTTTTTTGCTTTCTTAACTGTTGGATTCTGAATTTGTTTGCAGTTTGGAGCAAAAATATGTTTAGTCACCTCTTTCCGTGATACCTGCTATATTGAGATCCTCCCAAAGGACAAAAATCCTTCTAGAGGTAGAACCTTATTTCCTCTAATCAATCTGCAGCTGCCTTTTGTTAATCTCATTGGTAAAGCTTAGATTTTGCAACAACTATTTGGTTGTTAATCAAAGATTTTAATTTTGTCTACACTTTCTCTTTAAGATGATAGTCAGTCTTGTAATTGGCAATTATTTACTAGAAACTACTCTCTTTGGTTATTGTAATGGTATGTGCTAGGGGTTTCTCACTCTCTGATACTTGTGAAGATATTAAGAATTACTGTAATAAATCAAGTTTCTTTTCCCAAAATATTTTAACAGTCTTCTATATTTTGTAGATCTTTTAGAGAAGCCTCCAATAATTGAACTAGAGATAATGAATGCTTTTCTCTCTGTCTCAAGGATACAAATATTAAATGGTTGACACCCTGAATTCCTGCTTATTTTAGTAGAGGGGAAGAGTAAAGAGAATAAATGCTTTAGGATGCTCATGTGACTGCTTAAATAGCTGACGAATTAAGGGATAATGGACTTATTAAATCATTCTCTTCAATTTAAAACTGACAAAGGATTCCCTTGATGAAGTATAGATATTGTTATATTGATTTTGGATTTTGGTTTCAAACATGTCGTATATAGCACGAACTGGAACAACATTAATAATATTTCCAGAAAAGATCAATAGATTAGTAGTTTATCACAATTCTTGAGTAATCTTTTATACGTGTACATATCTTACATAAAACTAAAAAACTCTCTGGATTTCGTCTTGCCTGTTGAGGTCAAGCATAAGTAGCAGATTGTTTCACTGAGAACTGTTCACTTGTTTCTTGGTCCTGTAATTTTTGTATCTTTTTCTCTTGAACTCAGTACATTGTTTCATATGTTAATAGGATTTCTGAATACAATTTCTTGATTGTAATCCGATTGTTTTACTGTTTTCTCTTCTGGTTTAGTGTTCTTCGATTTTCTTTGATGACAGCCAATTGATTGATCTTTTAAATCGATCTTTATCTACGAATTTAATTTTTAAGCTTTGTTGCATGTATTGATTACCCAAGGAAAGAAGAGGGTAGAGGGAAAAGGAAACTTACCCGTATAACCATGTACAAACATTAAGGATTTCGTGTTTTGAATGAATTAACTACTAATGTTTAATCGTTGAAATATTTCTTTGATATTTTGTATTGATGCTTGCCTTTTGTATTTCAGAGATATGGCTGAGTTTTTGGAGTGAAGTGCACTATAATTCCTTGTATGAAATTGGAGGTGAGGGTCTTGTTCTTATTAACTTTTCCCCGAGTTCTTAAATTTGGATCACATACACATGTTGTGAAATAACTAATATATGCATCTTGCTGGATACTAAATTACACTAACAGAGGTTCCTACTAGAGTACCAAAGAAGAGGCATTGGCTGTTCTGAAGTTCAAGTGGGAGCTGAATAATTCACTCCGACTGTTGTATATCTGAATATTGTGTCTTAATTACGTGGACACATCTTTCAATCTCCTTTCTGCCTCCTGACATACTCAACGTCATTCATTGCACAATTGGTTTACTGAGATTCTGTAAATAAATCATAAGCTTTTACAGTTATAAATGTTTGTATTTTATTAACATTTTTCTCAGGAGTTTCCATGATTGTAGTAACATAAATGAATGGTGCCACACAATATAGCTGGAACTAAATGTCCAGTAACCATGCTGTAGAAATTCTGGTATACACAATTTTGACATGTTTTGGTTTAGTAAAAAGTCCATTTTTGTTACATTTTTTTGATTGTTTTCTGTGTTACTCATACTGCAGCAATTAATATGAATCTAGGTATTTTTAGAATGTTTTCCCTGCTGTGACTCCTTCTCCTGTGGAGCTTCTTTAGCAATCAGCTCGAGTCTCTTTTGATATGATTCCAACACTTTATTTTTCTATAACATTGTGTTTAGATGGATTTGGAGAAAAATTTGAAATTTATCCATTTATTGGAGGGATTTGTAAGGTCAAAATTGATGAATTTTAAATTCATCTAAATTAGAAAGTTATTTGAAATTATTTATTTTTCAATTTTTAATTTGTATAGATTTGAAATTATTTCATTTCAGCTTTACAAATTCTTTCAACAAATAGATAAATTTCAAATCTTTCATCAAATCCTTTTTCAAATCTATTGATCCAAACATAACCTAAAAGATTAACGGGCGATTGTTTGTGCCGATTGAGTCAAGCAGTCCATTTATGGCTTGAGAATATTCTTACCATCGTCGTTTTTCTTTCCTATTAAAGAATTTATACTCGTGGTTTTTTTGTTTTTTTTCCTTTCTTTCTTCGGAGAAGAAAAAACTTGCACTAGTATCCCTATCAAATTAGTTTGAAAATTATGATTTGACAAATTACACTTACAGTCCTTATAATTTGGTCATTTTTTATATAACGCACATATAGTTTTAAAATCTACTATCTATACTTTTGATTTAAGTGTCTAGTCTCTTGAAAATTAACTCGTTAATAGTGCAATTATATTGGACAATTATATCTCATGTCTTATTTGTTTCTTCTTTTTTCTCTCTTTTGTGCTAACTTCTTCTACTACTTAAAAAATAGAAAAGGAATATAATGAAAATTAGAAGAAAAAAAAGAACTTCAGAAGTTAAATATTGATAGATTTAAAATTTAAAAAATCAAGAAAAATAAAATAAATGAAATTGGAATGAAAAAAATAAAAATTTTATAAGAGAAAAATGGTTTAAAACACCTTCCTGTTCTTCGTAAAAAAAATAAACAGTTGGAATTTTTTTTTTAATAAATCAAATAAATAAATAAAATCTCCATCTCCACTTTCACCTTCATCTCCATAAATCATCACCCCTTCCACCCTAGCCTCCTCCTTACACCTAAATTATCCAATCACCGCCAACACCCCTCCTCCCACCCTTTTCCGCCGCCTCTAGGGTGAGCAAGTATTTGGTTAATTAAATTTACAACTGATTTTGAATTAAATTTTGCTAATAAATTCAACTAATTTCGGCTAGAAATCAGTAATCAAATTTATGAATTCGGTTAATAAATCTGAAAATAGAAAAAAATTTATACAATTATATATATGTGTGTGTATGTATGTATGTATGTATTTCACATATTAAATAGTTTTAAATGCATTTATGCTTCAAATACCTAAAGGACTTTAAAAATGAAAAGTGGTAGTATGCATATATAAATGCATTTATACATCCAAAAGTAATTTTATAGATAAAAAATTATAATTAATTTTAATTTTTAAACTTTAATCATAACATTGCTATATTCTTATACATTAATCATATATATTTATACGTAATTATAATCTTTAGTGACTTACTCATGCATGTATTGTAAATTTCTAAATTGTCAACGATAAATCACATGTGTATGTAATTTTATGAATTGCTAAAAATATTAAATTTTTTTTAACCAAATGTATTACTAGCACGTGACATTCAAACTTTCATTAGTGGGAGCACTTTTTTGTCAGCTGGAAACTTAAATCGAAAGTATAGAGATTTATTTGTAAATTTTTAAATCACATAAGAGTCATGTGTAAAATAACCAAATTACAACAGACGCAAGTGGAATTTGTCCTTTTAATAAAGATTAAAAATAATAATTGTCTAATCAGACAATTAAATCCAGAAATGTAACTAAATCAGTTGACCAATCGATTCGAGTTTAATAACATTAGTTGATGCATTAATTGTCATCACTCAATAAGATTGTCAAACACACCTTATATGACATTTATCTGAACCACTAAATTTAAGGGAAAGTGATGTCTCATATTGTCATTATGTATTTAAAGGGGATAAATAAAGAGAATTGAATATGTTGCTTTTAACACGGGAAAATATTAATATAAATTCGGTTTTGTACCCTGCTTGACAGATATACTATGATTGTAATTAAGATTAAATTTTTTAAAATCTTACTTATATCAATTAATATCATAAATTTCATAACTTTTAATACACACCACAAAATCTATGAATGAACCCAAAAATTAAATGTACCTAAGAATTTCTCACTAACATTTATACTGAACTACAAGCATAAATTTTATTTATTTATTTATTTATTTATTTATTTATTTATTTATTTATTTGTTGACTTCTGGAAGAAATTGCATACAAACTTCTCGTCCGAGCCCGGCACCTAACAAGCGAATCAAACAAAGTTAACAAAGTTCATGGGAAATACGTTTAAGTAGTCTTTTTTAAAGGAAAAAATACTTCAAAATTTCTGAGAGTATTCTCTAAGCAAAAGAATCTGAGATTTTCAATTATTTTTATCTTTGATTAATTCAAATAGATACTTTTTACTTGGTAGTTCTTCTCAAAAAAAACAAAAAAACAAAAAATGACAGAAAAGAAGAAAACAAATGTGTTGCAATTTTAAGGGCTGATCAACATATCAAGGCCGAGTCAACAAGTACGGTTGTACAAACTTCATGAAAAAACGACTGAATCGATATAAATTGAACTGGTCACGATCTGAATTCCAAAATTTTGATTAAAGTTAATTTTAACGAACTTTTAAAAGTGATAAAAAAAATAATAACAAAATATGTGAAGACAATATAAATAAAAAAAAAACACAAACATGTACATGATTCGGTCAATTAATCGACGTCCACAAGAAGAGTGGAGCAATATTTCATTACATAAAAAAAGATACAAAAGTTTTGGAAAGAATCCTAAAATTCCGAAAGAGAGATATCCAAAAGAATATCTTAGAGTTAGATCGAAAATAAATTTATAACTTGAGCTCTCTCTGTTTCATTTGGTGCCTCAAATGAATTACTTTAGCTTGCTATTTATAAGGAAAATTTGAAGTAAAATGCCAAACAAAATTAAATCAATTTTGTTAGAAAAAATTGATCATGCCTAGTAAAAGTTTCCCATTTTGCCTATACAAATTGAGGTTGGCTTGATTTGTCAAATCAAAGCCATGCCTCAAATTGCATGCATATGGCCCATGCAATACTATTCATGACAAATCTCTACCTTAACTTTGCTTCCGTGGGTAAGCGTCCGCCCGAAAACAACCTAAAAAACCTCTGGCTTCTTGCCTTTGAGTTATGAGATTGAGTTTGAGTTAGGAGCCCCCACTCTGACACAAAATAATAAATTTGCACCACTTTCTTCACATAAGTTTAAATGGGCCTAATCATCACCGCTAATACTAATCAAGTCCAAGCAATATTTGAACTTAGTAATTAAAAAAGGTTTCGTAGACATATCAGCAGGATTGTCTCTAGTATTGATTTTCTAACCAGAAACCTTTTTTCAGGAATAATCTCCCGAATGAAGTGATACTTCACATTAATGTGTTTCGTCTGTTCATTATATATTTGGTCTTTAATCAAGTGAATAGCACTTTGACTATTACAATGAATGGTAGTTGCACTTTGATGTAGATTGAGTTCGCCAAACAATCCCTTCAATTACAAGACTTTTTTAATTGCCTCGGTGATAGCCATATATTCTATTTTAGTAGTAGACAAGGCTACAACATGTTATATGGTTGCTTTCCAATTAATAGAACAACCGTTAATGGCCTGTAAGTGATATTTTTTTGTCAAGATTTCCAACGTAGTCTGAATCTACAAAACCAACCAAAATATTATTGTTCTTTTAAAATTCCAATCATGTATTTGATATTTGAAGTCTTTCGTAAGTATCTGAAAATCCATTTCATAGCCTACAGGTACTTTTTCTGGGGAAGGCATGTACCTGCTTACCACACTAATTGCTTGTGAAATATCTAGATGTGTGCATTCCATTGCATATATAATGCTGTTGATTGCATTGGAATAAAGAATACGTGCCATATACCTCTCCTCTGTATCTGATTGTGGTGATTGACCATTTGACAATCTAAAATGAGCAGCAAGAGGAGTGCTTACAAGTTTAGCATCTTTCATGCCTTGGAAAATATCTCCAAGACTTTCTCTAGGTAGTTTCTCTAAGTCAAGAATGACTTCTAACTCCTTGATCTCTTTTGATCTTCATGCCAAAAATCATCTTAGTTACTCCAAATCTTTCATCTCAAATTCGCTATTCAATTAAGACTTCATACTGTGAATTTCTATCAAATTCTTGGCAGCAATGAGCATGTCATCCATATATAATAAGTAAATGAAAGAACTATCATTCAACTTTTAGAAATAAACGCAATTATCATACATACTCTATGAATAACCATGACCCAACATAAAGGAATCAAACATCTTATACCACTGTCTCAAAGATTGCTTCAATCTATACAAGGATTTCTTCAACAAGTAAACATGGTTTTTTTTTTTCCTTCAATGTCAAATCCTTCAGGTTATTCATATATATTTGTTCTTCAAGTTTGCCATGTAATAAAGCTATTTTAACATCAAGTTGCTCCAATTCCAAATCATACGTGGCAACTAAAGCAAATAGAACACATGCTGAATAAGAGCTATGTTTAATAACAGGCGAGAAAATCAACACTTTGTACATGACTATAACCTTTTGCAACTAAACATGCCTTGTACCTTACATCTTCAACCCCTGCAATACCTTCTTTTTTCTTAACGACCCATTTGCATCCAATAATTTTTTTTTCATAATGGCGGCTCCACAAGAACCTATGTACCATTTTTGTGAAGAGACTCAATTTCTTTATTTATCGCAATTAGTCATTTAGATGAATCATCACGTGAAATTGCCTCCAAATATGTTAATGGTTTACCAATTTTTTCAATTTCCTATACAACTAACAATGCATATGCAACAAATTCGTATAATTTTGTGGTAGTTGTATTCCTGGATGCAATATGGAGGATTCATCAAAAGTTATATCATCTGCTAATTATGAATTTGGGCAACTTAGAATTAGAACACTACAAATGATATCCATTCATCCCAGATAGATACCTAAGGAAAATACACTTTGGCATTATCGCTTTGTTCGAATTTTTCATCATTTACATGCATGTATGCAAGACACCTAAAAATTCTTAAATCGGAATAATCAGCATGAGTACCTGACTAAATTTCATCTGAAGTCTTAAAGTTCAGAGGTGTAGAAAGAGCATGGTTGACAATGTAATAAGCTGTAAAGATTGCATCTGCCTAGAAGTCATTCGTCAATCAAGTATTTGAGATCATACAACGAGTTTTTTTCAAAAGTTTCCTATTCATCCATTCTACTACACCATTTTGTTGAGGTGTCATTTTCCTGGTATGGTATCGAACAACTCCTTCATTCTTACAAAATTCATTGAATTTACTTTTACAAAATTCTAAGCCATTATCGGTTCTAAATCGCTTGATTTGTTTTCCTGTCTATTTCTCAATCAAAACTTTCTATTGTTTGAAAGTTAAAAAAACATCATTTTTATATTTTAAGAAATGCACCAAAACTTTTCTTAAATAATCATCAATAAAATTCAATATGTACCTGGCATTACCCTTCGATGAGTGTGAGAAGGCCCCAAAGGTTTAAATGAATATAATCCAAAGTAACTTTTGTTTTATGGATTGCTAGAGATTCGAAACTGGCCCTTTTATTCTTTGGAAAACACAATGTTCACAGAAATCTATCCTTCTGGTACTTTGTCCTCAAAGAAAACCTCTTTTACTGAGTATGGATAGGCCTTTCTCACTTAAATGCCCCAATAGCATATGCCAAAATTTTGTGGTGTTAGTATTAGATTCATCTGCTGTAGAAACTACAGGAATATCTGTTGCTAATGCGTGAAAAAATTAGCACCAAAGTATAAAATAAAATTCGAGTTCTTATAGTCCAAATCCTCCTGTGCTAGGGCAAATTACGCATGTGTACCCACGTTTTACAAAACCTGCAACCAAATACAAGAGCAGCGGGGCTGTCCCCCCGGGGGAAGCTCTGACGCTCAAGTCAGAATTGGTGAAATGGAGAGAATTGAGAGTAAAAAATGAAAGCAAGAATTTGTATGGTCGAGAAGTGTGGAGTTGTAAGAATGAAATTCCAAAATCCTTTATTTTACCTTCCAAATTACTATTTATACTTCTTCTAGGATGGGCTTCATTAATCCAAAGGTTTAGGAATAATTATTGGGCACGTGAAGGTCTTGACAGCTTTGACAGACTGGCCACGTGTCCATGGGCTATTGGATAATATTTTTTAGGCATCATCACTTGCTCCCCATTCTCAAGTCGAATTTGTACGGGTTGAGAGTAGTACGATAATCTCTGACTTGCGTCTTGAATGGAGTAGAAAAAAAAATATTTTAGGCGAAGCTAATAAGGGTTGGACCGGAGTCAATGTGATTTTGGCTGAAACCAAAAATTCAAGAATTTTGAAATTTATTCTTGAGGAGAAAGATTGATTCCCAACCTCTTTCGTGCTTGCATGCCTCCTCCATAAATTGAGTAGTGGTACTCATTCGCTCATTTTTGAGTTTTTGTGATACTTATACTTAATATCTCAAAATAATAATTTTTACTCAAAGTTCCCACCTTTACTCCAACACCCAACACTCAACCCTCAACCCTCCACCCTTACGACAAAACCCAACACTCAACCCTCTACCCTCTACCCTTACACCAAAACCCAACACTCAACCCTCAATCCTCTACCCTTACGCCAACACCCAACACTCAACCCTCAACCCTCCATCCTTATGCCAAAAACCCCACACTCAACCCATCACTCAAACCTCAATACTCCATCCTCAACCCTCCAACCATCAATTAACTCTCTACCTTAACATACTCCACCCTTACCCACATACTCTATATTTTACACTCCACCTAAAAACCCTCCACCTTTAATTCCTACACCCAAACTTCAACATTTTACTCTTACCCATTAAACCCAAAATCCAAGCCTACATACAAGATTTCAAGATTATCTTGCTCCTCATTCTTGAATCAAGCAAGTACACTTTGCACTTCCTTTTTATTTCTCTCTTGGGCATTTTGTCAAACACCTTATGTGCATATGATAAAACATCAGTTTTCCTCTTTATCTTCTTAAATTTCAAAGTTGAAATGAGAGTAGATCTATGAGTTCTCACATAGATTCGGGTGATATTAATCTTGATAAGGATCCATTGGACTCGGAAATGGATTTAGATAAAATGAGGAAGATAGAAGAGAAGAGGAGGAAAAAGAAAGAAAATAAAAAAGAGAAGGAAAAACGAGAAGAAAAGAAAAGAAAAAGAGAAAAAAGTAGGGATATAGGAGAGAAAAATGGAGCTTCAAAATCACAGCCGCATGACTCCAGGAATATCCTCACAACTAAAATCATTCCGCCTTCTATTGGACTTAACAACGGAGTTGGAATTACTGCTGTCTCTTTGTGCCATCACTCTACTGCCTTATATGCTGAAAATATACAACAAGAGGCTGCTATTGAGGCTGAAAATCAGCCTGTTGCAGCTGTGTTTTTGCCCCATCATTCTACTGCCTTAGATGCTGAAAATATACAACATGAGGCTGCTATTGAGGCTGAAAATCAGTACATGTTGCAGCTGCTTTTTTGTCCCATCATTCTACTGCCTTAGATGCTAAAAATATACAACATGTGGCTGCTATTGAGGCTGAAAATCAGCATGTTGCAGCTGCTGGTATAGGGAAAAACAACCCAGCAGTCGCTCGTACAGAGGGATTAGATGTGGTTGCTGAGCAGGCTGCTTTTCCATGCATGAAAACCTTTGAAATTAGTGACATTTCAGCCACCATTTCGCAACGAAAAGGTGCCAAAACTGCTGCTGCACAACCATGTAATGCAACAATGAGAAATGATGACATTGTTGCTTCTCAATCCTCCATCAAGGACCATGAAGTTTCCAATTTTTCTACTCATGTAGACACAATCTTAAGCGCAGTGGGAGTTCATAATTCTATGGTTTTTGGCACTTCCAAAGCCATCTCTACTTCGGTTCTTCAATGTAACCATGTCGGCGTCCCTCTAGATTCCAAAGTTGATGACGGCACGACGAGATTTTCAAAGTACGTCCTTGATACTCTTTCCTCACCCCATCAAAGTCATGGGGAAAGTTGAGAAACCAACTTTCAAAACACAAGGGATGGCACATGGCACCATTACCACGCAATCACCTAAAGCTACTCTTGACAATTATTCCATGGATGTTGACGATGATCTCACTAATCCCAACTTATCACATGATGTTCCCATAAATGAAATTATTGATACCTCAACAAATGATGATATTTACGATGATAATGATGGGGTTGATGGAATTAATTGTGAACTTGGCTATAATGTTGAAATGACTTGTGCACAAGGAAGAGATGTTGAAAAGTTATGCAACAATATAGTTATGGCTAATGATTGTGGGGAACTTTCTTCGAATGAGGCGGAGGATAGCCTTGAACATGTATTTGGTGAGTTGCGCGACATCCCAAGTAAGGTAGTTAGCCCATTGTATGAACTTTTGGACTTGGATTTTGTTCAAGATGACTTTGGTATGATACCAAAACAAAGAAAATTTTGACAAAGTATAGGCTTGCAGGTAGACCCTTGATTGATGGCGCCTCATCTTCCGAGGTGAGGGTGAATATGAGTAGAACTATCGGTCCATCTACAATTGTGTCGCCGGGACTCCCTCAAGTGCATCGGGCTAAAGGGCAACACCTTGAATAGAAAAACTCTATTGAAGAGGATTTACCTCAACATGAGCATGAGCTTTCTAATGAAGAGGTTGTCGTTCCTCCTCCTTCCAAGAGGAAAAAGATAAAAGGTTCTCCTACACATGAAGAAAAAAAGAAGTTAAGGGTGACATTAATGACCCCACATGTCTGTACTCTCAATTGTCTCGTTCGCTTGTCGATTTGGAGTTAATTAGGAAATGGATGGAGAAATATCACATTCCTAATTTTTACAAGGTGAAAGTTCCTCCTCTCGACCATAGACCATGCATAAACTCTTCCAGATATATGTCTGTGTATTTGGTGCAACTAGAAGTGGGATTGAGATTCTCATTACCGTTATTCTTCCACAAGGTGTTCGGAACATTACCAAGTTGGGCTTGGACAATTACATGCCAAATCCATCCGCCACATCAATGCATATTTGATCACTTGTGCCGCTCTTGGGGTAAAACCTTCAATTGGCACCTTCAAAGAGTTTTTTGACTTGCACCGAGTGGAATGGGGTACACCTTTAGTTGGCGGTCTAACAAAAAATTGGCCGAAAAAGCTCACCCCAAGCTAGTTGATTGGAGAAGTCATTACTTTTTTATCCAACGGTTGCCTGAATGGAATTTTCCCACTTGGAGCTATAATTTAATGGTTTCAGAGATCAACAAGCTTCCTCACTTAGTGGGCGCGAGAACGGGAACCTTGCTATGCTTATGGAGGTCAAACCACTTGCTTGGCAAAAAGTGGTTGACGAACAAGTGTTGGTATCGGCGGGGTTGAGCCTGGCCGATCTTGATCCTCTTGTCCCTCTAGGTTGCTATGCATATGCATTTTACTTAGTATCTTTTGCACAAATTTTTTCTAATCTTCCCCTTGTATTACGATATTCAACTTGAGCTTAATTTGTTATTCTTGATCTTGTAGTGGATGCTTTGAAAGATACCATTTGTGAGCGCACTTTGAAGAGGAGACAAGCAAGGCATGAAGGTTCATCTCAAGCTCCCACGAAATCTACCTTTTGGATCTTGGGGCCAAAGAGGCCGATACAAATAGCTCTTGTGCTATCTTCACCTAAAAAGAAGGCAATGCCTTCCAAAGTGTCTACTCCGACACCATTGGCTCAAGTAGATGCTTCTACTCAAGTAATCTCAACCCTACTAAGTCTTGATTCAAATGTTGCCTCAAGAACAAGTTCCCCCACGGGTTGCGGTCTCTAATTCTTCCCGCATGATCTATACTCTTTCTTGGGAGGTTTATGAGGATTCTTCTTTGGAAAAAGTAAGCCACCCATTGGTGAAGGCACTAGCATTGCTCAAGTCACGGAAGGAGAGAGTTGAGAAATCTTTGAGCTCTACTTGTGTCGCCGATGCCGATGTCGATGCCATAGTTTAAACATATTGCTCAAGTAAATTGCTCCGTCTTCTTTTCATAAAATGACTAAGTATTTTTATCATTCTTATGGATAACATAGTTCTCGCCTCATGATTTTTAGATTGGCGATCTTTACTACCACTTGAACAAAGCTCAAGAATACCATCTTTCTCAAATTTTGGCTTTGGAGGTTAAGCTTAAAAAGTCCGAAGAAGCGAAAGAAAAACACTTCCAAGCTATGTGTGTTGCATCTAAACACAATCAAGAGAACCTCTAAGAGATCGGCAAATTGAAGAAAGAGAACCAAGAGCTTCAAGCCTCTCATAAAAATGAGGTTAATGAGATTCAAGCATCTCATAAGAGCCATGTAAAGAAGCTTTGCATGTTGCACAAGGAGGAGCTTAAATCCATGGAAAAGAAGAGTAGAGATTCCGCCATCTTGGAGTTCCTTGATTCTCAAGACTACAAGGATCGCATGGAAAAGCATTTTGTAGACTATCGCGCTAGCCCCGAGTCTTGAAGATTTGGTAGAAGACCGTAGCTTGGGGTATTTCGACGAGGGTTATGATCGAGCCCTGTCTTATGTGAAGAAGAAGTATCAAGCTTGGATATTGAAGACTTGCTTCAAGGCCGTGTTCTTTCTACCCCTCTTCACCCTAGCTCTTCGGGGGTTTCCCCTGAGAATAGAGTAGCTAAGTTAGCCTTTTGCTTAGTTATTTTACCTTTTTTGAGACTTAGACCTCGGGTCTCTTATGTGTACGGGCTCTATATTCGGCTAGTATTATGTTACTTGCTTTCCTTATTACTTACTTTTCTTGAGTTTGTTGCTTGGCTTTGAGTTGGGGCCTTCCCTTGTACCAACTCCACTAAGTTATGCCTTTCCTTTGTTTATATGGTATCGCGGATTTTCTTCGATAGTTTGTACTTTTATTTTTCTTCAAGCATTTCCACATACACCTTGCCCCCCTTAGACACTTGAATATATATTTTTTTAAATGACTAATATTGTGAGGTTGAGCTTTCATCGCTATGCTTGAGCAAATGAATTTTTGTCCCCGGAGGATAAATCATGGCTCTTACGCCGAACCAAAGAAAAGTTTATTTTCGCCCTAGATGAAGGGTTGTCCTAGGCATAAATCTCCCGAGTAAAGCCTTGGTGTTGTTATTAAGGTTTGCTTAGGCACAAATATCCTAGGAAAAAATTTACTCTAGTCCTTGGAAGGACCATGGTTGCTCTTTGGAATTTACTTAATCAAGGAATTACTTTTCCAAGAAAAAGTTTATTTTCGCCCTCGGAGGGGTTGTCCTAGGCACAAATCTCCCAAGTAAAGCCTTAATGTTGTTATTAAGGTTTTCTTAGGCACACATCTCCTAGGGAAAAAATTTACACTTCTTGCCCCCGGAAGGGCTATGTTCGTTCTTCTGAGCTTACTTAACCAAGGAACTACTTCTCCAAGGATAAGCTTATTTTCGCCCCAGGAGAGGTTATGCCAACTCCTGAGAGTGGTCTTTGATTTTGTTCCCCTGAGGAAATAAGTAGTGACCCCGGAGAGTCGTGGTTTGCTCTTGGAGGTTGAGTGGAGGATAGGACAGCTATTCTAAAGATAATGAGCCATTATGTAGGCAAAAGACTTAGAAATTTTCATTAATAGCGAAATCGAATATTTACAAGTTGCACAAGCTTGTTTCACCTCGAAAGGTGTCGCTTGGCTTGGGGAATTTCAAAAGCAACATAAAGAAAGTTTAAAAATAGAAATTTTTCAAGTTGTGGGCATTCCAAGTGCGAGGTACGAGCTTCCCATCCTTGGTCTTTAACTTATAGGCACCATTAGAGTAAGCTTCAACTACCTCGTAAGCACCTTCCCAATTTGGTGAGAGTTTTCTGGAAGCTTGGGGTTGGCTCACCTCTGTCTTTCTTGTAACCCAATCTCCTACTCGGAATCTCCTACCTCGGACTTGCCGGTTGTAATAGCGAGCAACCGTTTGCTTGTCTTCTTGCATTTTGAAGTATGCCTTATCCCTTTCTTCCTCAAGTAAGTCAAGAAGGTTAGACCTCAATTCTTCTCATTTTTCTCCAAGTTGAAGTTGTAAACACGAAAACTTGGCATGCCAATTTCCACAAGTATAAGTGCTTCGGTTTTATAAGTGAGGTTCAAAGGAGTATCTCTGGTAGCATTTTGGTAGGTGGTGCGGTATGACCACAAAACACTTGGGAGCTCTTCAACCCATTTACCCTTAGCATCATCAAGCCTCTTCTTAATGCCTTCAAGAATGGTGCGATTAGTCACTTCAACCAAGCCATTGCTTTGAGGCTGGCTCACTGAGGAGAAACATTGTTCTATACCCAAGTCTTGGCAAAACTTTTTGAAGGGTGCTCCTTGAAATTGCAAGCCATTGTCCAAGGTAAGTGCTTTGGGTATTCCGAAACGACATATAACATTCTTCCAAAAGAATTTTATGATTTGCTGATGAGTAATACTCACCAAGGCTTCGGCCTCCACCCACTTAGTAAAATAGTCGATGGTTACCACTACAAACTTCTTTTTGACGCTGGAGCTATTGGAAAAGGACCTAAGATATCTATGCCCCATTTAGCAAAAGGCCAAGGAGTATGAATTGGAGTAAGTTGTTCGGCCAGATGGCAAGGTTGATTGAAGTGAAATTAGCACCTATCACATTTTCGCACATAATTTATGGCATCATCCAACATTCTTGGCCAATAATAACCTTGTCTTTGTACCTTTTGAGCTAGAGCTCTTCCTCCAACATGGTGTCCGAAAATCCCCTCATGTATTTCGGCTAAAGCATATTGAGCTTCACTTGGATTTAGGCATCGAAGATAAGGCATTGAATAAGATTTTTGATACAAAGTTCCATCAATTAGCAAGTACTTGGCCGACTTTCTTTCTACCCTTTGACTCTCAATCTTATCTACTGGAAATTTGCCTTCTTTCAAGTATTGAAGGATTGGAGTCATCCAATTGGGAGATGAATCGATATCCATGACCTCCCCATGGTCTATACTTCTTTCCTTTAGAATCTCCAAGAAGTTTCACACTTCTTTCAACACATTAGAATGTACTGAGCTTGCAATTTTTGAAAGGGCATCCGCTTCCTTGTTTTCATCTCGACTCACATGGACTATGACAAATTTTTCAAAGTGTGAGATCAAATCCTTCGCCTTGCTAAGTAAAATTGTAAGAATGGCTCCCTTGCCTCATACTCTCCTTTAACTTGTTGAACTACAAGATTTGAGTCCATATTTACCAACAAGTTTTTAACCTTTAATTCTTTAGCTAACCTAAGTCTGGAGACTAAGGCTTCATACTCGACTTCATTGTTACTCGTTTGAAATTTAAACCTTAAGGCATAGCTTGTCTTGAATCCCTCCGGAGAGGTAAGAACAATACCTGCGCCATACCCTTCGGTGTTGCTCTCTCCATCCACATGCATTTTCCATAGGGGTGAATCCATAGTTTGCCCCCCAGAAGGGGTAGCCACCTCTTGAATTTTCTCCTTACTTGGATCTTCTATGTTTTCTGCTTCTACCCCTTCCAAAATCGGGGGCATGAAGGCGGCTAAAGCTTGTGCTTTGATTGCCGCCCTTGGTTGGAAACGGATGTCATACTCACTTAGTTCAATGGCCCATTTTACCAACATCCCCAAGACTTCAGGCTTTAAGAGAACAATCTTGAGTTGATGATTGGTAAAACTACAATTGGATGACTCAAGAAGTAGGGCTTGAGCTTTCTTGCCGCCATCACCATGGCTAATGCCAATAATTCAATAGTAGGATACCGTATTTTCGGATCACTTAGCACTTTACTCACATAGTATACTGGCTTTTGGACCTTATCAACATCTTTGATGAGAACGACGCTCATTGCCGCAAATGAACAAGCCAAATATAAGTAGAGAGTCTCTCCGGGTTCAGGCTTAGTTAGGAGCGGGAGAAAAGTTGAGTATTCCTTCAACTCCTCAAATGACTTTTGGCATTCCTCCGTCCATTGAAAATTTTTGGAATTTCTTAAAACTTCGAAGAAAGGCAAATTTCTATCTCCAGATTTGGATACTTAGAAACGACTTAATGCAGCAAGTCACCCCGTAAGTCTTTGCATTTCCTTGATTACCCTGGAAGGTTCCATATCTTGAATGGCCTTGATCTTTTCAGGATTAACTTCAATGCCTCTTTGAGTCACCATGAATCCAAAAAATTTACCCCCAGAAACTCCAAAAGCACATTTTTCTGGGTTTAGCCTCATCTGGTACTTTCTCATGGTAGTGAAGGTTTCCCGGAGGTCCTTCACATGATCTTCTTTCAACTTACTTTTGACAAGCATATCATCTATGTAGGCTACCATATTTCTACCCAATTGATTGGTAAACATTCTATCCACCATCCTTTGATAAGTGGCTCCGGCATTTTTCAAGTCGAAAAGCATTACCTGGAAACAATAAGTGCCGGAGTCGGTGATGAAGGCAGTCTTTGCTCTATCCTTGCAATTCAATAGGATTTGGTAATACCCTTTCTATGCATCCAAAAAAGACATCACTTCACACCCGGAGGTAGAGTCTACCACGGTATCATATGCGGGGTGTAGGATAGCAATCTTTGGGGCAAGCTTTGTTCAAACTTGTGAAGTCTATGCACATCCTCCACTTAGCCCCTGATTTCGGCACTATAAATACATTGCTTAGCCATTCGGGGTATTGGATTACTTCTATGATCTTGGCATCCAAGAGCTTGTCTACTTCCACCTCTACAGCTTGGCTTCTTTCCAATCCAAAATTTCTTTTCTTTTGGACGATGGGTTTAAAACTTGGATCTACATCAAGGCAATGCATGGAGATGTCGGGGTTAATCCCTGGCATGTCAAAGGGGTCCCAAGGAAAAAGGTCTTTGAATTCCCTAGGCAAAGAAATGAGGTCTTCCTTGATGTCCTCCGGGAGGGACTTTCCCACTTTCACAACTTTACAAGGATCACTTTCATCTACAAGCACATTTTCAAGTTCTTCGGCGGGCTCTCCCTTTGGGTTAAGTTCCTCTTTTTCTTTCAGGAGTTGAATATTGCAACTAGGAACAACCTTCTTCATTAGTACACTTTCAACTTTAATGAAGCTACATAGCACTGCCTTACTACGACTTGATCTCCCTTTATCTCGCCCACTCCATTCTCTGTTAGGAACTTCATCTTCATGTGATGGGAGGAAGGAATAGCACCAAGTGCTCCAATAGTAGGTCGACCAATAATGATGTTATAAGGCAAAGAGGCCTTAGCAACTATAAAATCAATCATGAGTTGAACATCTTGGGGGGGGTGTACCAAACATGACAGGAAGAGTAATGTCCTGTCTCTTATTCAACCACTTCCCCGGCGAACCCAACCAATGGTGAAGTCACTGGTTTCAAATCTTTTTCCTCCAATTTCATTTGTTTGAAGGTTTCATAAAAAAGAATGTCCGTCGAACTTCCATTGTCAATCAAAGTTCTCTTTACATCACAGTTTACAATAGGTAAAGTCACTACCAAGGGATCGCTATGAGGGTAAATCACTTGAGCTGCTTCCTCTGCGATGAATATTATGTCTTGGCACAACTTAGGTCTCTTCATGCTACTTCTGAGATTGGACCAAGTTGATCTGACAAGCATAGGCCTTGCGGGATGATGTGGAGTCTCTATTTGTTGCCGTTCTAGAGATAGTTGAATGATTATTCTTCCTTAGTTTTCTATCCCTGCTACACTTTCTTCTCGAGGCGGACCTCGATCTCCTTTGTTTGGGTTTTGTGATTGGTGTTGGGGTGATCTTCCTCTATTCATCCCTTGGATGAAATGCTTAAGGTAACCCCTTCTTATCAAGTCTTCAATCAAATTTTTGAGGAAAATACAATCATTGGTCTCATGTCCATGATCTTTGTGAAAATAGCACCATTTGTTCTTGTTGCGCCACTTTGGGTCACTCCTCATAGGCCCAGGCCACTTGACAAAGGGTTCTTTCTCTATGATAGCCAAAATGCGTGAAGGTTGTGTATTGAGTGGGGTATAAACTCTAGGAGGGTCGGGACTTCTCCTATGAGGAACGGTTACGGATAACCTATCCCTCACACTAACTTTCTTTGGAGGTTCTCGCTCCACTAATTCCTCCATTTGCTTTTCTCTTCTTCCAATTTTCACCACCAAACTCTCTTTTTCTCCTCTCCCATTCATCTGCTTGAGCAAACTCTTCGGCCTTACGAAAAAGTTCATTAAGGGTAGAGGGTGACCTTAAATAAAGATCAAATGAGAACTTTCCAAGCTTAACCCCACTTTGAAACGCCATGACTTTCATATCTTCCGTAGCTCCTTGAATCCCAATGGTTTCCTTTTTGAACCGATCCACGTAATCGAGAAGGGATTCTTCTGGCCTTTGCTTAAGAGTAAGCAAGTGAGTCCTTGTTCCTGGAATTCTCTTTTGGTTCCCAAATTTATTCAAGAAGAGGTCTACAAGTTGATCAAGACTTCTTATATCTCTTTTTTTGTATCCTTTGAACCAATCTGAGGCTGCGCCCTTGAGGGTTCCGGGGAACCCTCTGCACAGAATAGCATCTGAAGCACTTGCAAACACATTTTATCTCGATAAGCATCAAAATGCTCCCACCTGGATCCGAACTTCCATCATAAGAGTCCAAATGAGGTGTTTGCCAATGCCTTGGTAGGGGTTCTTGCATTATTACATCAGTAAATGACAAGGAGTACTTGTATCTTGCAGCTATACCTTCCTTGTCATCCATCCTGTCTACCCGAGCTTGGAGCTCCTCCAACTTTCTTTTTAGTTGTTCTTCTCGCTCGAATATGCGCTCAAAAATTTACTCCATTTCATGAGGTCTTCCTCCCTCTCTTGCTACTGAGGCCGCCTCGCTTGGGCTCCTCAGTCTGGCTTTACTTGGTCTAGAGGAGGCTTCTCTTCTAGACTCATGCCGGGCTAACCGGCCTTCACGTTCTTGTTGGGTGAACCCGACTAGAGTTACATTCCTCCCTCCCTGACTATCCTTATAGATTGTGAAGAACCCCAGTTATGTTAATCATGTTTTGATGTTAATCATGTTTTGATGATAACCAAATCATACTAATAGTTTGATAACAAGTGTGCAAAAATAGATGATGACGATTTAAAACTGTCTCTTATACACATCTAGATGTGTACCATTGGTTCTGTCTCTTATACACATCTAGATGTGTATAAGAGACAGCTCTGGTGGTTGTTTTGTTGGGTTGTCCATTTATTGTATAAATTTGTGCCCTTTTCATTTTGTTATTAAATTATGAATGAATCTTTAAGTACATAAAAAGGTTTTAACATTACAGGAAACCTAATAAAAGCCTCTCTGAGCCTCCTCATATTCCTGTGATTCAAATATTCTAATTGATCGATTTGACTGGTATTGGGATATAACCTCTTTCCTTTTATCCAGATTGTGGCAGTGGGTGTTGCGAGTGTTAGGAGCCATAGGTAAAGACACAAAAATGGCTTCTTGTTGGATTCCCACAGACGGCGCCAAATGTTGATGCGTGAAAAAATTAGCACCAAAGTGTAAAATAAAATTCGAGTCCTTATAGTCCAAATCTTCCTGTGCTATGGCAAATTATGCTCATGTACCCACGTTTTAGGAAACCTGCAACCAAATACAAGAGTGGCGGGGCTATGTCCCCCAGGGGAAGCTCCGACGCTCAAGTCAGAATTGGTGAAATGGAGAGAATTGAGAGTAAAAAATGAAAGCAAGAATTGGTTTAGGGTGTGGAGTTGTGAGAATGAAATTCCAAAATCCTCTATTTTACTATTTATACTTCTTCTAGGATGGGCTTGATTAATCCATGGGCTTAGGAATAATTATTGGGCCCATGAAAGTCTTCACAGCTTTGACAGACTAGCCACGTGTCCATGAGCTATTGGATAATATTTTTTAGGCATCATCATCTGTAATAGTGGATCCCTGTAAAATATACAACTTACCACTTACCAGACTTGTGTGCCTTCATGACTATAAGAGCTTTGTAAGTGACTTTTAAAACACCACTTTCACTTGTGTATTTGCATCCGAGAGTTTTTAAGGTGCCCAAAGATATGAGATTTTTCTTCAACTCTAAAATATATCTAACATCAACAAGCATCCTCACTGCACCATCATACATTTTGATTTGAACAGTACCTTTATCAATAATTTTACAAATAGCATTATTTTCCTCTAGGACAACTCCACCTTTCATTGAATCATATGTTGAAAATAAATCCCAATTGAGACACATATGATAAGAACAACCCAAATCTAAAATACACTCATTGTTTGATATTGAATTATTTTCAGTGGTTAAAAATATAGTTCTATTATTCTCAACACTGGTTTCAGTAGTGTCATTATTTTCTTGCTCATTTTTCTTCTTGTGATTTTCTTTATTGTTTAATTTAAAGCATTTGGACTTAATGTGACTCTTTTTACGACAAAAATTGTACTCCAAATTTTTATGTTTGGATTTGGATTTGGATTTAAATTTGTTACTGTGTATATCTGTCTTTTCTGATCTGCCCCTAATAAACAACCTTTCCTTATGATTTCCACTAGTTTCCCCAATTATATCTCTATTTATCTGATCTTTTGATTTCAGAATAGATTTAATTTCTTTATAGGAGATAGTTTCCTTTCTATAAAGCATTGTGTCTCTAAAATAGTTAAATAATTAGGGTAGGGAACACAACAATAATAGGTTATGATCTTCATTTTTAATTTTTACTTCTATATGTGTATACTCAAATCTATAAAAATTGAATCAAATTTATTTAGATTTGATAGTATAGATGTACTTTCGGTCATACGAAGTATGTATAGACTTTGTTTGAGGTAAAGTCCGTTTACCACTATTTTTTTCATATATAAAGCCTTCAACTTTTTCCACGCCTTTGGCTGTGGTTTTAGAGGCTACCTCTCCTAAAACCTTATCGGAGAGATTTAAGACAATACCCGACTTAACCTTTTTATCTAGGTTGGCAAAGTTCTTGTCTGACATTTTCTCCAACTTATTCTCCTTCACCTGTAGGGCAATATCAACGTCATCCTAAATTAGGAGAACCTCCATTATTAGGATAACCTCCATTTTGAGCTGCACCTAAGTTGGCACTCCGGTCAAATTTCTCTGCATATGATGTCGTTATCGACATATTAGCTACTAGAACTTAACCTGGGGTATCAAAACTCTGATGCCAATTTGTTAAGATTCGAGTCCTAGAAATTTGGTTAAAGTTAAATTTAGTTAGCGTTCCCTTCAAGGTGATAACGAAAATAATAACAAAACATATAGAGAAAATATAAATGAAAAGAGATACAAAAATTTACGTGATTCGATCAATTAGATCTATGTCCATAGGTAGAGGGGAGCAATATTTCACTATATAGAAAAAAATACAAAAATCTTGGGAGAAATTCCAAAAGATCGAAAGAGAGATATCCAAAAGAACACCTGAGAGTTAGACCGAAAATAAATTTATAACTTGAGCTCTCTGTATTCTTATTTGGTACCTTAAACGAGTTGCTTCAACTTGCAATTTATATGGACAATTTGAAGTAAAATGCCAAATGAAATCAAATCAGTTTTGCCAGAAAAAATGGATCATATTGATTTCGTATACGGAATTGAGGTTGGCTTGATTTGTCAGATCAAAGCCATACCTCGAATTGCATGCATATGGCCACGCAATACTATTCATGATACAAACTAATGAAATAATTTTTTTCAAGTGCATCATATGTATGTATTTAGCATCCGTTAATGAGCAGAGTATCTTTGATAACAGTGTTAAAAACTAGATTGAAATGGATCTAGAGTTCAAGATATAATATATTCAAAAAATAAGTATAGGATTCAAAGTGAAAATAGGGTAAAAGTTAAAAAATTTAAAGTAGAATAAGCTCATCTGACAATTTACCTTTCTTTCTTTTTTTTTTCTTTTTTTTTTGGATCTATCTATCTATCCATCATTTGTTCTCTACCTTTAATCCCAAAACTGATGTTTTATATGCAAATATCAATTTTACATAAATTATAATACTCGATTCTCATTTTGAATTTCATATTTTAATGGTAGACATTATGCACTCCCTATAGATACCAGTCATGCGCAACACACGCATTTATTTATAAAAGTATAGCAATATGAATGGAGGTAGTTATGACTAATTATACTATGCATCCTCTAATTTATGATCATTTTGCACCCTCAATCATAAATTTTAAACATATTACACTCTAAACTTTTAAATTTGCCTTACTGTGACCTAATTTTTAAAAATAGTGTTAGAAAAATGTGACATATGTTATACTTTAAATACAGGCGTTTATCTGTTGACACAATTGTTATTTTTGATATATGTCCAAGATTAAAATATGCAATGCAAATTGGGATAAGTCCTTTATTAGTAACATGGTGGTCCTATTTGGAGGTCTAGGTCATTGGTTATACTTACTTGTCTTATCTTATTTAATAGGATACTTTCTCTATTTTAAAATAATTTTAATTTTTGATTGGTGCACACAAACTAAGTAAATTATTAAATTGTATCAATGTTATAAAAAGATATTCAAAGTATTTACCGCCACCTTTTGAGGAAGACTCCAAAACTTGAGGATCGCCTTCTTTGATAGATCATCATCCCATCAAGTCAAAGTGACTAAATTACTCTTTTGTATTAATATTCTAACTATATAATATTCCCTCCATTAATTTGGTATTAAGGGTAAAATTGAAAAAATATTATGTAATACTTTCTTAATTTTTTTTAAAGTGATAAATAGATATAACATAAGTCTAAAATGCTAGTTGTTTTAAAACATAGTAGCACATTGTGTATTGTGTAATTAGGCCAAAAGTGTAACAAATGATGCAAATGCCTTGTTTGAGTGGTTGTGATTCATTGTACTGTATCCATCTTAGGAAAGTGGCAGGAGGCCGTGGAGCAAGGTACTAACAAGAAATGGGAAGTGGTGTAGAAGATGGGCAAGAGGAGCCACATTCCAAGAACCACCACCTGCAACCAATACCGTTACTAACTCCATATAATTTGGGAAACTTCCAGCTAGCTCACAGGTACATTCTTTCAGCAAATTTACTACTAGAATGGATTTACTTGATTTCCCTCTCAATTGGAAAGGAATAATGAATTCCCAATACAGAAAATTAAGTCGCCCTTTTTCGTTTGGAGCTTGTGAGTTTTTGATGAAAATACATTTTTGAGGGGAAAATTTTCGTTAACTTTTCTTTCCTCATTTTCTATTTTGACTTTTTATCTAATCTTTCAAAGTTTGACGCAATCTGAACTGATGGATTGGTTACATAATACTACTAGTACTCGTGGTTTGATTTTGTGCAATTTTACTATACAGGGCTATCACTTTTATGTTGTGATTGATTCTTCAATCTCTCAAAATTTTCTTTTTAGATGAAGCAGGGAGAACAAAAATTATTTTCTGATTAGCTACAGGGATTTGTTTCGTAGTGGTGGTTCTTGTTTAAGATGTTGAAACACTTATTACTTAACAAAATTTAAACAGTATGAGAGAACATGTATATTAAATTTCAAGGCAAATACTTAGATAAACTCGATTTTTGGCCTTATTTGTAGAACTTATGGTGTAGATTAAATTTTAGAGAATCTATGACATCAACTGATGTAAGTAAAATTTTTTCAGGTTTAATCTTGACTATAGGGTCAACAGATGAGGTAAAAAACCGAGTCTATCTAAATATTTTTCAAATTTCAAATGTCATTTTTATATATGTGATATGCATCTATATTCGATGATATAGAAAAATTAATTTTATACATAAATACTTTGTGAAAGATTAACCCTTTTCTATTACCATACACTTGTTGCTACTGCCTCTAAATCTAATGTCAGGACTCATAAGACGTTTTGAGGCTAATTTAGGTACTCTATTTTTGTCAATTCCATACAGAATTGTTCTCGCACCTCTGACAAGGCAAAGATCTTACAACTATGTTCCACAGCTGCATGCTATATTATACTATTCCCAAAGAAGCACCAAAGGTGGTCTGCTCATAGCAGAAGCCACAGTTATTTCTGAAACAGCCAGAGGGTAATACTACCAATGCACACACATTTCCACTCTGTACTTTTTGATTTGGTCATTTTCATAATTGTGCAGTGTTCCTTATGATTGATTGAAGGTATTCATTTACGCCTGGAATATGGACAAAGGAACAAGTTGAGGCCTGGAAACCTATTGTAGATGCAGTTCATGCCAAAGGTGGTATATTCTTTTGCCAAATTTGGCATGTAGGAAGGGTCTCAAGTCACACTTATTATGGTAATTTCTCCTCATCTTACCTTTCATAAGCTTAGTAGTTAGTAATTCATTCCATGTCAACTTTTGGATGGATAATAGACATATCCTATATATATATATATATAAAAAAAAATCCATCACTTAATCAACATCAGTTCTTCAATTTTTTTCTTCTGTTTTTCATATGTTTAACTATATAACTTTTGCCCCCTCAAGTTCCAATTCTTGCATCAGCCCCTGATGTGGGTCCTTTCTGATTTTCCCCAAGAACTTGTTTTATCCTTCTGCCATCTACAGATTTTCAGCCCAGTGGACAGGCTCCAGTCTCATCTACGGACAAGCTGCTACCTCCCCAAATTCAAGCAGATGGTATTCATGTCCATGAATATTCACCTCCCCGACGGTTAAGGACAGAAGAAATTCCTCAAATTGTCAATGATTTTAAGCTTGCTGCTGTGAATGCTGTTGAAGCTGGTAAGGCTTTAGAGTCTTATGATTAGGACATTATTCAAAAACTAAGCCATTTGAATATTTTGCAGATAAACACTCAAATGTAAAATCTTGGCAGCAGTCTGAATTTTTATGTTTTATGCATAATTAACATGTTGAATCATTTGGACAATGAAATATATACAAACTCATTTTTCTGCATCTTTATGTATTGCATAAAATAAAAAGATAGGGAAAGAGAGAAACAAATAGAGAAAAGCAGAATGAGATGATTCACCCACTGATCTAGTTTGTTTAAAGAATTGCAGGTTTTGATGGAGTAGAGATCCATGGAGCGCACGGTTATATAATAGACCAATTTTTGAAAGATCAAATCAATGATCGAACAGACGAATACGGAGGGTCTTTGGAGAACCGGTGCAAATTTGCTCTGGAAATAGTTGAAGCTGTTTCCAACGCAATAGGAGCTCATAGAGTTGGTATAAAACTTTCTCCATTTGACAATTACAACGAATCTGGAGATTCAAATCCCAATGCTCTAGTGTTGCCTTTATCTGGCTGAAGCTTTGAATAAGTACAACATTTTGTATTGTCACATGGTCGAGCCAAGGTATTGGGAAAAAACTGAACATTTGGAAGACAAAAGTCTTCTGCCAATAAGGAAGGCATTCAAAGGTACTTTTATTGCTGGTGGAGGTTATGATAGGGAAGGCGGTAACAAAGCTGTGGATGAAAATCGTGCCGACCTTGTTGCATACGGCCGTTTGTTCTTAGCCAATCCAGATCTGCCACAAAGATTTCAGCTGAATGCTCCTCTCAATACGTACAATAGAGAAACTTTCTATACACCTGATCCAGTTGTTGGCTATACTGACTACCCATCACTGGAAACCACTGAATGAATCTAGGGATGCATCGACCAAGATTTCTCACTTTTAAAGTTGTATTATTAATTTATGGTACGTGTATTGCAGTGTATTGATGGAACTTGGAATATAAGATTCTGTTCAATAAGGCAGTATTGCTGCAATATGTTTTCTTAGCCTTGCAGACATTGGCTTTACCTGCAATATGGAGAAGGTATGAGAGATAATTGGAAAATAGAAGAATCTCGACTTTTCATCCAATGATCTATACAAAAGGCCTTGCTTACCTTTTATTTCATTTTCTTCAGCAAGAGAAAATTTGATGAGATAATTTCACATTCTCACCTATACACATAATATTTGCAGGAATCTCCCTACTAGTTTAAAAAAATAACTCCTACCTCCTTATTTTGAGATTTTGTATAATAAATTCCACCCACAATGTTGATGTGTACAAAAAGTTAATTTGAGCTTTCCAAATGCCTTTCTGTATTTACCAAAATGTAAAATCAACTCTAAAAATGCTTTACATTTTTTAAATTAATTTCCACTACATTGATTTGTCAAAATTATTTACCACCGCACAAGTCATATTTCACCATCACTATCACCTCCAAGTCCTCCCTTAAAACCTAATTATGTGGTTTGCCGAAAATTGTCCATTGCCACCCCAATCCATAATTCACGACCAATCATAATTCACAATCATTGCCTCCCCAAGTACTCCCCATTCCCTTGAAAATCTAGTAGTCATGGCCGCCTGAGCAGGAAGGATAGGGAAATATAAAAGAGAAGAGACGGTGGAGGGGCGAAAAGGCCATCGGGGAGGGAGGCAATTTTTGTCTAACGTTTCTTATTTTATGAAATTTGTCTTTTAAGTAATATGTCAATGGTATTATATGATTTTAAGTAGCTTAGGAAAGTGAGTGCAAATTTTTAAACTAGAGCCAAGTTTCTTATAATTATAACAAAGTTCAGGGGAAGGATATAAATTATCCCAAATTCGATGAGAGTAAAAACTTGAACCTCAAGTACCCACCAGTGGCACTACTGCACTATCATAGAACGACCTTTTATGCATCAGATTCTGTCGTAGTGGGAGATTGTTGAGTGGATCGAAATTATGATACAATTAGTGCAATATCCTTTATTATGTATGGGAGGATGAATATTTATATTCAATTATTATAATAAACAATAATATTAATGATATAGAACCTTTAGTAATTAAACTACATAAATACAAACAAAATTAAGTAATAATATCCATAAATTTTATTAATTAGAAAATATAAATTAAAAAATAATTAAAAATATACTTTAGTTTATAGAATAATTAAAAAATACTAAATATTAAGTACGCATCTAAAATACTTATATTTTTGTCATATAAAAAATAATACACACGGTCTATAGAAAACAGTAAAATCATCCAGGAATTATCTTCCGAGAAAAGTGAGGAGGTAATAGAAATTTGATCCTTGCAACATGAGAAACAAAGAGTTGTAGAAAACAATATACACGGTCTATCGAGTAGTTCTTGACAACTCACTCTGCAATGCAAAGTGAGTATGACAGCCGTTGAGATGAGTAAAAAGTAAAGAAATCTCATTACTTTTTAATCATCCAACGGCTCGAATACTCACTAAGTGAGTAACAAAGAATTTTCTCGATCCATGCTAGCCCCTTTTCCCACAACCAACAAAAAACAAAAAAAGAAGCTAAAGCATAGTACTTTGAAGCGTGATCATCAGAACTGTTACACATAGCCAAAGGAAATCTATTTTGTCAAACATGGCCCATCACATAAAACCCTCTGCTTCACTTTTATGAGAATATTGTCCTGATTGCAATCTTGAAGCCACAAAATATCCTCTCCTTGCCCACATCTCAAGAATAGTAAGCATAGATTGGATGGAGATAAATTTGAGTGGAATGAGGAGAAAATATAGGTACCAAGTGATGCCTATTCTTCCATTTTTAGTCTTCTTACATTAGAAAAGAGATGAGGTTGAGTCAGTGGGTTCTATAATTAATAAACCAAACAATAAAAAAAAAAAAAAGCTTCACTATTGGCTCCAAAATCTATCCTAAGGCAAAAGAAGCAATTTTAGAGCAATCAAACCATACAAACACCTTTAATAGTAAATTGCACATTTGTATCACGCACTCAAACCAATACTAATTAAGGACCACACCAAGGAAAAGAAGAGAACATTAAGTACATTCTTAACTGCAACTGCATTGCAAGTTCTTGAATGTTAAGAAACAGAAAATCTTCGCACAACAAATGTGGTATGCACCTATAAGTAAGAATACAGAAAGCTTAGACTTGTAAAAATATGATCAAAATCAAAAGATAGGATGCATAATGTCACGCCCCAAAATCGAGGTAACAACACGCCGTTCCTTTACCTTCTCATGAGGACACAAGGCACACAACCTCAAGTCTCTAATAACTTGCCTTAAAGAAATTATAAACACCTGCAAAAATGTTATCTAATGGAGTAAGCAAACACTTGCCTAGTAAGTAGCTCGTACTCTCTTCTATTGGACTGAGCACATTATTATATAATTAATTTAAAAAATCTGTGAACTCAATTAACACATACATACATATATATATATATATATATATATGTATATATATAGTTTATAAGACATTTACAATTTGATCCTTTTAAAAGTAATTAATTCATTACAAGGATAAATGGCAATCATATGACATATTTATTTAGAACCAATAATCAAAACAATTCAATATTACACATAATCATTCACATTCGATAGGTTCAAAGATTCACTTAGGCATTATCGGCTTATCCTAACTATTATACTTGCTAGGATGGGCTACAATACTAGCTAGCTATATCCCACTGAACAAGGGCTACTCACTGCCAGGAACTAGCTCCCTACCGACTCAACCAAAGCTGATACAATGAGTCAAAGTGATACAAAATATATCAATCACACAGTCACTTACATTCAAAAGTGCCACTTATAATTTCACATATATGAAAACATTTAAATACACATGCTCGAACCATTTTATATATAAAATATACATTTAAAAAATATTTACATAATTATAAAATAATTTGCAAAACATGGAAGAGAATAAGAACCACTTACCTCTTAAATAATCCGAAATATGTGAGTTTAGCTTAAGTAATCCGAAACCGGTGGATCCTTGCCTATAACACAATCAAAATATCTTAATTCTATTCGAGTCTTATAAACCACGTAGGGCTTATGTGAAGTAACTATAAATTTTAGGGACCTTTTTGTAAATTTAAAACACTTTTAGGGACTGTTGGGACCATTAAAAAATCATTTGAGTCAAGATATAGTTTCAAAGCTTGAAAAGGACTTAACTAGTTTCAATCAAAAACATTTTGGGCTTAAGTAAAAACTCTAACAAACATAAGGGACTAATCTGTAATTATTAGAAAACACCGTCATCTTCATTGTTTCTGAACTGTCGCTGCTCAATCGTCTGTTCTCTTATCTTTCCTTTTGCCTTTATTTTGAAAATATGCTTTTCCTTTATTTTTAAAACTCTAAAAAGTATTTATAGAAAATTAGTTTCCCAATAATTTTTAATATACTCTTCAGATTAAATACATAGGAAATTAACCCATAAAAATATTAATCTTCCAGATAAATCTATTCTTAATTTTAAATTATTTGAAAAACAAAAAATACTTAAATAGAATATATTGCTAACCTATAGAAAATTACATAAATAAATCCTATCATTAAATCCACACGGTCTCTAATAATTTACAATAAATTAAAGTCTACAATAAAATAAATAATTATGAAAATTAATAATAAAAAAAGAAGAAGGAGCTTACTTTTTGTTCTATGGTGTTGAAAAAATCATCCTTTCATCTTCTCACGATTCTTCTCAAAATATGTCGTAATTTTTTCTAACTCTAAAATCCAATATTTATAGACAATTAAATCTTAAAATTTTTCCTACAATTTAGGCTAGTTTCCAAAATTAAAATGTATTACTATTCCACACTTATTTACCAACTAAAAGTCTAGTATTTGGAATCTTATAAATATTTATTTTAATTTTTTCTATTTTTATTTATTCAAAATTGCGGGTTTTACATTCTACCCCTTTAAAGGAAGTTTCGTTCTCGAAACTTTACACACCTTACATATCTCTCAATTTCCACCACAACAAACTCAAGAGTTATAAATCTCACTAACGAAAACCAGTCGTTACCAAGTGGATACATAATTTACTAAAATAGTATCCATCACAGCTTCATTACCTCCACCAACTTCTTAGTCATCCAGGAACAAGAAATCCCAACATCAACCACTTAATCTCAAAAAATTCAATATATCTAACACATACTCCCATACAATTCAAGCTTAAGACTATCTACAACATTTCATAACCTTAACTTTGATACCACTAAGTGTCACGCCCCAAAACTGGGATCGCAACACTTTGTACCCTCACCTTCCCACGAGGATACAAGGCTCACAACCTCAAAGCTCTAATCACTTGCCTTAGAGAAATTACAAACACCAACAAAAATATTATATAATGGGGTGAGCAAACACTTGCCCAATAAGTAGCTCGTACTCTCTTCCATCGGACCGAGTACGTTATTATATAATTAATTTCAAAAATCTATGAACTCAATCAACACACACACATACACACATATATATAGTTTATAAGACATTTGCAATTTGATCCTTTGAAAAGTGATTAATGGGGTACTAAATTTCATTATAAGGAAAAGTGGCAATCATTGACATATTTCTTTAGAATCAATAATTCAGAACAATTCAATATTACACATAGTCATTCACATTCGATAGGCTCAAAGATTCAGTTAGGCATTATCGATTACTCAAGATATCTTGTCATAACTATTATACCCGGTAGGATGGGCCACAACACTAGCCAGCTATATCCCGCTGGACAAGAGCCACTCATTAATAGGAATTAACTCCCTACTGACTCAATCAAAGCTGATACAATGAGGCAAAGTGATACAAAACACATTAATCACATAGTCATTTACATTCAAAAGTGCCACTTATAATTTTACATATATGAAAACATTTAAATACACATGCTCAAACCATTTTATATATAAAATATAGGTTTAGAAAATATTTACATAGCTATAAACTAATTTGCAAAACATGAAAGAGAATAAGAACCACTTACCTCTTAAATAATTCAAAATATGTGAGTCTAGCTTAAATAATCCGAAACCGGTGGATCCTAGATGCTTGTAACACAATCAAAATATCCTAATAAGGGCTATGTGAAGTAATTATAAACTTTAGGGTCCTTTTTATAAATTTAAAACACTTTTAGGGACTGTTAGGACCATTAAAAAATTGTTTGGGTCAAGATATTATTTTCAAAACTTGAAAAGGACTTAATTAGTTTAACTTAAAAACATTCTGGGATTAAGTAAAAATTCTAACAAACTTAAGGGACTAATCGGCAAGTATTAGAAAACACCGTCGTCTTCATCGTTTCTGAACTACCACTGCTGAATCGTCTGTTCTCTTTTCTTTCCTTTTGACTTTATTTTGAAAATATGCTTTTTCTTTATTTTAAAACTCCAAAAAGTATTTATAGAAAATTAGTTTCACTATAATTCTTAATATGCTCTAATTTTTTCAGATTAAATACATACGAAATTAACCCATAAAATATTAATATTGACCCACAAATCTATTCTTAATTTAAAATTATTTGAAAAACGAAAAATACTTAGCATAGAATAGAATATTATGCTAACCCATAAAAATTATGTAAATAAATCATATCATTAAATCCGCATGCTCCCTAATAATTTACGATAAATTAAAAACAAAAATAAAATAAATAATTACGAAATTAATAGTAATTAAAATAGAAGGAGGTTACTTTTTGTTCTATGGTGTTAGAAAAATTCTCTTCTCATCTTCTCACGATTCTCCTCAAGATATGTCGTAGTTTTTCTAACCTAAAATCTAATATGTATAGACAATTAAATCCTACAATTTAGGCTAGTTTCCAAAATTAAAACTTATTATTATTCCACACTTATTTCCCAACTAAAACTCTAATATTTGAAATTTTTTAAATATTTATTTATTTATTTATTTATTTATTTTTATTTACTCAAAATTGCGGGTTTTACACATAAAATATAGAAGAGAACTCAAATGTGGGAGTGCGTTGAAAGACTGCAAGTGAATTCAATGATCTTATAACTTGCGGACGTGATTTGACAATCAACTTTTTTGTTTGTGCTTATCTGGATAAATTTGAATATTGTAATGACTCTGCGAGGTTTTTTAAGGTTGAGTTCTTTAGCTACTATTATTTAGTTTAACAATATGTTGAGATCTACTTACCAGGATCACCCTGCTTTTGATGCTGCCAACTATTGTACCAATTTTCAACCACTCTATGGTTGCTTAAATGTCATAATCATTTTTGTTCATTTACCAGCCTAGTCAAATTTAGATGTTGAGTGAACATCATTTTTGTTCATTTACCAGCCTAGTCAAATTTAAATGTTGAGTGAACTTTATCTATCAAATGGAGAATTAAACTGAAAATAGAAATAGGTTTTAAAGGGCACTGATTTGAGTTGGGCATTTCAGCTAAAGAACTTGTTGGCATGAAAACATAATCAAATTTCAGGTTACATCCATATAAGCAAAAAGTCCAACCAAGGCTGTATTTGATGTTCTATGAAACTTCTATCTAGGCAAGTTAAAATACTTTTGGAATGAAGCTACAATTAGAAATCAATAAACAAACATTTAGGATGTCCGTAATTATTAAAATTACCACTAAGATTTAAAAATCATCTCCAGTTCTAGAACATGCTCTCATGACCAATATTCCATCCATTAATAATTGCTTCATTTAATTTAAAAAAGAAAAATGAATAATTTACAATACTGATTTACAGAAGAACAAGAATTAATTTTTATGAGCCTCTTATGTTATTAAATTTTGGTTCGCTACATACTACCCCAATAATTTCTTCAGTAATAAATAATTAAAATGCAGTCAAACAACTAAATTTTTGTTTCTTTTACAAACAAAAAGTTAAACAAACTGGCCACTTCCCGCTTCCAAGTTTAAATATTCAGTTAAAGTGACTTACACGGCAAAGTATCCAACAAAGAATCATTGGATTTATTTCATTCCTGCATAGGTGGTTTAGTGACCAGAACATTGAGATAACATCGAAAAAAATGAAAAAGATGACATATATAGAAAACATCTTAGTAGGTATCACACGAGTTAATGTTTGACCAGTTGTCAAGTACTCTGGTGCATCTATTCCCCTATTTCTAACATAGTGTCGTGGGATAGTAATAAAATACATCATCAAGAATTTAATGTACCTTAATATAATACGATACTTTCGGGTTAAAATTTCCTCATTTTGAATCATTAATACCCTATAATAGAAGTCCACATTGATCGGTTGAATAATAACATACTATGAAATATCAGATAGTAAATGGAAGCTCTGCTAGGACTTATCGGGAACCATAACTATAATTAATAGTGAAATTGAAGCTTCCAAATGCGTTTGAGAAGAAGAATTCTTAATGCAAGTGTTTGTAATTCGAACTTGAGTCCTTGTGTGCATCAAGGAAGAATTCCATCAATAAGTTCAATCAGAGTATGTGAATTACAAACACTCCTTCATTTAGAGCACAAAATCCCTGAAGTTCAGAGGAAAAAATAAATTACACTCTTCCATTTTAGTTACCTTTCACTATATGCATTAATTCCAAGAAGTCAAATATTTAGATAATAGTATCACAACATCAGCCTTCTAGTGTCTTTTAAGGTCTGGATTAAAAGCCTAGAGGCATTGATAACTAAAATTTTTAAAAACTTTTGGGGATTTCCCTCCAAATTATGGCATTTTGATAGTTTAAATTCCGAACTTTTAGTAAGTAATTGAAGATTTTAGTTAATTTCTTTTATATGTGTTTGTATTTTCGTTCTTGTTAAATATGATAAGTTTTTATTAAATTTCTAGTTTAATTATTTGCTCAATGGTGTTAATATAATGCAGGTCAAAATTAGAGGTTGGAAGCTAGAATGTACAAAGCTCAAGGGACCAAAGTGCAATAATAGAAGAAACGGAAGAATGCTGGAAAGAGAGTCCAAATCGTGATCTGGATTCCTCCAGATCACGATCTCGACTCAGGAGAATGCCCAAAATATATTAGAGTCGAGATCGCGATCTCGACTCATAGTGAAAATGTCTTAAATGTATTAGAGTAGAGATCGCGATCTCAAAATCCTAGATCGCGATCTTGACTCGCTGAGGGATACGTTATGAAGGTAATTTTGTAATCTTCTAGCAATCAACTCCTGATTTTTGCCTTGTATAATACTACACTATTTAATCTACTTAAAAGAAAATTGTAAGAGGTTAGTAGGATAGTTTTAGTTAGAAAATTAGGAGATTTAGGATAGATTCTCTTAAACTTGACCCTTAAGTTTCTTTTGAATGAGAAATCCACTTTAGCCATTTCATAAATCTACTTTTAATTTCTTTGCAAGTTTAAATTTTGATTAGATAGTTCTAGTGGGTTTTTCATTAGCTTCAAGTAGAAATAATTTTTACTTGCTTTCTAGTTTAATTTAGTGAAAATCTCTTTGCTTGCAATCTAGGTTTCTTAGAAGTATTAGGATTCTTGTTAATTTCTTGCTTTTTAGTTAAGAATTCTCAATTTCTTGCATTAATTTCTATACTAATTTTTAGTGGGCTTTCTTTATTATCATAAAAAATCCAAAAATATTTAGATTTTAATTTTAACTTGTTCCAATTTCTAGTGTAGAAATGGTTGCTTTTATTCTTCAAGATTCTTAATTGTAGTCTTTTTAATTGGGTAACTTGCTTGCTCTTAATTTTAGCTTTATTTCAGTCAATCTAGGGTAGAATTAAGTGCTTTTAGTTAATTACTTTTGTTAGAATTTAGTAGCTAGTTTCTTAATTTCGTAATTGCTTAGTTTTCATTACTTGTTTTAGTAGATAAATTAGCTTAATTTGGTCTTGTTTACTTGAGTTTAAATATGAACTTGATTCGTGTAGTTTCATATATCACTCATTGACTTTTGCTTAACTATACAAATACCCATATATCTCGGTATTTGCCTTCCAACAATCCTAGTGAAACGATCCCTACTTCCCTTTATTACTAGTTGACAACCGTATATTTGCGGGATGCCCCTAGTTAGTAGTAGGAGTTAGGTTGACGGTTTTATAAATATTTTAACTAGGTGTGTAAAGAGCATCAAGTTTTTGGTGCCGTTGCCTGGGATTGTCCTTGGTTTTTGGTAATATCAAGCGCTATGCGAGTCGTGTAGATTAAGCACTTTAGTTTAATTTAGTTGTTAATTTTGTTAATTTTTATGTTTGTTGGTTGTCTTGTAGAACTAACTTGACACTTCAATTGACTATTTGCTTTGGTTTTGTTGTGGTGCATGGTAAGAGGAGATCAATGGCCATTCATTTGCTTGGATAAGGAAAAGGAAAGAGAGCTAAGGAAAATCCAGAAGTTGAGATGGGTACAACAAGAGCAAGAAATGATTGAAATGGCAAATGCTAATGCCCATCAAAGGAATTTGAACATGAAAAACGAAGAAGAAGAGGTTGCTGAAAATAATGGGATACGTGGTGGGAATATGGGAATGGAAGGCCATTAAAGAAATATGCCTTGCCGAATTTTGATGGAGCAAACTCTAGCATAAGGGAAATGCACGGATGCTCGTGCAAGCTAACAACTTTGAAATTAAGCCCGCCTTAATCTAAATGCTCCAAACTCTTGCCATGTTCGGAGGTAACCCCAATGAAAATCCCTATATACACATCATGAACTTTGAAGAAGTTTTGAACACATTAAAGTTCAATAGAGTACACCCTACTTGTCTGTGAATGAACGTGTTTCCTTTCTCTCTCCGAGATAGGGCAAAGTCATGGTTACAATCCCACGCCCAAGGAACGTTTACTACTTTGAATCAACTTGTTCAAGAGTTCTTGACAAAGCATTTTCCACCAGCAAGAACCGCCAAATTGAGAAATGAAATCCCATCCTTTAAGCAAGACAGTGAAAGTTTAGGAAAAGCTAGAGAGCGGTTCAAGGGGTTGCTAAGGAAATGTCCTCATCACGCGATTCCTTTGTGGCTTCAAATCCATGTTTTCTATAATGGTTTGACTCAAGAGACCAAATCTATAGTGGATGCTTCCGTCGATGGGTCGGTATCTCATACAAGACTGTGGAGGAAGTTCAAGAGTTGCTCGATAGGATGGCATACAATCACTATTATCATGGACCGATGACCTCACCGGTGACTCAACACTATACTAATCAATCCAATGCCAATAGTGGAGTGTTGAATTTGAACATGCAAGATGCTCTTTTGGCACAATAAAGTATGCTCATGAGTATGATAAATAACATTGCAAAGGCGTTGGAGAACTTGGGGAAACCAAGTAATGTAAATGCCATGTCTTCTTCTCCAACCCAACCAAGCATGGTGTGATTTTTGTAGAGGTGGTCATGCAAATGGACAATGTGAGATGCCTTATGGGTTCAATGAGCAAGTCAATTATGTGTCTAATTAATCATCATTTCCAAGGAACCCATCCGAACCTTATAGGAACACATATAATCCTTCTTGGAGGAACCATCCTAATTTTTCATGGAGCAACACCAACAATCAATCCAATCCTCCTTACCAACCAAATCCCCTAACTCAAATGAGATTGATGTCCAACACACTCAAGCCTCAAGTTCCTCACCTAGACCTTATCAACCACCACATCAAAGAAATTTTCAACCCAACTCATATCAATCTTTTGCTAATCCTTCATTTCAAAACCAAAAACCAAGGCCTCGTTTTCAATGCACAAACTCTTCCCAACCTATGTATCATAACCAATATGCTCCAAGAGAGAATGTGGGAGAAGATGGTTGGAAAAAAGAAGCTGAATATTTGAGAAGAGAGTTGGATAGGAAAATTGAAGAACATAAGAAAGATTATGAGAATTTGAAGGCATCTATGAGGAATTTAGAGATTCAATTGGGGCAATTGGCGAGATTGAATAATGAGAGACCTTTAGGGGTGCTCCCGAGAGATACCATTCCAAACCCTAAGCAGCAATGCAAGAGTATCACCCTTAGGAGTGGTAAAGAATTGGAAGAAAGGATTGAGAGAAATTTGTTGAAAAGTAGAGAAAAAGAAAGAGTTGAGAATGAAGAGAAGAAAAAAGGAAAGCTTAGGAGTCTTCAAATGGGCAAGACAAAATGATGAATGAGTCTACTATGCCCACTTTGCAAAGCAATGAAGGCAAGGATCCGAAGAATCATGAGCCGAAACACGTCAATGTGCCCTTTCCTCAAAGGCTAAAGGATGAAGAAAAGGCAAAGAAGTTCAAGAAGTTTCTTGAGATTTTCAAAAAGCTTGAAATCAACATTCAATTCATGGAGGCACTTGAGAACATGCCCACCTATACTAAATTCATGAAACAAGTCCTCACTTCAAAAAGAAAATTACATGGGGTGAAATCTGATGCTTAATGGAGAATTGTAGTGCACTCTTTACAAAGAGGTTGCCATCAAAGCTCAAGGACCCCGGATCATTTTCCATACCTTATGAGATTGGGGGTTTACAATTTGGAAGAGCATTGTGTGACTTGGGAGCTTTAATATATCTCATACCTTTTGCGGTATTCAAGAAGTTAAATAGAGGACAATTGAAGCCAACAAGTATCTCATTGCAAAACCTTGCGGTATTCAAGAAGTTAAATGGAGGACAATTGAAGCCAACAAGTATCTCATTGAAGATGTGATTGTGAAAATTGACAAATTCTATCTTCCGGCCGATTTCATTGTGCTTGAAATGGAAGAGGATGTAGAGATGCCAATCATTCTTGGGAGACATTTCCTTGCTACCGGCCGTGCAGTTATTGATGTTCAAGAAGGGAAGTTAGAATTCTGGATAAATGATGAAATTGTTACATTTAATGTTTTTAGTTCATTAAAGCTTCCTTCAATTTTTGAAGATGTCATGAATATAAATGTAGTAGATGATCTAATTGATGATTGTTGCAGGGATGCAATGGAGACTTTTTCCATGGAGGAAGAGGTCTTAGAGTCAAATGCTCTAAATCAAGATGATGAAGAAAGGATGAAGAATTTGAATCAATTGGAGAATGATACCTTATTGCAAAAGGAAGATGAGGAGAATCAAGGAAAAGGTAAAGGGGGTCTCTGACTAACGAACCCCCCAAACGTTTGGAGCTTAAACCTCTTCCTACTCACTTAATGTATGCATATCTTGTTGAAAATAAGACAGACCCGGTGATTGTGAATGCATCTTTGACAAGTGAGCAACTTGAAAGATTGATTGTGGTGCTTAAAATGCATAAAGATACCATTGCTTGGTCCATTGATGATATTAAGGGGATTAGCCATTCCTTATGCATGCATAAAATATTATTGAATGATGGAAATAAACCGGTAAGGCAACCTCAAAGGAGATTGAATCCTACTTTAAAAGAGATTGTGACGAAGGAGGATCTCAAACTTTTGAAAACCGGTGTTATTTACCCTATTAGCTATAGCGAGTGGGTTATTCTCGCTCTAGTAATTCCAAAGAAGGGTGGTATTACCATAATCATAGGTGAAACCAATGAGCTCCTCCCCTCTAGATTGGTTACTGGTTGGCGAATGTGCATTGATTTTCGAAGGTTGAATGAGGCCACCCGAAAGGATCATTTTCCTTTACCTTTTATTGTACATCAAATGCTTGAGAGGTTAGCCTATTTTGCATTTTATTATTTTCCTTGATGGTTATTCCGGTTATCTCCAAATTGTCATTTGTCCGGAAGATCAAGACAAAACAACCTTTATATGCCCATTTTGTACCTTTGCATATAGGAGAATGCCTTTTGGGCTTTGCAATGCTCCAAACACATTTCAACGCTGTATGTTTGCCGTCTTTCTTGACATGGTTGAAAAGAGCATAGAGATCTTTATAGATGATTTTAGTGTATTTGGTGTCTCATTTGATGATTCTCCTGCAAAGTTGTCCAATGTACTGAAAAGGTGTGTAGAAACTATTTGGTTCTCAATTGGGAAAAGTGTCATTTCATGGTGACAGAAAGAATTATTTTGGGTCACAAAGTTTCATCAAAAGGGATAGAAGTTGATAGGGCAAAGGTGGAAGTGATTAAAAAGTTGCATCCTCTAATTAATGTTAAGGGGGTAAGAAGTTTCTTAGGTCATGCGGGCTTTTATATGCAACAAGATTCATTAGGAATTTTCCACATATCGCTAGACCTTTGTGCTTATTACTTCAAAAAGATTGTCCTTTTCATTTTGATGATTCTTGTTTGGAAGCATTCAATGAGTTAAAAGATAGTCTTGTGATTGTACCGGTCATTGTAGCACCAAATTGGTCTCTTCCAAAAAATTGTCATGTTATGTCTCTTATAAATAAGATGTAGCATGTCATTTACTATACAAGTAGGGCCTTAAATGATGCACAACTTAATTGTTCTACAATGGAGAAGGAACTACTTGCTATAGTTTTTGCATTAGATAAGTTTAGATCATACTTGATGGGATCAAAGGTAATTGTTCATACCGATCACTCTGCATTAAAGTATTTGTTTTCTAAACAAGATGCCAAGCCAAGGTAATTGAGATGGATACTTTTATTGCAGGAGTTTGATTGGGAGGTAATGGACAAGAAGGGTGTGGAAAACATGGTAACTGGTCATTTGTCAAGGATACACATGAAGCATCTAGACTTGTTAATCATGAAGAAAGAGCCATCAATGAAGAATTATCAATTGGGAAATTATTTGAGGTGAAGGAAGTGATTCCATGGTATGCGAACATTGTGAATTATTTTGTGGCAAGAATAGTACCAAAGATAATAAATGTCAATGGAAAGGGAAATTCTTCACGGAACTTAAACATTACTTTTGGGAAGAGCCATATTTGTTTTGAAGGTGCAATGATCAAGTCCTTCGGAGATGCGTCCCAGAATGTGAAATTACCGATGTGTTGAGACATTGTCATTCATCATCATCTTGGTTGGAGGGCACCATAAAGCTCAATGAACGGCTTTCAAGGTTCTTCAAAGTGGTTTGCATTGGCCAACTATGTTCAAGGATTCCCAAGAATTTGTGCTCAAGTGTGATGAATGTCAAAGGGTGGGTAATATTTCAAGAAAACATGAAATGCCCCTTCATGGCTTTATTGAGTTAGAGGTATTTGATGCATGGAGATAATTGATTTTATGGGACCTTTCTCAGTTTCATATTCCAACAAATACATTTTCATTGCGGTGGACTATGTGTCAAAGTGGGTTGAAGCAATCGCCACTCCAACCAATGAGGCCAAAGTGGTCACTGAATTCTTTCGAAAGAACATCTTATCTCGGTTTGGAGTGCCCCGGACTATCATTAGTGATAGGGGGCTCTCACTTAAAAAATTCACACTTTGAGGCCTTGATGACAAAGTATGGTGTGAAACACAAGGTTGCTTTAGCCTGTCATCCTCAAACATCAGGTCAAGTTGAGGTTTCAAACTGAGAATTGAAGAGGATCTTAGAGAAGATGGTAAATAATGCTAGGAATGATTGGACACTTAAGTTAGATGACACATTGTGGGCCTATCGGACGGCATTTAAAATCCCCTTAGGCATGTCTACATACCTATTGTGTATGGAAAAACATGTCACTTGCCAGTGGAACTTGAGCATAGAACATATTGGGCAATAAAGAACTTGAAGTGTATTTTGATTTGAAGGAAGTATATGAAAAGAGAATGCTTGATTTAAATGAGTTGGATGAATTTCGGAGGGAAGCATTTGAAAATTCCTTGATCTATAAGGAGAAAACTAAGGCATGGAATGACAAACTCATCCTAAGGAAGGAATTTAAAATTGGTGATTTGGTGCTACTTTATAATTCACGACTCAAGCTATTCCTGAGAAAACTCAAGTCCAGGTGGAGTGGCCCCTTTGAAGTGGTTCAAACTTTTGCTCATGGAGTGGTGGAAATAAAAGGGAAAGAAGGCTTTCAAGGTTAATGGTCATTGGCTCAAACCCTACTTTGGAGGAATCATTGAAGACGGACAAAAGATCATCCAATTTGTGCAAAAATGATGCCGTTCCATAATCAAGCTAGTGACTATAAAAGAGCGCTTCTTGGGAGGCTTTAGTTTAGTTATTATTGTGTTCTTTTTGGTGTGATTTTTCATTAGTTTGATTTTGATAAATTATTTTGAATTAGGTTAGTTAATTTTAGTTGAATCTAAGTTTTATTTAGTTGAATAAATGGTGCTAAAGAATGAGAAAAAATTGTCATCCTAATGTGTTAATTTTGTGCTTGTAGGTTGTGCATGGAAATGGAGAAAAGTGATGAAGAGTGGGCAAATTTTGGCCAAGTGTAAAAAATACACTTTGCAGAAGTTCAGCTTGAGATTGCGATCTCAAAATTTCAGATTGCAATCTCAAGCTCAAACTTTTGGAGGGCATAAATGTAATTTGGTCGATATCGCGATCTCAAAATTGAGATCGCGATATCAAACCCAAACTTCTACAAAGGCATTTTTTTCACCGAGTCTAGATTGTGATCTCAAAATCGATATCGCGATCTCAACTCCTTCAACTCAAAATCAAGATCGCGATCTCGACATTAGTCCAGATCACGATCTAGACATCCCAAATTGCGATCTAGACTCATAACGCATTTTAAATTCTTCTTTTTTTTCTTCTTTTCTCACAATTTTCTTCTATCTTTCTTTTTCTCAACCGAAAACCCCCTCCCCAATTCCTTAATATCTTTCATAAACTTCACTTAAAAACTATTTCAAACTAAATAATCACTACTAACTCCATCTAATTCTTTTTAGGAGAATCAAAGCAAGAACACTTTTGAGCGATTTCTTGGAGGATTTTGGTCATCACAAGACTTTTTGGAAATTCTCAATCCAAAATCGGGTAATATCTTTCTGCGAATTTGTGATTCCAAGTTCAATTGATTGAAGGTAATAGTTGGGTTTTGTTGATGAATTTGTGGTGAAATTTTTGATGGCCAATTGTTGAGCAATATTTTAGAAAAATTTTGACTTTAAATTGTTCAATTATTTGAATTGTTGGCTTGGTATTTGGATTGGTTTGAATTGTGTTGAGAAATTTTGAAAGCTTGTTGGAAATATGGTGAATTGATTGTGTTGGCTGTGATTCTTGGAATTTTTGGGAATTGTTTGAATTGTGATTGAATTGTACTGTTAAAATGACTAGGAGGGGTTTATGGTAGTGTCAAAAGAAGGGCTAGGATGCGAGGAAGAGGAGTGGGTAAGAGAAAAGCCGGAGAAGGCACTAGTGGGGAAGGAGGCATGGAACAACAGTTGGAGGGTGATGGATATGTAGAACTATAGTTCTCTAGTGATAGGGCTCTTCAGTTGTATAAGAACAATGAGAAACATGAGGTTATTAGAGAGTAGAATTTTGACCTTTCAATGCATTGAGGAGATTATGATGAAGCTAGAAAAGCGATTGAGGAGCAAATTAGGTCGAGGAATTGGAAGGGATTCAACACTCCAATTGACTCCGGAGCATCCCAGTTGGTGAAAAAGTTTTGCTGTAATCTGTGTGAGTTGGAGAATGGTATGGTGCAGGTACGAGGGGTGTTAGTGGACTTTAGTGCGGATTTAATTAATGCTTATTTTAACATAATCCCCGTATCATCCAGTCAATATTTGGCATTCTCAAATGACAAGGAGAAAGACATGAATGCAATTAAAGATGCGCCGCATCCCTAGACCTCATTTGCGATAAACAAGTTGATTGGGTTAGGAGTGCTTCCTCGAATATTGAGTTGAAATTTGCACGTCAGGGACTATCATTGCTAGAAAAATTATGGTTTTACTTTATAGCTGCCGAATTTGGGGGTCCAATGCCTTGAGTTATATTCAGAAGAATAAAGTACTCCTAGTTTATGCTATAATGATGGGGGTGGACGGGGATGCCGATGAATATTGGTAGCCTTGTCAGGCAGGGGTTCTTAGACAGTGGGAGGTCCGGGTGACCTATATTTTATGTCCCTAGCTTGATTCACCATTTGTGCACTTTGGTAGGTTACCCGATTGATCCTACTGAGCCAATGGCTTATTCAAGGGGAAGGATTAATCGGGAGTATGTTTACCGAATGTGAGAGAGTACGAAAAGCACCACCAACAAGAACACCCTACCCAACCATTGCTACCATCGCCTCAGAGTACTTCTTTGATTCCAATGCCCCCAGGTTATGTTTTAAATGCTCCGGTTAATGATGTAAGAGAGAAATTAATTGCAAGGGTATTGGACATACAGCAAGATAGTGATGCATAACAGTTTGACCCTGATTGGAGAAGCTCTTAAGACCACTTCATTACGTACATGGGTTTAGCCACCACCACCTCCGGCATGGCATTTTGGTCTACCTCGTGGATAACACTATACACCACCTACATTTTCAGCATATCAAGAAGGATCCAGTCAAGTAGGTGCAACTGGAGGGGATCAAGATGATGACCATGAAGAAGCCCAACCTAGTGATGTTGAGGAGGGTCAAAGGATATGGAATGAGAAGATTGATGCCACCAACTGCATTGTGCATTGATGACTTCCAACCCTAGCAATTGATGCCATTTGTGGAAGATGAACAATTTTATCTATTTTTCATTAGTTAGCACCTTGACATTTGACTTTTTTTTTATTTTAATTTATTTTCAGTCCTTTGATTTGGAGTAGTTTAATTTTCCTTTTTAGTAGATTGGCTAATGGCCTTAAGCTGACGCCAAGTACCAAGATATCTATTGTGATGCTTCATGGATTAAATCTTTCTGGGAATTCTTTGTTAGATACTTGGTGTAGCTTTGGTCATGTTTATTGCTTAATAAGAGTAGAATGGCTAAGGGCCCTAAGCTGATGCCATTTTTGTATTTGTTGACGAATTGAATTGGATGTTGATTTTTATGAGGCTTAATTGGTGAGATGCATGGCATGGTTTATTACTCTTAGCTCTTTTACTCAATTTTAACTTTTAGCTTTAAATTGTGTCGTAATTGAGTAGCTCTTATTATTGTTGGATTTGTCTTTGTGTTAGATTTTGGGTGAGCGGTAGGATGAGTGGTACTCATCATTTGAATAAATGACAAGTTTGGGGGTGTTTATTTTTTGTTTTGGGATCGGTTGTTTTGTGTAAGTTGATGTCACTTGATGTATAATGGATGGAAAATTGTTCACTTGAGTACTCAATGATGATGAATTGTTACGTACAATACTAAATGATTGAAGTATTTGATTGGGCTCATTTCATGGACTTAGGTGTGAGTGAGTAGTTCTTTTACAACATAAAGATTTTAAAAACTTAGAGTTACTATTTTTCAAAAAGAAGTGCTAAAAATTTAGGAAAATTTACTCAAAGTATTGTTTCTGATCAAACACTTATATTATTTTGTTAGATGAGTCAAATGAAATAGAAGGAATTTTGGGACATTTTGTGTGTTTGCATAGGTAATGTTCTTCTAATTTGTGAATAATTGATATTCGAGATTAATTTTCAGTACATTTCACTCATTTTCCTTGGTTTAGGACTTTCTTTAGTCAAAACAAAAATTTTAGGAATAAGGCGAGTACGGGATTCCGACATGTACAGGTGTTGTTTCTCCGAAATAAGCCATTAGAGTAGTAATAAGGCGAGTACGGGATTCCGACATGTATCCATGTTGTTTCTCCAAATTAAGCCATTAGGAATTGCATTTTAGTATACCAATAAGTTAAGGACTAAATGTTTGAAATATTTATCATTGAATTCTCATATTACTTATTCCTTGTTAGAGGTCCATTCCCAAAATGTGTGACATTTGCATTTAAGTTTATTCCTAAATGAACTTCTATTTGCATGATGCCTAGTCGGGATAATTAACTAACTTCATAATATTTGTGATTTGAAAAGCAATGATATTTTAATGAATAGAATTAAAACCTTTGGTAACTCTTTTTAAGAATACTAATTCTTGATGATGTGAAATCTTGTGTAGTAAATAAACGTGCGCTTCTTTGTAAAAAAAAAAATTGCAGTGTTGGATTGACTCATTTAAATATTTCACCTATCGTACAATATTAAAAGTTTCTTGAGAGATTTCTTAATTGTTCTAAGTACATCCACGATTCATCAAGTGTCTCGTCAAATTTTGGTGGTGTTTATGTGTTTATATGTTCAAATGTTAGAAGGTTTCTTTTAATTTTTGTTTTGTTCGAGACTAGCAAAACACTAAGTTTGAGGGTGTGATAACTCTAGTAAACTAGAGTTATTCTCCTCCAAATTATGACATTTTGATAGTTTAAATCCTGAACTTTTGGTAAGTAATTGAAGATTTTAGTTAATTTCTTTTATATGTGTTTGTATTTTCATTCTTGTTAAATATGATAAGTTTTTATTAAATTTCTAGCTTAATTTATTGCTTAATGGTGTTAATATTATGTAGGTCAAAATTAGAGGTTGGAAGCTGTAATGAACAAAGCTCAAGGGACCAAAGTGCAATAATGAAAGAAATGGAAGAATGCTGGCAAGAGAGTCCAGATTGCGATATCGACTCGGGAGAATGCTCTAAATATATTAGAGTCAAGATTGCGATCTCAAAATCTCATATCACAATCTCGACTTGGGAAAATGTCTTAAATGTATTAGAGTCGAGCTCGCGATCACAAAATCCCAGATCGCGATGTCGACTTGCTGAGGGATAAGTTGTGACGGCAATTTTGTAATCTTCTAGCAATTAATTTCTTGCTTTTTGCCTTGTATAATACTACACTGCAATTTAAGCTACTTAAAAGAAAATTGTAAGAGGTAAGTAGGATAGTTTTAGTTAGAAAATTAGGAGATTTTAGGATAGATTGGAAAAACTTGACCCTTAAGTTTCTTTTGAATGAGAAATCCTCTTTAGCCATTTCATAGATCTACTTTTAATTTCTTTGCAAATTTAAATTTTAATGAGATAGTTCTAGTGGGTTTTTTATTAGTTTCAAGTAGATATAATTTTTACTTGCTTTCTAGTTTAATTTAGTGAAAATCTCTTTGCTTGCAATCTAGGGTTTCTTAGAAGAATTAAGATTCTTGTTAATTTCTTGCTTTTTAGTTAAGAATTCTCAATTTCTTGCATTAATTTCTAGTTAATTTTTAGTGGGCTTTCTTTATTTTCATCTAAAATCCAAAAATATTTAGATTTCAATTTTATCTTGTTCCAATTTCTAGCGTAGAAATTGTTGCTTTTATTCTTCAAGGTTCTTAATTATTGTCTTTTTCATTGGGTAACTTGCTTTTGCTCTTAATTTTAGCTTTATCTCGATCAATCTAGGGTAGAATTAAGTGCTTTTAGTTAATTACTTTTGTTAAAATTCAGTAGCTAGTCTCTTAATTTCGTAATTGCTTGGTTTCCATTACTTGTTTTAGTAGATAAATTAGTTTAATTTGGTCTTGTTTACTTGAGTTTAAATATGAACTTGATTCCTGTAGTTTCATATCTCACCCATTGATTTTTGCTTTACTATACAAATACCCATATATCTCGATATTTGCTTCCAACAATCCTAGTGGGAACGATCTCTACTTTCCTTTACTACTAGTTGACAATAATATACTTACGGGATGCCACCTAGTTAGTAATAGGAGTTAGGTGTTTTATAAATATTTAAACTAGGTGTGTAAAGAGCATCCATAATTTATTTACTATGAACCCTAATTTGATGTTTTGTTACCCTAATTTTATGTGTTTTGTGTGTGATTTAGGGTTATTAGGTTTAAAATAGGTTTTGTGTATTTGTAGTAATTTTTAGTGTTAAATTTGTGTTAGTAATGCTTGTTTGTTTGTGTTGTGATGGAAAGGATAATTTTGGAAGTTCAAGCGTGGAGATCTACAATTCTGAAAAAAAAAAAAATAAGGAAAGCCAGGCTCATTTGAGCCTAGCCAAATTCACTTTGGCAGTGGAATTCCTTGCTACAACAAGGATTTTACAAGCAGCAGCAAAGAAGTTAACAAAGCATGCGAAGGAATCCCCCAAGTTATAAACGTGGGCCACAGTAGGATTGCAAGAAGAAAAAAAAAGGAATTCGAAGGCAGCAAAACAATTCAACATGGCATGGAATTCAACGTGCAATAAAAGATAGAGTCAAACGTGGGGCCGCAAGTTGATTATAAAAAGGAAACCCACATATTTCTATAAATAGTTCTTTTTATCCTCATTAGGTCAGAGAGTTAGAGAATTAGGTTTTAGGTATTTTTGAGAGTAGCCGCTGGGTTTCTCTCTGGACAATTTTATACTTATCATATTAATTTCTTTAAAAGAGCAATTTTCAAATTTCAATTTGAAGAATTTGTTCAAGGATTATCTATTACAATTACACATTTTGGATTCATGGATTCTCTAGAGAATCTGTGAACAATCTTCTAAGGGTTTGAGTACGGTTAAGAATTTATTAGTTAATTATTTTCACTTTAATTTTGCCATTTAATTATTTAATTGCTTTTTGCCTAGTTTAGTTAATTTTAATTTATGATTAATTCTCAGTTTAATTTCGTTATTTATTTTAATTTGCTTTCGTTAGATTTTCAATTAATTTTAGTTAGGATTTCTATCAATTAATTATTTCGTAGTTAAATTAGTTATTTCGTCGTTTAATTCATGCAAATTTATTTTTCTTAATTTTATAAGGTTATTTCGTTATTTTATTTTATTTTTATAAAAAAAATCCAAAAACAATTCCTTTCAATTTGTGATTGTCTAAATAATAATCGATACTGAGTATTCAATAATTGACCCAATTTGATCCTCGTGAGAACGATCCTTATTCCGGCAACCATTCTATATACTACTACATGACCTGTGCACTTGCGGAGATGTGTGTTAGTACATAATTAATTTTGAAATTAGAATTTGACACGTATCAAGTTTTTGGCGCCGTTGCCGGGGATCTATTATCTAGGCAATATTGAGCTGCTTAGTATTAATACTAATTTAAATTTTTTTTTTCTATTTAATTTCTTCTCACCCTCTTTATGTTTTTTTGGCAACTAACATGCAAGAAATGTATTGGAGTGAATCATGCCGAGAATATTATCATTCTTATGATTATGGAGGCATGACTAATGAGCATGTAGATTGTTATTCACCCTATTCCTTAGACTATGATATGGGATGGTAAAACCATCCAAATTCTTGTTATTGGCGTTATCAAGATCAAACTTGTCATTATCCACTGCCTACTGAAAGAAGAGATGAGGCACGATTAAACGAAATGATGAATAACTTCATGGAGAATCAAGCTAAATTCGTGAAGAATATAGTAGCCTATTGTGCTGAAATCATGAGTATAAAATATTTGGGGGGTGAAGCTCAAGGAGCCCCCCCAATGGAAATTCCAACCCAACTTGAACATCAAGGCTCACCAACTTATGAAGAAAAGAAGAATGCACGATTGGAGATGATGATCGTCATGGAGCAAACTGGTAGAAGTCTTCAACGGATTCAAGCTCAATTTGACATGTTCGCACAAATGTTGGTAGGTGAAACTCAAAATGCTCCTATGAACCACCCAAATCCTAAAGAATTGTATGGTAATGATGGAGCGAATGATCAATTTTTAAATCAAGAATCACCAATGCCAATAGAACAATATATGTTTGGGAGTAATGACCAACATGGAGAGCAAAAGGAGTCAATGGGTTGTGAAATCACTCAAACTGAATGTAATGGGTCTCGTGGACTTGAATTCTAAATAATCGGACCATTCGAGACTTGTTTAGAAGTGGCACCAACCTATCACTTGAATGAGTATAAGATTACCCAATTAATCAATAAAAAGGTGTCATTTGGAATGCAACATTTGTAGAAAAAGAATCAGTTAAAGGCATGGATAATGATGAATACATCCTAGAGGGAGCTGGGGTTATGTTTTCTTATGCCTGAGATCCCTTGGTCCTTGGATGGCCGGATCTGGAATTCAACGGAGCAAATTTACAAAGGACTTTAACATTCTTGGGAAGCCTCATTGGCTTTACTAGGGAAGTTTTCTATTTTCTTTCCCTTTTTCTATTTCTTTTTCTTCATGTTTCGTTCTTTTCCTTTTTGTTCATTTTATGTGTAATGATATTTGTGTTTGTTTTTTTTTTCTTCTCCTACTTTTCTGAAAACATTGGAGATAATGTTTCACTCAAGTTGGGGGGAGCATTTTATGCTAAAGTGTGTATGTTTTCGTCCTCTGGGTTATTTTAGGTGTTTTGTGTTATGTGTTTGTTTGTTTGTTAATGTGCGTCTTAGGAGTTCTATACTTAATTGACTATTTTCTATTTTTTGTTTGTTAAAGTGTGTCTTAGGAGAATTTCTATACTTACATTGGCTCTTTTCTGTATCAATAATTTTAGAATTTTTTTTTCTTGAATCCACATGTGTATAGGAAATTTTGTTCTTTAACCCCATTGATTGATGGGATGTGATATCACTTTTATATGAAAATGTTTGGCAGTTTCGTTAATTTTTACATGAGTGATATCCTTGACCACTTATTGCAACTTAGATTTAACTTGTGACACATTTGTCGGGGTCATTCCATATTTGCGAAGTATGAATGAAATTTGGATTAAAGAAATGATTCAGGTAATTTGTTTGGAACGTTTGAGCCTAAAAAGCCTACCCTATTTTTGATTATCCCTAGTGTCCAATCTTGAGCTTATAAGCCTATTCTTTGTTGGTAACCACATTATTTAGCCGTTTTATCCTTTTACTTTGTTTTCTCATCTTTCTACCCATTACCTTAGTTAGTGTTGACGACATCAATACTATTATATTATTTTTGGTGGAAGGTTGAGATATGTTGCTTATTGGAACTGGAAATTAAAGAGCTAATATTTTGATTAGTGAAGTCCCTGTTTGTTATAAAGTTTTGTGAATGTTAGTCGGTATTGTTATTATTGTGGTTATAAAAAAAATGTGAAAGTGAAAAAAAAAAGAGTTTGATGAAAAAAAAGAAGAAGAAAAAAGTGTATTTAACTTCAAGTATTGTTCTGTTGTGTGAATAAGAGGGCATGTTGTAGCCTTCTATGTTTTTGGTTAAATAATAATGTGGTTCGGACATGTATTTGGGGATTCGGTTCGATGTCGGTGATGTAACTAAGATGATTTGAGTTATTTTACCTAAATTTATCCTATCCTTGTCCTTTAGCCTACATTACAAGCCAATAAAGTCCTATTTGATCTTTAGTATGAGTTAATTTGTATTAGTGATTATGGAATGGAAACATTCTTTTGAATGTCTGACTCCATTGTCACTTGTTAAACAGTGGTTAATATAAGTCTTGTCAAGATGGGTTAAGGAGTGATTCTGCTTTCCATACTTTTTCTTTGTGAGTGGAGTTGGTTACATTGTCATAATGAATGTGGGATTATAGATCAAATTTTCTTATGTGTGTGTGGAATTCAATTGAATTTTTCGTTAAATTTTTTTTATTATTGATACATGGGAAGAGTTAATTTTGTGTGGATTTTCTTTTTGTTAATGGTCGTGTTATTGTGTTAGTCATTTCCTTTTGTTTTTGCCCGGGACGTGCAAAATGTTAATTTGGGGAGAGTTGATAACTCTAAAAAATTGGAGATAATTTACTTACTATGAACCCTAATTTCATATTTTGTAACCCTAATTTTATTTGTTTTGTGTGTGATTTAGGGTTATTAGGTTAAAATTAGGTTTTGTGTGTTTTAATGTGTTTTAGTAATTTTAGTGTTAAATTTGTGTAATAATTGTGTTAGTAATGTTTGTTTGTTTGTGTTGTATTGGAAATGATAATTTTGGAAGTTCAAGAGTACAAATTTACAATTCTGAAAAAAAAATAAATAAATAAGGAAAGCAAGGCTCGTTTGAGCCTGTACCAAATTCACTTTGGTAGTGGAATTCCTTGCTGCAGCAAGGATTTTACAAGCTACAGCAAAGGAGTTAACAAAGCATGCAAAGGAATCCCCCAAGTTATAAACGTAGGCCGCTGTAGGATTACAAGAAAAAAAAGGGAATTCGAAGGCAGCAAAGCAATTCAACATGGCATGGAATTCAACGTGCAATAAAAGAAAGAGTCAAACGTGGGGCCGCAAGTTGATTATTAAAAGGAAACCCCCATATTTATATAAATAGTTCTTTTTTCCCTCATTAGGTCAGAGAGTTAGAGAATTAGGTTTGGGGTATTTTTGAGAGTAGCCACTAGGAGTTCTCTCTGGACAATTTTATACTTATCATATTAATTTCTTTAGCAATTTTCAAATTTCGATTTGAAGAATTTGTTCAAGGATTTATTACAATTCGTGATTTTGGATTCGTAGATTCTCTGGAGAATCTGTGACAATCTTCGGAGGGTTTGAGTACGCTTCAGAATTTATTAGTTAATTATTTTTACTATATTAATTTTGCTATTTAATTATTTAATTGCTTTTTGCCTAGTTTAATTAATTTTAATTTTGGATTAATTCTTAGTTTAATTTCGTTATTTATTTTAATTTGCTTTCGTTAGATTTTCAATTAATTTTAGTTAGGATTTCTATCAATTAATTATTTCATAGTTAAATTATTTATTTCGTAGTTTAATTCATGCAAATTTATGTTTATAAAAAAAATCCAAAACAATTCCTTTCAATTTGTGATTGTCTAAATAGTAATCTATACTGAGTATTCGGTAATTGACAAATTTGAACCTCATGGGAACTATCCTTATTACCTATATACTACTACGTGACCCGTGCACTTGCGGAGACATGTGTTAGTGCATAGTTAATTTTGCAATTAGGTTTGACATGTATCAGGCATCTTTAGGTGTTCTCAGTGGAATTTTTGCTTCTCTCCATGCATTTGAAATCTTTTGTACCTTTATTTCTTTTAATCAAAATTCACACTCATTTGATAATGGTGTGTGAACAATAAGATTCAGTAAGATGCATAGCATATTATTTACTTGTTACGAATGATACTTTATACCAGTAGTTCATGAAAATCTCAAAATCTCAAATTCAGATCTTTAATGAACATTCAAATAAGCTTACCAGTAAGCTTGGGCATTCTTTGATGAAACAACTTGCTTACTGAGTCCTTCTGGAAACAAATGGGAATAGACAAAAGACTAAATACAATAAAAATGGCCTTGGAAACTCGTTTTTCCATGACTTGACGTCTGAAAAGATTTGCTAAGCTGTTATTCAGATAGCTTATTCAATTTTGAATGAAGTGTTTGCTCATATTTCTACAATATAAAATAGACATGTGCAGAAGTTAATGTCAAAAATGACTGAAAAATGTGAATAATTGTAGTTGTTAAATACAAATAATATAGAAAGCCCCTAACCCCCAGGGCAACAAAATACAATAAAAGAAAGTAAAAACCAAAATAAGGATTTGAAATCTAAGAATAGAGAGTTTCAGTAAGGGAAGGTTTAAAGATTTAAGTTAAAAGAAAGAACCAAAAAAAAAAAGGAAAGGTTGACAGGATGCACATTATTGTTAAACTATTTTTCTAAAAGTCAAAATCAATGTGAAAATTTACCTTTAAACCAGTTGCAAAAACTTAATAAGAATTACCAAAAATTAGTATATATGCTTTAAAAAAAAAAACAAAATCCAACTCCAAAAATCAAGCCCCTGGAAAAATAATCTCAAAATCCAACTCCTAGAATTAGCTACAAAAACTTAATAAAAATCACACAAAATCATTGCATATGCTTTGTAAAAAATTCCTCAAAAATCAGCCCCAAATTAAGCAAAAATACCTGTCTCTCATAAAAATCTAGATGTGTATAAGAGAAAAAATCAACCCCTGGTATGTAAAAATATTTCCATCTTAAGGCCCAACAAAAAGTAAAAGTAACCCAAGTTACGAAAATAAAAAAGGAGTTTATCCCATTAACGAAAAATAAAAATAAAAATTGAAGATCTGATTTATGAAAGAAATTAAAAACTATAAAAAACTTGTTTACCTCTAATGGCAAACACATTTTGTATACATTCAAGCAATCTAAAGCCAAAAAACACACAAAAAATGAAAATTAAAAAGTAAAGAAAAGATAAATTTTACCTCTATGGCTGAAGAAGAAGTGCAAATAAATTTAGAAGAATAAATTTTACCTTTTCATCGGCATCGTTGAATATGTGTATATATAACATGTGAATTATTTTTAAAATTTGAGATTTTTTGAACTTAAAAGGATAAGAGAGGTCTAATCTGGATAGATTGGAATGGTTTGAAAATGAAGGAGAAAGATTGAGAATCCTAGTTGAATTTGAAAAGAGGGAGAGAGTGTGAGGGATTAGGAGATGAATTTTAACAGATATTAGAAGGGGGCAAAATGATATTTTAGGAGAGAATCAATTATGATGGAAAAAAGATAAATTCATCCTAAGTTAAAGCTGTTGAATTTTGGATAGGCGTCAGATGGTTAGAAAAGAAGAAAGAAGGGATGGGAGGGCGGTGGAGAAAATTAGGGAAGGGTTTTAGAAAGCGAGTAAAAGGAACATTCCAGTAAAATTGTAACAAATAGGAAAGAGGTTGTTCTAGTAAAATTGTAACAGACTGGAAAGATGTGATAAAATAGATAAGTATAAAGTGTCAATTTTATTATATTTATATATAATTATATAGTTCATTTAGTACTAAAGGATCTATGATATAGCACTATGGCCCGATTTATTTTAAAATTTTCCCTGTTACAGATTTTTTTTTTTTGGTAACCTCTAGTGCACAATTTTAGGTTTGTGTCACGGGCTCACTCTTTCTAGTATTCCCAACTTGTGCGGCACTTAAGTTTTTTTATCCTAAGTTAGCATTTCTTACACTCACAACAAGAGAAGAGAGAAAAGAGAACTCTATGTATTGAATTCTCAAACATGCGAGGTATGTTACAAATAAGGAGGTTGGCCCCTTTTTATACTTACAAGAGAGTATTCTAGAACTTACCACATTAATTACAAATCTCTCTTAGATACAAGATTCTAGAGAATTCTATACATAAAATATTCCTTCTAGAATATTCTAGGGAATCTAAGGGCATTCTAGGAAATTCCAGAAGGCTTTAGAATGTTCCATAATCTTCTGAAGAAGAGTCTGGACGCTCCTTTGGGCGAGCCTTTTTGTCTGAACGAGCTGACCGTGTCATTCTCCCCTACCTATTCTAGCAGCGTCCTCGTTGACATTGGCAGTATGGAATGCATCAATCTTTTTCTTGAACTGTCACAGTGCCTCGGCCGGCTCTCAACTGTCCTTGCTTTTTGGTAGACCTTTCCATCGTACTTTGTACTCGATCCTAGGATTGCAATACCTTTTCCGTACCTCTCGTACCTTCAATATGCAGTCTTTGCTGCCATAGGTGCTCGCTGTGATAGTCCGCAATTAGGATCTTCCTCGTTCCCATGGGAGGGCTTCAATAAGCTCACAAAGAACATTGGACAAAGTTTTAGCTTCAGAGGGAGTTCCACCTTGTATGCCACCTTTCACCTATTCTACCCATTTTAGTACATTGAACGGTCCCTCATACCTTAAAAGTAGTCCCATGTGCACCTTCCGGTATCTAAGTATGGAGTGCATCTTGACTAGCACAAGGTTGCCTTCCTCGAACTCAATGATCCATTTCTTCTCATCAGCCCACTTCTTCATCTTCTTAGCTGCCTTGTGTAAGGACGCCCTTGCCAAATCTGCCTCCTTTTGCTATGTTTTGGCAAGTTCATATGTTGCAAGGCTACTGCCTCTTTGTCCCACCACGACGGTCGTGGGAGTAAGTGGTTGTTGTCCCATCACTATCTCAAAGGGATTCTTCCCTGTCGACTCGTTTACCTGCAAGTTAAATGAGAACTGGGCAACATCAAGTAACTTTGCCCAATTTTGTTGGGTTGAGTTCACATAATGCCTCAAGTATAGCTCTAGTAGCGCATTTGCTCGCTTTGTTTGTCCATCAGTTTAAGGATATGAACTTATTGACATGTTAAGTTCCGAAACCAACAACTCAATTACAACTTTGTCTAGAACTTCCCAGTGAATTGGGGATCTCGATCGCTCATAATTATTCGTGGCACTCTCCAATACTTCACAATATGCTTCATGAATAACTTGGAGACTTCCTCAGCTGGACAGTCCTTGGAAGCGGCCATGAAGGTTCCATACTTTGAGAACCTATCTACCACCACCATGATGGTTTGGCATCCCTCGGATTTTGGCAGACCAACTATGAAGTGCATTGAGACGCTTTCCCATGGTCTTTCTGGAATGGGCAAAGGCTCTAATAAACCCGCCGTTTTTGACTGCTCGACCTTGTCTTGTTGACACACCAAGTAAGTTCAAACATAAGTCTCCACGTCGTCTCTCATCCGAGGCCAATAGTATCTTTCCTACAATAGCATTAAGGTATGGTACATTCCTGGGTACCCAACCCAATTCAAATTATGGCACTCCTTCATTAATTCCCGCCTCAAGTTCCCATGATGCGGCACGTGGATGTGTTGCCCTTTTGTGTAGAGTAGCGATCTTCTTCCTCAGCCCAAAACCTTCGAGTTTTTCCCTCTCTGGCATTCTCAAGAAGGCTCCTAGAAGCTGCTTTATGCTTCAATCCCTCCGTGATCATGTCAAGTAACAGGTTCTCAAGTTGGCTAATAGCAGCAAGCATCGCCTTCCTACTCAGGGCGTCAGCAATAGAGTTGACTCTTCTAGGCTTGTACTCCAGTATATATTCGAACTCTGCCAAGAAATCTTGCTACCTAACCTTCTTGGGAGAGAGCTTCTTTTGGGACTGGAAGTAACTTGTGGCGACATTATCCGTCCGTACTGTGAAACGGGACCCCAATAAGTAGTGCCTCCATGTCCTTAGGCAATGAACCACTACCGTCATCTCTTTTTCCTGCCCCGTATATTGATGTTCAGTCTCGTTAAACTTTCTTGACTCATAGGCAGGTAGATGTCCTTCTTGCTTAAATACCCCGCTAATAGCAAAGTCGGATGTGTTCGTTTCCACCTCGAAGGCCTTTGAGTAGTCTGGCAAGGTGGAGTATCGGCTCCTGGGTCATGGCTTCTTTTAGTTTTCTAAAAGCTTCTTGGCACTCATTATCCCATTTCCATGCCTTCCCTTTCTTTAGCAGCTCCTTGAGAGGTGTGGTGATATGGGAGTAGCCTCGCACAAACTTTCGATAGTAGTTTGTTAACCCAAGGAATGACCGTAGTTCCACCACCTTGGTAAGGGGTTCCCACTCCACAATAGCTCAAATCTTCGACTCATCCATCCAAATCTGGCCTCCCCCTACAATGTGACCAAGGAACGGCACCTCCTATTGTGTGAACACGCACTTCTCTTTCTTCACGAAGAGTTGGTTCTCCTTAAGTACCTTGAACACCTCCCTCAAGTGTTGGATGTGCTCCTCTAATATGCGACTATAGACTACAATATCGTCAAGGTACTTGATTGCTTGATCTAGGTAGAGTTCAACTTTAAAAACAATCAAGCAATAATTAACCTCACAAAATCAGTATACTCTACTTTACTTCAGCAAGTATACTACTTGGAGTTGATAGTAGTATAGGATGAGTGTGTATCGGTCCCACGAAGATTGTTTGGCAAGCAATTACCAAGATTTACGGGTCTTTGTATAGTTAAGAAAATTCAAACAATAGGAGATGAAACTACACTACTCAAAGCCATAATTAAACTCAAACAATTAAAACCTAAATTAAGCTAAATTATCTAATAAAACAAGTAAATGGAACTAAGCAATTACAAAATTGAGAAACTAGCTACTATATCCTAATAAAAGAAAATAAATAAAAGCACTTAACTCTACACTAAATTAACTAGAATAAGACTAAAATTAAAAGAAAGTAATTAACCAAATTAAAAAGACTACATAAAAGAAGTTTTGAAGGCTAGAAGCAACCATTTCTAAACTAGAATTTGGAAAGAGTTAAAATTGAAATCTAAATATTTTTGGATTTTTTATAATAATAAAGAAATCCCACTAAAAATTAACTAGAAATAAATGCAAGGAATTGAGAAATCTGAACTAAAAAGCAATAAATCAAGAAGAACCCTAAATTCTCTATGAAACCCTAGAATGAAAGCAAATAGATTCTCACTAATTTAAACTAGAAAGCAAGTAAAAATTATATCTACTTGAAGTTAATGATTAACCCACTACAACTATCTAATCAAAATTTAAACTTGCAAGGAAATTAAAACTAGATACAAAGGATGATTAAAGAGAACTTTTCATTAATTGGAAACTTGAAAGTTAAGCTATTCTAATTTACCCTAAAAATTACTAACTACCTACTTACTCTATTTTTACTTACTTCTATTACAACTTTAAAGTAGCTTAAACAGTGGAGTATTACACAAGGCAAAATCAGAAATTAGTTGCTAGAATATTACAAAATTGCCCTTAAAACTTAAACTATTGGCGAGTCCATATCGTGATATGGAATTTGAGATCGCGATATGGACTTCGCTAAATCACTTAAGTCATTTTCCCAATTCCAAATCGTGATCTGGACTCTCCTCCCAACAAGCTTTCATTTCTTCTATAATTGCAATTTGGTCCTTGAGATTAGTTCATTCCAGCTTCCAACCTCTAATTTAGACCTGCGTAATATTAACCAATTAAATAATTAATTTAGTTAAAATTTTAATAAAAACTTATCATATTTAACAAGAACAAAAATATAAACACATATGAAAAAAATTAACTAAAACTTTCAATTAATTACCCAAAGTTCAGAATTTAAACTATCAAAATGCCATAATTTAGAGTAAAATAACTCTAGTTTACTAGAGTTATCAGTACACTATAACAAATTTATCGAGAAACTCTCGGAGGACCTTGTTCATCAACATGCAAAAGGTTGCTGGGGCATTGGTCAAGTCGAAAGGCATGATGAGGAACTCATATGTGCCGTATCGAGTCACGCACACCGTCTTGTGCTCATCACCTTCTTAAATGTGTTCCTGCCAGTACCCCGACCTAAGGTCCAACTTGGAAAACCATCGCGCACCTCCAAACTGGTCGAACAAGTCGACACAATCAAGGGTATGGGATACTTGTTCTTCACTGTCAATTTATTCAAAGCCTTGTAGTCCACGCACATCCTTAAGGACCTGTCATGTTTCTTCTAGAACAGTATCGGGCACCAAATGGAGACTTTGAGGGTTTGATGTGACCAGCATCTAGCAAATCCTTCAACTGCTTCCCCAACTCTGTGAGCCCAGGTGGGGACATGCGATAGGGGACCATCATAGACGGCTTGGTGCCAGGGACCAACTCAATCTCATGGTCTACTTCTCTCTTAAGAGGCAATTCTTTCGGAAGCTCGGCAGGCATAACATTCTTGAACTCCTCCAGTATCACAGCAACCGCCTCAGATACTTCTCCTTGAGTGTCCCCGTCATCCACCTTTAGTGTCACAAGGAAGGTTGACTCTCCTCGTTTCAATCCCTTGCATAGTTGAATGGCAGATAAGGTCTTGTGATCCCTATTCGACTCCCTCCTCAAAGGAACCACACAATGGCATTGAGGATCCAAGATGTCCATAGGCAATCGGCAAAGGGGAAAAGCATGGCATCAATACGATCAAGGAATTCAAGTCCTATCACAACGTCATAATCATCAAGTGGGATTATCTCAAGTGAAGTCTTTCCCTTCCACTACCCAATGGCTATGTCCACATTGCTTGCCACTCCATGGACTGGGACCTCCTTCGTGTTAACTATCTTCAAGGTGCCAACACTTTTTCCCACTTGAAGGTTGAATCTCTTGGCTGCCTCAATAGAGATGAAGAAGTCGAGAGCTCATGTGTCCACATCGGCAAACATCAAGCCTCTCTTCTTTTGTGACTTCTTCACCTTGAAGCTATTTAGGATCCGCAATGAACCCAATTACTTTTCTTCCGCTTTCTCCTCCCCATGGCCATGGCTGTTAACTTTGCTTTCACGGAATATTCCGGGGTCATGTGTGGACCATCGCAGAAAAAGCACTTCAATGGTTGTTTGCCCTTGTCCTTTGCTGTGAAAACCTTCCTTTCGTTCTTGGAAGGGGATTTTTCCTTTGCTTCCCCACCAAATTATTTGTCATACTCCTTAGCAATTTCCTAGCCTTTTGGTTTGGAAAAACTAGGCTTCTTCTTTGGTGGGGCTGGTTTTTCTCGTGGCTTGAACTCCATGAGGGACTCAGCCACCGACATCGCTCTGAAAAGATCGTCAATGTTCCTTCTTTCCAACCCCGGTCGTGCCCACAATTTGAGTCCATCCATGAAGTGGAAAAAGGCATCCTCCTCGCTCATGCTTGAGAATTGCAGCATCAATTGGGAGAATTCCCTCACGTACGCCCTCACTTCATCCTTCATCTCGAGTCGACAAAGTTTAGCACAAGTATCCATCTACGCATACTAAGGATAGAAGTAGCTTCAGAACTCGTCCACAAACTGGTCCTAAGTAGTGATGGCGGTGCCACTGCAGTTGCCACCACAACAAAGCATAATCTATCAAGTATGACAAGGAAAGACTTATCTTTTGCTCGTTTATATAGTCACATCCAACATTCTGGAAGTACTTTTCTATGGACCATAGGAAGTTGTCCACTGCCTTGGCCTCCCTATGTCCATTGAACTCTTTGGGCTTTGGAGAGTTTGATCGAGATATGGGCTGTAGCATCATCATCCCACCAACAACAGCTCATCTCAAGGCAATCAATTCTGCCTTGAGTGCCTCGAATTCCTCTTGCATGGTAGCGGTTTGGTCTACTCAGCATACATGGCCGCAATATATTCTTTGATGGACACCAACTCTGTCTCTAGATTTTCAGACCTCTGGGCTAAACCATCCACTGCAGCATTCAGGACACCCTGCATTTCTCCCCTAAGGTCGTCCTCTCTGGACTCGGCCTCGTCAATGTGTACGACTGCATCCTCGACAGCGTCGTGGGTTTCTGCCATGCCCAACTTGTATTTCTCCACACGAGCAATGGCAGCTGCCACAGTAGGGGTGTTCACATTTTGGTTTAACCAAACAAACCGGCCAAACCAAACTAGATTGGATTTCGATATTCGAGAACTATTCGATTTTCGGTAAAACCGAAATAATAACCAAATTAACGTTTCGGGAGTTTGGTTTGGAAACAATAATTGGCTTTTCTATACCGAACAACCGAATTACTGGCCGAACATTTTTTTTATTATTATTAATATATATATAATATAATATTATTTTAGTATAGTAATTATAGTACAGTAAAAAAGTAAATATTAAAATGAAATCCTAAAAGCCATTGAAGACTTTAAGTAACCCTAACCTAACCTAACTTTATTTTCTCTCACAGTCGCTTCTACCACCGGTCCACTGCCCACCACCACTATCCAATGCTACCTTATCAAACTTCAACAGATCAACTCCTCTTATTCCTGTCATCGTCTCCGGCCTTTCAACGGTTCAACAAGAATACAATCCGATCGTCATCGCCGGTCATCCTCTCCAATATTCGATAAGAGACAAAGTTAGTCTCTGAATCTCTCAATCTTCTTCTTTTTTCTTTTAAATCTCTTTGACTAGTTTTGATTTATGATAACATACTAATTTACACTGTTTCTACTTTCTAGTTTATTTTATACTATTAATAAGTAATATTGTAGTATATATACCCTTTTGCCCCGTTTGATCTTCCTTTTTTTTTTTTTTTTTTTGAGGAAAAGTTTTGATTTTTCATGTTGATTGCTTATCTAGGCTTATGCTGGAAGTCACAGTCACTAATAGGAGTATTAGTAGTATTATGTACTCTTTTATCTCAATTTGATTTTTCTCTGATTTAAATTATAATTTTTTGTTCTGTATTTTCAATTTAGTTTTTTAGTATTATTATGTACTCTTTATTTCAATTTGGTTTTATTTTTCTCAATTTGATTTTTCTCTAATTTAAATTATAAATTTTGGTTCTATTTTTTCAATTTAGTTTTTTTAGTATTATTATGTACTCTTTATTTCAATTTGGTTTTATTTTCTCAATTTAATTTAAATTATAAATTTTGGGTCTTTTTTTTTCAATTTGGTTTTTTTAGTATTATTATGTACTCTTTATTTCAATTTGGTAAACTATAGTATCAAGTATGACTGTTGTACTCTTTATCTCAACTTAGTACACTTTCTAATAGAGATGATAATTTTTGACAATTAGGATGTCTACGGAAGAGACATATGGTGAAAACGAATCAACCCAAAGACTTACTACCCCTACACAACCTTCAAGTTCAGGGGCAAGGCCATCGGAGCCAGAGGCTTTTTCCAATGATGCAAGAAAAAGGAAAGACATTGCACCAAGGGCCATGGCTTGGCAGCACTTCAGAAGATTCACTAGTGAAGATGGTCAACAGAGGGCTGAATGCAATTACTGTAAGAAGCATTATGCTGCTGATACAGATAGAAATGGTACGTCTGGATTAAATAATCACTAGAAAATTTGTCTAAAGAATCCAGAAAATAAAAAAGTTCTCAACAAACCATATTGAGTTATCAATCGTCTGTTAAAGGGAGAGGGTCACTTGGTACTTGGCAATTTAATCAAATGGAAGTTAGAAAGGCCTTAGCTCGCATGGTTATTAGTGGATGAACAACCTTTTAGCATTGTTGATAAGGATGGATTTAAACATTTGATGAGTGCTGCTTATCCCCAATTTGTTATGCCTTCACGGTCTACTACAACAAGAGACTGTTACGGGTTTTATTTAGACGAAAAGGCAAAGTTGAAAGATATTTTGAAAAACTCATCTCAAACAGTTTGTCTTACAATTGATACATGGACTTCTGAGCAAAATATTAATTATATTTGTCTCACTAGTCATTGGATAGATAGTTATTGGAACCTGCAAAAAAGAGTTTTGAACTTTTGTCCAATAATTAGTGACATTGGGATAGCAATTGAGAAATGCTTGCTTGATTGGGGGATTGATAAAAAAAATTTTGTTACAGTTGATAATGCTGCATCAAATGATAAAGCTATTATTTACTTGAAAAAAAGGTTACAAATTTGGGGAACCTTATTATTTGGAGGGAAGTATCTCCATATGAGGTGCATTGCTCATATCATTAATTTAGTTGTTAATGATCTACAGGTTTGAAAGAAATTAATGACTCTGTAGCTCGTGTTAGATTGGCTATAAAGTATATAAGCCCATCTCCAAGTCGGTTAAGAAAATTCAAAGAATGTGCAGAAATGGAAAAGATAGAAAGTAAAAAATTATTATGTCTTGATGTACCTACTTGGTGGAATTCCACCTACTTGATGTTGGATACGGCTCATAAACTTGCAACCCTGACAGATAGGTATGATATTCTTAATGCTCATTTTAGGCGTGACCTTGAAGATGGTGATAAAATGGGAGTACCTAATTTAGTAGATTGGGAAAATGTTGAACATTTTGTGAAGTTTTTAGAAAACTTTTATAATCTAACCTTAGAAATTTCGGGTTCATTGTATGTCACATCAAATGTGGTTATTCATGAACTTAGTGATGTTTATACTCAGTTGAAGGAATGGGAATTGGGAACTGATTTATGTCTAAGTGCTATGGCAACTAGAATGAAAAGGAATTATGATAAGTACTGGGGAGATGTTGAGAAAACAAACATGGTACTCTTCTTTGCTGTTATTCTTGACCCCCGATACAAGTTTATATTTGTTGATTGGGTGATAAGAAGAATGTTTGATTCATATGATGTTGTCACACTTGTGAGAGATGAACTTGGAAAATTGTTTGAAGAGTATAAAAGTATGTATGCCCCTCAACCTTCATATTCTTCCATAATTTCGAGTACAAGTTCAAGCTGCGGATCCCAAGATATGCCTGCAAAAAGGAAAAAATGCTTAAATAGAAAAGAGTTTCACAAAGAAATTGATGAAAAGGAGGGAATGTGGAGAAATGTGAATTAGATAAGTACCTTGCTGATAAACTAGTTGATGATGATGCCAATTTTAAGATCTTGGGTTGGTGGAAGTCAAAAGAGAATGAATATCCTATCTTGGCACACATGGCACATGACATATTGGTTGTCCCTATTTCGACAGTTTCTTCGGAATCTGCATTTAGTACCGGGGGTCGCATTCTTGACTTTTTTAGGACTTCATCATTAACGCCTAAAATTGTGCAAGCTCTTATGTGTTCCCGTGATTGGTTTCGCTCTACAAATCAGCCAATTAATGTGGAGGAAGACCTTCATTCCCTTGAAGAAATTGAAAATGGTAATCTGTTTTCTATAATATTTCTATTGTAGTTTTTTCTTGTTTATTTACTCTAAAAAGTAAAAAACATTAATAATTTAATAAATATTATTATTTTTTATTTGTAGAGTTCGCAAACACAGCTATGGATTCTACTATTTTGGACATTTGATTGGCAAACTAGTGTCGCTGCTTGTCAAACAAATTTACATTGGTTAGTGAATCTTATAATTTATCATATTGTGTATTCCATATGAAGTTACTTCTAATTATTAAATGTTTTTGTGATTGTCAGGTATCAATACTAGCTTTAGTCATTTGGTTGCTGCTACTGTGTTGGAAATTGTATGAGTTTTCATGGATGGATGGCTATAACTTGTACAATTTTACTTGAAAATTAGAATTTGGAATGAACTCACAGTGTTTATGTTTTGCTATTCTATTCTTGTTGTGTCTTCTGTCCTGTGAGGACTTAAAGTATGTAATATTCACTTGGATAGTAGTTTGGAATGTATTTGATTAATTTTAGAGTTCAAACTATGTGTAGACTTTGGACTGTAATGAACATTGTAATACTGACATACTATAGTGTCTTAATCTCCAGTTTATATTTGTGGCTGATTGTCGTATTGATGAAAATTGTAATGAAGATTGTAATATTGTACTGGAATGTTGTATTGTGGTCATATTTTAGGATTTGTAAGTTATGAGTCTTGTGTCTGTGACTGTAGTAGTGCAATGCAGTATGCTACTACTTCCAGTGAGTTGAGTGCCCACTCCAGTGCGGCAGTAGGTAGTGGAAAAGGGTTAAATTTTTTTACAAAATTAAATAACTAAAAAGTTTGGTTAATTGGTTAAACCGGAAACCAATACCGAAGAAAATTTTGGTTAACCGTCCGATTATATGAAACTTTGGATTGGATCTTAGTTGGTTTCGATATTCTTGTACCGAATACCGAAAAATACCAAACTTTGCTTACCGAACTACCGAATACCGGCCGATGAACACCTCTAGCTGCCAGGACATCCCTTGATGGCTCTCGCCCCCTCTTGTCCTTCTTGGACTATTGGATCTCATCATGGGTCATGTCGGATGAAACTCCAGTCATAGTGTCTTCTTGCCAAATGCTTGCTCCCAAACTAGCTCTGATACCACTTATCACGGGATCACTATTTTTAGAGTTTCCAACCCGTGCGTCACTTAGGTTTTTTCATCTTAAGACAACATTTCTTCACACTCACAACAAGAGAAGAGAGAACTCTATGTATTGAATTTCTCAAACTTGTGAGGTATGTTACAAATGAGGGGGTTGGCCCATTTTTATACTTACAAGAAAGTATTCTAGAATTTACCACATTAATTACAAATTTACAAGATTCTAGAGAATTCTATACAGAGAATATTCCTTCTAGAATATTTTAAGGAATCTAAGGGCATTATTAGAAAATTCTAGAGGGCTCTAGAATATTCCATAATCTTCTAGAGAAGAGTCTAGACGCTCATTTGGCCGAGCCTCTTAGTCTGAATGAGCAAACTGTATCACATGCAAAAGAGTTATACAAGTACTAATATTTTTAATGTCTTTAGGTGCACATATATTCTTGGACTACGGAGTATTTGTGAAAGAAAAATATTTAGATAAATTCAATTTTTAATTTTATTTGTAAATGTTGTTATGTGAATTAAATTTTATGAAATGAATGACATTAGTTAATATAAATAAGATTAAAAAAATTTAATAATGACTATAAGTTTACAGGTCCGATCTAATATTGAATTTACGCAAGTATTTTTCATGGTAAAATATAGTTTATACAAAAAGCACTTTAAACAAGTAGGAGAAAACTTAGAAATTATGATTATGTAATAATGCGAGGTTTGTCAAAAATGTATTAGGCGCCAATTTAAATGTTGCATATCAATTACTATATTATTTTATTTTGCTCTTCTATTCTTGGACTATTGTGAATTTTTCTCTAATAAGGAAAAATTAATTTCTTAACCAAATGCTGGCCACTTAGGGGCGAGTATCGATTAACCGATCAGTTAATTAGTTAATAAAATCGAACAAAATTCAGAAAAGTATTCTAAAAATTTTAACCAATTTCAATTTTAAATTCAATTCGGCAAAAAAATTCAATTAACCAAATTCAAATTCAATACTCGGTTTTGAATACAATTAACCAAATTCAACTTGAGTTAGTTGGACCCTTAGCAATGGGCTAAAATCTTGTACAAAACCTATTTTCAAGCAAAATTTTAGTTATTTTATTTTATTTTTGGCATATAATTTGATAAGTCTGTGTGATTTTTTTATTGATAAATGATTCCAAAAAATAAGTAAAAAATTATATCATGTAACGTAATTGAATAACAACTAATGTAATTATTTACAATACTATATATCATGTAACTTGCAAGTATTAATAATATGTATCACATGACTATTTAATCAATTGTAATTTATGGATATTAATTTAATAATATAAGTACGAACTAATGGATAAAAATATATCAATTGTATGAATTAAGTTAAAAATTAAAGCTAATTATAATAATTTCTATATATATATGTGTGTGTGTGTGTGTTCAGTTAAATAACTACATTTAATTTTTAGTGATGTGCTATTTATATATCAAAATAATTTATAATAATGAATTCGGTAATCAATTAATCAAATTCCAAAAATTCTTTCTATTATTTTCGAATTCATTAACAACATTCACGAATTCACTTAACCAATTTCTTTACCTAAATTAAAATTAAACGAATTTATGAACTGAATTGAATTTGAAATCAGTTACGAATTCGATTAACTTACATACTTGCACACACTGGACCAATGGATGGATTTGAAATTCTCAACCAAATTTTTTTATTTGTTTGGATGACTTAAGGGAGGGAAAATTCTTATGTGAATCAGATTCATAATAGGTGTCACGAATATTTTGATCTAAATTAGCCATCATGTAAACACATCATCGTGAAATTGATTATTTTAATAGAATAAAATAATGTGGATAAATTTAAGCCAAAGAATCCATGATACTTAGGATGGATTCAGTCTAGATAATAATTTCCTCTTAAGAGAGATTCGAATTTGAAATCCACTCCATGCCAAATGGATCATATATTTCTTCCATCTTTGTTATAACAAACGCTGAAATTATGGTACAGGCACCTTATTGGGATCCGTTGCAAGACCCAAGGGAATAGATTCTATAGTAATCCAAACACGAGAGGGAACGAAATACGACGAGCGATTAGAAGGACTACCTTTCTTTTGCTGGTCAGCCATGGTAAAAATTTTCAAAAGATGCTCAAAAATCACAAGAGACTGGGTAATTTCCAAATCAAGGTTCTTCTCTGTAAGAAGAAAGTGGCTGGAGATGAATACTCTTCTAGAAGAAGTAAATTAAAAAAGAGATAATCCTGAATACCTGATAGTAGATTAAATATAAAGTGTAATTAGGGGATAGTAGTTGTTGGATAGTTGGCAGTATGAAGAAAGAAGAGTTTGTATATTTTTTATTTTGGAGGTAAAATTATAGCTTTATTGATGTAGGGAAATTTGATTTACAATTGTTTCTAAAAACAAAAGCCTACAGCCTTAACAGTGAGACAAGCAAAGTTCATTAATCAAATTATACAAGCCTAATTCTGCAACAATATAGTTCAATAACAAAAAAATCTTCTGGTCAAAATTTCATTCTAGACTCAGCTTCCAGTTAAGCCTTGTATTAGGAATTATGAAGAAAGAAGAGTTTGTATATTTGTTTGAAGGGTTTCTAATCTTGTATGGAACGATCTAGCCATAGTTTGGATTGAGAGGTTAGGACTTCCGAATCTCTGTCATCTGAGTCTAAACTATAGGGTGTCTAATTTTTTAGGGTCTAAGTGTAATATTCAAAATTTTAAAAAGACTTAAGTTGCAAATTCTAGTACTTTATAAGTAACTGACATATTAAATTTATATCATATTATATCCACGTTTTCAATATTGGGTTTTAGGATTTTGAAGGAAGAAGCCAAAATGTGAAGAATAATCAATCGAGAGTTAAGATTTCACCAATGGATAGTTAGGTCAAAAGGTAATTATGCTATCATTCTATTAGATTGTTTAATACAAGTTTCGATTTGGGTTTAATATTTATAGTATTTGATTTGTATTTTGGGTATTTAAAAAATTAGAATTGTTTAGATCTTGAATTGATTATTCAATGATTAATTTTTTCAAAGAGTTATTTGAATTATTTGATAGCCAAAGGATTTTAATTAGTGATGAACTCATGACTTGAGTGGATTTAATTAGTGATGAACTCATGACTTGAGTGGATTTAATTAGTGATGAACTCATGACTTGAGTTTTTGGTAAATTTCATATACAGTAGTAGTAGTTGATGATTTGATTTGTTTAATGGAATAAGGAACAAGAAGATGATTGATCATATAGTATTAAATTAATTGATAGATGATAATATGGATTATTATTTTAAAGAAAAGGGCAAAGGCATGAAGCTTTCGGCTGGAGAGAATGTGAACCTTTTTTCCCAATATGGATTGCAAATGCAACCATCACAGGTTCAGGATAGTGTCCCTCCTTTAGGGAAGTCTTTTATGTAACATCTAGTGGTTTGGAGTGATCTAATAACTTTTAACCTTAAATTATTGGAACAAAACATTTAAAAGAAGTTGTTAGAAGGTTAGAGCCAGAGTGATATAAATAATATAATATTTTCTTCCACTTCTGATGTGGGACGGAGTATTATATTCATCCTTCCTTTAAATTTTGTATCCTCACAAAATTTAAATTGAAATCTAATAACATGTCACATATACCGCATATTGACTCAGTTTTACCTTGTATAAAAATTAGACGAGATTCACTCTGAACTCTAAACTGACCCAATAAGCCTTAAACTACTAAACTAAAATATTTAAATCAAATTATTAGTAACTAAGATCTCAAAATATTATAAATAATATAATATTTTCTACTCGCATTTCTTACGTAGGATGGGGCATCATGTTTTATACAATCAATACAATCTTTTATCGTTTCATGAAAAAAATAAAAATAAAAATGAAGCTTTCAAGCTGGAAAGGACGTCCATAGCGTTTCCGCACCAGGTTGGGTCGCGGGTCCAAGTAGTGCTCCAGCCCAATTTTGCCTTTTTATCCTATTTCGTTTACTGGTTTATTTTAAGGTGTTTAAGAGTATTTTCGGAGTATTTTGGAATATTACTAAAGCCTTTTAGGTACATATTTACGTGAGAATGAATCAATATTTTGGGATGCCTTTGTTAGATGTCGAGGCTGAATTTTGATCATGTTAGTGGTTCGTACGTTCTTTTATTTTTGTAGTAAATATATTTAAAAACTCTTTTATATTATAAAGATATGTTATGATACAAAGATGATTGAACATGAATTATGTAAGACTTTACATAAGTTATACATATATAACTAGTTTATGTGATATGCTTCTGTTTCATGAAATATATAATTATGCTACATCATTCCACTAGATTGTTTAATATAAATTTTGATTTGGGTTTTACATTTACAGGGCTTAATTTTTGTTTTGGATATTTAGAAAATTGGAATTATTTAGATCTTGAATTGATTATTCAATGATTAATTTTGTCTTGAAAGAGTTATTCGAATTATTTGATAGTCGAAGGATTGAATTAGTGACCTGATGACTTGAGTTCGTCGGTAAAAATTATACACAGCATTAGCAGGAGTAGTTGATGGTTTGATTTATTTAAAGGAATACAGAAACAAGAAGATGGTTGATGATATGGTATTAAAATAACTGAGAAATTTATGATGATATGGATTTGGAAAGAAAAGGTTAAAGGCCTGAAACTTTCGGGTTGTACAGAATGCCCATGGCGTTGCGGCACCGGGTCGCGGTGCCGAATATTGCTCCAACCCGATTTTGCCTTTTTACCCCATTTCGTTTACTGATTTATTTTAAGGTGTTTAAGAGTATTTTTGGATAGTATTTTGAAATATAACTAAAGCCTTTTTGGTACATACTTAGGTGAGGATGAATCGATAGCTTGGTATGCCTTTTTTAGTTGCGAGACTTAATTTTAATCAAGTTAGTGGTTCATATATTTATTTACTCTTTTAGTGTATTTGAAAACCCTTTTATGTTATAAAGGTATGTTATGATACAAAAATGATTGAGCATGATTATGCGAGTCTTTGGATATGTTTATATATATATAACTGGTGTATGTGATATGCTTTGTTGCATGTCTAGTATGATTGCATCCTGTATGTACAGCTCTTGATGAACCTCGGTACCTTAGTGTATGTCTTTGTCTCTTGGCCTTTTTTATCGAGTTCCTAATATTTTGACTTGGATCCAGTAATAAAAGTGTCCTTGTGAATCAATGAACTATTTATTTTATATCTGTTATGTGATATATGATCCGTATGTATGGTTTTTGGTATGTTCTAATGCATGTGCGATATGCCTATATGTTTGATTATTATTCTATCGTAACTTGCTCAATCCGATAAAAAGAAATATGAACTGTTTATTGAACTCGTGTTTTGCTCACTCTACTATATTATAACATTTTGCAAGTGTTCCTAATTTTGTTTAAGGATAGCGTTTAGATTTTGAGATTTTGCTCCTAATGTCCTTATGGGAATGTGGGGATACCATAGTTATGGTACCCTCGAGAGCGAGACGTGATAGAATGATATCAAAGCAATAGGTCATGATCTCTGTGGTACGCTATAGGTTAGATATCTGGGACGCTAGAATGTTATTATAATTAGGTGTGAATATGTGGTTTTGACACTTATATCTTGACACTTAGCTTTGTGACATCTGGTTTGTGTTTCAAGCGTTAGTAGATTGAAATGGATCCCTTTGATTGAAACTTAGGAATTCATGTGATCCTTGTATAAGGTTGGACAATGGATATTTGAATTCTTGTGGTGCTTTGGAATAGAGTATAGGTTGATAGAATTTATCTTGAGATAATTAGTTATTACTGATGTAGTAGGTTACGAATGGATTATTAGTCTTGATCAGAATGCGCGATGGAAGCGTTGTCGGTTAAGTTCAAGGCCACTTGTAAAGAGGATAGACTTCTAAATTCCTAACTTTTTTAGGATCTGAGTGGAATATTCACAATTTAAAAAGGGATTTAGTTACAAATTCTAGTACTTTATAAGTAACTGGCATATTAGACTTGTATCGTATCGACATTTTCTATATTGGGTTCTAGGATTTTAAGAAGGAAATCAAAGGGAGCAAGATAATCAATTGAGGATTAAGATTTCACTTAAGGATTGTTAGATCAAAAGGTAATTATGCTACATCATTCTATTAGATTGTTTAATATAAGTATTGATTTGGATTTTATATTCATAGTGTTTGATTTGTATTTTTGATATTTAGAAAATTGAAATTATTTAGATCTTGATTTGATTATTCAATAATTAATTTTGTCTTAAAGAGTTATCCGAATTATTTGATAGCCGAAGACATTCAGATTGATTAGTGAACTGATGACTTGAGTTCGATGGTAAAATTTATGCGTAGCAGCAGCAGTAGTAGTTGATGATTTAATTTATTTAATGGAATAAATACTCAAGGTGATGATTGATGATGTGTATTAAAATTAATGAGAAATGATGGTGTAGATTTCAGAAATTGATCATTTAACTCAAGGATAGACATTAATTAAAATTTTTAGGAATATCAAACTGACAGAAAATGTATGAGCATTATAGTAGGGGGTGTAGTGAAAAATATGTAAGGGTCCTCACATAATAGGGAGAGGGTAGTGAGGAAGAAAAATATTTTGGATAATAGGATTAGAATAGGAATTTGGAATATTAGAACTTTTACTGGTAAATCAATGGAGGTGGTAAATATAATTATTAGGAGAAGAATTAATATTTTGTATTTACAAGAGACAAAATGGGTAGGAGAAAATGCTAAACTTTTAGATAATTCAATATTTAAATTTTGGTACTCAGGAGTAAACAAGGACTAGAAATGAGATAGGTATTATTGTAGATGGGTCGATGAAAGATGATATAGTGCAGATAACTAGGAAAGGAGATAATATTATGGCCCTTAAATTAATTTTAGGACGTGAAATTATTAATATATTTAGTATCTATGCGCCTCAAGTAGGTCTAGATGAGTCCATTAAGGCTAAATTTTGGAACGATTTAGATGAGTTAATAGGTAGTGTCTCCCTAGGAGAATAAATTTTTATAGGAGGTGATCTAAATAGACATGTGAGAAGAGACAATGAGGATTATAAAGAAATGCATGGTGGTTATGGTCATGGGGGAAGAAATGAAGAAGGAAAATCAATCTTGGAGTTGGGAATGGCTTTCGACCTTTGCATTATCAATACTTTTTTCAAGAAGAGGGAGTAACATTTAATTACCTTTAAAAGTGGTTCAACAAAGTCACTAATTGACTTTCTCCTTACAAGAAAGAAAGATAAAAGGGTTTGTAGAGATTGTAAAATTATACCTGGAGATCTCTTATACAAATTTAACCTCACAACATAGGCTTTTGGTGGTGGACTTGAGGCTTAAACATCACAATAAGCGAAAGAACCTACTTAGATCACCTAGAATTAAGTAGAGGAATTTAAAGAAGGAAAAAGAAGAAATTTTTAAGGAAGATTTGTTAGGGCAAAGTATTTGGGACTTACAAGGAGAATCTGACACCTTATGGAATGACATGGCAACTAGAGTGAGAACAGTGGCTAAGAAGATATTTGGAGAGTCAAGAGGTTATACCTCCATGAATAAAGAATTTTGGTGGTGGGATGAAGGTGTACAAGATAAAATCAAAGTTAAGAGGGCTAACTATAAGACTCTATATAGTTGTAGAAGTGATGAAAATATTGAGAAATATAAGCTTGATAAAAATGAGGCAAAAAAGGTGGTAAGTGAAGCGAGAGATAGTGCTTTTGAATGTTTTTACCACAAATTAGAATCTAAGGAAAGGGAGCAAGACATTTATGAAATTGCTAAAATAAGAACCTCTCATAGGACGAAGGACTTAACCCAAGTCAAGTGCATCAAGGATGAAAATAATAAGGTGCTAGTAAGAGATGAGGAAATTAAAGAAAGACATGAGAGATACTTCCATCAACTATTCAATGAGAGAACGGAGACGATATCATTTTAGGAGCGTTAGCTAAGTTTGAGGAGTATAGAAACGTAATGTATTATCGAAGGATTCAGGAATCACAGGTGGATGACGCTTTGAAGAAGATGAAAAAAGGAAAAGCAATTGGCCCTAAGGATATCCCAATCGAGGTATGAAAATGGTTAAGAAAGAAAGACATAAGTTGGTTTACCAATCTTTTCAATAAAATATTGAAGAGTAGAAAGATGACGGACTAATGGAAGAAAAGTACTTTCATACCCATATTCAAAAATAAAGGGGATATACAAAATTGTGTGAATTACAGAGGTATTAAGTTAATGAGCCATACGCGAAAATTTTGGGAAAGGGTGATGGAAAGAAGGTTAAGAAATGAGCCACTAACTAAGGTGTCAAATAATCAGTTTGGTTTTATGCCATGGAGATAGACTTCTGAAGCCATACATCTCTTAAGGAAACTTACGGAGAGATACCAGGATAAAGAAAAGGATTTACATATGATTTTTATTGATCTTGAAAAGGTATACGATAGACTCCCTAGATAAGTTATGTGGAGAGTTTTAGAAAAAATAGGATTTAGAGTAGTATGCATAGAATCAATAAAGGAGATATATAGGGATGTGGTTACAAACGTGAGAACACCAGGAGGGTTGACACGAGAGTTTCTTATAAATATAGGTTTACACCAAGGTTCAGTTCTAAATCCTTATCTATTTGCATTGGTCACAGATGAACTTACGAGGCACATACATGATGAAATACCATGGTATATGTTATTTGCACATGACATTGTGTTAGTAGATGAAATAAAAGATGGGGTTAATGCTAAACTCGAGATTTAGAGAGAGATACTTTAGGCAAAAGGGTTTAGAATTAGTAGATAAAATCACTAATAGAATATATGAAATTTAAGTTTAGCAAGGGTGCACGTAGGAATGAAATAAGGGTTAGTATCGGAGATCAGGAGATAACCATAAGTGAAAATTTTAAATATTTAGAATCCGTTATTCGGAATAATGGTAGTATAGATCGAGATGTTATACATCGGATACAAGTGGGATTGACTAAATGGAGAATGACATCGTGAATATTATGTGACCGCAAAATTCCTTTACAACTAAGGGTAAATTCTATAGAATGCCAATTGAGCCAGCGATGCTTTACGAGTCTGAGTGTTGGGCAGTGAATCACACACATGAGCAAAAGATGAGAGTAGAAAAAAAGTGAATGTTAAGATAAATGTGTGGGTACACTAGGATGGACAAGATACGGAATGAGCATATTCGTGAGAAAATTGGAGTAACATCTATTGATGAGAAGATGAGAGAAACACGCTTAAGGTGGTTAGGTCATGTGTTAAGATGATCAGTAGAAGCGCCTGTCAGGCGAGTAGATTATTCGGTCTCTTAGAGAGGGTAGTCAACATATGAGGGGTAGAGGAAGACCGAAAAAGATTTGGTAGGTAACTTGTAAGAAAGATATAGCCCATCTAGGAATTAAGGAGGATATGGTCCATGACAGAATGTAATGGCATAGCAGGATTCATGCAACCGACCCTACATAGTGGGATTAAGACTTGGTTTATTTGTTTGTTTGTAAAGATTTGCTATATGTTTGATGAAACTTTGCCAAATATTGAAGACAACAACTAGATAACTCTCCAAAAGTTGTTGAGGCAAAGAAAAAAAAGAATAGAGGATGGAACAGACTATAACGGACATAACTTTTCTTTTCTCTCAGATGCAGGGGTGGATCCTAGGAGGGTGGGGAAGGGCAGCCTCCCCTCAAAATTTTTAAAATTATATTTTTTTCCGCTTAATTTTTTAAATTATTATTACACTATTATAAAATTAGACTTTGCCCCCTCAAAAATTTTAGAGAATATAAAAAGTGTTACCTATATATGTATTTATACTATTAATTTTATTCCCCAAGAGTTTCGAAAATATATTATTTTTATTGATATTTTTTAAAAATTTCAATAACTCCCTTTAAAAAAAATTTAGACTTTACCTTATAAAATTTTACAAAAATTATAAAACTATTTCTCCAAGTATATGTATATATAGTTTTTGTCCCCCAAAATTCAATTTCTGGATCCGCCCCTACCCAGATGGAGTGCATGATCAAGTGGTGTGATGCTTCCATTCAAAGTGTAGATTGCCTTAAAAATCATGTATATTCGTGAAAAAAGAGGTATGAATAAATTTTAGTATTATAGTATACGAGTATCAAATGTTTGATAACAAATGCTGTTATGGATTAGATCCGTGAAATGCAAATTTCGGACACTAATCTTGGAGACCGACAAGTTTAATCATGTTTGCAAATTGAGATAATATCATTATTCATGGTGCTATGTTAGTTATACCTATTGTAACATATAAGGTAAGTATTAACTTCATAAAAAAGGCAATGACTAGTAGTAATACACAAAATGAGAATCAGGTTTGAAGAAACTACAGCCCAAAAAAGAAGAATGCTTTCCCAAAAAAAAAAAAAAAAAAGAGAGAGAGAGACTGTATTCTTCTTCTTTTGGGCTTGAGTTCCTTATGAAGAAGAATGCTTCACAAGCCAAACAATGATAATAAGTATAAGAATAGTTATAATTGTGGAAAATAAGGACATCTTATACAAGATTGCAGAAATGTAAAGAAATTTAATTTTACAAATTCCAATGATGTTATATTGTTGAAGATCAAGTAAACCATCTTACTACCATAATTATTGAAAATCATACTGGAATGACCACGAAATTAAACATGTGTGCTGCAACAAAATGTTTGGAATTATGATTTGGTTTTAGAATATCAATTCATATTTACACGAGAACCAATACTTCAATTTATTAAAGAATTAAAAGATCGTAAGGAAGTGATAAAGGGTAACCATGTTGCAACTAATGTATTGAGCAAAAAGGAATGGTTGAATCCGTAAGTTCACATTCAAAAAGACTGACGTTGCTTTATATATACATATATATATATATATATATATATATATATATATATTCTAGAAATTAGAAGAAATATAGTTTTTGTTAATTTGCTACGTAAGACGGATTTAAAACAGTCCTAAATTTTCATTAACCTATTTTAAGTTAGAAGAATAAGCATAAGAAGGAAAATGTACTCATGTAGTTGTATGTTCAAACTATCAGCAATGAAATAAATAATCATTTGTCTGTCTTGTTGAAATGTTGACCTTCGTTATGACAAATTAGATTAGGCCATTTAAAACTGTCTTGTAAAGATGATCATAGTGACAAATGGTAGATTTATGTTCAAGCAAATTGATAAGAAAATCTATTTCAAAGTAGAATGAGATAACAATATTGCTTGATATTGTGCATTTTGACATTTGCGAACAAAATGATGTTTTAGATAGATAAGAGAAAGATATGTTATAACTTACGTTGATGATTACTTGTGATCGTTCATATGAACGTTTGTCTAATGAAAACAAAGATTGAACTTCTGATAAATTTTAAGAGTTCATATTTGATTTTAGAAATCAAATAAAACAAAGGATTTGAAATCGACATAATGATAGAGTGTGAATACATTGGTGGATAATTTTCACAATATTGTGAAACTAAAAAAAAATTACCAGAAAATGGCTCCTTATTCTCCACAAAACAATGAGTGTGGTTGAAAGTAAAAGAACTATAGGATGGTAAAGATTCATGCTATCAAATTCTAGACTACCATATAATTTTTGTTCAAGATTTGTAATGCAAAATTTACTTTATATGTGACCCATATGATAATTAGTAATTTTACATTGATTGATATCTCACATTTAGTATAATTGAATAATATATTCAATCAATTAGTCAGAATATTGCGTATTAGGAAAGATAATATTTCGTAATATTCTTGGTTGTGTAATTTGATGGAAGGAAGCTCTTAGGATTTCTTATCTTCCAAGTAATAGTTCCAATAGCCTAGTATATAAATAAGCCTGTGGTATTTTATTTATTCTATAGTATTTTTGGTTAGGCATAAGTTAGAAGATTCTTACAATTATACGCCTATATTATTGTTCGATTCATAAGACGGGCACACATTAGTCTATAAAACGAGCAAACATGTTTAAAAGCATATATGAATCGTTTAAACGATTATGATTGGAGATAATCCTAATTTATGCTTTTACTACCTAAGACATTTATATGTATTATTTGTTTAATATGCAATATCAGAGCATACCTTCCGCCTTGTCGTATGATATTTTTGTATTCTTGAACACATATAAATGAGATCTGCTTGCTTACATGAATTTCAAACATGATATTTGTGACTTTTAATATCGACATTATCAGTAAAATTAGATCAATTTTGGATAGCTCATTACTGGTTGTCTGGTCAACCCATATGAATGTAATTATTTAATGTTTTATTTAATTACACAATCATGTGGATCTAATGATCACAATGCCAATGATTCGAGTTGAGTATATGTGGTGCATGATCAATTCTATTTTGGATAATGTGTGATAATTTAAAATCACCATTACTGTATATGCATATATAAGCCCCTCAGTGCATATGTTATTTCATGAATCATAATTCCAAATTGATAATAGTTTATTATATGAATTTACTGCAACTATCATTTTGGCCTGGTATGAGTTCCATTCACACGGATGAAATAGCGTTGATTATTGGTTCATTAGATACAACTCAAATTGCACGGTTTGTTTGTATGCATGTCTCAGCAGTCTTATTTCCCTTGTGAATTTAGAAGTAATATTGTCCTTATATTCTGTATTAGGGAAATACTTAGATAGATCTGGTTTTTTACCTCACTTGTAAACTCTGTGGTGTAGATTAAATTTTATGAAATTTATGATATCAACTAATGTAAGAAAAATTCTATAAGATTTAATTTTGACCGTAAAGTCTACAAGTAGAATAAAAAACGAATTTATGTATAAGCATCATACTTAGAACTTCGTTTTGATCCTTAAAGGGACATGTAAGAATACACAGTAATTTGGTCAACCTTCTGACAGTTGTCTATTGAAGATATTTATTAGTTGTTGTTATTAAAATTTTTACATCATATGTATGAGAGTTACCGCAACATTATAGACATTTGCATTTAAATTTTTAATCACATATTTGTTAGTGGTTAAATAAAGTAACATCTAATTATTTTAGATTACTGGAAGTTTTAGTGTTTAGTAACTCATACACGGAATTGACTCCATGTTAACTCTTGATTTTTTACAGGCATAATTTTGGCAACATCATTGCTAGTTGACTATTCAAGAAAATTTATTACAAATTTTTTCCTGCATCATATATTTTGAGAGTAGCCACAACATCTCAAATATTTATTGAATAGATTATTCTAATAACATAAAATATAGTGATTTGAATAAATCAAATGAAAAAAAAATTAAAGAATTTTAGTCAACACGATGAAAAGTTGATAATTAATGGCTTAGTAGATGTTCATTCATTGTTAAAAATTTGTGCATTATATATTTGGGAGTAATGATAGCATCTCAAATATTTAATTTACAAAGATTTTTAGTCACATGTGATTTAATTATTAAAATATAAGACTTTTAGTCAATATATTGATTAATTGACTTATTAAGATAATAAATGGGTTTTCTCTAAACACCATACACTTAGGATAGTAGCCACAACATCTTAATATATTGTGTATAAATATTTATTTATCACATATTACTACATTTGTTTAGTGACAAATAAAGAGAAATTGACATCTAGATTAAGTTTCAAATTAATTCATTAAGATAATTACTCGGTCCCATAGGGAGGTAACTATTGTTGTAAAATTAATTGAAATAAGATAGTAAACTAGACATTAAGTTGAGAAATTTTTTCTATATCCACATGTAAGAAATTATTTCTCCAATTTATTATTTTAAATTACTAGTCTTGTTATAAAGAAAGTAAATTCTTTGCATGTTCGGCAACTTCTATCTATCACAGAAAGGTTTGAACTTACTATTTGGATTAGTATTAGGTTAATTTAAAATATATGTTTAAAGCTTCATAGCTTTAGTATATCATATTCTTGATTATTCAAGTAATTTTGCTCTTTTACTTGATAAGTTGTTTTATTCCATTTGTTATTGGTTTGCTATTTAATAAATTCTCTTATTTATTTGGATACAGGTTTTAAATTAGCATTTATGAGAATGATTTGCTCATTCTTATATAATTGAGTGTATAATTACTAATATAATGGTTGCATATGAGTGTAAAGAGCAACTTAAATTTTTTCGATTAATTCACGTATTCACATATAAGTAGGATTTAACTCTATTTATTTTGTAGTCAAAACATCTATAAAAGCCATTTAAATATTATTGCATGTTTTGATAAGCACCCTTAAAGGTTTTCTTATGCGACACTTTAAGATTAAGAAGTGTGTGTGAACTCATTCTTAAAGAATGAGATTTTGCTACGTCATGAATCAAATTGAGATCAGGTATTTGAGTTATACCTGAATTATTTCATTCTTGATTCTCTCTTTAAAGTATTAATTAACCATTTTATTATTCAACAATACGCATAAAGAAACATGATTAATTACTAAATTTAATCATGTGTATTGGAAAGAATAAAAAGGTTAATAAATAAGAGAGATTTACAAACGAGACACTTAAAGTTCAAAACGTGTTTCATGAAACAAAGAAATGAAAACAAAGAAAATTATGTTCTCACTAAGTTAAACAACAATAAAATAAATATCGTTTATATAAAAGAAAATCCTAAGTGATTTTCTACTTCGATTGAAAAAAATAACTCAAAGAAAGAAAATCACAAGTTTTGTGTATTATGAATGTTGACATACTTGGTGAATCTATTTATGGACAATTCACGTTGTTAGTGTTATTGAATTTCCAAAATACAAGAAAATGTAAACTTTTTTTTATAGAAATTATATGTTTTGACATATAAAAAATTGGAGTGGTATTGTTAATTAAGGAAAAATAAATACCACTTTTATTAAAAAAAAAAATTCATCATCCTCCAAATTTTTAAAATTAATTGCCATTGGATCATTCAGTAGAAAATATTTTAAAATTAAATTACTATTTTGGAGTTTTGACCAACTTTTTAATTGAGCAAAACCCTTCCCTATACTATAATAATTATATTGACATTAAATATGTATATTATTTGAACTCTCTTTTAAGTTCTTTGATATAGGATGTTGAGATACATCTCATAAGAAAAATTAAGTTTTTGATAAATCATAAACTTTTTAGAGTTGTAGATTCATCAATAGTAATGATTTACATAAGAAAAGTAAACTATTCAATCACATTAAAGATGCTGAAAGAGTTCTAATTATTTGAGATCATAACATCAAAATTTTGGAAATTATTTTCTACCTTTTTGTGATTGGTTTGAGATTCGTATTTATCTCATGATGATGTATATACATCTACTTTTTGTTTGATAAAGAACTAACACTTCAAGTTCTACAAGTGTTCCAACGAGGTATAGAAGTAGAGAATTTAAAATTTAAGGGTTATAAAATATAATAAAGAATACCAACACATATGTTTCTCATAGTTCCTTAATTACGAGGTATTGATAATGAACAAATTAATAATAATTGATTGATAACATTTAAATAGTATAACTTAAAGAACGAATGAAGTAATTACGGAAATGGTCAAAGCATGATTAGCAATTTAAAGAATCTTTATCCTTGTGAGTGAAACCTTGAAACCACAGTGTGTGTCTTAAATGTGGTTTCTTCTAATGTTGTTTAAATGCTATTTAGATCTTGGAATGGATGGAAATCATGTTTAATTTGTACACACATATGGATATTTTTAGTTGAAGGAAAGGTATATAAGTCACACATAAAGAATCTAAAAACAAAGTTATTAACCCCAAAAAAATTAGATTCTTTCACATATTTTAAGAATCATTTGTGTTTCTTGAAGAACATAAAGTAAATTGGCGTGATTACTCAATGAAGTTCGAAAACGGTAATATGAGCCAATTTTGGTTACTTTATATATAGTAAATTGATTGTTTTTCTCAAAATAATTTTTTAATTTATTTTGGATAAATAATAAATTGAATATCTCCATGTTAATTAATCAAATCAAGATAAATCCATATAAACAACTAGTATTGTTATCTTCGAAACAGTAGGAGTGAAAATGTTCTCAAGAGTAGCATGACTTTTAGTTACCATGTAATATACCTACAAAAATCTAACTATAAGGTTAGACATAAAAATTATCAAGTTATGTTTTCACAAAGTTATAATGGAAAAAATCTATGTATTGGTATGGTGTCTAAAACAAAGACATTGTCTTACCACAATGTCTCTATTAAGATTTTAGATATTTTTTATACCAATAATAACTCATTTTGATTGGGAGTTATATTAGTGTGAAACATAAATTTAAGATTTACATGTATCAATTTAAAGGTTTAGTTTTGAAGAGAATGTGATTTATTTGTAGCAAGGATTAAATGTCCAATGACTATGGTATATTAGTTTTTTTTTTTTTTTTTTTTTTTCAAAAGAATATTATTTGATAAATTTAAATACATCAAGGTTAGTGGGAGGAAATTATATTGAGTCCATACGAAGTTCTTCTTGCAATAAATATATTGGGCAACACAATTTCTTACACAGATCTATTAAATAAAAGATATTAGTGAATCCTCATATATGATTAGCATTCACAAAGATAGAACATGAATGTATTTTGGACTATCTCATAAGCCTTCATAAAATAATTCTTAAATGATTAAGTATTACTTACTTTTGCAAACTATTTTTCTTGGAGTGAACAAATCATACATGTTCACATTATGTATTGGAATTCGGATATAGTTGGTGAAAATATAATGATACTATAAATTTATATCACAGGCATTTTTGTGTAGTTTAAAGTTTTGTCGATGTTGCTGTTTGACCATGAAGGTTTTATTTTGATTTCAATATTCTTTATTAAGAATATTAAGAAAAGTGATAGTCAAGACTTCGCAAATCAACATAGTAATTTAATAGTTAGAGATAATTTTGAAAGCAAAAGTGGCTATTGAGTATAAAAGTAATCGAGTTATGATTGTTGATCTGACAGCTTGAATTGCCGGCTAAGTTGTTCATGATCATATAACACATAAGGGACTCATTCACTCATTTTAGTTTTGTAATTATTCTCTATTTATTGTGGAGGTCTAGACATTCAAGATATTCATTATTTACGTGGTATTTGGTGCACATTATTGTCATGTATAAAGTAGGGATTTTTTTATCCATAAAGTTGGACCCCGGGTGATTTATAATAAGTTGTTCATAAAGTTTTTATAATATTTGATTAGAAAATATTGTACTTTAACATGGAAAAAAGTATTCTTTTATAGAGTACAACCACCATGATTCGTATATTAATAGTTTCTAGTTAAGCATTTGTTACATAACCATTAAGTTAGTGGAGTGACAACAAAGATTTGGATCATCCTTGTCTCTCATAAAATTGTATGACTATATATAAGAATACATGTGGGTCAAGTGAGAGAATGCAAGACTTGCCTTGTATATGACTCACATGATAATTGATAATTTTACCTAATTGATTGATGTCTCACATTTGGTATGATTGAGTAATATCTTCTTAATTAGTTAGAATATTATGTTTTAGGAAAGATAATATTTCGTAATATTCTTGATTATGTGATTATGGTAACTTCCTTGATAGAATGAAGTCCTAGGAAATTCTTGTCTTCCAACTACAAGTCTCTAATACTCCATCTATTCCATGGCATTTTTTGATTAGGCATAGCCTAGAAGATCCTTACAATTATACACCTATATTATTGTTTGATTCGTGAGACAGCACATGTTAGTCCATAAAATGAGCATACGCAAGTATCAAAAGCATATGTGGATCATCTAAACAATTATGACTGGAAGTAATCCTGAGTAATGTTTCGACTGCTTAACACATCTTTATGAGTACTATTGTATAATACATTGGGGATACTGTTTTGTTCACATCGTATCCCCACACATACATATATATATATATGTGTGTGTGTGTGTGTATGTATGTATTTGACATATTTTAGAGTGTGAGAATGCATAAAAAATGAGAGGGTTTGCATCAAGAGGCATCAAAAGTGTACTGTTGGTTATATATAAGATGCACATTTGAGAATTACAAATTAAATAAATTATTAGTACAATAAAATTTGAGTTATTTGAGAACGAATTCATTAATGATGCCATCATTTGATAAAGAACTTTAAAGAGTGAAAAGCCAATCCCTTTTCTTCAAGTTATGGTGGAGAGAAAAGAAAAGAAATGGATAAGAATGATGAAAGTATGGAGTCATATAGGAGTTGAAGAATGAGAAAAGAAAATCTTTTGGCCCTCATGGTGATACAATAAAAGGTTCTTCATAAAAGTATCTTACCTCTTATATATAGAAAATATTTCTAAAATCGTTTAAAGAAATACTATCTTCTAAAATTAAGACATTCTATAATGAAGTTGTACAAGGTATCTAGATCATGAAAGCTGTCTATTTGTGACACAGGAAATGTGCCGATAAAAGTACAAAATTGCCGCAAAAACTCATTCGAGGCACTATTGCAGTGCAATAATTTTGTGCTGCAAATGCAACCGTCACAAAAGAAAGTGACAGTTTTAAAGTTAATGCCGCAAATACTTGCACCGCATTTGCTACATTAATTTTCTGGCTTAAATTCATTTGCTACACTTCTTTTGCGGCACAATAACAGTAACAAATAAAGTTAGAGGGTATCAAATTTAGTATGAAAACTTTTTACGGCACTAAAAAAAAACAAAACAAAACAAATTTAAAATTTATTTACCTACAATTTTTTTCCTATTGAGAATGTTATATTTCAAATTCTTGATTGCAATATGATATACCAAATAATTAAAATTCTATAATTCCCATCATATACAAACTATTTAATTAAATTAATAATTTATTCACTAAAAGTCACAATTTATTCACTATACATTTCTTATCTTGGTACGAGGATGATTGGTTATGTGGCTATTAGATATTAGTAGCTACGGTGGTATAGAAATAACTAATTCTAGAGGAACATGAAGAATTGGATATTTGGATTTCTTATTTAACATCACACAACAATTATGTTTGAGAACAACTAACAGAAGCTCTGGAAACATAAAAAGGGAAAGAAAACAAGTCATGAGTTAAAGAGATTAACTCAAAACTTCATATACCGAACACAAAATAAGTAGTATTTTTTTTTATCTAAATTGCTCAACAATTCATACTTTAAAAATCCAATTAGTAACCATAAGTAACTAGCAAATCCTTGCATATAAGTCACCACAAATAGTAGAATAGTAAATAGTCAATAACAATACATCAAGGATAACCAATTAAAACTAAATAGCATAACCAAATGTAACTAAATTAGTCAAATGCAACTAAATATTAATAGTAAGATAAGAAGCCTATGCAAGTAGTTCAAGTGAAACTATACAAGAAATAGAAACAGCGAAAAATTCAACCACCAAAAATCCATAGCAGAAAATCCAACCACCATTTTCATTATAACTAGAAAGATCTCAAAAGGAATGGTTGCTGAGAAGAAGAGAAACAATCTTGATTCCGCCAAGTGCAAAGGCATCATACACGAATAAGACACAAGCAAGCCGAGCAGCTTGCGAGTTGCAGATCGCGAGCTACTCGCAAGTTGCTTAGTTAAAGCTCGGTTGGAGTTCGACATTGACCAATCTCGAGGCGAACTTGGCTCGAGCAGCTCGATTCATTATTCAAGCTCGAACTCAAGGCTTTATGTATGAGGCTTGAGTGTTCGTGAGCTGCTCACAAGCCCATATATATATATATATATATATTAGTTTAAAATGTCTATTAAAGCTCTCATTTAATATATTTAATTTTATTAATTTCTATTAGTTAACCTTGTTTAAGTTCGCATAGGCTAGATTAGTACTTACCGAACGCGGTCCAACTTGCTAAAAATTGTCAAACTCGAGCTTGAGCTCAACTTTCATGAACTTAAATCACCGGTGAGTTTAAGCACTAAAATTTGTACTCTAGTTGAGCTCAAATAGGAGGTGTTCCTATTCGAGTTCAACTCGCCTCGTTTACACCCCTATACACAAAGAAAGTTCGTAGTGTTCCAAATCATTGTCAACAGTATATGCCTCCCTACGCTTAAGATTGTACCAAAAGGTTTGATTTGATAAAGATATTAGAACCAACTTCAAATCAAGTGTATAGAACCCTAACATCTTGGGACTCGCATTCCCATAATCATCTAAACCAACGTATACCCTAAATTCACATGGATAACAAAAATATCAACCAAGTCTATATTGTGTTTCATCGTCCATTCATCTTGAGATGATTTGAAGTCTTTTAGAAGCCACACTTCGACAAGGTTTTGGTCGAAGCTAGAACACAACTTTCCATCCACATGAACCGAAACACTAAGTCTCTGGAATGACAGAAAATTCTACCCCAACAACAGGTGGTTTGATCAGTTTGGCACCACCTTGCCTGGGTTTTGATCAAGATCACAGGTAAGAAGTCCAATCATTTCTTTTACACCATATAAACAGTGAGTACAGTTCAGAGGAGTGTTGAAAACAATTGTCCAAAAGACGAAATTTCCTATAGCAAATGCGGATAAAGAAGGCACATCCAACATAAAGAAAACATCATCCACAACATTTTTTTTGCAGCCACCTCTTTGTAGATGAAGAATACATCTCCATGTTTAAAATGAACCACATCCATCCTAGGATGAGGTGGCATAGCCTTTGCTACCTTTAACTCCATCTAATATGGAAAGAGAATGAGTATCATCTTTGCGATTATCAGAGCAACCTCCATGTTTGCATAAGGGTATGAGACTTTGAAAGGATCTGAAACTCTTTCTTGATAGGATTATAGATCACATAAACTGTACGCAGCTTCAAATCAGTTTACTTAGACAAAGAAGGTAGCCACCTAAAAAAGCTACCATATAAAATCCTCGGCAATCACCATCAAAACTTTCTAGATCCGGATGATCGTCAAGAAAGGTTAAGGATAGATCAAACTTCAGGCCCCAAATCCCCTCTTGGAGCTTTCCCTCTTCAGATGTTGTAGACAAACGAGGAAAACAAAATTTAATCATTCAAGTCTTTCCTATCATGAAGGTGGGAGTTGGATAAGATTGACAAAAAAACCCCCAAGATAGTTCCTCAAGATCCAAATGAGACAAGTATGCATTTCAATTGATGCTCTGCCTTAGATGTATCATGGGTTAAGCACTTCAATTTTGGGGCTGTGGCTAGGGAAAACTGCATCTCTATGGTTTCTCAATGTAAAGTTCTTCTAAGCTTTGAAAATGATAAAGTATACGAAAACCAGATTATTTTAATCTATTTGTTAATAATTGATTATTAGCTTTATTTTTATTAGATGAATTTATAATCATCCTTAATTGGAATAATAATTTAATTTGGAAGCTTAAAAAATAAAGAAGTACTTTTCTCAATAAAATTAGGAAATGAGATAGTTGTTTGGAAACTCTCAATACTAAATGGGAATTAGGCAATTATTTGGAAACCCTTAACCAATTAGGATTCAACCTAGTATTGGTGATTTCTCATATTATCCATACCTTTTTTTAAAATTAAGTAGCCTTATCTAACAAAAATAAAATGAAATCGTTAGAGGAAAAAAATAAGAGGGAACGGTTATAGAGGAAATGCGAAAGAGGAAGAGAGAAAGGAAAGACAGAAACGTAACTTTCTAACCCTAAGAAAAAATAAAAGAAATGCTTAGAGGGAATAGAGAGAGAAAGAGAGAGAGATCGACAGAGAAGAAAAAGAGAAAACATGAGAAGAAAGAAAAGAAGAAGAAGATAAGAAAATTTAATTGTCTCCATGCATTTTGACAAATAGTGAGTTGTTCTTCATCTTTCTAGTTGGGTTTGGTTGGGTAGAATCATAAATTTTAAGAATTTAATTGTTCATAATTTTGTAAATACATGTTTTATGTGAGATCTACCAATTGTCCAAGTTAGGGTTTGATATGATTCGTGTTCTTTTTTTGTGGTCCCCTAATTAATATAGAATGTTAGAAATTCGTATATACTCAGATTATATTTGATATATCGATGGTTGTGAATGATTTATATGATAATTGGATCTTTAAAATAAAAGAAATTCATGATTGAAAATTGACAAACCCGTAACCCAAGTGACAGCAGATACCACAATATGTTTTCAACAAAATGGCATTAGATTATTGTAGAAAAATTGGATTGCAGTGCTGTTTGTTGTAAATGAAACTAGACTTCTAAGACTTTTTTTTATATATAAAAATAATGTTTTGGGCACGTGTATATTAACAATAGGAAGTCTTGGAAATTGACTAAAAATTTGTCCTAAAAATTTATATGTTTTTGTCCTGTTTATAATTTTTGAGTATGTTGTGTTTCGAATCTGAATTAGACTTCTGCATAAGATTTATAGTCCTTTGAATCTAGTTTCTAGAACTATAAAGAATATAGTAATCACATCTTTATAACCTGATATATGTCAAGATAATTTTTGTAACACTGGTCTAATCTGAAAAATAGTGTTCGCTTGACATGATTAAAATATTCATGGCTAATTTTGTGTGTTTTAGAATTGTAATCTGAGTAAAGTTTATTCATATAATTTTTAGATGACTAAAATATATTTCTAACGGTATAAAGTACAAGTTTTTCTGATTTATATATGCTAAAATACAGTAATTTTCCTAAAGTCTACCTACCTAGAAATCTAAAACATAATTTCTGAAATTTTATCACTATATTAAGATGATTTAAAGAATTAATTTGGATAAAATTCCTAAATGAAAGTTTTATCTTCTGAATATATTTTCTAATGGTAAAAAAATCACACTTATACGACTTATATATATCTGAAAATATACTAGTTTTACTAAATTGTGCCAAATCTAGAAATTTGTTTGAACTGTCCTACTTTTATGTTCATGAATCATTCAATGTTGGCCTAATCAATTAAAATTAGTTGCTGGAAGTTGCTACATATATTGGTATAGCATTTTGGTAGCGATTTATGTTTAATAAGTTGGCTTAATAAAAAAATATTTGTATTGGAATTATTTGTGCTATCTTGTGTGCTTGTGAAGTTTGACAAGTTGTGATAGTTAAAATAGGATTTGTGATAGAGTATAAGTATGATTATTAGACAATAAGAATGTCATTTTGGAAGGGATTACGATATTTCTTTAACTTATTGTATCCGTTAAATTAACAAGTAATGGTTTGTGCTTAGGGGAATGAAGATGATAAAGTATAGCTATGGATTGCGGTAAGTATTTCAGATCTCTTTTTACTATTCTATAAATGTTTTAAAACTCCTTTTGCAACTACAAAGTTTATTATTATGTAAAATGAATTGAGCATGTAATACATGTGCCTTCTGGATATGTTATTAATATGTATATATATATGTCTGGTGAATGCATGTAATCTGTTATGTTACATGTGATGTATGACTATATTCTGTATACTTAACTCATGGTGAAATCTGGTAATTCGGTAGAGAACATGTTCTCATTTCTGTCTCTGTTTCCCCAATCCAATGGATTAATTCTGTATGGCCCTTGATGAGCGGGTATAATAGTTAGTCCTAAATCTAGTAGCCAGTCTACCTTAGGAATCTATGAGCTATCTGTTCTGTTATCCGTCTATGATATATGATATATTCTATATGATTTCTTACATGTTCTGTCACATGTAATGCATGTGTGTATGTTTGATTAGTATCATATATAACATACTCAATTTGGTGAAAAGAAATGAACTGCTTACTGAGCAAATGTGTTGCTCATCCTATTTATTTAACATTTTGTAGTTTTTGAGAACAAGTACAATTTCAGTGAAGGGTTCAAGTTTATCGTTGGGCAGGGTTAGGACCTAGATCGTGTCTAGCTTCTTATTGTTCTAAACTTGTAGTTGACTCAAGTTTGTGGCCTACGTGTCAGATAGATATTTTGTACTAGTTTTTATGTTAGGTGGGTTTCTATTATGGTTAGAATTGTTCTGAGTGTTACTATACCCTTGTATGCCTTGGCGTACCCAAGGATACAACATGTCATGGTCTCAGGTTTAGGGTTATGACATTTAGTGGTATCAGAGTTTAGGTTATGATTTGTTTAATGTGTTTTGGATTAAGTCTAGAATGTTGCATTGTAAAAATTTTGGAAATATTTGGTTTGACTATCTGGTTTAGTGTTTAACTGAGTGGTTCAATCTTTGAAGCTTTATTTGATTCACGGTTTGAAAATGGCCAATCCAAAACCACGGATTACTGTAGCTCTGCTGATTGTATTACTTAGTTATTGGGTTAATATTTGATTTTAGATTTAGGCTGTTTATAGTAATTAGAATGTGCAGCGGAAGCTAATCAGTCAAGTTTTAAAGTTAGAACATTTTTTAGGAAAAGTAACATGTGAAACCCTATTTTTCCTTGTTGATTTATTATGTGTTTGATTTCCTTTCACTAATTGCTTATTTGTATGATTATTTGTTTAATATATGTCACGTCTAATCTAAAGTAGAGACACAAACATTTAGTTATAAATAAAAAACTCCTAAATATACTAACTCTAAATAGATGACAACTCGCAAGTATACAGTATCAAATAGTAGCTAGTGGAAGTAGGGATCATTCCCACGAGGAATGGTGTTCAAGTATCGATTATTTGGTTGGAATCCTATTTGATGGGTTTGATTAAGAAATGATTTTAACTAAATTATATTTAAAACTAAGAAATGAATAAAAGGACCAGAGTTTATGCTAGCCAATTTCTTGGGTTTCGGTTTAGTAGGTCAATTCTCAATTGTAACCTAATCCCAATCTCTCAGCAATTAAGTTTATCAATCTAATTAACGTAAGTGAGGACTCCTACTACTTCTTAAGCTAACCAAACTTGATTAATTAGTCTGCCAATATCTAATTCCAATCCTAATCCAACAGTAATCTAGGTCTATAATGGATGTTCAATTCTCATATCCCCTCAATTAACTTAAATCAACTAGTGGAGTGACATCAATTCCCCTAATTAACTGTATAGCCCCTTAGTAGTGTCTAATTAGTCCATTTTACCACCTAATCAACCCATTAACCTCTACCCATATGAAATTGAAATTGGCTTCATATAACCCTAAGCCATAACTAATTAATGTATATTGAAGTAAAATAAAGCAAGTAAAGGCATGAGAAACCAATTAAATGAAATAAATTAGATTCTAGAAAGCTAGCGCAAGAAATTAAAGACATTAAAAGTTAAGTAGATGAAAGTAATAAATGAAGACAAGAAAACTTAAATAGACATGAAATAAATACATAAAAGAAATAGATTAAAACATAATTAAAGTCTTACAAAGTAGTGGAGCAAGATTACACAACAATAGAAGCAAAACTTCAACAAGAAAAATAGAGACTAGCTTAGAATTTCACCCCAAGTAGGGAGGAAGAAAAGAAAAAAAAAAACAAGAGAGTCCTCCCTCATTTTAGCCCAAAAAGATGTTTTTATAGTACGGTTAGGGGTTGGGGTGAAAGGACTCAATTGCCCTTGAAAAAGGGCTCAAGAAGGCCAAAATCATGCCCTTTAGACCACTCTCGCCATTGGTGGCGCCGTCAACGAGCTAGAGCTCATCTACGGTGAGGTGGTTTCTAGAAGAGCTCGCCGTCGACAAACTTCCCAAGCTTGGGAAGCTGGCCATCGGCAAGTTACCTGGCAGTTTAGGCTACCAGGTTTCTTCGTTCGTCGACCGCTTCGCTCCACAATGGTTTCGCTCCTTAACCTCCAAAACCCTAAACATGCAAAAAAAGACATTAGTGGAGGTTAAAATGAAGTATTTAAACACATAAACATTAATTAAAGTGAGCTCAAAATTTGAAAAACTCTATCAAGAACATGCTGACACAAAAATTCTAACTGGTGGGAATTTGGTTAAAATCCTAATTTTGAAACCTAATCACTTGACTAGCACTAATTAAACACTAAATCACACATCGAACACAAAAAATTAAGAATGCACGAAAACACGCACTGAAATACTAAGAATACTCAAAACAAGTAGCAATACCATTAAATTTGAGGTACATATAACTCTAGTTTTCTAGAGTTGTCAACATATGTTAAGTATATGTGTAAATAGATAATTATTTTAGATGTTTGTTAATTACAAGTGATTTGTTTGTTTGATTTACACTAGATGTATAATTATCTGAGTACGAGTTTGGATGTATGATACATGCATGTCGAAATATATATTATTTGTTATAATATTCGCTAATTTCATATTTAGTTGATTACCGATATTTATGTGTTATTTTATATCTAGTTATTTGTTTTGATATTTATTGACTATATATTGATTTTTTGTTTAGATTTATATAATTCTATATTTAATAGGTATTTTCTTAGATGTTTGTTAATTATTTGTTAAACTATATATAATTTTTAGTTTAGATTTATATAATTCTATATTTAATAGGTATTTTCTTAGATGTTTGTTAATTATTTGTTAAACTCTTTGTTGTTTTGACATTTATTAAGTTCAGATGCAGATTATTTATTTCAATTTATAATAATGCAACTTTTAATTGATTACTTGCTGCAAAGTATTGAGAAATAGAGATTAATCAATTATTCTCTCTAATGTATCGGTGTATGTTTGTTTGCTTTAATTGATGATAACTGAATGTATAATTGACTATTTATTTTGATGCATATTAATTTATTGCCCAATTGGATATTGTTTTTTTATATTCATTAATTGTGTGTAGATAATTATTAATAATAAAACCTAATAATTTGTTTAATATAAGAATCATACTTAATAAAAAAATGAGTAAATAATTACTTTATATCCAGGATAATGAACAAAATTTAGTGAATCTTGAATTCTAAGTAACTGTAAATGAATATAAAATGTAAATGTGATATGCAATATAGAATATATTGTGTTGGTACAGTTTAAATCAAATATCATTTGTTGCTAATTGCTAAATATTTTCACTTTACCATTTTCATTATGTGTCTGCATTATTGCCTGTAGAACGTGGAATGATTGCATACAAATAAAAAAAAATTGTAATTGAGATAATCTATCATTCCAATGTTTTATTAAAAAATAAATATTGTGCTTAAAAAAATTTGAAGTTGCTATTATTGAACTGAGTCATCATTCTTTTGTTTCTTAGTTCCTTTTATCGAATCTCAAGTATTGATGGATGGATGCATATTACAAAATATTTAGATATGTGTCTTCCATTTTAGTTTTGCTTGTAATTTTATCTAAAGGATTGAATTTGGCAAAAAAAATTATGTGTTGCAAATTAATTGGACAAATTGAGTCGTTAATCACATCAACAAAGAGTCTACTATAGTTTTATATTCCATGTTTGCTAATTGAAGTATTTTCTAAATAGACAATAATGGTCAAGAGTTGCAAAAAATAATAATAATATTGACTATTCTTTTTATCTTTGCTTATTTTCGTGTTCAATTTCTATTGATTGGAGGATTTTATTAATTGTTTCATAATATTTATACAACAACCACATTTGTGTAATGTAATATTAATTGCTTAATTTTGTCTCATTTTAAGTATGGGATTACAAGCTGATTTAAGTGTATAATCATGATCAAATATTTTTGTATATAAATGTTAAGTAGTGATTGTTTTGTTCTTTACTTTGCTAAGTCATTGAGGTGAAGGATTATGATATGCTTTTATCTCTCTTTACTAGTCTCACTTTAAAATAACAGCTAAGTTTCGAGGATAAAACTTCTTGTAAGGTGGGTAGAGAACCTGATTATTTTAATTTATTTGTTAATAATTGATTATTTGTTTTCTTTTTATTAGATGAATATAATCATCCTTAATTGGAATAATAATTTACTCTGGAAACTTATAAAATAAAGAAGTACTTTTCCCAATCAAATTAGGAAACGAAATAATTATTTGGAAACTCTTAATTAAATGAGAATTAGCTAGTTATTTAGAAACCCCTTACCAACAAGGATTCATCCTAGCATTGGTGATTCCTCATATTATCCATACCATTTTTTAACTTAATTAGTTTTATTGAAATTAAGTAATCTTATCTGAAGAAAATGAAATAAAACATTTAGAGGGAAAAAAAAAAGGGAATAGTTATACAGGAAACGCGAAAGAAGGAGAGAGAGAAAGAAAAGAAAGAAACATAACTTTCTAACCCTGCAAGAAAATAAAAGAAATGACAAGAGGGAAGAGAGAGAGATCAGCAAAGAAGAAAAAAAAAGAAAGAATAACAAAAAATGAGAATAATACAGGAAAATTTAATTGTCTCTATGAGTCTTCACAAATAGTAAGTTGTTCTTCATCTTTCTAGTTGGGTTAGGTTGGGCAGAATCATGAATTTAAAGAATTTAATTGTTCATAATTTTGTAAATATGTCTTTTATGTAAACTCAATCAATTGTTCAAGATAGGGTTTGATATGATTCGTGTTCTTTTCTTGTGGTCTCTTAATTAATGTAGAAAACTTGAAAATTTTATATACTCGGATTATATATAAAATATGGATAGTTGTGGATGATTTATATGATGATTGGATCTTGTAAAGTAAAGAGAAATTCGTGATTAAAAATTGACAAACCTATAACCCAAGTGACAACAGACAACATAGTATGTCTTTAGTAAAATTACTTTAGATTATTGTAGAAAAATCAGATTGTAGTACCAATTGTGTGTAAATGAAACTGTACTTCTAAGGCTTTCTATCTATATAAAAATCACATTGTAGGTACATATATATTAATAATGGGATGGCTTAGAAGTTGACTAAAACTCTGTCCTGAAAATTCATATATTCTGTTTTGTTTATAATTTTTGGGTATGTTGTGATCTGAATATAAATTTTACTATCATAAGATTTATAGTGTTTTGAATCTAGTTCTAGAACTAAAAAAACATAGTAATCTAATCATTATAATTTGATATACGTCAATTTTGGTGAAATTGGCCTTTGATCTAGAACACAGTGTTTGTTTAACATGATTAATAAGTTCATGGCTAATTTTGTGTATATTAGAAGAGTAATATGAGAAAACTTTCTTCATATAACGTTTAGTTTTAGATGACTAAAAAAGCATTCTAACGGTATAAAGTACACATTTTTTGATTTATATATGTTGAAATACTGTAATTTTCCTAAAGTCTACCTGTCTAGAAATCTAAAGCGTAATGTTTGAAATTTTATTACTATATTAAATGATTTAAAAATTAATTTGGAAAAGTTCCTAAGTGAAAGTTTTATCATTCTGAATATATTTTCTAAAGCTATAAAGATCACATTTATACAATTTATATATCTCAATATATACTAGTTTTACTAAACAATGCCAAATCTAAAAATTGTTCAAATTGTCCTACCTTTATGTTCATGAATCATTGAATTTCGGTCTAATCAATTAAAATTATGAAAGTTGATACATATATTGGAATATTTTGGTTGCAATTTATATTTAATAAGTTGGCTTAATAAAAAAATATTTGTATTGAAATTATTTGTGCTATCTTGTGTTCTTGTGAAGTTTGATAAGTTGTAATAGTTAAAATAGGATTTATAATGGAGTTTAAGTATGATATTAGATCATAAGAATGTCATGCGATATTTCGTTAACTTATTGTATTCTTTAGATTGTGAAACAATAGTATGTGTTTAGGAGAATGAAGATGATAAGAGAGGTATAGCTATAGGCCGAGGCAATGTTTGGTGTCTCTTTTCATTATTTCGTAAATGTATTAGAATTTTTTTTGCAACTAAAAAGTATATTATTATGTAAAATAAATTAAGCATGTAATTCATGTATCTTTCAGATATGTTACAAATATGTATATATATGTTTGGAGGATAAATGTAATCTGTTATGTTGCATGTGATGTATGACTATATTTTATATGCTTATCTCATGGTGAACTTTAGTAACTCAATGAGATATGTTCTCGTTTCTGTCTTTATTGCTACAGTCCTATAGACTAGTTTTGTATAGCCTTGATTAGCGGGTATAATGATTTGTCCTGGATCCAATAGCTGGTATACCTTAAGAATCTATGAGCTATCTGTTTTGTTATATCTGTATGTGATATATGATACATTCTTTATGATTTCTTGCATGTTCTGTCGCATGTGAAGAATGTGTGCACGTTTGATTATTATAATATATAACATGCTCAATCCGATGAAAATAGATATGAACTACTTATTGAGTAAATGTGTTACTTACCCCATTTATTTAACATTTTCTAGTTTTTTGGGAACGAGTACGATAGCAAAAATAATGTAGTTTTGATTTTTAATTTTTGTGTTACTTTTCACTACATTGCATCATAAAAAATTTACTTAGTGTTATAAATTTATAGCAAAATTTTTTGGTGTGTCATTTATTTGCAATACTTTGTACTATGCTGCATGAAAAGTGTGAGAAAAAGTCAATTTTTTATAGTGTGAAAAGACTCAATTATATTCAATAGAACTTGTGTCTTGGTTGATTTATATTCTGAATCTAAACATATTGGTTGTAAATGGATATTTGAATATAAGTATAATACAATAATATATAAAATCTGTAAAGCTCGATTAAGTGGTTAAAGGTTCAACAGAAGGAAAGTATAGATTATTTCAATACCTATGCTCCAGTTTAAATCGAACATTAATATAAAATCACGCATTTGTAGAACATGAACTCTCCATTTCATAATCTCAACCCACTATTTATGAGATAAACGATGAAACCCCATGAAAAAGATGCAAACATACTAATGTCTTCATTTTTTTCTTGCAACTTTTCAACTGAAATTCAACCTTATTTTTTGAGTAGATCAATCCAGGAATCACTGCCCTACATCTCTGACAAATTTTTGGATCATATCAAATGAAAAAAATGCATGCATTAGTTTCACCATAGCTTGCATGTCCTAATCTTCTAGCTGGATTTGTTTTTGTCCAAGATAAAGCAAATGTTGCTAGTCTTCTCCATCTATAATAAATTTCATTGATTTGCCATATTTCTCTCTCACACACAAATTTTCTCTACTATCTCCCTTTTTTCTCTCACTATTTGCTCGTTAGAGATGAGAAAAATGTACGCAAATCTTCCATTATTTTTTGAATAATAACTTGTCTATTTAGGTCAACAACTTTTTTCTCAATCAAATGCCTCTGTCTTGAGTCATGTGCCAAACATGTTTTAATGTCTGTTAATTCAAACTACAAAATTCGTCTTGCGATTTTATCAAAACAGATATCAAATTTAAGGGATGTAATCGAACTTATTGAAAGATCGTGAATGAAACAGAATCAAGGGCCAAAGATCAAGAATGATTGGCATCATTTACCATATATTCAAACATGTCATATTCTCTCATTATTAACTTATTGATTTCGACTTTCAACAACAATCGGTGCTCTTGGAAAAGTTGTTATATTATGAAAAGTTTTTAAAAATTACTCCTAATAGTGCAAGACCTATTATCTTACTCCACACCAAGTTCTTTTCATCTATTTTTCTTAGGTCTACCAGCTCTTTTTTTTAGAATTGGTAGGTAGGGGTATTTATTTAACCAGTATTCGACTTGTTTGATTTTCGATTATATGTGAAAATTTTAAAGTCAAAGTCAAGTCATATAAATCCAAAGTCAATTAAAGTTTAGTTATTTAAGTTCGACTTATTCAACTTGTAAGTTGAATAAGTTGAACATAAATCCTCTTCATTCCATATTTTAATTCCAAAATTTAGTACATCATTCCACAAATTCAATATCAATCCATAAATTCAAAATATTACACAGTAGAAATACTAGATAATATGAGTTTATCGATAATACAAGAAAAATACATAACCAAATTACAATCAAAATGTTCTTCAAAAGAAAAAGAAAGTTTCAACAGACATGAGTGATATCTCATAAATATATAAGAATATACAAGATTACCAAACTATTTCGATATTAAGAGTAAGTTAATAATGCATTAATATACTTGTTGATGATAAAAATATTATACTAATAAGTTATGTAGTGTAAATATATAAATTAGATGTTACGGAAGACATATTTTTATTACAAGTATAAGTTATATGAATATTAGTATACGGATCATCAGAACATATATCTATAAATATATTATATATTGATATTTCAATAAATATTAAATTATATACAATTACTTAACTCTAGTATTTATATGTATTAAAAGGAAATTACTAATCAATTTAATTAGTTATTGAAACAAAAGTGTTATACCAATAAGTTATATACTTATATTAATGTTTAAGTACATAAGTTGTAAATAATGTGAAGTGTTGCATTGATGATTCCAACAATTATATAAAGAAAAGATATTTAAATATTAATATAAAAAATATTAGTAGTTATTAGCATATTTAATTATTAAGAATTAAGAATATTAAGGATAAAATATTATGTATACAAATACATTAATATATTGTTACAATATATGCTAAATTATTAAAAGAGATATAATTATTCGATTAATTTGACTGGCATTTGCCGGCCAAGTCGAACTACTTGTTCGATAGTCAAAACAGTCAATATGTAAATTGGTATTGGATTAGTAACTTGATTGGGAAGTTAAAGTCAAAGTTGAGTCAATTATAAAGGAGTCACTTGGTTAATTGACTTCAAGTCAAAGTTGAGTAGGAAATCGAACAAGGCGATCCAATTTTTTTAATTGACCTGATTTGGTAGTTCGATTCGACTGACTTTTGAACTCTCCTCTTGGTAGGACTATAGGGTCAATAGGTAGTGGTGGCCAGATCCTTTGATCGCTCACTAAATAAATAATGTTTTGATGAGCCCTAGATAACTTGCCTTTTTAAACTACTCATGATAATAGTCATCAAATTCTAACCTCTTACTATTTATAGCAAAGGTTGCGTGCTTGCAAGTAAACGAGATATATCCCATAACTTGCAATCACAACTTCTTGTCTCCAAATGCACAACAAATCTAATTCCATTATCCATCTCTCATACTCTAAACCTCCAACAAAGATTATCTTGCATATTGTAGATCCAATTATATTTATTCAACTTCTTTCTTATCTTTAGACTGATATTAGAATCCCATGTTACTCCCATACCATGCCTTTGTTATAAATGCGACAGTTGCATCACACATGAACTTGGTTCTAATGCCATCAAGTAATGCAAGATTGTTCTTCCCCTCAACTTATCAACCCAGTTATTAAAGTATTATGTTAGGTTATTTGTCACATGATCATTTTTTGCCCATTTCATCAAATTGATACCTTGCACATTTCCCTTTGATTTCCCTAACAATCCAATTGTGCATTGATTTGGAGATCCTTTATTCATAGCCTGATTGAAGTCACATGGATTATATTCTCTGTATGACATACCACTTCCTAAGTTCAATTGTATGGAATATAGCATTGAAATTGTTGAATAAGTGCCTATAACATCTTGTATGAAATGCTTCTGGAATTATTCATAGTAGCATGTTCAAGTTGCAGTACAGTTGTATATATAGGTTAGTTATATGTTACTAGTCATAAAAGCACACTCTATATGTGTGTAATTTTATGGTGGTTTTAAAGAAATTATTTCATAGTGGTTTAAAGTTATTTGGTTTGTGCAATTTTGTACTGTTAATGAAGAATTATTTGATAGTATCCTAAGGAAGGTTATTTGATGGTAAATCAAGGGAACTTATTTGCTAGTGGATTGAGGTAAGTTAAGATAATTACACAAAATAATCATAAGGTATATAAACTAGTAATAATGATTAAAAATAGCAATTGCAGTTTATATTTCAAAATAGAGATTAAAAAAGCGTGTAGTATACCTTTTGACCATCTATGAAAATGTTAATCCATTTATGTATCCAATCATCTTATATAAGTTTTTAGAAAATATTTCCAACTATCATATGGTTCATTGTCCATTACTGCAACAACAATTGGGAAAATTTCATTATTCCCATCAAGAGCAATAGCAAATAGTAGTATACTATAGGCCCTTCAAAAAATATTTGTCAATACCAATGAAAGGTTTACATCCATTTAAAACCCTCTTCTGAAAGTTTCAAAGCATATAATTTGCCTTTTAAAGGTTGGATTGACATTAGATATGTTCCTATATCTAATTCAATAACTACTAAATACTTTCAAGATTTTTGTTCTCAAAATTTCATTGCCATAACATCTGAACATGCCACAGGCTACAACATGGCTACCTCATATCTTTTCAATGACTTTTTTCTTAGCTTTGTATCAAATTTTGTATGAAAACCTTTTGCGGCACAAAAAAAAAAAGCACAACAAATATAGAAATTTATTTACCTGCAATTTTTGACTAGTTGAGAATTTTATATTTCAAATTCTTGATTGCAATACGATATACCAAACAATTAAAATTCTTTAATTTCCATCATATTCAAAGTATTTATTTAAATTAATAATTTATTCACGAAAAGTCACAATTTATTCACTATGCATTTCTTATCTTATTTGGTACAAGGGTTGCTTATGAGGCTAATAGACATTAGCTATTATGGTGATATAGAAATCGTAAGTGCACCTCGAAGAAGTATTAAAAACAACCGTCAAAAAGAAGAAATCTTCTAAAGCAAATGCAGATATCCAAGGCATATCCAATCATAAAGAGAAACATTATCAACAACATTTTTTTACAACCACCTCTTCGTAGATGAAGAATACACCTACATGTTTAAATTAGACCACATCCCTCCTAGGATGCGAAGGCATAGCTTTTGCCACCTTAAACACCAAATGATCTATAGAGGTCAGAGAATTAGTATAACCTCTACAATTATTAGAGCAACAGTTATGTCAGTATAAGGGTGATGGGACATTGGAAGGATTTGAAACTCCTTCATGATAGGATTACGTATTATAGATCATATAATCTATATTCTGGCCTTGAAACTGTTTATTTAAACAAAGGAGATAGCCACTTGAAGAAGCCACCACATAAAACCATCAGCAATAACCATTAAAACTTTCCAGGTCTAGATGATCCAGAAAGGTTAAGATCAAACTTCAGGCCCCAAATCCATTCTTGGAGATGCTTCCCTCTTTTGATTTTGTAGAGAACCAAATAATTTTTTTTTATCATTCTAGCCTATCCTATCATGATGGTGGGAGTTGGATACCGGCCTGATACATTAGCAAAAGACCCCAATGTAATTCCTCGAGATCCCAACGAGACAAATCTGTGTTTTGATTGGTGCTCCACCTCAGATGTATCATCAATTATGCGCTTCAATTTGGGGGTTACAGCTAGGGCTAATTGCATCTCCATGTTTTCTCACTATAAATTTCTTCTGAGGTTTGAAAATGATGAAGCAGCCATTAGAATAAACTCCTATTATAAGCGGCAGAAGTAAGAATACAAAACATGCTAGGGCTAGGATAGGGTTGTGGATTCACCAAATAAATATATCACTTATTCAATAATGATAATAAAAATATCTTTTTACTTCAAATATTTTGTACTTTATGCTTAAACTTTGTCATTAGTAATACTTAAAAGTTTTCTCCAATCTATATCCCATTTTTCATCTTTTTCCATCTCACTTCATACCAATTCTAAACATTTTTGGACCTGCTTAATAAAATTCTTGGCTATGCATTTACCATATCTTAAGAATAAGGTAAATCAGTTATACTATGCTTCAAGTACTCTACAGATATAACATTTTGGCATTTGAACAAAGAACAATCCCTTAACTTGCCTCATTTACCCCTTATTCTAGCTAGTTGAGAGCAGGGATGCAATGAAAGTCTCCTTATATTTGCATTCAGCTCTTAACTTAGAAAGCTCTTTTGTTGGATCCAAATATGTCTCGAGCTTATTTAAGACTAGTAACAGGCCAAAGAAAAAGAAAAGAATCAGGAATGGTTAGCAAAAATGAGAAGATAAAACTTGATCTAAAACCATTGACTTTTAGAAAATATGAAAAGAAACTATGAGAAAGGACTAACATTTTCATGTAGACCCCCCAAAGGGACATTACTGAGCTGACTAACCAAAGGATTAATAAATTTGGAATTTGCTCCTGAAACAGCAAGAGTTGACAACTTTCTGTGACCATCAACCATTTTATCACTTAGAGTTTGAGTCATCGATGATGCTAAATTAATAGCAACTTGGAATTAGTATAGTTGAACTAGATTCTAGGATTAGCTATCACGATATCTATCATGGAACAAGAGCAAATAAATATCATACCCTTAAAGCAAGTGCTAATGGAGAATGTCATGACTCAAATTGTGCCAATGCTATAGTTGAATGCTCTGCCACTCCTTTCTGAATGTAGCATCAACTTGCTCAAATATGGACCTACATGACATATTAAATGCTGGGACAAGAAAATCTTCCAAACTTGATTTCGAAATTTAATGCAACACTGGTTTTAGTACTTTCAGATACTAAGGACCAAATAACATAAAGAAGATATTTATACACCAAATAAGTACATTACTTATTAAAGCAATCAAATATCTTTATACCAATCTAAATATAAGCATATAAATAAATTTCTCCACCAATAATTTCCTTTTTAAATTCTCATCACATACTTAACTGTCATAGTGATATGACAACCTGACGGTTTTCTTTTTTTTTTTAATAAAAGTTTAGGACAACAAAGTAAGGGCAAATGAAGTTTAAGTTTGACCAAATAATTGTATGCAAAGGCTGATAAAGCATCTTCATACGTAGAAGGACATGAGATAAAACTTTTAGAAAATGAAAGAACAAGACATGTGATTTTTTTATTCATTTCTAAGATGAGATCAGTAATCAATCACTTCTCAAGGCAGTCAAGAAGTTGATTTTTACGTGCTCTTACGTGAACATAGCCTGCGAGAGTTTCTTTTGCAGCTTTCTCTGATTTTCTTTTTTTATCCTCTATAGAATTCTTCTCTTCATCCTGTTTCAGAACTCTACTACATGCCCTTTATTTCTTCTGTCTAGTTTGATCTCATATTACTTTTAATCAATAATCTTACAAATATCCAAAAAAACTTAGACCCAAAATAAATCCATATAGGAAATTCAAGTGAAATAAAATGTAAGCATTTATCTTAAATCAAATAAATGGGTTAAATTCACAAGAAATCTCCAATGCAGTATTGAAAGGTTGTACTTCCTCACCCAAAATTTACTAACACATCATATAACATTCTTTACGTGAACTAGTGAAAAGTAGAATGCATCAGTAACTCCAATTTTAGGAAACACATTCACCTCATTGATTAGAGGGAGGCAAAGAGACGAAGAAGATGAAGATATCGAAATCGATGGTGCAGAGACTTCTTAATCACAGTGGATGTCTCATCGTTTGAGAAAAGAAGAGAAAATGGGGTCTGATAAGCATGAGTGGAAGACACTGAGAAAAATTAAAGTCTAAAATATTTTCCTTTTTACTTTCTGTCACTTTATTTCTTTTTTTATCTAATTATTAACTTTTAACTTATAGTAAAAATAATGTAGTTTTCATTATTAATTTTTATATTTCTTTTCATTATACTGTGTCATAAGAAATTACTTAGTGTTATAAATTTAAAGAAAAACTTTTAGGTGTGTTATTTATTTGCAGCACTTTAGTATTGTGTCATATGAAAAGAGTCACAAAAAGTCTATTTTTTGTAGTGTGAAAAGACTTAATTATATTTAATAAAACATGTGTCTTGGTATCTTGATTTATATTCTGAATCTAAACATATTGGATGTAAATAGATGTTTGAATAGAAATTTAACACAATGATATATAAAATCTATAAAGCTCAATTAGTAGCTAAAGGTTTCACCAAAAGGAAGGTATAGATTATTTCAATGCCTATACTTCAGTTTAAATAGAACATTAACATAATATCACACTTCTAAAGCATCATGAGCTTTCCACATTTCATAATCTCAACCCACCATTTATGAGCTAAAAAAATGAAACCCCATGAAAATAAATAGAACCGTACAAATGTCTTTATTTTTTTCATGTAGCTTTCCAACTGAATTTCGACCTTATTTTTTGAGTAGATTAACATAGGAATCACTACCCTACCTCTCTGACAAATTTTTGGATTATACCAAATGAAAAAATTGCATGCATTAGTTTCACCATATCTTGCACGTCCTATTCTTCTAGCTAGATTTGTATATGTCTAAGATATAGTCAATGTTGCTAGCCTTTCACACCTACAATAAATTTTGACTTGATTGATTTTCCATATCTGTTTCTCACAAACTATTTTTCGTTGCTATCTTTCCCTCTTTTTCTCTCTGGCTATTTGCTCGTTAGAGACGAGAAAAATTTGACTAATAACTTTTTGTTTAGGTCAACAACTTTTTTCCCAGCCAAATGCCTCTGTTTTGAGCCACATGCTGAGCACGTTTTAACATCTGTTATCTCAAACTACAAAATTCATTTTGGGATTTTGTCAAACCAAATATCAAATTTAAGGGAAGTATTCAAACCTATTCAAAGATCGCAGATGAAATAAGATCAAGGGCCAAAGATCAGGGATGAATGGCGTCATTTACCCTATATTCAAACATGTCTTTTCCCCTCATTGTTGGCTTATTGATTTTGGATTTCGACAATAGTTAGTGCTCTTGGACAAGTGGTTATATAATGAAAAATTTGTAAAAATCATACCTAAGAGTGCGAGACCTTTTACCTTACTCCTCACCATGTTCTTTTCTTTTATTTTTCTTATGTCATTTACCTGCTCTTCTTTTCAGAATTGGTAGGTAAGGGTATTCATTCGACCAATATTTGACTTATTTGATTTTCAACTAGAAAATTGCTAAATCAAAATCATGTCATACAAATCCAAAATCAATTAAAGTCAAATTGTTTAAATTCGACTTATTCGACCAGTAAGTCGAATAAGTCAAATATAAATCCTTTTTATTCTATATTCTAATTTCAAAATTTAGTACATCATTTCACAAATTCCATATCATTCCACAAATTTAAAATATGACACATTAGAATACAAGATAATAAAGTTTATAGATAATACAAGAAAAATACATAACCCCATTACAATCAAAACATTCTTCAAAAGCAAAAGTAAGTTTTAACATGTGGTTAGTGATATCTTACAAATATATAGGAATATGTATGAGTACCAAACTATATCGGTATTAAGAATAAGTCAATAATATATTAATATACTTGTTGATGATAAAAATATTACACTAATAAGTTATGCAGTATAATGTATATAAATTAAACATATTTTTATTACAAGTATAAGTTATACGAATCTTAGTATATGAACATTAGAACATGTATCTATAGTTATATTATATATAGATATTTCAATAAATATTAAAGTATATATAATTACTTAACTCTAGTATCTTTATGTATTAAAAAGAAATTAATAATTCATAATTAGTTATTGAAGTATAACATTAATAAGTTGTATACTTATATTATAGTCTAAGTACATAAATTGTACATAAATTGTACATAATGTGAAGTGTTATATTGATGATTCCAACCATTATATAAAGAAAAGATATTTAAATATTAAGATAAAAGAATAATATTAGTTATTAACATATTTAATTATTGAGAATTAAGAATATTATGGATAAAATATTATATACACAAATACATTGATATATTATTACAATATATATTAAATTATTAAAAGTGATATAATTGTTCGATTTATTTGACTGGTATTTCACCGGCGAAGTTGAACTACTTGTTCAGTAGTCAAACTAGTCAATATGTACTCGGTATTCGAACGGTAATTTAACTTAGAAGTTGAAGTTAAAGTCGAGTTGAGGAGTCGCGTGGTTAATTAACTTTAAGTCAAAATTGAGTCGAAAGACAAACAAGTCGAGCGAATTTTTTTTACTTGACTTGATTTGGTAGTTCTATTTGACTGACTTTTGCATACTCCTATTAGTAGGACTATAGGGTCACCAAGCATTGGTGGCCAAACCCTTTAATCTTTCACTAGATGGATAATGTTTTATTGAACCTTTAGATAAGTTGCCTTCTTGAATTGTTCATGATAATAGTCATCAAATTCTAACCTCTTACTATTTATAGCCGAGATTGCATGCTTACAAGGTAAATGAGATATATCTCAAGATTTGTAGTCATAACTTCTTGTTTCCAAATGCACGACAAATCTAGTTCCATTATGCATCATCTCATACTCCAAACCTCCAACAAAGATAATCTTGCATGTCGTAGCTCCAAGGATTATCTTTGTTCAACTTCTTTCTTATAGTTGGACTGATATTAGAATCCCATATTGCTCCCTTATCATGTCTTTGTTGAAAATGACACATGAACTTGGCTCTAATGCCATCAAGTAGTGTAAGGATTGTTCTTCCCCTTAACTTAATTAGCAACCTAGTCATTAAAGTGTTCAGTTAGATTATTTGTCATATGATCATTTTATGCCCTTTCATCAAGTTAATTGTTAACCCTATAAAAGAGAGTTATTTACATGCATTTTACCTTTTAGTCAGTTTTTAAGGTGTCTTGTTAATTAATTAGAGGTATTTTGGTAATTTTAGAGTTTTAGTGTCTAAATATTATTTATTGTGCTTTTATTACTTAATTACACTTACTTATGTGTTTTATGGTGTTTTAATAGATTTGGGATCAATCAGAAGCCAAACGAATCTAAAACGAAGCAAAATGGAGCAAAAACGAAGAGCTAGCCTACAGGGCCCATGTGCAAGTGCGCTTAGGGGACCTAGAGCCACATCCATGGACTGCCTCCTAGGCACAGGTGCATCCTCAAGACTTGATTTGTGCTTTGGTTGCAGGCTCAAATCGGGATTTAGCAAGTTTTTGACTTGTACAACTTATTATGGGCATTTTTGACCTCCAAACTTGTAAACCCTAATAGGGACTATAAATAAGTGCTTTTAGGCATCACTTAGCAAGAGGAGACCTAACTTAAAATTAGAAACAAATTGTAACATCAGCCTATATTTAGAGTAGCAGTCAAAAGAAAATCATCAGGATGAGCGAAGAACACCAATCCTAAATGAGGAATTGCACAGAGGAGAGGCAAGGATTGAGACTAAGCTTTGTTTTCATTCATATTTCTCTTCTTTGTTATTTATTACTCTTTAATGGATGTAATCTATTTATCTGATGTATTTTACTCTATGATTATGCACTAAACCCTAAACTAGGATTTGTTCAGTTAACCATGAAGATTGATTAATCATATTTATTTATTCCTTTTGATTCGGCCCTATATGCATGAGTTTGCTTATTTGAATAAATCTTAATCCCTTTAGATGATTGGCCATCATCTAGAGTGATCTATAGCCTTAGTTGGAATCGACAGGGGAAATCTAGGGTTAGGATGGGTTCAAATAGCCTTTGTTTGGAACAATCGCCCATAGGTTGAACTATTTCATGGGTGTAGATAGAAATATACATGCTCATCTTGGGTAGTCATCAATTAGGGTTGCATATGCTTTAGTCGGGACTTCAATCTACATAGGCATATAGTGGATTGGTCAAGATTATTCGATATGTAATGTGTCTTAACTGAATTTGCAATGATCATAGAACCCTAGATTAGTAAATGTAATGTGAAATTGAAGGAATAATAAATTTACTCAATTAATTAGATTGGTAAATGAAAAATAAATTCTAGATTTTAATTATACTGATTTCGTGTTTAGTAACTAATTAGTTATTTCTTACTTTTAGTATTATTCCATTATTATATTGTTTAGATAGAGTTGCTATGTGTATGCCGCTTTGGTACTTGTTGACAGAGTTAAGCATAGTCCTTGTTAGGGCTGGCAATTTTTGACATGACCTGATAACACAACAAGAACACGACACGAAATTATTAGGTTATGACATGACCTGAAATTTATCAGGTCATTATTTTGTCAACCTGTTTGTGACACGAAATTAAATGGGTAGGTTGGGTCAACCCATGGGTTAACACAATAACCCGTTAGGTTAGTGTATGAACAGATTTTACTAATATTTTTTCTTTATTATAATTTAATATAGTATATTTTAAGATTGTGAATAATATATTTAATATTAGATTATTAAATCAAATATATTAATTATTTTAAATATTATCCAAAAAATATCAATAATTTTAACTATGTGTTTTGAATTACTATAATAACAAAGTTAGTATTAATAATTGTTTAAGTTATTAAATAATTAAAATTTAAAATTTTAACTCAAATAAATCGCAAGTTAAGTAAGTTGTCAAATATGTTGATACTCTCTTCGTCATAGTAAACGGGTCAAACACGAATACGACACAAACTCAAATGAGTTTGACATGAATACGACATGATAAGAAACGAGTCCTACATGACGACATGAACATAACACGATAAGAAATGGGTCACACCTGACACGATACGATAACTTGACAACCCAACCCGTTGACACCCCTAGTCCTTGTTGGAATGATCTTTACTTACTGTGTATTACTTGTTCGATCTATATACTTGCAGAAGCACTTGGAGTCTATATTAGACCACGGACATTGATACCTTGCACATTTCCCTTTGATTTCCCTAGTCATCCAGTTATGCATTGATTTGGAGATCCTTAATTTATTTTATTCACAGTATGATCGAAGTCACATGGATTTTATGCTCTGTATGACATTCAAAATCACTTCCTAAGTTCAATTATAGGAAATTTTGCCTTGAAATTGTTAATAAGTGCCTAGAACATCTTTATAAAAACGCTTCTAGAATTATGTCTAGTAGCATGTTCAAGTCGCAAGTGTACAATTGTATATGTAGGTTAGTTATATGTTACTAGTCACAAGAGCACACTCTACATGTCTACAATTTTATGATGGTACACATAGATAAGTTATTTCGTAGTGGGTTAAATTTTTGGTATGCGTAATTTTGTACAGTTAATGAAAATTATTTGATAGTATACTAAGGATGGTTATTTGATGGTAGGTCAAAGGAAGTTATTTGTTGGTGGATTAAGAAAAGTTAAGTTAATTACACAAAATACTCATGAGGTATATAGAATAGTAATAATGATTAAAACTATCAAATATATTTTATATTTCAGAATAGAGAATAAAAATGCATGTAAGATACCTCTTGACCATCTAAAGTAAATGTTAATCTATATATCCAATCATCCTATATAAGTTTCAAGAAATATTTCCAACTATCATACAGTTCAATGTCCATCAGTGCAACAGCAATCGAGAAAATTCCATTATATTCCCATCAAGAGTAATAGCATATAGAAGTATGCCATGGACCCCTTACAAAAGTAACTATCAACACCAATGAAAGGTCTACGTCCATTCAAAAACCCTCTTCTTAAGTTTCAAAACATACAAATTTCCTTTTAATGGTTGGATTGACATTAGATATGTTCCTATCTAACTCAATAACTGCCATATTTCCAACATTTGTCCTCAAAATCTCATTATCATAGCACCTTAATATGCTGCAGGGTACAACATAGCTACCTTATATCTTTTCAATGACCTTTTTTTTTTTATATAACTTTCATGTATTTTTGTTTGCATTGATTGTATATCCATATTAGGATTTGACCTTATATTAATATCTAGCTTGTCTTTTATCCAATTGAAGCAATTTAGCACTATGCCCCTCCATTATATATGTGTGAGGTCCATTATAGGTTTTAATCTTGTAAGTAATGTTGTTAGGTAACCAAAAGGCATAGATTCTTCGTTTACAACCTGGTAGCTTTGTCTTCTCATTTTTATCTCTCTTTATCTTTCCACCCTCTTGGATAATGTGAACTCTTTCAAAATTTCTCTAAAATGTTTCAAAATGTCAAATAGCATTCCTACCACAAGCTTAATGCTCCCATCTTTCCTCTTAGTGGATGCCTTGTTATATTTGCTAGGTTCGACCGCGTTCTTATGAGTGGTTTCTTCTTTACTTAAATTTGCTAACTTGTTTTTAGAATCCTCATCACCTGATATTCTATTTCTAGCTCTTCTATATGTGATAGATCATCACAAAAATCATTGGCATTCAGTCCCAAGCAAGATAAGTCGGACCTTTCGTTGTTATGATCTCTATACTCCCTATTATCTTCCTCTATTCGATAGACTTACTCAGGTTCCAGATCACAATTATCATTACCAGGTTAGAGATATTAGTTATGTGTAAATGGACTCTTGGTGCTGCAATAGAATCCATGTCTATCTTTTCTACAGGGTTATTAGCTTGAATATTAACATCTAATCCGATAACATTACTTGCTTAAGCATTCATATTAACTTTTAAATATATCATAAATTAAATATTGATATACATCATTAATGTTTAAATTGTATTTCAAAATAATATATAAAATATCCATTCAATAAGCTACATGAGACCCCTAAAAGAGACACTCAAGAAAAGTTTTATAAAACAAATTAATACGTGAATAGTTGTATAAGACAAGAATGCTATAACAAAATAAAAACCCTAACCACAACTGCAAAGTTTGAAACCCATACCACCCCATCCACTCCTTCGAAATCCAAAAATAACACCACTTATATCCATACCCAAATAACAAAACTTACAATAGGATCCATATCTTGTAAATTCACAGCCAATCTATTTTTTATGATTTTCTTCTTGAATAAACAGAAACACATAAAAAATAGTATATCATGACGTTTATTCTTGTATTTATAAATCTAAATCCCTTTTTCGATAATGAATCTTCACTAGGTGCATACATATAATGTTGAGATAGAGAGACAAGATTGATAACTGAATATATTCCTTTGATGAAAACGATCAGGGAGAATGGACGGACCACTTTTGACCTAAAAGAGAATTAGGCAAAATTGACTTTCATTCTTAATTTGCACTCTATTTGGTTCAAAAAAATTTTTAATTACTAAATGGCAAAATAGTAAGAGGGCTTTTAATTTAGAACACTGATAAGAAATACGGTTATTAAATTCAAAATTACATAGGAGATGTGCAGAATACTAGTAAATCCAAGGATTGGCTAGTGTCATTTACCCACATAAATGATATTACTATCAAGATATGCATGTTAATCATATAAAGAAACCAAATATAAGATAATCAATTTAAGAGGATTTATAATTCGAGGATGAAGTATTTTATTAGTATTATTCCTCAGCATCTTAGGGATAAATGCGTGAACCAAAAGGGCCTTATAACCGTTCTACAATGCATTCTAGGAATAGTCTAGTTCTAGTCCCTTCCTCCCTCAAGCCTAACTCCTCTCTATCGTAAAATTATGGATTTGGTCCACAGGCTCATCTTTGAATTTTGTGATGAAAATAAAACTTATATGAGTTAAGTAATGCATGCTTATGTAAAAAAAAAGAAAAAAAAAAGGGTAAATTACTGTAAACCCATATGTGATATGACCATCTGACCCATAACCCCTATGTATTTTAGAAATATACTTTAAACCCTCATGTTGTTTGGACTAAATGGTAAAATGGAAGAAAATCATCCAAGTTAACAATTTTTGAAAAGCACGCATTCCAAAGAGAGTGTTTAATGAAAAATATAATTTTTCTTCAACAAAGTTTAGAATAAATTACCGTAAATTTCCACGTGGTATATATCTCGAACTCATAACCATCGTATATTTTTTTTAAAAAATATACCCTGAACCCCCATGTGGTCTGCACTAAATGGTAAAGTATATATAAATCATCGAAACTAATCATATTTACTATACACGCACCCCTATTGTTAGTTGTTGTATGAAAATTCGTTTTTCCTCTCAAAAATTTTCAAATTGTATGCCCAACACATACTTATTATTATTTATAGGTAAACTTATTCTCAAATTTACTACATTTATCTGTACTTTTACAACCAAGAAGCACAACAAGAAGGATGCATAAGGTATTTTTTTGTAATTTTTTTTCATACATTAATTTACAGATTTTTAATAGTAACAATAAACTAATATCATTTTCTTCATTTTTGACCATGCAAATTTAAAGCTATAATTTCTGAAAATAGGGAGAAATGAATTATTTGAAAATTTTGATATTAAATTACATATCAGGTAAAAGTATAGTTTCGAAAATCGTGACTTTGGATAATTTTTGTCTCTTTTATTATTAGTTCAAGTCATATGGGGTTTTAGGATATTTTTTTTTCAAAATATATGGGGTTATGGGTTCGAGAATAATACTACATGGGGTTTACAGTAATTTAATCAAATTTAAATATAGGGTAAGAATGTAATTTCACGAAAACCGTTAGTTTGAATTATTTCTGTCAACTTTATCATTTAGTTTAGACTATATGGAGATTTAAGGTATATTTTCAAAAGATATAAAGTATAGTTACAAGTGAAACGATCATACCACATAAAAGTTTACCAAAAAAATAATAATAATAAGGGTGTGATTTCTTTTAACCACAGGGTGGACTTTCACTTTTGCGGAAATGAAGCAAATCCATAATTAAATACTACTCTACTAAGTCTTTTTCTCAAGCAAAAGACTAAGTCCCATCCCCTTTTCTTTAATTCCAAGTAGTAGCGTTAGTAGTAAAAGAAAAGAGTGAAAGGCTAAAAGCCCACCTGCTATCATTCAAGTCCCATCGCATACGTGATCCGTCCGTCCATCAGAATCAAACTCCTCTCATCTCTCCATCTAATTCCATAAATATATATATAAGTAAAAAAATAAAATACACGCTATTATTCTACTCTCTCGTCTCTACCCCTTCTTCTTTCTTACCATATGTATAATACTTACTAGTTAACTATTTTCCTCAAATGGACTCCTCAAAAACCCTAATCAAAATTTAGTGTTCTCTTCTGTTCTATTCTATATATAAGCAAAGATACCGTATATTATATATATAAATATGTATGTATTATTTTATTTTACTTAACACATATACCCTTAGATGTACGTATAATGCTTGCTTCTTTCTCCATCACTAATATTCTATAATATAATAATATTGGTAGATATTATAGATATTAGTAGTACGATATATTTGATAGATGAAAGTGTTAGGAAAGTGTTTGTGTTGGGGATTATTGATCTAGGGTTTTGTTTATTGTCAAACTGAAACTGTTGTGGGTTACCTGGGAGGGTTTCTGGTAATTATGGAGAGATCCGATGGCAAGGATTTTGCCTCCTCCTCCTCTTCCTCCTCTGCCTCTGCCGCTCCCGCTCCCGCTCCCTTTTCAGGTCAGCAGCTCATCTCAGCACCACCCTCTTTTATTTTTTTATTTTTGGTTAATTAATTCATTGTGAAATTTTTTTACAACAAAATTGATTTTTTGTTTTGTTTCTTGGTTTATTATTACTTTTTTTTTCTTTTTTTTTGTAAATGTTTTACTATTATTACTTTTCACTTCAATCTCTTCATTTTTTCTTTCTTGGCTGATTTAGTTGAAAAGATTTTGCTTTAAATTCGCTGTGATTGGCTATTTTTCTAACAAGGATTTATATTTATTTGTGAATTGTGTTGGATGTGATACAAACAGCTGAAAATGCCCTTTTCGATGCATCCCAATATGCCTTTTTTGGCAAAGACAAAGTGGAGGAAGTAGACTTGGGAGGTTTAGGGGAGGATGATAACGATGATGATTCTGCTAGCATTCCTGTACTTGGGGGATTTGGCAGTGCCTGGGAGGATGAATTGCACGAGTACCATTTGTTTGACAAAGATGAGGTATATAAACAACCACATGATCTTTTTTTCCCCTTGGGATTCAATTGTTTTTATCAAATTGGAAATATTGGTTTTTCGCTGGTTTTTAATCAAATTTGGGATTTTAATGAGTATTTGCATTCAAGGTCCGTATTTGATTTGGCACGGTTGCTGGGAAATTGTTGAAATACTATGAAATGTGGTCAGATTCAGAAGGGATATAATAATGTCTACTATCTTTTTGGATTCCTTGGTATCAGACGGGAAATATGGCTGCAATGATGAAACTGGGCATCACCTTTTTTCCCCTTTTAATGTGGCTAGACGAGTATTGTTCATTTTGATCAGAGTGTGTGGCCTGAATTGGAGAATTGCGAGCAGTGCTCCAGGACTTCAGCATTTCATGAAACAGGAGTTGGTTATGCTAGTGACCGGTGTTGTGGAAGAATAACAAAGGTTTTGAGAGGATAGTGTTCGACAATGAACAGCATTCTTGGAATACACTATACATGCAGCGCAGTCATTGCCACAAAATTAGGTGTTGTGGGTTTTGTACAAGAGATGAACATAAACAATGAGAATTTTGCAACACCTAAGCGCCTTTTCTAATAAAATTCAATTAACTATATCAAAGTAAATTATTGTTGTCGCATTGACTTTTATTTGATTAAATGGAGTTCAGGGATTCGAAGGTTTAGAGAAGTGGATTTGAATTGGAATCAAATCAAAGAAGTGTGTTTGATGTCAAAGATAAAGCGTACTGTAAAAAAAACCCATAACTTTAGGGTTTTTTTTTTTTTCCTCGATTGGATGGAATTTTCTAATTAGATTTTACCATTGCAAATTATTCAACATGAATTGTGAACTTACACCTTGTATACATGTTCAAACATGCCAGCCTTTTGGGGGCTTTCAGTAGTGTTCTATCCTCTCCAGCATGCTTAATCCCCTCTATTTTTCTCTTACAGGGATCAGGTTTGGGATCTTTATCTGATATGGATGATCTGGCAACTACATTTGCAAAGGTCAGTTGCATGTTGTAGTCTATGAGATTACATGTGTAATTTCGGTTTCCTTATCTTCGTTATCTGTTAGTGGAGTGCATTATTATTATTATTTTTTTTTTTTGGGGGAGGGGTTGCAGTTGGAGGTTCAGTATACAATTTTGTTTCTTCCTTCCTCCCTCCATCCCTCTATCCCTTATACTGTTTTCCTATCTAGTGATGAACTGCAGCAGTCTTAGAGTTGACTAAATGTGGAAGCCTGTTTTCCAGATTTTCCATTTCTATGTTGCTTTGCATTATTTACTTATGAATGCAGCATTTATATGCACAAGGGTTGTGCAAAATTTAATAACTGTGATGGAAAATTTTGGGAATATCCTTGATCTATGTTATTTATATAGCTTCAATCTTGTATATTCAATTTCAGCCAAAACTGAGGAAATGTAATCTCCAAAAGGATTTATTCAAGAATGATGATGTGATGTGTAGGATGGAAATGAAAATTTTAACTGGCACCTAGATTGAAGATCAATAACTTTCCTAATTTCAAGCTTAACCATCCAGTTTGAACCTTAAGAAACTTTTCCATCATGTGTTCTTTGTATTATAACAATCATTACCGAGTCTATCGCAGCTATTGATGCTGGCTTCCATTTTCAAGAATCCACCACATTTAGTTGTATTCTTAATGTGAATTGTTCACTTTTAAAAGTTACTTTTCTTGTAAAATTATATAACTTGTGCTCTTTGCAGTTGAACAGAGTTGTCACTGGACCACGACATCCAGGGGTTATTGGAGATCGAGGATCTGGATCATTTTCAAGGGAAAGTGAGTAAATTTATAGCCTAATATACTGTTATCTTATTTTTCCTTGTAGTTAGAATAAATAGCTTTGCTTTAGACTCCTACTGTTGTCTCCCTTGTTGGATGTATTGGATAATAGGTTAACTAATCAATGTGCCTGTTGCATACAAAGATTACAATTTACTCTTCTTGTGTGCTTGTTATTAATTCTGCCAGAATATGGGAAACTAGTATTTGCATCTTTTAAGTGCATTTCCTGACTCATAAATCTTGAATCTTTTAGTGATATTATCAGCAACTGGAATACACGAGGAAATTGTTAAATAGCTCATCTTTTAGGTCCTTATGTACATACGGGCAAAGTAATTATTGGTTGGCGAATTTGATGCTATGAAATTGGTTTTCTAGACTTGAATTCAAATGCCACGAAGGGTTGGCAAATTTGGATGCAATTAAATTGGTTGGAGATTTGGGGTTGAGTATCACTATCACTTCTACTTCAAGGCTTCTTGATTACCAAAATCAGTGTTTAATAAGGTTGTATAGTTGGATTTTTGTACCTTTCTTATTCTAAAGTCGTTGACACGTTAGTTTGTGAGGCTCGTCATAGGCTTGTTGGTCTGAGGTTGCGGTTCATCATTCTCTTCAGTTTTAGTTCGCTGTTTTATGTCCTCCAGTACATGAGGGAAAAGTTTGATATTTTAACCTGTATCTGCTTGATATGCTGCTTGGTCCTTTTGACGTTTTCCTTTCTTATGGTGTTGTTTATAGTGTACTCCATTTTTTGCCTGATACTTCTTTGGTATTCATGATGTTGAAGGAAGAAACTTATATTATAACTCTGATGCCTGGTGTATTTTCTGGAATAAAGATTTGCAAATACATAAGGAGCCAAAGATGACTATTTGGCTTTCATTTTTGGGGCTGAACAGAAGAACATATTCCCTGTAAATGGAATGGGTTGATGCCATGACCCTCCATTTGTTTGGTTCAGACTCAAATTCATGGCTGTTTGCTTTGTGTTAAACAATAACTTCTACCGTAATTTTTTTTTTCTTCTTTTTCTCATACTTCTCTTGTTCCATTTTCCTTTCAACACACAAAACCTCAGCAAACAAGATGGTTGCCAAACAGTGACATTCTTTTGTGTCTCCAGAACCTGAAGATCGAGACTTCATAAAACTAATACTAAAAACTTCCTCCAACTCAAGGAACCATTTCAACCAATTAAAGAAAATCAAGAACAAAAGCTTGTACAAAGCTCAAAAAAACTTAAAATTTAAAGAAGATTTCCAATAATTGCAAGCGAAATAGCAAAAACTGGAGCGCACATCAAGTTCTAGTGTCATTGACCCATAAATAGATCCTTGTTTTTACTTGATGAGGCCTGAACATCGAGACTTCACCGCTGCAGGATGCAACCTCCTCTCCATTCTGCTTTCTCATGCTGTATGGATGTGTGTTTATGCACTGTCTGTGGATGTTGTGTTGACCATGTTATGTTGGTAGTGGGGTTACCATGTCATATATCAAAAGGATATCCTCACTCAAACTTGGGGTATGGGCAGTGCCCTATTTTGGTTTTCTAAGACCTAAGATTGATTTCATACATGTTAAGGACAGAAAATATATGCTTGTCATGAACATTGATGCTGATCCAGAGATGGAAGCATCTCACCCCCCTGAATATAGGATAGATTGCATTTTAAGAGAGAGATTCATGCTAAGTGCTAGGTAATGAGGAGACAAATAGTAATGCTATCTAGAAGGTGGAAGTTCTTTTTACACTTAAAAAAGTTTTCTGTTGGATCCAATCTCTCAATGGTAGTAATACCATAGTTATGGAACATTGACTTGCCTCTTTGCCCAGGAAAACTCTGGAGAACTCCTACTGAGAGGACATAAGACATGGTTATTGATTTGATGAGAAATGTGGAAGGCTTGACTGCATAGTCAGTAAATAGGAGACGAGAGATGGTTTGATAGATGAACTTGAGAAAAAAAGGAGAAAAGAATTCCCTTTTTTCCTGAGGATTGTATCTATATAGTCATTGAAAGAATATAAAGTCCAGTTGGTGGAGTCGTCGGCACCATTTCTACACGAGGATAAGTTGATAGATTCTTTCAAGTAAGGGTAGCTTGATTGCTGGAAGAAAGTTCTCAGATGTATACTCCCATTTTTCCTTTTATTGATGACAATTGTTCCCTTAGAAACTGAATCCTTATCAATATGCGATACTAAGACAAATCAAACAAACAAACCAAGCCTTATTCCCACTTAGTAACGTCAGCTACATGAATCGTGTTACGCCATTGCGCTCTGTCATGAAACATATCCTCCTTAATCCCTAGATAAGCTATATCTTTCTTACAAGTTACCCACCAACTCGTTTTCGGTCTTTCCCTACCGCTCTTATGTTGACACCATTATACTCTCTCTAAATTCTACTTGCCTGACAGGCGCTTCTACTGGCCGTCTTATCACATGACCTAACCACCTTAAGTGTGTTTCTCTAATCTTCTCATCTATAGGTGCTACTCCAATCTTTTCACGAATATGCTTATTTTGTATCTTGTCCATCCTAGTGTACCCACACATCCATCGTAACATTCGCATTTCTGCTACTCTCATCTTTTGCTCGTGTGTAATTCATTGCCCAACATTTAGTGATTCCATTTGCTTTGGGTGCCACTCAATTTTTGAAACTATATTGAATTTTTTTAAACAACCACTTGAGCAGGCAAATTGTCAGTTGTCTGCTCTCCATCAAGTCATCCTATGTAGTACGTCGGTTCCAGCTCAGTTCCCAATAAAGCAAAAAACTGATGGAGGTTGAGGTTGAGAGGAATTAAATCTATGGAATACCTTGATCTCATTGATATAGTCATACTTAAAATTATGCAAACTAACTGATGGAGCGCCAATACGTGATGGTGGGGAATCACAGATAAGATTTCTTAATTCAATTGTCGGAACTTTTTGGAATCAGAGGATAGGAGGGAAGGATAGTAACTTTAGAATGAGAAAGCAAGAAAGCAAGAAATAGATGGGAACGGCAGTTAAGAAAGTTTTGTTAGCATTAAGCTTCCAAGGTAAGGATGATTTGAATTCTCCATCCTTAGCTCAATTGAACATAAATTAATTTGATCTGAAATCAACCTATTGCTATTAGCAAATATTAGGAGATTATTATTGGAGGTCAAGACTTAGTAAACTTTGTAGCTAAGCAAACCTGACAACGAGAAAGGTAAAAGCTAAAAGATGTAAGAAGCCAAATTGAACTTGGAAACACGAACTCAGTGTAGGCAGCCAAATCTGATTTTAGAGTCCTTAAGTGTGAGTTGACTCTACAAAGGCATAAATTCAGAAATTACTGTTGCTGGTCTAGTGGCCTTACCTAACATTATGTGCAGTGCCCTCAGCACACATCATTCCAATTGAGATGCAGTTTGAAGGTACAAAAGTAGCCTTCAGACTCTGGAATTCTATTAGTACGTAAAAGCTATTACTAATACATCATAGATTTATCTAAAAATCCATCAAACTGAAACTCTGAAATGGCAAGAAAGACCTCAAATATATGGTTTTGTGGAATGACTGAAATGCCTTTGTTTTTCTTTGATATTCTGCATCACTAACCTTAGGCTACAGACCTCAGAAATCAAGGTAGGATGTGTGGACTTTCTTGGTTTTCTTTCCCAGCTTTCTGAATTTGTCTTGTTTGGTTTAGATTTGAAATTTAATAGACATTACCGGTAATGCATCTAAGCTAACAAATTCTTGAAATGGTACACATCAGGTGATTAAGACATGCAAACTAATGCTTGCAAGTCATTATTCAAACCCTCAACATCACTCCTGAAATAATCCTAAATTCTTCTTGATCCATTCTTTATGCTGAAAGTTTCCTCTGATTAAAATAGATTTCAATTAATATGATGGGGATTTCATGAGTGTAAAACCTCACAAATGATCAACACTCTTTGCTTGGGTGAATGACCTGTAGCAACAGTTTTAAATGTGTGGATATGCACTTATCTGGATGGATTGTGGTGCACGACTATATTATTGATAAGAAATGGGTTTTTCTCTTTTCCTAACTTGAAGTAATAATTTTGTTCAAAGAAATTGCTTCTAACTCTCGGAGTCGGTCAAGATTATTGAGCATACAAGCAAAGTCCATCTCTGAGAAGAGAATAGAACATTGAGCAATTACCGTCGAAATTGCGAAGTAGGGAAATTCTAGCAATTAGTAAAATATTCTTGGTCATGGATGAAATAGTTGCTGATGCATTTGCTTTTCGTCAGTCGGAACATTACTGATTTTTTTTTTTTTGAGCTGGATATTGCCTTTAAAACATTGTGCGGATGTTGGCTTCTCGTGTCTTCTATTTTGTTCTGAACTTGCTATTATCTGCTACCTTTGCAATTGATGATGATATTGGCTGTTTATATGTGCACTATATTCATATATGTGCATAAATCATATCTTTTCTGCTTGTTCTTTGGTTAACAAGAGGCTATGTGCAGGTTCATCTGCTGCAGAATGGGTACAGGAGGCAGATTTTCCTGAGTGGCTAGATCATATGTCTGACTCAGAGGCTTACCAGGAAAATAAAAGATGGTCATCACAGCCTCAGCTTTTTTCATCAAAACCATTGTATAGAACATCATCCTATCCACTGCAGCAGCCACAGTTGCAAAGAACGTCATCCTATCCTCAGCAGCAACCACAGCTGCAACACTTTGCGAGTGAACCTATTATAGTGTCCAAGTCTTCTTTTACTTCCTTCCCACCTCCTGGTGGCAGATCTGAACAAGCTTCTCCAAGCAGCTATTCACCTCACATGAGGATTTCATCTCTTACTGGTGGGTCTCAGTCACCCTTATCAGCACCAACTGTCTCGCATTTGTCTAGCTCCAGTATGCATCTAGCTGGAATGCCTCATGGGTTTCATTATGGTAGAAATATAGCTCAATCACCTGCTTCTGGTGTTCCCCTTAATACCAGGTCACAGAATCAGTGGACCAGCTATGGAAACCTCTTTGATGGGGGTCATTCTAACATGTTAAACAGTTTTTTGCATCAACAATTGCCTTTCCAAAATGAATTGCATATAATGTCAGCGCAGCAGCAACTACAGCTAGCAAGACTACATCTTTCAGTTCAACCATCCCTAGCCCATTTCTCGGCACTCCGATCTCAGCTATATAACAGCTTTCCTTCACCAGCACACGTGAATAAATACGGTGTGGCTAATATGAGAGATTCAAGACCAAAATCAACAAAGAAGGGTAAAAACAATGTGCGCTTTTCTCAACAAGGATCTGATGCTGGTAGCCAGAGGAGTGATAGTAATTTGCCTCAGTTCAGATCCAAGTATATGACAGCTGATGAAATTGAGAGTATTCTTAAAATGCAACATGCTGCAAGCCATTGCAATGACCCATATGTGGATGATTATTACCTAGCTACACCAAGCTCGTGTTGCAAAGAAAGCAGCTGAATTGGGGTCAGAACAACGTTTCTGCCCGGCCCAGACAAGGGAGTCATCTTCTCGATCCCGTAGTAGTGCTGAATCACAGCCTCATCTCCATGTTGATGCACTTGGAAGGGTTTCCTTCTCTTCTGTACGTAGGCCTCAAACCCTCCTTGAAGTTGATCCACCTGCTTCAGCTTGTGGTGACGGCACTGGTGAACAGAAAACATCAGATAAGCCTTTAGAGCAAGAACCGATGCTTGCAGCTAGAATTACAATAGAAGATGGGCTTTATCTTCTGCTTGATGTTGATGACATTGATAGGCTCCTACAATTCAGCCAGCCTCAAGATGGTGGAGCTCAGCTCAGGCGGAGGAGGCAGGTTCTCCTAGAAGGCTTGGCAGCTTCACTTCAGCTTGTTGATCCACTTGGAAAAAGTGGCAGCTCAGTTGGGCTTGCTCCCAAGGATGACACTGTGTTCCTGCACTTGGTCTCTGACTTCCCAAAGGACGAAAACTGATTACAAGGTTCATTCAGCTTCTCTTCCCTGGTGGTGAGCTAGCCCGAATAGTTTGTATGGCTATCTTCCGTCATCTAAGGTTTTTGTTTGGTGGCCTTCCTTCTGATTCAGAAGCAGCCAATACCATTACTAATCTTGCAAAAATAGTATCCACGTGTGTTAATAGAATGGACCTTAATTCTCTGAGTGCTTGTCTTGCTGCTGTGGTATGTTCCTCAGAACAGCCACCTCTCCGGCCACTTGGAAGTGCTGCTGGAGATGGGGCCTCTGTTATCTTGAAATCTGTGCTGGAAAGGGCGACCCACTTACTAACTGATCCTGATGCTTCTGGCAACTATAGCATACCTAATCCTGCCCTGTGGCAGGCATCATTTGATGCCTTCTTTGGTCTTCTTACCAAGTATTGCCTTAGTAAATATGACAGTATGGTGCAATCAATATTCAACCAGAACCAGCCAAATGCGGAGATGAATGGTTCTGGGAAGAGGCTGCAAGAGCTGTTAGCAGGGAAATGCCTGTGGAGCTTTTACGTGCTAGTCTTCCACATACTGATGAGCGCCAGAGGAAGCTGTTATTGAACTTTGCTCAGAGATCCACGCCTGTTACAGGTTTTAATACTCATGGTGGGAGCAGTGGACAAATAAACCCTGAATCTGTGAAAGGTTAGCTGAGCTGCAAGGTGCAACATAAATGTCAAGGCTGTGAATCTTTTTTGGAAGTCGGTTTCTGCCTGCTTCCTGTTGAGTGCTTTGCTTTATTGATTAAAAGATTGCAAAGCCCAGATAGAAATGTGAGGTATAGTTACCCTTTGGTGTCAATTTTTGTGGCCAAGGTTACAACATGATATTCCTCTTATTTTCCTCCCTCTCTCGCTCCCCCTCTATCTCTCTCTCTCAAATATTTCCTGCTTACTCCGATGAACTTATTGGCGTGATTAACTGTTTATTATGTCACAAGATCTTGAAAGGGTTTGCAGACTAAAGCTTGATGTCATTTTCAACTAGGGAGCCTTATTTTTTGCTCTCGTGAACCTAATGAATTCTGTGTAGAACCTGAATTAAGGCTAGAATGTACAGGTTACTCATGGAACTCAAGTAATCCTAGAAATTTCTTGTTTGGTGGCCAATTCCTCTTTTGTCAAGAGGCTTTAAGAGGGGAGGCAAGGTATGAAGAAGAAAGAAGAATCTTGTTCATCTGGTATGCATACGATTCTATTGCCAAGATGAGGAAGGTCCAGTTCTGCTTAGTTTCTGTAGAATTTACTTCCAGGAACATTTCATGGAAACAATTGTACTAATAAACAGAAATGCTTTGGTTAACTGCTTTTCAATCATGTATTACTTGCCAATCTGTGCTCCTCCTTTCTCTCTGGTGCCCTCTTTCAGCTCATTGATTATTGTTGTTATTACTATTATTGTTGTGTTTTTGGTTGGAGCCATCTTTTCTAATAGGCTATGAACTGGGACTAGCTCCAAATTGTGTTAAATGGGTAAAATAATCCATGAAAATGCGTCTCTTTGAAATATCCTGGTTTCTTGTAGTTGCGTTCATAGCTGGAAATGCTCTTTCCCATTGATTCTTTTTGTTCAGGAAGAAGGGGAGAAGAGAGATTGAATTACCCCTCTTTTCTGCTCGTGGGAGTTTGCTTTCAGTTCGGTGATAAAAGATTATTCCTTGTCCACGTTGATTTATAGTTGTCCGTCCGTCAGTCATGAATCTCAAGGTTGTTGTGTAGTGCCTATTCCTAAGGAATTCTCCGGTAGTATTATTGAGATAACATATCCCGCTGATGTGATTTGGTTGGAAAGGAAATCTTTTCAGGAAGTAGAGGGGCAGGAAAATGGTTGACTTCCAAATTAACAATATAGATACAGCAAATGCAGGGCAGCTAAAGTATAAGGACCAATAATTGCGTGGGCGTGGCAAGAAGTTGACTATTTAGATATAGTCTTATAGATAGGGGCTGTGCCGCGCGTTGCAGGGCTCCGTAGTATCTAGTGTCTTTTCTGTCCTAGAGAAAGGGGATGTTTAATTGTTGAAACTTTTGGAAGAAATAACCCCCCCCCCCTTTCTTCTATTGCTCTTTTAATTTAACGAAATGATCCCTTGTACCTGATAATAAGAGGGTAGTACTATTTATCTACAATGTCTGCTTTGCAATATTTCTTTTGCCATAGACTAATATTTTTTTACTCTGATTCACTCCGTTTTTGCCTATGCATCTGCACGCGTCTACGCAACAATTCGAGTAAATTTCAAACCTCACATGTTAAAAATGAGTAGAAACAAAGCATGCTGACAATAACCTCAACATCGAGAACTAAACCAAAAGAAGAAAGATAAACGTGTTTGAGTGACAGCCCAGTACATAATACTATATTGGATGCGGGATACGTGAAAGTCGAAATTTGTTTCCTCAGTTATCGTAAAATGGAGGTATCACAAAGAACAATTAAACAAGAAAATTGTCATCACCATAAAGAAAAACGAACTTTTTAAAGCTTTTATTGTAAAACTGAAGCAAATTTTGTAGTCATTGTCAAAAATAAAATATACAACCGGCTAGCTAGTGTACACTGGAGACCTTAATTCCTTCTTTTGAATTTTCAGGAAAAGTAAAAGTGGAAAAGGCATTGGCAAAGTGACAATAGAGAAGGGTCCAATTTGAAGAATGAAAAAGGCCAAGATAATTAATTATTATTATTATTATTTTGTAAGAGCCAAGATAATTATTACTATTAATATATAGTTAAAAAGAACAATCCCATACGATTATCACTATTATATTATTAAGTGATGAGATGGATGTGAAGAATTATGATTTGTATGCATGAATATTACCCCTCCATTTCATGGCAAGTGGCAACTTCCTCCCCCCCTTCCACACCCGTAAGACTAGGACTAATTCTATTTCTACTCTCTCTATAATTCAGTGATTGATTGGTTGATATATATTCATGGGGTCTGTTTAATTTTGTGAATATCAACATTTAATCAAATAGCAAATATATCCATATTTTAATTAAATAATGTTTGTGAAGAATAATAATCTTCCCCCTCATTTTTAGGCTTTGGTGGTAGGTATTTATACTCATGCAGAACATGGTCCACTTTTCTTCTGTTACAATGTAAATATATGTACACATTTTTTTTTTCGTTTTGCAAACTCTGATATAATCTTTCATTGACATTTGACTTTTGATACCTCTTTTATTGGAATTTAAGGAATTTGTTCCTCTTATCTGTCCTCATCTCTCGCTTTTGAAGTTTCTTAATTAATAGCCCTTTTACATTAACTACTTAGTTGTACCAATTCAATTACTAGTCTCTACTCTGTTAATATTTGTCTCTTCATTTCATCTCCTTCAGTTCAGGTAATACACTCTTGTATTCATTTATGATCATCTCCTTTTCAATATACATATCATTCTTATATTTATCAATAAATCTGTTTTCATACGATATCTGATCATATGGTTTTTCTTTAGAATTGTGATTTTTTGTTATATTTTCTTGGTGTCTCTAATCCGGCCTTTATTTATGTTAATTTTCTCTGTTACAACGACTCATGTGCCATGTCGAATTTGATTTTTTGTTCGTTTGAAACTGTTGAATTGATTTTCGGTCATGATGGTATAAAAAGTTTGTAAGTGAATGTGAGATATCAAGTCTTGTGTAGTAATGAATTTTTGGATTTTGCTTCTGTTAATAGTAGATTCTTGGTTTATCGGATGAGGGTCATTCTAGTTTTGAATTCTTGTTCTTATTTATTTGTCTCTCTCCTCTTTCTCTGTCTCTCTATCTCTCTGAATAGAATTTCTGAGTGTTCCAATTGCGAAGATACAAGTTTTTGTATTAGATGATCTTGAATTGTTTGATTGTTTCTGTCATGTTTTCTTTGGTATTATATTACTGATTAATGTAGAGCTCTTGGCTGTCATTTACGATTCCCTTGTGCTGATCATATATATATACACACACACATTCTGACTAATATATCTACTTGATCATTGAAGGATTTCTGGATCCGTTTATTACCCAGATTATGATTCTCCTTTTTGTTGCGATAAACGACTGTATGCAATTCATAGACCTTGATTGATACTAATAGAGAGTTCCTTTAAAGAGGAAGAATTGCCAAATAACCTGATTTGGTGATCCTTGTGATGCAGCTTGCAGTGTTGAGAGGAAGCATTTAGAATTACAAGACCATCAAGCTGCAGCAGACATAACAGTTTTAATACAGTTTTGAGGTTGGTGATTTTGGTTATTTATGTGTTACTGGTGATTTTTTTTTTTTTTTAATAAATTAGCGCGAGTCATTTAGGTCAGAAAAGGTAGGCACAAGCAGGTTCGCCAGCAGAGATGTTGTCACTGTCAAATGCTGGAAAAGTTGTTTAACTACTAAAAATCTATATATGAATTGTGATACTTCCATTCTGGTAACTGGAATATCCCCAAATGTAGTAACTGGATTTATTGATTTAAGGCAATTGGAATAGAGCCTCAGCATATTTAATGCTACCCTCTACGTCTTAACTTCCTGCATCTTTTATACAAAGCTTGACACTTTTATCAGCAATCACTCAAATTTCACATGTTCAGCTTCCAATTGCTGTCCTGCTTCTGCTACTTGATGGATGCTAAATTTCTCTACTGCAGTTGCTGTATAGAATTTTAGATACAGATTGTGAGTTGGTTATGCACGTAAGATAAGAGGATTAACAATACCATCTTGATTGACCGTTAAGAAAGAGTCTAACTTATGATGTTGGGGCTCATGCCTTTCATGTGACATGACACCTTTAAAAGACCAAACAGTGAGGCCTAAGGCCAAATGGTACTGTTTGACACGAGAGTGTAACACACAAAATTCATGTTAATGACAAAAAAAACAGGTTGATTCTGAGAACAAATTCTATCAAATGTAATGCAGCTCTGAAACAAGTCATTGAAGTAAATCTTTTGTTAGATATCATCACAGACTAGAAATAGGCTTGAGAATTTATTGCTCTAAAATGTTTATGCCAGTTAATCTCACAGACTTTACTAGTTTTTAAGGCTAAGGAACAACAATTGCTTGTTTCCTTGTTTTCCTCAAAGTACCTGTGAACTAAACATGTTAATCAGCACTTGCAGGCATGGATCTTGTGGACGCCAGACGGAAGAGCCAATTTCCTAGAAAATTTCTTTTGGCTGCTGGCATTATTACACTTTTCGTATTTATCTTCAAGAAATCTCCGGGTTTTGGTGGCTCCAACAAGGTACTTCTTGTACTTTTACAGGAGGATCAATGCCTATGTTTAGTCTATCTTCAAGAGTTAGCTGTGGATGGAGTTTCTTAACATTACATTATGGAAACTAAAAATTTTCTTGGTGGAGAAACAGAGTTCAATTGTAGACAATATTTCTAAAATATTTCTAAACTTAAAGCCCATGAATGCTTCTATGCATCTTTTTAACGAAATATTGGCTTAAAGAGTTCCACAATTTTAATGTTCTGCATCATTTGCCGGAATATGTTCAAGTAATCTACAAGATTTCTAGTAAGAAACTCTAACTCCCTCCAGAGGAGAGAACTACACGTGCTAAAGCTGGCAATTTTCAATTGCAACACATGGATCCTATCAATAATTTATATCATGTACTTTAACATTTTTTTTTGCCTTTCTGGTCTTTGTCTTGGTTAATAATTTTTCTTTGTGATATCCAAAAATTTTCAGTTCTCTCAACATGAACCTGGTGTAACCCATGTCTTAGTTACTGGAGGTGCTGGCTACATAGGTTCTCATGCTACACTTCGGCTTTTGAAGGATTCATATCGTGTAACAATTGTGGTATGAGCCATTTTGATGTATGGTTGGAAATTCCTGTAATTATATTAGGAGGTCTAATTCTTCTGAAACCATGACTGTTAATTGATCTTGAAGGATAACCTTTCTCGTGGAAATCTGGGAGCTGTTAAAGTTCTGCAGGAACTGTTTCCAGAGCCTGGAAGACTCCAGTTTATTTATGCTGATCTAGGAGATGCGGAAGCCGTATCCTTCCATGGCTGAAGCATTTCATCCCTGTTTTGTAATATTACCTTTGTTGTATGATTTTCTATGGAAAGTTTACTATCTGAAATGAAAATTGGATGTTTTGAGCTTTCCTTAATCGATATATCAGGTCAATAAAATTTTTTCACAGAATGCCTTCGATGCTGTGATGCATTTTGCAGCTGTTGCATATGTTGGTGAAAGTACAGCAGAACCTCTCAGGTACATTTGGTTGTGCTTAGCATTAAGGCTATCTGCACTTTAGATGGAAAGCATACTCTATCTTGAAGGAAATTTAGCTGTTTTATGCCTGGAATAGCATATTGTCAATTCCCCAAAATCTGAACTTTATAATGGATTCATTCATCTTGACTCAATCATCATGTAAACATGAGTTGGGGAAGCGAAAATAACTTTGTTGATATACTAATTAATAAGAAGTTTCATCGATTCTAGAGATCCTTGGATAGTCCTTCATCATGTCCATAAGACTCTTTTATTCTAGGCCGACAAAAATTTACTTTTATCGCAACTGTTTATTCAAAATGTGAAACACATATAGCTTCACCATTTCTCTAAAGAATTAACTTCTAGTTTGACTAAGCTCATTTCTTTTCAATTTGTTGTTTGCAATCATTATCTTTTGATTTACTGTAACAGTAGTATCACAGAATTTTTCTGTTGAAATTTTACAGTTCACTAATACTCAGAATCCATGTAAACAGTTATATATGCAGCAACTAATCAATTACAAGAGCATTGTTAAAACTCTATTTGGCCTAATTTCCTTTGGATGATATAATATTTGATATCTCGTCCACCTTGATGTCTGTTATCTTGACATCAGTCTCTGGATTTTACCATGCAGATATTATCACAATATCACATCAAATACCTTACTACTAGTGAAGACAATGGCTGCCCATGATGTAAAGACATTAATCTATTCAAGTACTTGTGCAACATATGGAGAGCCAGACAAAATGCCTATTACAGAGGACACTCCTCAAGTGAGTCATTTTCAAATAATTCAATGGACTGCTTACAGGGTTCAGCTGTCTATAATTTCTAAATAACTAAAAAAATCTTCCCCAACTCCAAATTACTATTAAGGAAACAAGGCACTTTGTTTCCATAGTTCGAAACAGAAGCTAGGCCTGCCACGTCTTAAGTACAATATATCAAAACCAAACTGCTACTCTTTGTTATCCAAAAAGTGTAATTATGATATAAAATGAGGAAGTTGCCAGGAAGAAAATCACTAATTACGGTTTACTAAAACCAGGTCCCTATTAACCCATATGGAAAGGCAAAGAAAATGGCAGAAGATATCATACTGGACTTCTCAAAGACTTCTGACATGGCTGTCATGATCTTAAGGTTTGTGCTTCACTTTCTCTTTCTGCCTTGCTGTTGGGATGCGCTGAAAATTAAAAGAAGAAAAAATTGTGCCATTTAGAGGTTTTTTTCTTTAGATTTTTCATTGTTTTCTTGAAAATTCATTTAAAAACATTTTAATGCTATGGCTAAGGTACTTCTTGAACCTGAGTAGTATAAAAGATTTTTAAATTATATTCACTCCATATAGTGATTCAAAAAGATTCTAGGAGCTTTCCTGTCAGTTTATTATGGAATTCTCTGGTTGATTACACGTCATAAATTAGCTTACTGTTATGTTTAGGTATTTTAATGTGATTGGCTCAGACCCTGAGGGAAGGTTGGGAGAAGCTCCACGACCAGAATTGCGTGAGCAAGGTCGGATATCAGGTGCTTGTTTTGATGCTGCCAGGGGGATAATTCCTGGACTAAAGGTATATAAAATTGTCATCCTTTGTCATTGTGGTCAATCTTGTTTATTCTAAAGTTTCTCTCTGTGCTGTCTTCCAAGAGATTTAGCACCTTAAAAACTGTATTTAGGTACCAAATCAATAACTAACCTTGCATCTAATCAGAAAAATTAATCTTATAACTTATCTAGATGAAAATATATCCTGCACTTGTCATCATTGGTTTACTACTTTCCTATCTTTACCTTTACACAGTGTTATCCTCTTTTTTCTCTTGATGGGAAAAGTGTAACTATGTAACAGTCCTCAAATTTCGAATTTTTTTTTCTTATTTATTATACTAGAATGTAAGGACACTTTTAGCTTGATTTTGTTTCCTTGAGCCAGGAACCAGTCTGTATCTCAGAACACTCCACTCCCTGCTGTTCCTGTGTTTTATCAGATAGTATATGATGTAAAATGTTGAGTGGGAAAAATAGGGAAATTGAAAATCAATGTTCTAAAGGGGTTTTGATATAAAATATTTTTGCCTAAGCCACCTAAACTCTTAGATGTATAGCTTCGGAGTTGCCTCATATGTGTACAATTAATGACAATTTCATCAGTAATATGACTAATGTTTAGAACGGAAGAAAAAAAAATGTTTCAATCATTCAAATGAAGTTCCCTCTCTGTCTCTCCCCCTCTCACTCACACACACTCTTTCTATACTTCAATGAAGCATACATGTCTAGACATTTTTAGGGGTTCTCAGGAGTTTTCAAAAAGAATCGTTGGTCCTAATAATCTTTATCTTTTTACCTTTCTAATGACTGCAGGTTAGAGGAACAGATTATAAAACGTCAGACGGCACTTGCATCAGAGATTACATTGATGTCACCGACTTGATAGATGCACATGTAAAAGCTCTAGCTCATGCAATCCCTGGCAGAGTTGGCATATATAACGTTGGCACGGGAAAAGGTAACCATTAAATTACTAATGATACACTCTTTTGCATATTGTGACATTTGGCAAAGTCTTATGTCCATATTTGTTGCTTTACAATTCTAGGTAGTTCAGTGAAAGAATTTGTGGAGGCTTGTAAAAAAGCAACGGTTGTGGATATAAAGGTGGATTACCTTGCTCGCCGTCCTGGAGACTACGCTGAAGTCTTCAGTGATCCTTCCAAAGTTAGGCGTGAACTTGGCTGGTCAGCAAGATATACTCTTGAAGAGAGTTTGTCAATCGCATGGAAATGGCAGAAGGCACACAGAAATGGTTACGCCAATTGATACAGTTGGGCCCTCTATAGAATCGGAAGCTGCAGTGAGTTATAATTTTCAGGAATCATACAGGACTTCTGCTCTAATTCTTCAGCAATAAGTATGTTATAGGTTTCCGATACCATTTTCTCTTCCTGATAGCTTGTTCTATTTGCCAACAGATAGTTATACTAGCTAGCCTCGTTACCTGCACAGTGTTAGGGAGAAGCAAATGGACTTGCTTCATCATAGTGGACTTGAATTACATAATAAGATTCCGCAACATTTTGATAGAAGCATGATGAACAAACAAAATGTACCAATACAGGAACTGAAATGTCATGACATCATATATAGGGTTTTTTTTTTTTTTTTTTTTGGGAATAAATTTGAAATTTAATGCTTGATGCAAAAGGGAATTTTTCAGAAGATCACTACTTATGTTAATGCTGGTGACTTCCTTTAGACTTTGTGCCATGTCATATTAGCAGAAAATGTAGAAGCACCATCAAATACACCAGTAAAGACATTATAACAGTATGAGCTATATACAAGTTTGTATTAAGAGAGTCAATAAATGTTTTATTATACCTATTTGGTTGATCTCAAAACTGTTTGTGACCTCTTGCTGATGAAATTTGGGACAATGTAATCGCATTACAGACTCACTTTACAAAATTGCCATGAGAAATGCCACCAACTTTGGATAATTACGTAAGTGTGCATTTTCTTGAGAACCAGAGCCAAGCACTAGACTTGATCTGGAGTGAACATTATTTTACATTGATATTAAATCGAAAACTATGTCAACAATTTTATTCCTGTTAAATGGTGAAAATTTTTGGGTTCAATATGGCTTTCAGAGCATTGACATCAGGCGTTAGGTATGTTCTTAGCACCATTTCTGTCCTTAAAAGTACCTCTTTGAACATTCTTATCCTCAATTGCATTTACCCAAAGGTCAGCAAATAAAGATGCTGTCAGCTCAGAAAATTTAGTTCAATTTGTGATTATGGTGAATAGGAATGGCTTAGTCTTAAAAGAAAGAGCAACCTGCCTAAGCTAACAATCTTGTACAATCCTACTTCTATGGCTTTAGTGTCGGCTATTAGGAATTAAAATATTTGATTTATGCATTTTATTTTCTCTGTCCTAATATATTTATTACCTTATACATTTGTATAAAGTTTTAGATAACTATACTATTTCTACCAAATGTTCATAAATAGCCTTGTTCGATTTGGATTAATATTATTATTTTTTTGGATTAATATTATTATTTTTTTTCCGAAATGAGAACAATATTGAATTTGCATTAACTTTTCCTTAAATAACAAATATTTGAAAGGGGAGAAGAGAGAGTGATGACGAATTGATTGTTGAGTCTATTAGTTATTGAGATTGGAAATATTTTAAACTTTTAAAAGGGTAAATTTAAAATTTGATCAATGCAAACTATACATTTTAGGTAATGTGACATTTCAATATGGGAAGTGTGACAATATAAATGAGATAAAGGGAGTAGTAAATATTAAATTAATTGACTTATGTATTTTAGGTAATAAATATTAGATAGTATCGATTTGTTATTAAAGACTTAGATTCATTGGTCTAGATTCACTGTATCATGTTATTACCTATGTTAGTGTCTACGGTCGTTAGATATGTTTTGATTAATTCTATAGGTTTATTAATAATTAGGATCATGTTCATCAATAGTTGAATAGTTTGTACAAAATCACCTGTTTGACAATTAAACTCATAATTGTTCATTTCCTTCCATATTCTGCATAGAATATTTGTAGCGAGATTGGAATAGTCCTCTCAATTTCTTCTATTACCTGCATCACACATACTTGCCCATTATTTACAAAAATCCCCTCTGAAATCCATTTTCCCATCCGATTGGATTGAAAAATATTTCTGTACACCAATAGCTTTAGGACACAGTAGTGAAGTGTGCTCCACTGTCTCTATACCATCCCAACAACTTTTGCATATTAGTTGTCCATTACTAGTCCTAAAGTGTATAACCTCATTGATTGGGAGAGCATGATGCATACATTTCCAAAGAAAGTAAGTTTCAGTTTTTCTTTGATATTCAATTTCAACAAGTCTTTCCAACACTTTTCCTACTGTCCCTCTATCCTAGTTTCCATCCTTTCCTCATCCTTCATCACTTCTATGCTTGCACCATATCACCTGAATTTACGAACTTCCAAAAGGCACTATCCTGTTTGTCATTCAGGCTAATAGAAATTTGTAATATGTTTGAATCTCTTCTTCACAACATAGATCTTTTGCTAATCTTGTTTTCCATCTAAATCCACAGATTAGGTCAGATACTTCGTTGTACACGCAGTCTTAGGGCTTTCTAGTTTTCACCTTTTCTCCAGGCAAATTAGGCATCCAACTGTCTTCACAGATATTGATACCCTTACCATTGCCTACACATTTTTATAAACCTGTTTCAACCAACTTCCTAGTGCTCATTAGGCTTTACAAAATCCATAAAGTTGATTTTGGGACTTCAAACTAAAAATAGGTTTCCTGTTTAGATACTTTTCTTTCAACATTTTTGAAACTCGCAAAGAGATAGGCTGAGGTAGGATTCTCTAGACTTGTTTTTCTAAAAGAGCCTCATTGGAATGCCAAATCTTTAAAACTTAAACCTCCTTTGTTTTCATAGTTCGTCACTTTCTTCCAACTCACCAATTGCATCTTCTTCCCATCTTAGTGTTCACCCCACTAATGAATAGCCATCATTCTACTAATATCCTTACACGGTTTCTTGGAAATTCTAAAACAGAAAATTGTGTAAGTTGGCATCGCAAGAACTACATGATTGAGAAAAACCTCTTTTCCAACTGATGACAATAAATTGTCCTTCCCTCCTTCCAACCTTTGCTTACTTTCCTCCGAAAAAGACAAACTCTTCCTCTTTGAATCTAGAAATTACCATAAGAAATCTTAGTATTTTTCTTAGGACAGATGTTTCATATTTCCCAATTTTATACAAATGTCCATGCAAGCTTCCTTTCTCATGTTTTGTTGCTAAAAAATATACAGGACTTCAATACATTAGACTTTCTGCCCTAAAGCTATCTCATGTTTAAATAAAATGCTCATAATCTCCTCAATTTCCAATTTGTAAGCTTTGCAGAAAACAATTGAATTATCTCAAAAAAAAAAAAAAAAAAAAAAAGATGATTGATTTCAGGGCTACTTCTACTAATTTTCATACTAGATATTTTATTTTCCACCATGGAATTGTTTCAATAGGTTATAAAGTTCTTTAGAACAGATCAGGAAAAGGAAGGGGCAAGGGGTTCCCTACCTAATGCCCCTAGAAGGAGTATATATCTCATCTTAAAACCATTGACATTAAAGGAGTAAGAAATATTAGTGAGGTTGTCGCACCCCATTTTTCGGTGGAAAAAAATAAAATGATAAGTATAAAAAATAATTAATAGTTATAAGAATAGTATAAAAATAGGGTCTAAAATGACATTTAAAAGCGACATTGGAAGACCCAAAAATAATCTATAATAGGGTTTTTTGAAAAATAAATAAATGAATAATAGAGTCACCACCTAACGGTGTGTGAAGTACATCGGGACACTAACTCAAACCTAGGGGAAAAGGAAAATTCCTAGATGTTGAGGAAAAAGATTTTAAAACACAAAAAATGAAATAAAATAGAAAAATAAAAATAAATAAAAATAAGTGAAAAACCCTAAACTTGATGACTCCTAGTCTACGAAAACAAAAGAAAAAGGTTTGGAGTCCTATTGAGGAAAGGGAAGACTAGACTACTCTAAAGGCAGCCTAGGAAACCTTTCACCCCTGGCAAAAATCAGTTGCGAGATTTAATTCATGTTTCCTTAAAATTAACCCCATTTAATACTAAATTTAGATAGAACGAAGTGAAAACAAATCAAAGGTAAAAACATGTATGGAAAATGAAGGAGAAAAGGAGCTCGTTGTGCTAGCGTTGGACTAACACAGGAGGGGAAATTTTCAATAATAATGTGCGTAGAAAACATACTAGAATAGAATAAAAAACATATAAGCACATAAATCATGTAAGAACATAAAACAAAATACTAAAATTCTAGTACGCGAATCCTACTAAAAGCGATTAACACATAGCACGTACCCTATCTATTACAATAGGCATAAGCCTCTTTTACAAAAAAGTTTTCCCATCGGTTAACGCCTATGCGTACCTATATAAGGCATCACCCTATGTAAATACTCTAAGAAAACAGTAAATGAACAAAAATTACATAAAGCAAAATAAACAATTAGCAAGTAAAAACACATATTGCACATAAGAGAGTTTAGAAACGTACCTTTTGGAGCACAAAAGTGTTTGTGATTCTAACCCTAATTAAAGATGAACAAACGGATTAAAAATACTCCTTCTCTTCTATCCCAATACTCATAATGCTAAGAAGACTAAAGATAAATAATCCTGACTCTAACAAGAATAAGGATAATAAAAGCAATATAAACAACTAAACAGTTAGGTCAAAATATCAAAAAAGGAGCTAAATGATTGAAAGGAAAATAACTTAATGGAGCAAAATTTGAACTCTAGAAACCAACTCACCTTTATTTGCAAAGTTTCTAAACAAATAAAAAGGCAAAAATGCAAGAAACCATAAAATTATCATGCTACGATAACAATTAATACAAAAAAAAGAAACTCAATTAGAACCAATCTAAACCTTTAAGGACTTAATTGAAAAATCTACAAAGTTTTGGGGATCAAAAAATGCACTTCACAAAATTTTAGGAACTAAAATGCAATTATAGCAATGCTCGGGAGCTAAAATTGCAATTTTAGCAAAGGTCAGGGACCAATTTAATTTTAACAAAGTTTACGGATTGAAAATACAATTTCAGCAAAGTTTAGGAACCAAAATATAATTTTTGCAAAGTTTAGGGACTAAAATGCAATTTTGGCATAGTTTAGGGACTAAAATGCAATTTCAACAAGTTTAGGGACTGAATGCAATTTTAGAAAAGTTCAGGAACCAAAAATGCAATTTTAACAAGTTTAGGGATTAAAATTGTAATTTTAGCAAAGTTTAGGGACCAAAAATGCAATTTTAGAAGGGGCTAAGTAATGCAATTACAAAAAGTTCTAAGAGCTGAAATGCAATTTTGGACAGTTACAGGGGCTAAAATGAAATTATAGAGAGTTTTAAGAGCTGTAATATAATTTCAGATAATTTTAAGGGCTAAAATTCGATTATAGAAAAGTCAACAATAATGGGCTTCAGATAATTGTAAAAGAAAATTAATAAAATATGGCTCAACCCGTTTTCTATTGAACTAACCCAAACCAAATAAACCCAACACATAAATAACTATCAAGCCCCACGAAAATTAACTAGCCCACTAATGAAATACACAATAAGCCCATCCGAAAATTAAAAGCTCCAAAGAACTCAAAAATCTATTTAAATTAAACAAAGTCTACTAAATTAAATTCAAACCCAATCCCAAACAAAACATCCAAAAAGACAAATTAAAACCCAACTAAATATTATAACCCAAAACCAAAAGTCCATCTTCTTTATTTTTAAAACCCTACCCCCTAAATCATAAACAACCAACCATAGCTGTTCACAAGGCAACCACCAGTGGTAGCACCACTACCTGCAGTCAATGGAAAAATTTTTCGGATGTCGGATCAGAGTGAAATTTGTATCCCCAACTCGGTTTTTCGCACAGATTGCGATTTTGGTCTCGGATTTGACCAAAAGTGAATGAAAGTTGTCAAAAATGCCCGGACAGTTGGGTCTCTCTTTTTCACACACCTAAAATTTCAACCAAAATAATGTAAATAAAACACAAAACATTTATCACAACATATAACCATAAATAAACTACAAATTTAATCAAAATAAGAACACTTGCACTAATCAAAATTAAGATTCAAAATTTCATACAACAAATGTAATACTAATTTGAAACAAAATAATATAGCAATGAAAATCGTACTTACTTTGTACAAAAATAAAGCACAAGGTGGTGACAAATCTTCAATATAGGCTCGAATTCACTGTTGTAGACTTTTTTGTAGGAGAGAATTTTAGAAAATAGGAGGAAGTCTCTGATAAAAAAATGTCACCGTCCTGTCTGATAAAAAATGTTGTCATCTTAGATAAAAAATGCTGACCTCTCTGATTTTTGCTGAGAGTGAGAATTAAAATGGGAAGGGGATTGTGTAAAGTGATAGGAATCAGGAGAGAAACGTAGGAGAAAAGGAAAAAAATGAGGATGGATGGTGATAAGGGTTATCTTGGTGGAGGAGTTGTGAGGTTACGTCTGATGGTGTAGATTTTAGAGGAAAGAGTTGGGTTAGGTATAGTTGGTCTATGTAGACCATGAGAAGATAGTGTTGGTATGATGTGATTAATAGTCAAAACCAAAAAGACCATCTCATCCTTGACTTAAAAAAATAATTATTTTACCAAAATTACGAATTTTTATGAAATTGGGACTTTGCCTCGAAAAATCCAAAAAAAAAAAAACTTAAAAATTTGCCCCAATTTGGCCCTTAACGGTAAAAAATGAGTCAAAATTCAGTGTCTATACAGGCATTTTAGGATCCATGCAATCTCTTTAGAGCAAATTTCCATTTTCACCATAATAGCAGCTAGAAAATCTCATTCAGCTATATCATATTCTTTGGCTATGTCTAGTTTTAAGAGTCATGAAGTTATCTTTTCCTTTTTGTTTTTGGTTTTTCAAAAAATTAATGTTTTATGCAAGACGATCATATTGTTAAGGATTTGCCTATCAGGCTCAAAAGTTTACTCATTTTACTATTGCATTTACTCAAAAAAGATTTCAACCTATTGACCAGTACTTTTAAAATAATTTTATACACAATATTACATAAGCTTATAGGCCTAAAATGTGAAGGGTTAGTAGGGATTTCCAATTTAAGAATTAATGTTTTGATAGTATCATTTAAAACTTTAGGAAGACTACCAAAATGAAAAAAATGAGAATAGCTTATACAACATCCTGACTAACAATGTTCCAAAAGTTTTAGAAAAGTAAGGGCTCGTACCATATGGTCCATGAACTTTGTGACTTTGTCTGGATCCATTGAAAATAGTATAGTCTTGATATCATATTCCTTGAGATGATGATGGGAAAAGGTTTGACAAGCTCTTCATTCATTTTTTCTAATATTAAATTATGAATCCCATCATGTATGTCTTCAAACCCAGAGGATACAGATGATCCAAATAATCTCTCATAGCACTTGGCTATTTCATCCCTAATATCCTCATCAATCTTACACCAAATACCATTCTCCATCTGATTCTATTAATTCCATTCCTCCTTCTTCTACCAGCTACTGAGGCATGAACATAGTTTATGTTCTTGTCCCCCTCATTTAACCATTTGATCCTTGCCTTCTAACTCCAGAACAATTCTTCTTCTTTACAGGTCTTACTCCATTCCCTTTTAATAGTCACTAATTCCTGCCTATTCTCTTTGTTGTTCAATTAATTTAGCCTGCTAATTCTACATTTTAACACTGAAGTGAATTTTCTTATTCCAGTTCAATAGAACCACTCTACACTGCTTGGTTTTCCCAATTAGCTTGAACATCCTGGTCCCTTGTACTTCATGCTTTCAAACATCTTGTATCCACTTGAGTAATTCCTTCTTTTTCTCCCCATCTTTTATCAGAATGGAATCATTTTTTCATCCTTTGCGTTTTTGGCAAGGTATCCATCATAAGCATGCTATGATCAGAAGATTTATTCTCAATATGCTGACATTTAGCATTAGTAAAGTTATGAACCTATTTGGCACTCCCTAAAACTCTATCAAGTCTTTCCCTAATTAGCACATCTCCCTTCCAATTATTAGACCAAGGCCAAGGGTTCCCTTCATAACTTCTATCCACTCAATCTTTGTTAGATATCATTCCATTGAAATAAACAAAATTGAACTGGCATCTCACCTTTCCTTCCCATCTTTTCCCATTAAAGCAAATGTCATTGAAGTCCCCAAAGTTCACCAAGTCATTGCCCCAAAGGTAGCTTCAACCTTCGAAAAATTTTCATTATTCTCTCCTCACCTTATCCTGACAATTAGCATAAATACCAATAAGCCACCAACTCCTATGAGTTTCAGAATCCTTAATGTTGCTTTTCAATGACAAATACAGTGACAATAATACTAGTCACCCTAACATTTTCTTTCCAATACATAACTATACCATAAACCTTATACATAGTATTAATAACAAAACTATTATCAAACTTAACAAATTTTTGAACTTCTTTCATATGAAGTTTTTATTCTTAGTTTCACAAAGGATCATAAAGAAACACTACACCATGAGGGTGGAGATTTGTTACCTCCTTAAGTTGGGTAATAGTCCTGTGGCTCCCAATTCCTTTGACAATTCCATACTAGGACCTTCATTTTTGATTGGGAGACTTAGATAGGTAAGTCTCCACCGCCTCCTTAGTGAGTGGTTCATCACAGGAGTTGGATTGAGTTTTTTTCAGACTTTTGCATTTGCTCAATTTCCTCTTCAATGCTCATGTCATCCCCTAGTTCTTCCTATTTCCTTTTTTCCCACATTCCTCACATATGATATAGTATTAGAGACATTCTTCATTATTTTTTTTCTAACAATTAAGAGCTTTGTTCCTCTTGCTGAATTTCTTTTATTTCTCTTTTATTTTGGCTGTCTTGGAGCAATTCCATTACCAACTCCATATCTTCCCATCATTCTTAGTCTCTAACTCATTCCTTGCCTCTTTAGTTGTGCCAGTTATTTTCCAAATTCTTGGGTGTTCAAGATGTTGTCTTTTCTGTGCATTGTTGTTCTCCAAGTTCTCATTGCATATTCCCATATTAAAAGGTGTATCATTCCTTTCTTTTAATGTCACTGAACTATCCCCTTTCTCCCATGGTCTTTTATGCTTGACTTATGTATCTTAACTTTGTGATTTTCTGGTTACCTATTTTGCTTGATCCTATGGGTATTTTTGGTATTTCAGTCCCATTACATTTTATGTAGTGCCCCTTAATAGAGGTTGGTGTAGTTCTATTTTAACCAGCTTCAGATATCCTTAGTGTATTAGATTGGTCCTAATAAAAGAATCAACCTATCAATAGTCCTTTTTTCAAAATATTTTTGGTAAATCCAAGTAACATTAACTAATTAAAACAAATAGCCTTTCTTAAAATATGTTTATAGTACCTCTAACAAATAAAAACAAAGTAACTATTGATGTAAGGTAGGTATCTTTTAGGTAATTGTCCTCTTTAGTGGTCCAATAGTTTCTTTTTCCCACTCTACTTTATACTTGAAGTAGCATATTTTCATTTTACGCATTGGTTTGTTTTCTTTCTTGGTGTTTTTATTTCCCAATTTTCTTACTGCTTGATTGTCCTTCCTTATCTTGAAATGATTGGGAATGTAAGATATGATTTTATTGATTTTCTTTATCTAAAGTATGTTTAGCTTGTAAATTGGTTGGTCAGCAACAGATAATTCATCTAGCACTTTGTGTCTCTGAGATACATAGAAAGGTTCATAAATTTTCCCATTTGTTGTATTATGTTGTTTTGAATTTACTAATTTTGCAATATATATTTAGTTTAGAACCACCCAAAAAATTTTCTCTAGCTAGTTGAAAAGGATAGAATAGGGATTTTAGAAACTAATTCAATCTACATAGGTTAGGTAGATGACAGTAAGTCTATTTAGAATTGCGAGAAGTAGGTTGTCCTGGCAGCTATTGAACTGTTTTACAAATTGGTTACAATTGGTGGCAAAAAGTCATATAGATCACATGACTGAAATACGTTGTTAGCATTAAGAAAATCACAAAAATTTGAAAATGTATTAGTACTTCTAGTAATGTTTTAAATTTCGGGAAGAGCATCCATTAATCAAAACTAATTTTAGGTTACAAATGTTATGATGTAAAATGATTAAAGCAAAATGAAGAAATAATAATGGAATGCATTGGGTATGTGGTCTATTAGGTCAATACCCACCCAATCCAATTACATCCAATTAGGAAAAATCAATCTAATACCCAGTCCTTATACATAGGGTACCAGGATACTAAAAGCCGGTCGAAAACCGAGTACCCAACCCAGTCCATTTGCTACATTTTTTAGGTTAAAAATTTTAAATGGTAACAATATTGACTAGATTAGTAATTACACAAGTACTGTTGTTACTGGGAAATGGGAGAAAATACCCATTAATATTAAGTTATAATGAGTAAAATTACAAAATTAACCATGTATATGGATCGAATTAGGTACTTTCCAAGTCGTAGATTGTTGACCCGCTACCCGACCTTATAATACTAACTACTTTGGTAGTCTATTTTTGTAAGTTGGAACGAACCGCATCAATAGGTTTTCCAGTTCAACAGGTCAAGATGAACACTCTTAATTCTACCCAAGGCAAAACTTCTAAAATATCATGTTTTAACTTTTTTAATAGTATTTCAGAAACTTGTATGACTACAAAAGTAGAAGGGTAAATTACCCCATTCTCCCGTATAGTTTAGAGATTAGGCAAGTAAAAGTGCAATCGTTAACTTTTCCATTAAAACTAGGCCAAACCAAAAGAAAAAAAAAAAAAAAAAAAAACCAAAATTTTCTTTAATATTTTAGATACAACTATTATTTTATTATTATTTTTTCCCTAGTTACATTTTTGTTTTTAATATTCTTCCTTTTTCTCATTATTTTCTCATTCACAATTATTTCTTCCAATATATAAAATTATGACAACATAAATAAAACTTTCTCTTTTTTACCCGAAAAAAGTTTCAGAGTTAAATTTTCTCCAAAAAAAAAATCAACGTTGAAGTAGAATAGGCACGTAATATGTTAACACCTTAAAAAACAAATGACAATTTTATTTTTACTGAAAAATTTAACATTAAAACTCTTCTTTCAAAAAAAAAAGAAATTTTTTATTTTATGTTTTCAAGATTAATATATTTGGTGAAATAGTTGGACAGGAGAAAAGGATGAGAATAAGGAATAATAAAGACAAAAAAATAAAGACAAAAAAGAGAAGATAAAATGACATTTGGCCTTAAAGGTAATATAGTCATATTTTTAATTTTCTAATAAAATTTTTGAAGTTCTTGTTTTACAGTTTATTTCAACAAAAAAAAAAAATTTGACATTGTATTTTTTCACAAATTACAAGGGTCGTGGTCGACCTTCTCCTCGACCTCAACAACCATCTCTCATTAAAGAAGATCCACAGACTTCAAGACCAAAATCTTCTAGGGAGGGTGAACATTTGGGCAATTTCATGAAGACTGATGTTCACTTTTGACTTGGACCCTCTAGGTTTTCATAACTATTCAAATCGTCTGCAAGGTCAAAATTCCCCTTCAAGAGGGGAATCTCATCTACCTCAACTATGCTTATCTAGTTAATCTTAGAGAAGACTGAACTCTTCAGTGATCAATCGAAGACAGTATGTCAGGGGACCCATGCATGGACTCGAACCTAGGTGCAGAAGGAAACTCACAGCTAGGCTAAGACATTGGTCAAGAAATGCTATCCCTCTTCTTTAGCACTAGGCTTTGTAGGTACTAAAAGTGAGTTGGCAGTGGTAACCCTATAAAGGAAGTCATGAGGGCTAGAATTTTCCTTACTTACCTAGAAAGAATAGGATCAAACTTCAAGGACCATTCTCTAGTCATTCATCTTCTCTTATTCAAGACAAAGCTCGATAAAATTCCACAGCAGATGGAGAACAGAAGAGAGATGGGCTTATCCTAAGAAAGGATCTAAGAACTATGGTATCTAAGAATGATAAATCCTATCTCCACTCAATGAAGATCATTCTTAATTTGGAAATGAGGGTGGCAAGCAAACCCGTATTCAAGCAACATCTTCTTAATCTAATTGACCTCTATCATCTGGGGATCATGATCCTTGTTGAGACTAAACTCCATGGCGAGAGGCCCCAACTTGTTTAAAGATCATTTCCCTTAATTTGGAAATAAGAGTGGCAATGAAACCCGTATATAAGCAACATCTTCTTAATCTAATTGACCTTTATCATCTGGGGATCATGATCCTTGTTAAGACTGAACTCCATGGCGAGAGGGCCAAACTTGTTTATAGATCATTTCCCTTCTCCAAGTTCAAATTTGTAGATGTTATGGGTTTACAAAGGAAGGATTTGGATCCTTTTGAATGAAGGTAAAGTACATATTGATCCGTTTTGTTTCCAACACCACCCAAGTCATCCATGTTATTGTCTAGAAATTACTCGATTCTCTTACTTCGCTTCTAATTGCTTTATATGCCAATCCTAGAATTGAAAAGAGATCTTCTCTTTGGGACAATCTTTCTTGTACTATCACCGAACATAGTTTCCCTCGGTTTTGGTAAATCAATTAGTAGATGTTATTTAAGAATTGTATTAATTCTTGTAATTTCATTGACTTTGGTTTTAATGACCCAAAATCTGGATGTGTAAAAGATAGGACACGAGGGCTATTTTTGAAAGGCTTAACAATGATTTTTGTAATCCTTCTTGGATAAGCTTATTTTTGGAAGCCCAATACCATCTTATAAGGACAAGATCGGATCACTACCTTGTCCTAGTCCATCTCAAACCACCCCTTCTAAAGCCCAACGACCTTTTAGATTTGAAATTTTTTTGTTCCATTACCCTGACTTTGGCAACCTAATTAAAAGTTCATGGACTAACCCACTTGTACCAGAGTCAATTGTAGACTCTATCAACTCTTTTTCCTTAGCCACCAAATTTTGGAGCAGGACTACTATTGAAAATGTTTTCCATAGAAAAAGTCGCTCCTATAAGCATCCTTGGCATCAAGAAGTCTATTCAAGCCCACCCTGAACCCTCTCTCTTCGCCTTAAAAGAGAACCTTCAGCAGGAACTAAACGAAGTCCTCCATAGGAAAAAGGATATTTGGGCCATGAAATCTAGGATGGATCACATCCTTTAGAATGACTTCAGTTCTAAATTCCTTCAAGTTTCCATTCTGGGCAGAATGAAAAGAAACAAAATCTTGGGGCTCAAATTAGATTAAGGGATTTGGGTCTAAGGAGACATGGAAATAAAAACCCATAATGTGGAATTATTTTCCAATTTGTTCAAAACTTATTCCGTTTGCAACTACCACAAAGCTTAATTTTTAGAGAATTTATTTCCTAAACCTTTTGAAGAACTTAGAACAAAATTGTCTCACAAAACTTCAGCCTCTAAAATTCAATCAAGCGTGCGATCTTCAGCTTTAAACCTCTAAAATCCCCTAGCCCGAATGGTTCAATACCTTGTTTTCCCAAAAATTTTGGCTCCTTTTACCATTGTATTGATTCGATTTGTTTATGAAGCTTAAGAAACTATATGATCCCCTCTAGCATAATGGTACCTTTGTTTGTCTTATCCCAAAATTGAGAGGGCTGAGAGTCTCTGACAATTTAGACTGATTGGTCTATGTAACTCGGTCTACAAGATTCTATCGAAGACAATTGTTAACAAGTTAAGGCCCCTTCTTATGGACATTGTCTCTCCCTTTCAATCAAGCTTCCTAGTAGGGAAAAACGGTCTGGATAATATTGTTCTTGTGCAAGCGACGATGTTTAAATTCGAGAAAAAATCTAGTAGATCTAATTAATGTGCTATTAAACTTGATTTGGAGAAGGCTTATGAAAAAATTGAGGGGCAATTCATTAGGGAAGTCCTCTACTTCCATATTCCAGATAGCTTATTAATCTAATTCATGAGCTGTATCACCTCATCTAGACTGGCATTCCTCGATAATAGTACATCTTCATATTGGATTATTCCTTCGTAAGGTATTAGATAGGGAGACCTCCTTTCACCATTCCTTTTCAGCCTTTGCACGAAAATCCTCTCTATTTTGATTTTCTTAAAAGTTTAAAGCAAAGAATTGTTTCCACTTTGTTTTGGCAAAGATTACTCGGTCCTTTCCCATTTTCATCCTTGCCAATGATCTTGTTCTATTCTCTATAACTGACCAATCCTCTATCATCTTTGTTAGAGAGATTATCCTTGATTTCAGTAGAATTCAGGACATATGGTTAGTCTTGAAAAATCCAAAGTTTTCTTCTCCAAAAATACCCCACTAGATGTAAGAGAATATTTAGTGACCTAACTGGGCTTCCCCAAAACCTTTGATCTAGGCAAATATTTCCCATAATTCATAACCATGCTGGTCCCAAACCTTTCCACTTTATCCTGGAAAAGGTTCAGAGCAAGTATGAAGGCCTAGAAAGTAACCTTCTAGCCATGGCAGACAAAACCGCAATTATTCAGCAATCCTTAAGTTCCTTACCACTCTATTTTACTTAGGGTGCTCCAATCCCATCAAAATTGTGTAAAGCCATGGATAATAAATTGAGGCACTTCTTGTGGGGTTCCTTTTCAGAAAAAAGGAACTCCATCACATTAATTGGAAGCTAGACAATCACAAACATAAAATATTAGGCGGTCTGGGCCTTAGAGAAATAAAATTGGTTAACAAAGCTGGGTTGGGAAAATTCTTAAGAACTCTAAGAAATCTTGGGCCCAAATTTTAGCCCACAAACATGTGGACAAGGAGGAATCATGCGGATAAGCCAAGTTGGTATTCTCTACTAAAAGAGGATCCATTAATTTCTGCGGTATCGTTAAACGTAGCAACATCTTGAACTTGGACACTTCTTAGCTCTCCAGAAATGGTAACTCAATGAAAGTGTGGAAGGATAAGTGTCTCTCTCAGGCCATCTTTTAACATCAATGAATCTTCCTTGGTTGTGAAACATCTTGAACTTGGACACTTCTTAGCTCTCTAGAAATGGTAACTCAATGAAAGTGTGGAAGGATAAGTGTCTCTCTCAGACCCTTTTAACATCAATGAATCTTCCTTGGTTGTGAAAGATCTTTTTGAAACATCAATGGATAAGCTTTCCTTCCAACTTCCTTAATTCATTTTGGACCTTGTTAGAGCCGTTCCTAGGCAAATTTTTGACCCAAGAGATGACCTAGTTAAATGGGACCGGCTACTAATGGTATTTTCGACTTCAGATTAGCCTATGAACTGGCCCTTAATGATTGTCCTGATTCGTCTAAACCATCTATCTCGAATTCTTCTAACTTTTCCTGGATTTGGTCCTATAAGGTGCCATCAAAGAATAAAAATCTTTACATGGTTAGTAGCTCATCTTAGGTTGCCAACCTGCCACTTTCTCCATCTAAGGAACATCCTCCATAATGCCTCTTGTACTATCCCTGCTGTAATGCCCCTTCTAAAGACTTAAACCATGCCTTTTGCCTATGCCCTCGTGTTGTCGATTTTTAGAAAGAGTTGGTGTTATTGTGACCCCTGATCTACCCGTGGAAAGTTGGCTCCTTAATGAATGCTCTATTAAAGTCTTGTCTCTGTATTTTAACATTCCTTGGAGCAATATGTTTGCAATATCCTGCTGGTCCATTTGGAAAAATAAGAATTCCAAAATTTTCCAACCTTCGATGTCTGTTTCCAACCCTATTCAAAAATGCATTACTTCGGCAGTGGAATTCTTCAACTTAGGTCTGCTCCATAGTAACTGTCGAAACAGTAAATCAATCTCCCTCATTGGTTGGTCCCTCATTTCAATTGGTGGAAACTCAATTCGGAACAGCTTGTTGATATATTGCGGGGAAAGGCTGGTGCTGGAGGCCTCCTTAGAAATCATTTAGGTTGAGTTTGGGATTTAGGAAGGAAGAGAAAAGAAGGGAAAGTTTTTAATGAGGAGGGATGAGAAGGAAAGGGAAAGGAAGGGAAGTTTCCTTCAAGTTGTTTGGGAGTGTTGGAAGGAAAATTTTATTAGTGTTAGTATTTTACTAAAGTGCCCATCTTTTTGATTTTTTGTATTATGTTTGGAAGACGAATATGACATTTCATAATTAGTTATAAGTTAATGCTACTTTTCCTTCCATTCCTCTCACTTATGGAAGGAAAGTTTTTATTTTTTATTTTTTATTTTTTTTATCCCTCTATTTCCCTTCATTTCTCTTATTTTCCACCCACTTCAAACCCAAACAAAAGAAAACCCTTTATTTCTCTTCTCTTCCTTCCATTTCCTTCTATCCAAACTAAACCTAAGGGGTATGGGTGAAGGGTTATGCAAGAAACCTTGGCAACACTAAAAATATCATGGCTAAGCTTTGGGGGCTCACAAAATGTTTAGAGCTTGCCTTATCTATTAACTATCCTAAACATGTGATTGAATTTGAATGTAATGTCATTAGCACTTTCCTTTATAGCTTCAACTAGAAAAGAGTACGTGCGAATACTCCTGATTTGTTAGACATTTTTATTTTTATTTTTTTAAAAATAATAATCAGTGAACATAGAGTGTAAAGTGTAAACATTTTATTTGTTGAAACTTTTTTATACAAAAGGTATATATTTTAACATATATATTTAATATCTTTGCTCTTTTCCTCGTAATTATTTTCACCTTTCTTTTTTAAAATTTCTTTAATACTGTTTATTATTTGTTACAACATTATACATCAATTCCATTTCTTCTCAAATAATTAAACAAACTTTCTATTTTATGCGAACAAAATATGACATTATTTGCACCTTATTTCTATTTCTCTTTGAGACGCCTAAATAATGATTTTTTATAGCAATACTACTAATTACTTGATCAGTTAAAGTTAAAAATATTTGCTATAATATTGAACTTTTTAAATATATTTGTATATGCTTTGTCGTTATTAAAAGACAAAATCACTATCAAATACCAAATATCATTTTATAGATGAAGGTATTGATATTCTTTAGTTAGCGAAAAATATTTATATGAAATCAAATGGTACATGAATAATAATTACAAAAATTAATTATAATTTCAAAAAATAAGAAAAAAATAAATCTAATTAATATGTAAAGAACGATATATCAAGAAATTATTATGAAAATCATTACAATCTAATTAAAATCTAATTAAACTAATATATTCTTTATATTATTGATAGGTTCCCATAGTATTTAAAATTATTATAAAAAATTAAAATTTAACTTGTTCTTTTATGTTGCTCTGAAATGCATCGAATGTTAATAAAAATAATCCTTTATCTTATTGTAAAATACATGCAATGCCGAAAAACATAAAAATAAATATGTCCAAAATTACACGTTACTTTAATTAGGATGTTATATAAATTAATATCACAATTAATTATCGTTAACATATTAATAAATGTGTATACATATAGTGAATATATTGATTTTTTTATATATTTCTTAAACTCATGATAACATTTGTTTTAGTATTCTATTGAAACTTTGAAGTTTGATCTCTTCATTCATATTGATGGCACAAAATGTGGTTAATTTCGATCTAAATTAATTTCTTTTTCTTTTTTAGCTTCCTAGATTATAATTTGTTATAACGACACCACCAATGACTTGATTATTTAAAAATAAAGATTTATTTCCATAATATTGAACTTTTTAGATGTATTTATATATTCTTTATTATTACTAAAAGATAAAATCACTACCAAGTATCAAATATCATTTTATAGATGAGGTGTGTTAAAATTCTTTTATTAGGGAAAATATTTACATGAAATCAAATAATATATGGTAATAACTACAAAATGATTAATTAAAATTTAAAAAAATAAGAAAAAAATTAACCTAAGTAAAATGTAAACAACAAAAACATCAAATTAAACATATTAAACTAATATATCCTCCAAAATATGGATAGGTACTACGTAATATATTAAGATCATTATCAAAAGTTAAAAATAAAAGGTTGTTCTATATTTTATCTTGCTTTAAATTTAGAAAACATTAACGAAAAAATTCTTTATCTTACTCTAAAATATACAGAACTGTACTAAAAAACTTAGCTCTAAATATATCCAAAATAGCACGTAGTTTTTATATGCTCTCTATCGCAATTAATTTTTAACTACATATTGTGTAAATTATGTATCAAAATAGCAAATATATTAGTATTTTTCTATGTTTCTTAACATTATGATAACAGTCACTTTAAAAGTTCATCGATATTCTAAACTCTTTCTTACATCTTGAATGGTTTCAAACATGATTAGCTCCGAAATTATATTAGATATAGTATTTCACTATGAAATTAAAATTTTTATTTATGAAATATATAAAAAATTAAAGCAAATAAAAGTGTGTGAATTTTATTTTTATTTTTATTTTTTGTGTACTTTTCTGATTAATTTCTTGTATTATTTACCAAGATATTTAATCTAGATTTTATTGTTTTGTTAAATAGTGTAAAAAATTGTATTGAAGTTTCCAAAGTTGACGTGTAACACAATGTATATATGTAATTATTTTAGAATATTTAATAGTATGATTTTATTTGCATAATTTATGTTGTCTTTTATACTATTTAGCTACTTATTTTTTCTATGTCATTTGAACAATTTATGCATTGGTTGAACTTTTTTTACCTCATCAATAGTTAATCTAAACCAATATTATTTTATCAAATACTATAACAATTAGCATTTAGTTTCCAAAATTAACATTTCAGTATATACCAATAAATACTTAGAGCACTTAATACTATGATTTATTTGCATAATTCTATATTAATTACTTATTCAAGTTTCTATATTAGCATCATAAATTATGCGTAGAATTCTTGTATGTAAGTGTGTGAATTTTATTTTTATTTTTTGTGTACTAGTCTGATTAATTTCTTATATTGTTTACCAAGATATTTAATCTACATTTTATTGTTTTTTTCAATAGTGTAAAAAATTGTATTTAAGTTTTCAAAGTTGACATGTACCACGCAATGCATATCTGCAATTATTTTAGAATATTTAATAGTATGATTTTATTTACATAATTTATGTTGTTTTTTACAATACTTACTTATTTTTTCTAGTATTGAATCACCAAAAATGAGTTGGCTACCTACCTATTGGAAAGAGTTTGAGATTTCCAACCATCTTGGATTTGATTTTTATATAGTATGAAATTGTAATTATAACAATATAACCCTAAGCCAGAAGAAATCTTCAATAATATAACTTGTGGAAATTGCTAAGAAACATGATTAGGACAGTAGTGTGATTCTTATGAACATTCAAATGCTTATCTTGATTTTTTGCTTTGCTTTGCTTTGGGAGACGAAAAATGTCAAAAAGTTGATTGCTAATTTGCTATAATATATGGTAATAACTACCAAATGATTAATTAAAATTTTAAAAAATAAGAAAAAAATGAACCTAAGTAAAATGTAAGCAACAAAAACATCAAACTAAAAAGATTAAACTAATATATTCTCTAAATGTTATACACATGGATAGGTACCACGTAATATATTAAGATCATTATCAAAAGATAAAAATAAAAGGTTGTTCTTTTATCTTACTTTAAATTTAGAAAACATTAACGAAAAAATCCTTTATCTTACTTTAATTTTTTTTTTTTTATCTCATCAATAGTTAATCTGAATCAATATTATTTTATTAAATACTATAACAATTAGCATTGCAATTTCCAAAATTAACATTTCAATATATACCAGTAAATACTTAAAGTACTTAATACATTGATTTATTTGCATAATTCTATATTAATTATTTATTTAAGTTTCTAAATTAGCATCATAAATTATGCACAGAATTTTATATATATTACAATGATCATTTTGAGATATTTTAGGCATTGCATCGTATCATGGGTTGAATTTATTTGGTATCTCATAAATAGTTAAACCTATATTTTATAAAATGATATTCTTAAAGATAAGAAAATATATAAAATTAATAAATACTTTTATCTTAATTAAAAATTGTGAGTTTATCTATTTCACACCAAGCTTAGTTTCGTTACTTGGTTAATTTTTTTTCTTCATGTAAGGAAAGGAAAAATAAATCTAAATTAATCATAATAAAAATTTAAATGAGATAAGAAAATAGTGTTATGTACTCCAATATTTTTTTCACTTTTATAAATACTAAATTTTTATTTGTACGATTATTAATTTTGTGATTTTTAAGTTGGAGGAAAACTTTGATATTAAAAAGACAAAAGTAAGTTTAAAGTAAAAGAATCTATTAACGCTAATAAATTTGACAGTCGATCCAATAATTAACTTATCTGATATGATGAGCAACTAATTGGTTATTATACATTGATCCCAAAACACAACAACTTCATGTTATAATAAAAAAAAATATATGATTAATCACATTATAATAGAGCCAAAAGTTTTATAGTTTTACTCAAGATAGTTATAGATGTTATTGGCATATGAAAATATATAAATTGAGTCTAATTAACTAACATGTAAAAGAGTACTTGAAGTAAACAATTAGAGAAAAGAAAATAATTAATTGCGAATTAATAATATTTAAAAAGTTCATAAAAGACTATTTTTATTAGGAATAAAGCATTAAACGATTTGAATATATATATATATATATATATATATATATATAACAGTTATAAAATAATATTTTTATTTATTTTTGCTCCAGTATAAATAATTTTTTTACTCTTAAAAATTTATACTTTCTTGTTATGTATTTATGCCAATATTTCGCACTAATGTAAGAAAGAAACAATTTAAATATACATAATAGTTATAAAAACTACTTTTATTTTATTTTAATCAAATATAAATTATTTTTATTCAAATAAAATTTTTTCCATCTTAATAAATTTATGCCCAAATTTTCACATAAATCTAAAGAATTATGTGATAGCCATTTAAAATATATATAATAAATAATAGTATTATTATAAAAGATAGATAATCTTATTATATTAAATAGAGAGTATTCTACATAGGCTAATTATACTTGTCATATTATCTTCACGAAGGATATGTTAGACATAATTATTTAATTAAGAGTATATTAGGCGGGACAAAAAAATAGATTATATATCTTAAGTAGGATTATATTACTAAAAATAGGCGGTGGTTTCTTATAGTTAGATTTAAAGAGGAGTAATTTAATTATGTTTGTTTTTATAAATTATATTTTATTAAGAACGGGTATTTTATGCATTACAAAAAAAATGGGAGAAAGAGAAACAAATGAGGAAAAAAGCAATTGGCATTTATATATAGGTTATAGATTATAGATAGATAGATAATCTCAATCTCATGAGCTTGCACCTTTAATTCTTGATTGTAGGACTCTGATCTCGAGTCAAGATTTGAAGAAATCAAGATTACCAACATTTACAGAGAAGCTAATCATCGAGCGGGCTTTCTAGCGAAAATCTTTTGTGTAATTTTGTGATTTTTGATTCCTGCCCAAGCTCTTTGGTTCCTGTCTTAGTTGAGGACTCCAGGGGTGCTTACTTCCCCCGTATGATTGTATCTGAATTCTGATTTTATGAATGTTGTTTTTACCCCCCCCCCCAAAAAAAAAAAAGGTTTGAAAGAACACGGAAAGTAATTTGCCTAATAGCTAACATGGGAGTATATTACCCAATTAAAAAACTTTGTTTCATTTGAAATTGGTTATACACAAAATAAAATCAGGCAAAAGAAAAGGTTATACACGAAATAAAATCAGGGGAAAGGAAATTTAAATAGTACCACATTACTCCAAAAGGATTAGAGACGATTGCAGCCAATTAGCCCAAACTAGGTTAGCGTGCATCCATTTGCAGTGTGCTCCTTCGCAGGAATATCAATAAAAGGGAAATAGTTGTGTAAATCTAGTCTGTAGATTAAATCTTATAAAATAAATAATATCAACTGACGTAAATAAAATTATATAAAATTTAATCTTGACTATAATAATATCTAAGACCATATTTCCATAAATATTTTCTTGATAAAAAAGATAGAAACCGAAAAATTGGAGCAAACAAACCATTCCTTTTGCAGCCAAATGGCTCAATGTTTTCCGTGAGTTTTCGACGAGGAGTGACAACAAAAGGTAAAATAATTAGCAAATTACTTCTGAACCTATCACGATGGGAGAAACACCTCCCCGAGGATGGCAACAAAAAGAAAACCATCACAAAAATGGGCTTGGGTCTATATTACATATAGTAATTGCTACCACTTTCTGTCCTATTCTATCTGGCCTATAGCATCCACCATGTGGTGTTTATGGTAGCCTGCATCACTTCCAAACTCAGTATCTTGTTACAGTAAGATCACAACTCATCATGAGTCTCAGATTCAGTTGTTTCTGTTTCATCAGCTGAATTCTCTGAAGCTCCTGCAGTTTGACCATTTTGAGAAGCCTCCTCAGAAGATGAATTTGTTGAACTTGATTTTTCACCTGTGCTCTCAGTTTCATTTTTCACCGGCTTTTCAACTTTTGGCTTTGGCTTGGGAATTCTATTCACACTAGCAACCTAGATATCTGTCTCTTAACATGAATGAAATAGTATAAACTTGGCCATCACATTATTACCTTCATTTTTCTATGTCGATAAGGCAGAAAAAAAGCAAGTAAAGTGAATAAAGTAAATCAAAATACAAAGTATTGGAGGAAAAACAAACATATAATACCTTATCTTGAAGATTGAAAATTTTCCCATATACTTCTTCAGATGTGAATATTGGTTTGCTAAATAAAGAAGTCCTGTTGACAAAAACATTATGCATAAATGGGTGTAAGCAATAACACAAATATCCCCAGTTGAACAACCGAAAAATTCAAATACACAACATATTTGATTAAGCAAATCAATCAGAAAGGTTCAATAAACACAAAGGAGAAGCTTCCCCTCATTATACATTGAGAGAGAAGCAATTTTTTCAGTTAGGAAAGACAAACAATAAACAACAATACTATAGAAGCCTAAGATGCAGGTCTCTTCAGCTAAGAAGGGTTCTTTGCTCAAATTGGAAAGCTTCAAAGGTAATTAAAACATATACTACACCATGTGCATAGGTGTCACCTCCAGGAAGGAAGGAGAGAGAGAGAGAGAGAGAGAAAAAAAGGTTTAAAAGGAGGTACACTATAGGCAGGAAAAAGAATCAGTCTGAGAGTCAAATGAACAGGAAAGCAAATGAATACCCCTTAAACTACAGCTTAAAAAAAAAAATACAACTTACTTCTTCTGCTCATCCTCCTTGTCATTCAACCAATTTTTCATCTTATAGCCTCGCTTATGTGTATGTAGGTTCGAGTTCTTTAGTGAACGAGAAAAAGCATGATTTCTTAAGAATAAATCCATCCTAAATATGAAGACTGGACTATATGAAATTATCAGGGCACCTCATCTATTCTTTCTCTTGGAAGCCATGATTTTTCCGTTTCCCATTTGTGTATTATCTGAAGATGGTCAGGGAAAGAAAAGAAACAAACTGTTAAAGCATTTGCAAGATTAAAAAATGTAGGATAAGAGCAGACAAATTTCTACCATACTAGAACTAAGAAAGGCTGGAACCTTCACCATAGATTAGCAACTACATACAAGCATTAATCAATTCATTAGAAGACAACAAGAAAGTCACACAAGTTCATTCAGATCTTTGGTGTTGGATTATACAGAAAATTAAGCAACAGGACATGAGATATGGATGGTTGTTTGAGTGGATGTAAAGAATTATGTAAACATTCTGAATACAGTTTCTAATTCCTTTTCCCGGTTCTTTCTGGGTTATAATACCAAGAAGACTTGAGAATGGTATACACCATACTCTTTGCTATCAGTTGCATACACCAATATATTCTTAGTTAAATTACCAATTACTCCCACTGTGGTTGAGCGTATGTACCCCATAAAAACCATGGTTTGTCTAACCCACCCAACCCCTCCAGGGGCCAGGGTGTATTAACCAGTATATAACAGTAACAAAAACAGAAGCTGCTAAACCAAATTGATTTATATGAGTATCTAAATAACCCTTACAGATCAGATATATTTTTCTTACACAATCATTGGGATTGACACAAACCTGGTAGGCTTAGTTCAACTTTCCTGCTCCTCTCTATTCCTCTCCTCTTTTAAGTTTTTCTGTACTTGCCACTCACTGTCTGCCTCCTCTCCTTAACTCTTCAAACAATTAACACTATTAACTCTCTCATTCAAACCAACATAATGATTACAAATCTCAGCTCGGTTAATGCAACCAACTACACCTAGCTACCAAACAAGATATACCCTGTGGTAGATACTACAGCGATACATGAAGAATAACAAGAAAAAAATGAGTCCCTTTGATGACGTATGTGTTATCCAATATCTATGCAAGGTGCTTGTGGTTTTCTGGGTTGGAGGTAGTGCTGTGAGGTAGTTGTGTATGGTTTTAAAAGAGATTTAAATAAGGGCATTGCAATTTCACTAACCTGAGGCCAACATTTTTGGTACTTAGAAATGCCAGTAACAAGAAACTTTTCTGTGTAAAAAGAAATGTACTTTGGTCTCCTATGGGCCCAACTAACTTGAAAAAGTTCCATCTAAAATTTTCAAGTGTAATACATTAGTGTAAAGATATTGAAGGTTGAGTGAAATTCAAATGATTATTAAGAGGTCGTGGAGATCATTTTAGCATTAAAATATGGGGTGAGCTTTGACATGGCAGAGGTGATGATAGAACCATGAGTTGAGGCAGTCATTTCAGGTTTTTGAGTGGTGACTTTGGCTGTAGAAATGGATTCTGCATAGACAATGGAGTGAAGGGATGTGTAATTTGTGGGCAAAGGTTTCTAGACAATGGAGGAAATCTTGTTGTCTCATCTTCAACGGCAAAAGTAGGGCTGCGGTGTGAGGGTGGAGAGAGAGAGAGAGAGAGAGAGAGTGCAATACAACACTAAATTGATAATGATGCATCTATCACTTAACATTCTTTTCATTTAAAATCTTACACTTCCAAGTTTAAACTTTAAACTAACAGACAATTAAGGGTGTCTCTTTACATTAAAGTAGGAGGGCCCAAAAGAAAGATTTCAATTCTTAAATTTAAGGTGTTCATGGATAGGTATGTTTAACACCATGAGGTTACTTGGTAAGTTATCCAATTTGAGAAGTAACGAACTGTGGTGCCAAGACATCTAGATGGTAAAGGCCGATACTATCCCTTAGATTGCGATTACTCCTTGGAAAGTGAATTTTTGCATTATCATTATTATGCAAGTACTTTTTTTTTTTTAAGTATGACTTTTGCATTATCATAGTATTTAAACATCAAATGTTCCAGGCTTGGAAGAAGTTAATTACCAATATAAGAAAAAGGAATTACTCAACCATAAAACAAATACCTGTTGCAGCTCAGTGAGGTATTGTTGAGCATGTTCCACTGCAGCAGGTCGAGCAGTAAGCTCATCATATCTACAACCATAATGTTGCATGTCAGAGAAGGTTTTAACAGGAACTTGCAAAGTTGCCCAAAAATCTAAAGACAGACCTAAAGAATATAGGTTCACCAATAGCTTTAAGCATATCCAAATGTTCTTGGAAGCAACTTAGAGTTCAGAGGCCAAAGCATCTTCACCATCAGTATACAACCATTCTTGCACCTTAAGCAATAGACAAAATTAATTTCAATGTCCAGATTCAGAAATTAGCCCAATATAATGACTTAGATGGTAAGGCAAATGATTAGCTAAACAACGAGGGGTAATGTTGAAAAGCACACCTCTTCAAGTTTCTTGGAAAAGGATTGGCGTTCTTGGCTAGAAGAAACTTTTTCAAATTCCTCTGATTCAAGCTGGCATAAATATATCATAAAAACAAGCAAATGTAATAAACAATCAGCTATACATGAAGAAAAAAGGTAGTATACTGCAGATTGCAGGAATAAAGTGCAGCAAACCAGGCCCAATCTATAAGCAACAACAGAAAGAAATTTAAAAAAAAATGGAGAAAACAAATTCAAGTGATAATTAAAATGCTTTGATGGTTACCTGAGCAAATAATAATAATAAAGATTTCTCCAAGGCAAGGAAAAGTTCTGGGGAAAATATTTTATTTATTTAAAATCTAAGAGAGAGAAAGGAAGAAACATCTCCTTCATATGTTTGTTTAAATCAAAATCTTTGAATGTAAGTAAAATAAGTGGAATGTGAGTATTTAGAAATTTTCTAGAAATCTACCAATGTCTTTTAGGATACAATACAACAAATCCTTCCTGCAGGAAACTATTGGAAAGAATTCTTCAAGAAAACAAAACATATGTGGCTAAAGAAATAACTTCCAATGACATCCCTTTCATTCCCTGTTACTCAAAAACCAAACTGTTTCGGATGACTCAACAGCAAAAGATAAAGACTTAAAAAACTTGGCTATATGAGCTTTTGCAAACAACCATCACAACAACACCAACACGGAAGGTAATGCTTAGGCACTCTCGATGGTTTTCAGATGCATGCCAGAGAACTTGAATCTGGTAAAGTTGAAATAGAATCAAAAGTTCTTTCAAGAACAACAAATGTGGGACTCATGGAAGCTGCATTACATACTGCAAAGGATGAGGAATAGAAGCAGATACAAGGCAGAAATTCATCCTTTGGCAGTTTTTCCCAAGAAGCAAATCAGATAGTAGAAAGGGCTTGGAAACCTGGGTGTGTTAATCACTTCTTTCCTTAACATAGCACTTTCCTTTGTTTATGTGTTCTACAGGTTTCATTAGGCACTCTTATGTAACATATTCTCTCACTTCTTTGATACATGGTGATTATGTTCCACTCAATATTTTACTTTCCTTCGACTTACAAACGAAATAGCCAGAGAGGTGCCTAAGAACTCCCAACAGAAAATATCAACTCCGAAATTTATCAATTTTGTTAAATTATCCAAAGATATTCGATGTTAATCAGTTAATCCAAAATCCACACATTAATTAACCAAAAATAGTTCTGCAATCCAAACAAAGCAAGACCAATTGTCAGAAGCATGGGCATGGGAGCACATCAATTAATTGGAAGAACTAAGCATATTAAATCACTTATTGCAGACAAGGTAACTGGCGCAGCACAACGCTTAATGAGATGCAGGAAAATTGCTTTTACAACAGTATACACATGGGACTCCAATTTATGTACATTTGAATAGAAAACATTGTCATTCTTGATATAACAATTAAAAGACTTGGTGATAAAATTCTATAAGGAAATCAAAGGAAAATTGAGATATCAGCAGGACTTGTTTAAGAAAAATATCAATGAATCCATTATTTACATTTTTCAGACATTCAGAATATCAAAACAGATTCATTAAGGAGTTAAGCAAGAAAGGAACATGAAAAGGAGCCATAATACCTTTTCTTTGGTGGTATATATGTAACCTTCCAAATTATTTTTCAACTCTGCAGTTCTTTTCCTTTCTTCATCCTTTTTGTCCAGTGTTTCCAGTTTGCGTTGAGCATCGGCAAATGACTCCTTTGACAGAGACATTGCTGGCCCTGTTGTCTTTTCAGTAATCTGCAATGACAGAACAGTGAAACCTTGAAAATGAAACAACAGACGAAACCACCATATCTAAAGCTTCACTTAGGAGGAAAAAAAATATATATAATACAAAGATAATCCCACAGGATTAAGAATAAACACCTTTAGTGGAACTCGGAAAGTCCTCTTCTTTAGTTTCTTTTCTGTGCCAAGATCTGTTGTACTATTGTCATTTATGGATGTGTTACCGATTCCATCATCCACCTGCAATTTGTCATTGCTTTCTTCTGAAGCATTCTTAGTACCAGCTTCAACGGATATGTTACCAGAAGCTGAGGTTGTGTTGTCCACTGTAAGATTCTTTCTTGGAACTTCCACCCATTCAGTTATTTCAATAACAGCATCTGCTCGCTCCAAGGTAAATGTTCCACTTCTACTAAGAGAGAAATGTAGATTTGCCTTAATTGGGGAAGAAAGATTTCGTGGCGCATACCTATAAAGCAGGTCATGGGAAAGAGGTTAGTTTATCTGTGAAAAACAAAGCATCAAACCACATAAAATAGCAAGTGCTTACTTTTCACTGGCATCAGTAAGACCTGACACAGCCAATACTGAGCAAACGTGAGGGATGCAGCACCTGGAGGCACCAAACCTTCACTCTCATATGCAAGTGAAACATCAAAATCTTTGCTGTGAATAATGGATCTAAACATCTGCAGCACAATAGCACCAAAAATGGTTTCAATTTAAAAGATTTGGATAGAAATCTATCCCACCTATAAAAAACTACTAGAAAATAGCACGTGCTTTGCACGTGTAACACTTCTATATATTTATTGAAAATATTCATTTTCTAAAAAATAAATGAATAGTCAGTGAATGATAATCAACTATAAAAATTTTGCCTATTGAGTTTTTTATACAAGATTTATATATGTTAAATGTATTTTTAATATCTTTTCTCTTTCATTGTAAGTATTTTCACTTATCTTTTTTTTTAAACTATTTTTCAATATTGTTATTTGTTAGAACATTATATATAAATTTTATTTTTCTTAAAAAATTAAATCAATTTTCTTTTTTATGATAACAACGTATGATAATTGTATTTTCCAGCTTATTTCTCCTCTAGGTGCCTAGTTCATAATTTCATATAGCATCACCACCAAACTCTAAACTCTTTATTCATCTTTATTGGCATAAAATGTAGTTAACTCCAATCTAAAATAGTTTTAATTTTTCTTTTAGGTTCTTAGGTTATAAGTTTTGATAACGACACCACCAATAACTTGATGAATTATAGATAATGACTTTTCCATAATATTGAACTTTTTTTTAGATATATCTATATATTCTTCATTATTAATAAAGGATAAAATCACTATCAAGTATTATCAAATATCATTTAATGGATGAAGCGTGTCAAAATTCTTTTATTAATAAAAATATTTACAAGAGATTAAATAATATAGTGATAATTACAAAAATGATTAATTAAGATTTCAAAAAATTTTAAAAAAATAAACCTAAGTATAAAGAACAAAGATATCAAATAAAAATTATATTTCCTGTATAAGAAAAGCAACAAATTAAACTAATATATTGTGTATAATATAGATAACATTTGTATCACACAATATATTAAGATTATAAACAAAAGGTAAAAATAAAAATTTATTCTTATATCTTACTAGAAATGAACAAAAAATAATGAAAAAATCCTTTATATTACTCTAAAATACACGCAACACGAATGAAAAACATTTATAATAGTTATAAAAGATTGTTTTTATTATAAATAAAACATAAATACAATTTGAAAATATATAACTATAACAGTTACAAATTAAATATTAACATTTTTATCTTATTCTTAGCTTAAATATAAATGATTTTTCTACTCTCAAAATAATATACATTCTTATTATGTATTTATGCCAAAATTTCGTAATAAGTTAAAGACGAAACAATTTATTTCATAGCATTTCGTGCATTTTAGAGTATGATAAAGGATGTTTTCATGAGCACTCGATGCATTTTAAAACAAGACAAAAGAAAAATTTATTATTTTGATTCTTTATAATGAATTTAATATACTATGTGATACCTATCTTTAATATGAAAAATTATATTACTTTAATAGGTTTAATTTTTTATACATAAAATATAATTTTGTTTGATTAATTTAACCTTTACATTTTAATTAGATTCAATTTTATTTTTTGAAATTTGAATTATAATAAATATTTTTGTACAAATTAAAACTTCCGTCTTATTATGTCTTTATGCCGAAATAGGTGTTTGTATCCTAAAAAATAGGTAAAATAGATGATGAGTAAGTTAATTATATTTTCCTACTGGGAATTGGAAATTATAACAAATATTTTTAAGGGCTTAGTAGTTAAATTATAATGCAATTTCATTATAATTTTTTATAATAAATATGATTCATATTTTCATTTTTGGAAATTTTAAATATAAATATTTTTATACAAATAAAAATCTTCCATCTTATTATGTATTTATGCCAAAATAGATAGTTGTATTCTAAAAAATAGGTAGAATAGATGATAAGTAATTTAATTATGTTTTCCTATAGGGTATTGGAAATCATATTTCATTAAGGACCGACGATATTTTAAGTATTACAAAAAAAGTAGAGAAACACTTAAATATGTGTTCCTAATGGGAATCAGAAATTATATTTCATTAAGGATGGGTATTTTAGACATTATAAAAAAAGGAAGAAACACTTATATATGTTTTGTATTGAGAATTAGAAATTATATTTCAATAACGATGGGTATTTTAGTCATCACAAAAAAGGGGAGAAACACTTTTGAGGGGAGAAACAAAAGTTGGGAGAAACAAAAAATTGGAGAAACAACTCACATATATATAATAGTATAGATAGATAACAGATGACTCCAAATCATCCAAAGACTTACTTTACTAGGAAGCTTCTTCATGCGAGGTACAATTAACTGTCTAGTGCTTTCATCTCTCAAAAGATCCGGGCCATCTAATTCAAGCACAAATCCATATGAAGATCCATCAATCATCCCTAGCTTACGGTTTAATTTGATTCCATCACTCAAATTTGCAGCATGTAGCGAGGCACCAAGAACAATAGCTTCGTCGTCTATACAGCATCCAAATGCTTGTCCAGTTCTTTCCTACCCAGGAATTCCTGGAGCTTAGTCTGCAACAGAAGATGAATAGTTGAGTATGAAGCCAACGTATAATTAAGAACTCACTACAACAGGTAACCATCACAGTTCTTAAGTAACAGGAGTCCTCTTGGTCACACTTTTTAACTTCCAGCTATAAAAGATTATAAACCAAGTTACTTCAAAAACGACCTTCCAATTCTCAATTTCTTTAGCAGCTTGTGAATACCTAAAGCAAACAATGTGAAGGCTTAAATTACAGAGTTAATGAGCGTGTTCTTTACTCTTTCCAAATCGAGAAGGACTAATACCAACTCCTTTAGTTGGTAATTCTATTCTTTTTCCCTTATTAGTTTTCTTTGTGTACATATCCAATATGCCGCCAGGTATAATCACTTGAATAAAAAAAATTTATCAAAGAAATTAAGTTAGCCCTTATTTCTGAAAATGCCCCCCCTTGGTTGGAAGCATATTCAAGGACCCAAAAGTGAAGCCAAATTGCCATTTGCAAAATCCAAAAGGATACTTTTCAGAGATCTACATATACAGTGCTTCAAGTTCTTATTTCTCATTCATTTCCATTGCTGAGGTGGTAGAATGGTACTGACCTGTAATTTTGGCACCCGAGTAGCACCTCCAATCAACTCCACCGCGTATATGTCATCAGTCTTCAAACCAGAATGCTCAAGAACTTCTTTCAATGGGGTAAGAGCTTTCTCCCAAATATCAGCACAAAGCTCTTCAAATTTCTCACGACTGATTGTGCTCCTGGAAAGAAAGATAAATTTCACATAAGTACAACACCTTCCTACAATTTGGATGCCAACCTACAGGACACAAATTGCAGCATAATACATCCTAGAGGCTAAAAGTACAGAAACAGGGACATGGTTCCCCTTTAAGTTAACTACTAAGCCAATTTAGAGCTAGGACTAAAGTTTCTAAAATTGACTGGACTTTGACAGGATTTTCATGTGATGATAGCTGAAAATGAAAGTGAACTAGAAAAGCATAACTTATCTTTTCAAAAGAATAACAGAACCAGAAAGTTGCTAGCATTATGTCCACTCAGAACTACCTTTAGAAAGGTTGTGACGGGTGCCTGGTGAACTTATATCCCAAAGTAAAGCTATCATCTAAAGATGGAAGCAAATGAAATGATCCTAACCAGAAAACTAGCAGCAATTTCATTGGGTTGCTTAAGACTTCAGGGAAAGGGACAAAATGCTGTTCATATATAGGCAAATTAGACAGAACCAAACATTTTTACCCTCCTTATTTGCAATTTGAGGGTAGAAAAATTCTCAAATCCAGCATAAGTGACCTTTTCACCCATAACTTGGTATTAACAACAAATTTAGTACTAAAATCACATTTGCTGAGTTTTTCCATTTTCCAGCAGGTAGAAAGATTCAAGTGCCATTCGTCTGCTTGTGACAATACCTGATATTTAACAAATAATTGTTTCGCAAATCCAATTCCCAAGCATATGTTTTTCTGTGATTTCTTGTTTTGTGGAACTCGTAAAATAACGATTTGCAAAAAAACACATTAAAAGCAAGGGCAAAGGGAACCAGTGAAATGCCACGATATGCATGCAATTGAACTTGAACTTACCTAAAATCACGATCATCATAAAGAGATTCAACTGAAATGGGAGCCATAGTGTTTGCACTTAGAATTTCTTTGGTGCGCTTAACCTGCTTTTTCAATTTGGCCATTGCCTTTGGAGATGTCCTGATATCAAACCCTGTTTCAAGCTGTTTATTGAACTCATCTGCAAAGTACTCCACCAACCTTAATTCCATATTTTGGCCCCCAAGTTCTGAATCCCATTTAACATCCTTCACCTGCAACAGTCAAATACCTATATAAAGCTAATGAATATGCAAAAATATCTTAGGGGAAACAAGATCCAGGATCATAGTACTTGTCGACTTTCCTGTAAAAAATCTCACACAAACATCTTTTGAAAGAAAAAAAAAAACATCATTTTTTAGTGTTTCATTTCCTCTCCCCCACATTGTATTAACCCCCAATCAATTAATTACATGCCATCCCTCTAGGCACCATACAAGATCTGATCCGTTCTACACTTTTTAAGTTCAATTTGGTACTTAATGTCCCACAAATAAAAACAATTTTAATTGTAATAATGAGTTTCTTCTTTCTCTAAAAAGTCTACACTTTTTAAGTTCAATTTGGTACTTAATGTCCCACAAATAAAAACCATTTTAATTGTAATAATGAGTTTCTTCTTTCTCTAAAAAGTCCCACATATTTTAAGGTGAAAAAATATGGACCAAGACTATCACAGGTAAGAACAGCTTATAACCCATCTTTCTCCTCCACCTCCTCAATTGAAGAAAATATCACCAAAATAAATCTTCCACTACAAATGCTTTTTCACAATTAGGTCAATCATGAACTTGATCCATCTAGTGTCCTCTTCTATTATTGTCAAATTAACATCTAACATGGCCCTCCCTAAATGCACATTCATTTCCTAAGAATCACAGCTCATGAATGGTATATTTATGGTGAAATAAGTAAACTTTTTGGCTAAAGGAAAGGAAAATGACAGTGGTGAGAATACCTGAAATTGATTGATGGACACAGTCTTCCCAAATTCTTTAGCATTATATGCTGAGAAATATACCAGAGCAGCATAAGTACTGCTAGCCCCCATGTCATAGAAAATCACGTGCCTGGACCCGTTGGAAAAATCTTTATCAATCCCATACTGCAGAGCCGCCCCGGAATGCTCGTTCACCAAAGCCAGCACGTTGATCCCCGCCAGCTCTGCCGCGGCCAACAGCCCCTTTCTCTCCGGCACGCCCATGTAAGGAGGCACGGTCAGCACGCAATCCTTGACTTTGGCCTTGGCATGCGCCTCCGCCAACCCCACCGCATACTTCAACAACATCGCCACCATCTCCTCCGCCGTGTAACTTTGCTCCCCGTCTCCGGTAGTCTCAATAACGGCCACGCCCCTGGAACTCTGAACTCTCAGGGACAATCTGGTAATTTAAGTACAAAGAGTTCAAAATTTTCTTCGCCACGTCGTAGGGTTTGGCGAAGAGGTCTCTGAGGTGAGAGTAGACTTTGGTAGGGTGTATAAGCGAGCAGATTAGAGGCTTCTTCGCCGATTAATCGGGTGCCGGAGTGGAATGCGACGAGCGAAGGAGTCTTCCGTTTGGACATCTCGTTAATCGCGACCGAAATCGGAGATTGACCGGGTTTGAGGTTAACTACGGCCACTTTTAGCCATTCCGAACCTAGATCTATGCTACATACTGCCGATTGGGAAGGCAACGGATACAACAATAACAAAAACACGGATAAAACTATTCCTAACCGGATTAAGATCGTATTACCTTCCCTCGTCGGCATTTCGAAAGTAATATAGTTAAATTAATCGGAGAGTTGGTCGTCGGAGTTGAGAGAGCTCTGCTGCTGCCGGTGGAGAAAATAGCAGAGAGAGAGAAAAACGAATGGAACGAGTCACAGCAGACGGGGAAGGTATTTATACGGGGTAGGTCTAGGTGGAAAGTGAAGGGGAGATTACGAATGGTAGATGTACACGTGGATAAATGTACACGTGGAGGAATGTGAAAGGTCTAGTGTGTTGGTCTTCGCAGTTGTCGTAGATCTTTAAGTTAGGAGGGGAGCGGGAGGTTCCAGACTTCCAGGTTTTCACTTTCTAGTTTCAAGTTAAATCTCCCAAGCGTTCACCTGGGTTCAAACCCCAATGTAAAAATTTAGGTAAATGTCAAAGTATTTTTGCCTGATTTGAAGGGTTTTCTTAACTTTTAATCCATTAATAGTAATCAATTGGATCTCTTTGTAGAATAAGTTAAATTAGCATAATGTTGCTTTGATAAAAAAAAAAACAGTCCAGCTTAGGATCGGATTTCGTTTTACATTTACTTTCCCTAATATTCAACCAAATTACCAAACAAACCGTGAGTTTTGGAAAAACTACAAATATCCCCTGAATCTTACAAAACTATAATAATAACCTGCTCTCTACTAGTCAACAAACGTTGACTGTTTAGCTCTCAACAAAATTACAGAGCCAAAGTTCTAAAATACCCTATCATTCCTACCATTCTCCCCATCCCTCTTCTTGAACTCATGGTATAAAGTTCTCCCGACCATCATTGTACACAATATGGTCAGAATCTAACAAACATTAATAAAGGTTTTAGACTAATGAAGTGGCAATTAATCCATGATTTCTTCATATACATCACAGTATTCCCACCCACAGTGACAAGTAGCCCACTTAATGAAGTGGACTACGAAGTGAACATCAAAGACATGGGCGAGAGTTCATCGACAGTGATAGGTGAGAGTCGGACTGAAAGGAGATGGAGGTGGTAGTGGCGGTGCTGTTGGAAAAGGTAGAGGATATGGCAGCCTTGGGCTTGAGAGGGTTAGGAGGAAACAAAACAGGAAATATTTTAGACTAAAATCTTCAGTAAGTCATCTTCCATACTTAAATTAAACATATGGGATACCGATTTGAAGTGTGTAAATTGAGCATACTAGAACTGTTGCTGCTAAATCAAAAAAGGATCTGAATATTATACGCGAATTGCACGGCATTCAACATGATATGTGCACTAGCATGACAATTTGTGATGGCTAGAAGAAGAAAGAGAAAAAGAAAAGAAGTTTTGTTTTAAAAATTAGTTGCGAAAGGCAGTTAAAGGAGAGAATAAGTGGAGCGCAAGTTTTTAAAAAGGCACGCGTAAGGAGGCCCCCAAACGGTGTCGTTTTGGATTCCTAGAAGAAAAGGACAAAGTTAGTTAGACATGATCCAACTGACAAGAAGTGAGAGGCTGCTGCAACATCACACTCGTTTTCACTCTTTTTAAGTTAAAGATTGCTTTCTTTCTTCTCAAGTTTTTTTTGACAATTGTTTGGAGAATTTTTCTTGGGGTTTACTCTGGTGAGTTGCCCTATCCTCTGTAATTTCCTTCAGTCTTTAACATCCCCTATTCCCCAGTCCATTGTTCTCTGATTTTGAATTGCTGATTATAAAGCTTTCTTAGAAGTTTCATTGAATCTACAACTTCCTTAATTGTTGTTAAATCATTTATTTGTGAATTAATTTGGGTTGTTTCTACTCGAACCATAACAATTGGTATCAGAGTAGCTATGGTTAATACTGGGATATAGATGTTTTGAATGGTTAAAACTAGAAAACAGAAAATGGAGGAAAGCTTTAAAAGGATAGATAAGGAAGTTGTAGAGTTGAGTGGAGTGGTAAAGTGTATGAGTTAGAGGAATGAGAGCTTGGAAAATACTTTCAGGATCATTGAAAATAGACAAGAAAGCATTGAAAAAACCATGAAGGATTTAACATGGAAGTATGATCATATTGTGGCCTATATGGCACAAATGAATCAATCCTTACAAAATTTAAGTAAGGAGAAAGGGGTTGAGGAGAGTTGCAGAAGCCCTGAGAAATCAGGAATTTCTATGGGCAATAACCTAGGTGAAACTTCCCAAACATTATCAAGTAAATCTGATTTGAGGAGAAAGTATCATAGGGAGTTAACTACCTAAGATTGACTTGCTTAGCTTTGAAGGGGATGTTCCTAGATAGTGGGTTAGAAAGGTAGAGAGATTTTTTTCAATTGCATGGGGTTGAAGAGGAACAAAAAGTAGCAATTATTGAGATGTACCTAACATGTAGAGAAAATATTTGGTTCTAGGGGATTGCCAAGGATAGAGGAGAAATACAATGGGGAGAATTCAGGCAACAAGGTTGTAGCAGGTTTGGAGATGGGGGAACTGAGGAGGCAATAGAGGAATTTAGCAAAATAATGCCAAAAGGTACTATGGAAGAATATTAGGAAAAATTTAAGTTACTAAAGTCCATAGTCATGACTGCTCTACCCCCAATGAGTGAGTCATACTATGCGACCTTGTTCTTGAGTGGTTTGAAGGAGGAGATCAAAGGTACAGTGAAACTAGTGAATCCTACCACTTTGCAGGATGCAATGAAAGTAGTAAGGCTGTAGGAGAAATCTATTATGGCCATAAGAAAATTATAGCAAACCTGTAAACCCTGTTACCTCAACATAAAACTCTTATCAGAAATCCATTTCTATGCACTTGCATGATACAGTCAACCCAAAGAAAACCAAAAGCCAATTTCCTCCACCTGTCCAAAAAACCAAACCTATCCTTCAAATCCATTCCAATCCAAAACTTCCAAATCCATCAAAACCAACCACCAAGTGACCTCCTAATTTCAGAAAAATATCTCTTGAAGAATTTAATAAGAAAAAAGAAGGAAGGGGCTATGCTTTAAGTGTGATGAGCTCTATACCTTTGGTCATATTTGTAAAAGAGCACAGTTGAATTTCATCTTTTCAGATGGATGAGAGGATTTTGAGATAGAATATGAGAAAGAGGAAAAGGAGTATTAGGATAGTGAAGAGGAAATAGTAGGGGAGATAACGCAAATCTCCCCAAATGCACTGGCTGGAGAGTTAAGTCATCGAACCATAAAGATCAAGAGGGTTATCAAGAGGAGAATGATGACTATTTTGATAGATAGGGAAAGCTCTCACAGTTTCATTGATGAGCATATGGTTAACAAATTGAAATGGAACATCAAAACCAGTGCAGGTATGATGGTGATAATAGCCAATAGTAGCAGGTTGTCCTCTAAGAAATGTGTGATCCTCTAATTTGGAAGATGCAGCAATTGAGTTCCAGCATTTGAGTATTGAAGCTTGAGGGTAGTGATATGGTGCTTGGGGTGGACTAGTTGGCAAGGTATAGTTCCATGCAAATGGATTTTTAGTAACTTAAAATCAGTTTTGACAAGGAAGGATAGTGGTTTCGGATGGTAGTAAGAGGAGTCAAAATTGAAGTTGATCGAGACCGTAGAATACAGAAATGGCTAAATAAACACAGTTATGGCACAGCTGCTCAGTTGTGTGCTGTGACTGTGATAGCAAACTATGATAGGATGATTCCCACTGAAGTTCAGAAAGTGTTGGAGGAATTCCAAGATATTTTCTAGGAAACCCAGGGTCTATTGCTTATGAGGAGTAAGGATCCATCAAATTCAACTAAAGCAAGGAGAACAACTATTTAAGGCAAGGCCATACAGATGCCCTTATGTACAAAAATTGTATTTGAAAAAATGGTCTAAAAAATGCTAGAAAATAGAATTATTCAAACTAGTAATAGTCCTTTGCTTCTCTTGTCCTACTGGTGAAAAAGAAGGATGAAAGTTGGAGGTTTTGTGTATATTATAAGCAACTAAATGATCTCACAATTAAGGACAATTTCCCTATTCCAATGATTGATGAAATGTTAAATGAATTGTTTGGAGCAAAATGGTTTTCCAAGATTGACTTAAGGGCAGGGTATCACCAAATTAGAGTTGAAGAAGGAGATGAGTATAAAACTACTTTTAAAACTCTTGAAGGACTCTATGAATTTAAAGTGATGCCTTTTGGACTCATAAATGCCCCTACTATATTTCAAGGACTCATGAATGAAATCTTTAAGAAGGAACTCAGAAAGTGTGATTGGTGTTTTTTGATGACATAATGGTACCATATAGTCCTGATTTGAAAAGTCATGTAGAACATTTGAGGCATGTGATGGAGCTTCTAAGGAAACATCAACTTGTGGCCAAAGAGAGCAAGTATTCTTTTACTCAGAACCAAGTGGAATACCTAGGACATATTATCACTGGAAAGGGGGTGATTGCTGATCCTAAGAAGATTGAGAGTATGGTTAATTGGCCAAATTGGTGAATTTAAAGCAGTCGAGGGAGTTCCTAGGGCTAATTGGAGTTTTGGCGAAGCCCTTGACAGAAATGCTTAAGAAAGATAACTTTAAAAGGGATGAGGAGGCTCAGAAGTCCTTTGAAAGATTGAAGATGAGCATGAGCACTACCCCAGTAATGGCTTTACCAGATTTCCCAAGCCATTTATAATAGAAATAATGCAAGTAAGTATAGGATTGGGACAGTTTTAATACAAGATGGGAGACCTATTGAATATCTCAACAAAGCTATTAGCCAAAAGAATACAAGGCTATCAATATATGAGAAGGAATTGACTTGCCTAGGTCATTGCATTAGGCAAGTGGAGGCACTATCTAGAAGGGCACTTTTTCATCATCAAAACTGATCAACAGAGCTTAAAATATTTGCTTGAACAAAGAATTACTACTCCTCTACACCAAAAATGGCTTACTAAGCTAATTGACCTTAACTATGAGATACAATACAAATATGGAAAAGCAAATATGGTTGTAGATGCTTTATCCAGAAGGGGAGAAAGTGAAGGATAATGTGTTGTGATAACTCAAGTAGTTCCTACTTGGATTTAAGGGGTCATTGACAGCTATCATGGGCATGCATTGGCTGAAAAATTGAAGTATGACTTGATCATGGGAAGAACTGATAATCTTGAATGTGAATACTAGAATAGGGTATTGAAGTTCAAAGGAAGAATTTACATAGGAGAAGGAGGAGAAATCAGGAAAAAGATTATAGAAGCTCTTCATTCCTCACGACAAGGGGGACATTCTGGAATTCAGGCCAACTATGAAAGGGAAAAATCCCTTCAATGTTCTATTGGCCTGGAATGAAACAATAGTTTAGGAAAGCAATTTTGGAGTGTGATGTCTATAAAAGGTGCAAGGATGAGCACACTGCTTATCCAGGTCTATTTCAACCTCTGCCAGAACCTCAATATTCATGGTCACACATTACCATGGATTTCATAGATAGGCTACCTATATTCAGAAGGAAAAGATGTAATTCTGGTTATGGTGGATAGGTTCACTAAGAATGCCCACTTCATGGGATTAGCTCATCCTTTTAAAGCAGTTAATGTGGCTAGAATTTTCATGAATATAGTGCTGAAATTGCATGGTGTTCCACATATTACTATGTTTCATAAGGACAAGTTATTCTTTAGCCAATTTTGGCAGGAATTATTTAGGCTACTGGGAACCAATTTGCACCTTAGCACAGTCTATCACCCTTATATTGATGGGCAAAGTGAGAGGGTGAACCAAGTGGTGGAAATGAATTTGAGATGTATGGTATTTCAAAAACCCATGGCATGGATAAATCATCAATGGTTATCATTAGCAGAATGGTTGTATAATACCACTTATCATCAATCTATCAAAATGTCACCATTTGAAGCATTATATGGGATGAAACCTCATCAGTTGGCCCTGAGGCCACATCTCCAAACCTATGTGGCAGCAGTTGATGAACAAATCAAGAAAAGGCATGAGATGGATAGAATTCTAAAAGGAATCTAGCTAAGGCTAGGGAGAGGATAAAGCATTTTGCTCACAAAAAGATAATTGAAAGAGAGTTTGCTGAAGGGCATTAGGTGTATTTGAAGATCAAGCCCTATAGACAGCATTCTTTGCCAAAAAGGAAATGAAAAACTCAGTGCAAAGTATTATGGATCATACTTGGTGGAGGGTAAAAATTGGAGCTGCTGCCTACAAGCTCAGATTTCTTGAAGGAACTAAGATTCACCCAGTGTTCTATATCTCCTTGCTTAAGAAGAAGGTTAAGAAGGGGGTTGTGCCTATTATGAATATGCTAGATGATGAAGATAGTCTTAGTCAGGCAGCTAGAGCCTCTTTCCATCCTAGATAGAAGAATTAATAAGAGAGGTAAGGCAACTGGGGTCCAATGGTTGATACAATGAAAGAGAAAGAAAATAGAAGATGCTACTTAGGAATGGACTGATGAAGTTGAAAAGAATTATCCAAATTTTGTTCCTTGAGGACAAGGAAAAAGTTAGAAAGGGGCATTATGATGGCTGGAAGAAGAAAGAGAAAAAGAAAAGAAGTTTTGTTTTAAAAATCAGTTATGAAGGCAGTTAAAGGAGAGAATAAGTGGAGCACGTGAGTTTTTAAAAAGGCATGATAAGGAGGAACCCAAACGGTGTCCTTTTGGATTCCTAGAAGAAAAGGACAAAGTTAGTTAGAAATGTTCCAGTTGGCAAGAAGTAAGAGGCTACTGCCGCATCACACTCACTTTCACTCTTTTTAAGTTAAAGATTGCTTTCTTTCTTCTTAAGTTTTTGGCTGATAATTATTTGGAACATCCTTGGGGTCCTTATAGTTACTCTGGTGAGTTACCCTATCCTCTCTAATTTCCTATAAGTCTTATAACATCCCTTATTCCCCAATCCATTATTCTCTGATTCTGTTATTGATTGTGGAAGTTTAATAGAAGTTTCATTGAATAATTTTTTCCTTAATTGCTGTTTCATCAATTATTTGTGAATTAATTTGGGTTGTTTTTGCTCGAACCATAACACAATTGCTATTATTTCCTTTTATTTTCTTTTACTACTTGGTTATAGAAGTATTTGCTTGTAGGCTATGAGCCCATGGCAGTGATTGTACTCTAAAAATGTCATATAACACTACATCATTGTATTTGGTTTCGGCCACCATTGATGGGATATGAGCATTTTGTGATTGTTCTAGCTCCCGTTGATGTTAAATTTCCAATAAAGGGGTTCTGCAAATTTGTTTTAGTATGTGGTTTGGTGTTTTAGTGCTCGATTTGGGATGAATTCCATTTGATCAAGAAACTATTTTTTTTTTGGGCAGAGATGCTTTGCTTGCACCAATCACACCAGCTTTCTGGTGGATGAGGATGCAGATAATGGCAAACAATTGCATTCCATTTTTTGTTTGGTTTTTCAATAAGGGTACTTTTGTCATTTTATTTGGTTAGATAGTTAAATTTAGACACCGTCAATAGTAAGGAGTATTTGTAGTTTTGCCAAACATCAGGACTTAAAAGGGAGGTAAATATAATGAACCCCAATTTTAATTGTTGGATCTTATGTACTAACTAAATTTAGTGTTATGAATTTGGACAGAATTGATTGCTTGGACCTGATTAAATTGCGAACCAAATACCCGATCAAATTATCAAATTAGTTATTCTAATTGTTTTTTTGTCCAAACTATAATAACTTTCATTTCACCTTCGAACAAATTATTTGGTTGGACTGGTTAAATTGGGAATCAAATATCCGATTAAATTAGTTGTTCTAAACTAGTTATAGAATTACACTGTGCAATTTGTTATTATAACATAAGTTATTGGATATATTACATGGAACTCTCTATACCTGTTTTGACTAACCTATTTATTACTCTTGTGATATTAAAATATACATTTAATCCCCTGTGGTTTGGATTAAAATGAATCCGTTAGTCATTCCATTCAATCTAATGGTCAAAGGTTAAAAAAGTTCTATTTTAAGGGTTTGATTGTCTTTTAATATTTATTTTTTAAAACTTTTTAACTAAAAAAATGATATTGAAATTAAAATTTCAATAATATTAAGTTAAAAAAATAAATATTAGAATACAATAATACCCTTAAATTGAATTTTTTTTAACCTTTGACTATTAGATTGGATGGAATGACTAACGGTTTCATTTTAGTTCAAACCACAGAGGTTAATATATTATAGCCAAAGCACACGGGGTTCTGTGTAATTTACCCTAAGTTATTTAGTAATAGGTTATGAGTTAATTTTTTACATACTATTGGTGTAGAAATTATTTTTTAACCATTGGGTATAGATGCATTCCACGTATCCATCCTTTAGAAAATTTTCTACATCATAAAATTTAGTACATCTATGCATGTAGTACAAAAATGACATTTGAAATTTAAACAATCTACACCTGATAGTATAGAAATCTTTTTGTTACAATTTTCTACACGGACAGTATATGAAAGGATTAATCCTAAGGGTGATTGGTGGTAAGTTAAAAGAAAATTTATTTAGTAATGGGTTAAAGAGAGTTACGAGAATTACACAAAGAAAAAAGAAAAAATCTCACTTAAAGTAGTATTTTTTTTTCTCGAAACCATAATAACTTTTATTTCACCAAAATTTCAGTTACACTACGTAATTACAAATATGAGTAAAGACTCGCTCAACATTGTTGTGTTTCTACCTTTAGAAAGATTTTTTTCCAAGCAGGATCATAGGATGAGATGATGGTCCATTTTGTTACGTTTTTTTCCCCATTACTTGAAATTAATGAGTAACTCCACCTACGTTGAGTTTTTCTTAGCATAGCTAGTCCTAAACCCGGGTAAAAGAGCAGGGTTGTGTTGGGTCGACAGTCAGCGTAAAACTTTGTCAATCTTATGAGATGAATCCACTATGATATTGCACTAATGCTAGGGCATTCCACGTAAGCGACGCATCGCATTGCTTGAGTGCGGGGAATAGTGGGCAAGAGCCGCTACATCTCTATGAAAGTTCGGGTGTAGTGAAAAATATACAAAGATCCTCACAAAATAGAGGGAGGGTAGTTATACAAAAAAATGTTCTGGAGAATAGGATTAGAGTAGGAACTTGGAATATTGGAACTTTTACTAGTAAATCAAAGATTAGGAGAAGAATTAATATTTTGTGTTTACAAGAGACAAAATGGGTAGGAGAAAAGGCTAAACTATTAGATAATTTAAGATTTAAACTTTGGTATTTAAAAGTAAACAGGACTAGAAATGGGGTAGGTATTATTGTAGATGGGTCATTGAAGAATGAAGTAGTACATGTGACTAGGAAAGGAGATGGTATTATGTCCTTCAAACTAATTATAGGATGTAAAACCATTAATATCTTTAATATTTATGCGCCTCATAAATAGGGCTAAATAAGTCCATTAAGGCTAAGTTTTGGGAGAATTTCAATGAGATGATAAGTAATGTCCCCAAGGTGAGCAAATTTTTATAGGAGGTGATCTAAATAGACATGTGGGAAGAGATAATGATAATTATGAAGAAGTACATGGTCGATGTGGTTATGGGGGAAGAAACGAAGAAGGAAAATCAATCTTGGAGTTCAGAATGACATTTGATCTTTACATTATCAATACTTATTTCAAGAAGAGGAAGGAACATTTAATCACCTTTAAAAGTGGTTCAATAAAGCCACACATTGGCTTTCTCCTCACAAGAAAGAGAGGTAGAAGTGTTTGTAGAGATTGTAAAATCATACTTGGAGCAAGTTTAACCTCACAATATAGGCTTTTGGTGGTGGACTTGAGGCTTAAATATCACATTAGTGAAAGGACCTACCTAGATCACCTAAAATTAAGTGGAGGAATTTAAAGAAGGAAAAAGAAGAAATTTTTAGGAAAGAGTTCAGTTAGGTTAGGGCAAAGTATTTGGGACTTACTTAAAAGGGGAATCTGACACTTTATAGAATGACATGACAACTAGAGTGAGAATAATGGCTAAGAAGATACTTGGAGAGTCAAGAAGTTTTGGGAAGGATTTCAATGAGATGATAGGTAATGTCCCCAAGGTGAGGAAATTTTTATAGGAGGTGATCTAAATAGACATGTGGGAAGAGATAATGATAATTATGAAGAAGTACATGGTCGATGTGGTTATGGGGGAAGAAACGAAGAAGGAAAATCAATCTTGGAGTTTAAAATGGCATTTGACCTTTACATTATCAATACTTATTTCAAGAAGAGGAAGGAACATTTAGTCACCTTTAAAAGTGGTTCAATAAAGCCACACATTGGCTTTCTCTTCACAAGAAAGAGAGGTAGAAGTGTTTGTAGAGATTGTAAAATCATACTTACAAAGTTTAACCTCACAATATAGGCTTTTGGTGATGGACTTGAGGCTTCTACTTATCACATTAGCGTTTAAAAAAAGAACCAACCTAGATCACCTAAAATGTAAGTGAAGGAATTTAAAGAAGTAAAAAGAAGAAATTTTTAGGAAAAAGTTGTTAATTAAAGTATTTGGGACTTAAAAAGGGAATTTGACACTTTATGGAATGACATGATAACTAGTGTGAGAACAGTGGCTAAGAAGATACTTGGAGAATCAAGAAGTTATACTCCTATGAACAAAGAATCTTGGTAGTGGGATGAAGGTGTACAAGATAAAATCAAAGTTAAGAGGGAAAACTATAAGGCTCTATATGGTTGTAGAAGTGATGAAAATATTGAGAAATATAAGCTTGCTAAAAAAGAGGCAACAAAGTCTGTAAGTGAAACGAGGCATATTTTTTTCAAAATTTTTACCAAAAATTAGAATCTAAGAAGGGGGGAGTGAGGTATTTATAAAATTGCTAAAGTAAGAGCACATAGGACAAAAAACTTAACCCAAGTCAAGTGCATCAAGGATGAAAATAATAAGGTGCTAGTAAGACAGATAGAGATGAGGAAATTAAAGAAAGGTGGGAGAGATACTTCCATCAATTATTCAATGAAGGCAATGGAGATTATATCATTTTAGAAGAGTTAGATAAGTCTGAGGAGTATAGAAATGTAATGTATTATCGAAGGATTCAAGAATAAGAGGTGGAGGAGTTTTGAAAAATGTGAAGAAAGGAAAAGCAGTTGGCTCTGATAATATTCCAATTGAGGTATGGAAATGCTTAGGAAAAGAAGGGCATAAGTTGTCTTACCAATCATTTTAATAAAATATTGAAAAGTAAAAAGATGCCTGACTAATGGAAGAAGAGTACTCTCACACTCATATTCAAGAACAAATGAGATATACAAAATTGTGTGAATTACAGAGATATTAAGTTAATGAGTCATACGATAAAATTTTGGAAGAAGGTGATAGAAAGAAGGTTAAGAAATGAGACTAATGTGTCAAATAATCAGTTTGGTTTCATGCTAGGGAGAGACTACTGAAGCCATACATCTCTTATGACATCAAGAGACTTACCGAGAGATACGGTGATAAGGAAAATGATCTATATATAATTTTTTTTTGATCTTGAAAAGACATACGATAGAGTCCCTAGAGAATTTATGTGGGGAGTTTTAGAAAAAAGAGGAGTTAGGGTAGCATATATAGAATCAATAAAGGAGATGTAAAGGGATGTGGTAACAAGTGTGAGAACACCAGGAGGGTTGACATGAGAGTTCCCTATAAACATAGGTTTACACCAAGATTCAACTCTAAATCCTTATCCATTTGCATTGGTCATAGATAAACTTACAAGGCACATATAGGAGGAAATACCGTGGTGTATGTTATTTGCAGATGACATTGTTTTAGTTGATGAAACAAAAGACAAGGTTAGTGCTAAACTCAAGATTTGGAGAGAGACACTTGGGGCAAAAGGGTTCAGAATTAGTAGATCAAAAACAGAATTCATGGAATTTAATTTTAGCAAGAGTACAAGTAGGAATAGAATAGGAGTTAGTATCGGAATCTGTCCAAGAGATATCCATAAGTGACAATTTTAAGTATTTAGGATTAGTTCTTTAGAGTGATGGTAGTATAGATTGAGATGTTATACATCGAATACAAGTAGGTTGGACGAAATAGAGAATGGTATTAGGAATATTATGAGACCGCAAAATTCTTTTATGACTTAAGGGTAAATTTTATAGAACGACAATTAGGTCAGCGATGCTTTATGGGTCTAAATATTGGATAGTGAATTACACATATGAGCAAAAGGCGAGAGTAGCAGAAATGCGAATATTAAGATGGATGTGTAGGTACAATAAGATGGACAAGATACGCAATGAGCATTTTCATGAGAAGATAGGAATAGCACCTATTGATGAGAAGATGAGAGAAACACGCTTAAGGTGGTTAGGTCATGTGTTAAGACGTCCAGTAGATGCGCCTGTTAGGCGAGTAAATTTTAGAGGGAGCAGTAAACATAAGAGGGGAAGGAATGACCAAAAAAGACTTGGTGGGTAACTTTTAAGAAAGATGACATAGCCCATCTAGGAATTGAGGAAGATGTGGTCAATGAGAGAGCACAATGGCATAGCAGGATTCATGCAGCTGCCCTACTTAGTGGGGAATGGTTGGCTTGTTTGTTTGTTTATTTGAAATTAGTAAGTAAGACATACACAATGTGTGTGGTAATTAAAAGAAAAATATATAAGAAAAAATAGTAGAAATTATTGAAAGTAATAATGGGTTATTAGTTTTTTTAGTAAAATAACTTATTTTAAAGAGCACAATAAGAAGAAAATAAAATGACGTTACACCAAATAAGGACCCTTGCTTTATATATAATATATATAATATTTGGTCAAAGAAAAGTGCATTGCTTACTAAGTCATTTTTTTTGCTATTATTTGCACCATTCATTGTTTGTATTATTTATTTTCCCAAATAACAAATATTCGTTATTTGTACTATATATTTTTCGTCTCATTCACTTTTTTTTTTTTATTCTTCCCTATTCATCTACTAGTATTATTTGTAATGTTCATTATTTATATTCTATCTACATGCTATATTCATTATTTCAACTATTCATATCTATTTACACTATAAATAATTTATACTATTCATCCATTATTTGCACTATTAATGTATAAAAAAAAAGGTGTCAAAAGACTCTTTAAAAAAAAAAAGGTGTCAAAAGGTATTTTGCATTAAGCCCAAATTAGCAAATAAATAGTAGTATGAACAATAATTATTTTTTTAGAACATCTCTTGTATTGGTATTTTATCCACAATTAAGGTACCAGTTATCGGCAATATTGAATGCATTATTTTACTATTAAAATTTTTTCACTAAACAATGGATTGTGTGCGGCAAATGTGCATAACGAAAGGTGTAGTTTGTAGAAATGTTGTCGTAGGCACCCAAAATTAAACAATCTCTTAATAAAAATGTAGTAATGGTGAGTCAAGTTCGTCCCACAGAGAACGGAGTTTATTCTTGTGCTAAATTAAAAGGGGTTTTCTTGAATGCTTTTGAACTCAAAATTAAAATAGTACAGCTTAAATAACTAAAGAGAATTCGATGTAAGAAAATTCTTGGTTTCGGTCGTATTCACCATGACAAGTTCACTAGTCGATCCTTGACACACAAGATAATTCAATTTCCAGAGCACTAATTGAAGAATTAACCCGAATTCCAATTCAAAGTTGATTCTTGTTTCTTTCTAAAGTTGATTAATTTTCAACACACGATCTAATTAACCCTAACTACTAATTTAACCCAGATACGAGCCAAGATTAATTAATAGAAGGTTTAAAATCAATAAGAACAATTAGTCTAATTAAACATAAACACACACGGTTATGCCAATTAGTTGATTAATTTCTCTAAATTCAATAACACTAATCGAGCAATTATCAAATTCAGTTGTTTCACAGATTGAATTAAGCACACGCAGTTAAAACAATCTAGTAGTAGATTAATTCTAATAACTCAATATTCTGCAGCAATAATAAGTTAAAAAGAACAATCATAAAATTAATTGTAGAAAAATAATCAATACTTGACTTGACATATAATTGAATAAATTCAAGCACAAGAAGTCTTTCAACATAGTAGAATTGACCATGACTTCAAATCCCTCGACCAAGAAATGGGTTTAGACACAAAGTGCCATAAAAGAATAATGGAGAATTTTTTTCTGCTGAAAACCCTAGATAAAACTAAAAAATAAAGTGTCGATGATTTTTCTCTTACCCTACATGGGGTATTTATAATAAGTACTGAGGGTTACAATTAAGGTCTACGGATAAGAACGTGAAATCGGTTGAAAAAGAGTCCAACCTAGAGAAAGAAACCTGCCAAAAATCCAAAAATACGCAATATTCCAGTTTCGCGAGCACATGCGCTGCCTATTTTGGGTGCATGTGCCCCTAGGCTGAGCTAGAACTTCCTCATCTGGACTCAGCACACATGCGCTGCTCCAACCCAGAGCATGTGTGCTGGGTTTCACTTTCGACTTCAATTTTGACCCTGAAACAGACCGAATATCGCAAAACTCAAAACTTATAGACAAAAGTTGTAGATCTATGTCTTAGTTTTTCAAAACATGTTAAATCACCTCAATTGGAGCTCAGATAAGAATCTTATTCTGAATATACCAAACTGTGTCAGAATAGCACCTCGCCGGTACACATTTTCTAACTTTACAATTTTGAACAAGATGTCTATAGCATCCTAGAAAACTCAAAACATAAAAGTTGTAGAACTCTGCAGTAGATTTCCAAATCATCCAAAATAATCTCAATCGAAGCTTGGAATTGAAAGTTATACTTGAAATACGAAACAACATCCAAAATAGCTTCATACTCATGCATGTTCCGCTCTTAGCATTTTCTTTCGTCATTTCCATCTTTCTCGGCTCTTTTTCACTTTAACCTTACAAAAACTAAGAATAACCAAATTCAGCTCAACAAGAACACAAATCTCTGCTTACAACACATAAAAACATGGTAAATGACACATAAAATATAGCACAATTTTGAACTTATCAAATTACCCCACACTTAGCCATTTTATTGTCCTCGATCAAATATAAAATTAGAACATTTAAGCTTAACACATTTCACTCAACATATTCCTTCATATAACCACATAAATAATCAATAATCATTCCACCAATCAGAGTAGTCTAAGAACCAAAGAGCTCAAATGCTAATAAAAATCAAAACATGAAATTCGTGTGTATGTGTGTATAGCCATTCAAAAATTTAGATTTGCAAATATCTAGATTAAATCATGATGACCCTCAAAATTTTTTCTAAATACCCCATAGTTCATTCTTCTTACACCTCTCTACTAATCTAGACAACCGATTTTATTTAAATTTGGTAGGAATTTTAACTCGAACTATAGGTTAGGATATTTGTTAGCCGAAGAAGGGAGAGGCTATAACAAATAAGAACAAGAGCTTTATAATAATGGTGGCCACACATCAAAATAAAACTTCTGTACACTTGCGAAACATCATATATCCACAACCCCACACTTAAGTAACAAACACCCATGAAAAATTCCAATAAACAACCAAAAAGTATAGCCAAACCTGCCAACATTCTTCCGGACATATATACATCACGTCATTATTTTATTTTTTATGTTCGCTCACAGTACGGGTACTAGTGATAGGCACTATTGAACCCAATTGTGATAATCATATTTTGATGATGACCAAATCATTCTAACGGTTTGAAAATAAGTGTGCAGATAAACAGGAAGGTTCGGACATAAATAATTGTCCGAACACAATCAAGAAAACAACCAGAAGACAATTTGGACGATGATGACTGTCTGAAAGGAAGACAGTTCAGATGACGATTATCGTCCCACACAGAGAACTTGAAGCAGCCTCAGATAAAGAATAGCGTCCGATCAATATTCCAGAAGACATTGACCGACGCAAGTTCGGATGCAGCCTCGGACGTCTTAACACAAGGAAGACAAACTCCCTCTAGAGAACGGACGCAATGTCGGACGCAGGGCTTAGCAGCTGCCGTCCGAAAGGTCCAATGGCTAGTTCCTTCGGACGCAGTCGGCCGGGTTTGAAAGCTCTAATGGCTACTTTTCCAGCAAACAGAAAATAGCCATTAGAGAATTGTTGGATGCAATTTTTGGGCATTTATAAATACCCCCAAGTCTGTAATTGCAAGAAATAGAGAGTAGAACTATTGCATTCAATACAAACACTTGTAAGAGATATTTGGGAAGAAATAGGCTAAAATATTGTGGGTTGTAATGGTTTGGGTAGTGTAGTTCTCTTGGCTCAACTAGAGGGAATTAGTGTGAGTAAGAGTAGACTAGTGAGTGATCTTCAAGTGTAAGAGTGGACGGATAACAAGTGTACAAAAGTGAGGTTGTAGTGTATAACCCTTTGGCTCAACTAGAGGAACTTAGTTGGTGCAAGGGTGAGCCTACTTTGTGTACAATAAGGTTATTGCCTCACCTTCTTTAAAGAGGCACTACTAGTGGATATACTCCAAACTTGAGAAGTTTGAGAGTTTAGTTTGATACTCTCTATCTCAATCTTTACATTTGTTCTTTCCAAGGTTTAATTGTTAAATATTTAACTTTGAATCATTTGTGCTTAAGTGTTTATTTGTTGCATAAAGTTTACATTTTCATTAAGCACATTAAAAGGTTTGTTTTTTGAAACAACCTAATTCATCTCCTCTTAGGTTGCTTTGGGGCCAACAGGCACTACCCGCAACATATAAACAAGCAGGTACTAGTGATGGGTACTACTTGCAAATATAGGTACCAGTGTTAGGCACTACCTACAAATATAAAAACACGTAGGTACCAGTGATGGGTACTACCTATAAATATCAAAAACACGCAGGTACCAATGATGGGCATTACCTGCAAATACAGAAACTTCAATATACATTTTTTTCAACAAATTTTTTCCAATACCTCATTTTGCTACTAAAATGTGCAACACTCACTTCTCACAAACTTCCACCCTTATATCTGATAACACTAGTAAACTAGAGTTATTTCACTCTAAATTATAGCATTTTGATAGTTTAAATCTCGAACTTTGGGTAAGTAATTTGAAATTGAAGATTTTAGTTAATTTCTTTCATATGTGTTTGAATTTCCATTCTTGATTAAATATAATAAATTTTTATTAAATTTCTAGCTTAATTAATTGCTTAATGGTGTTAATATTATGCATGTAAAAAATTAGAGGTTAGAAGCTGGAATGAACAAAGCTCAAAGGACCAAATTGCAATAATAGAAGAAATGAAGAATGTTGGGAAGAGAGTCGAGATCGCGATCTCAAACTTTCCATATCGCGATCTCGACTAGGGGAAATGTCAACTTATTAGAGTAGAGATCACGATCTCAAATTTTCCATATCGCAATCTCGACTCGCTGAGGGTTAAGTTGTAAAGGCAATTTTGTAAACTTTCAGTCAACAACTCCTGATTTTTGCCTTGTGTAACAATTAAATAGGAAGTGAAGAATGTAAAGTGAGGAGTAGATAGTTAGTATATTTTAGGATAGTTTAGGATATCTTGAACCCCAAGTTTTATTCTTTAATAGAATTTTCTCTTATAAGTTAATTGTCTCTTAGATTTTCTTTTATTTTCTTGTCAAGTTCGAATTTTGATTGTATAATCGTGGTGGGTTAATCGCAAGTTTTAGATTAGATATAATTTTTACTTGCTTTCTAGTCTAACCTAGTAAGAATTTCCTTCCTTGCAATCTAGGATTTCTTAGGAAAATTAGGGTTCTTGATAATTTCTTGCTTTCTATTTAAGAATTCTCAATTTCTTACATTAATTTCTAGTTAATTCCTAGTGGGATTTCTCTATTTTTATCAAAAATCCAAAAATACTTAGATTTCAAGTTTATCTTTTTCCAATTTATAGGTTAGAAATAGGTGCTTTTAGTTTTCAAGGTTTCTTATCTGTAGTCCTTTTAATTGGGTAATTTGCTTGCTTTTAATTTTAGTCTTAATTTGGTAAATTTATGTTAGAATTAATTGCTTTCCTTTACTTGCTTTTACTAGAATAGATTAACTAGTTTCTTAATATCGTAATTGGTTATTTTCACTTACTTGCTTTTTTGTCAATCTAGCTTAAAATTAAACTTTTATCACTTTCATTTAATTATGGTTTTTATTAGACTAGTTTCATCATCCATTGTTTGATTTTGCTTAACTACACAAATATCCATAAATCTTGGTAATTGCCTTCCAACAATCCTTGTGGGACGATACCCACTCATCCTATACCACTATCAACTCCGTATACTTGCGAAAGTTAGGTAGAGTATAGTGAATTAGTGTGGTTAATTATTGCTTATTTGTCTTTTCAAAGTTGAATTCTACCTAACAAAGGAATCAAGTTTTTGGCACCGTTGACGGGGATTGTCTTCGATTTTTGGCAATATCAAGCGCTATACGGGTCATGTAGATAAAGTACTTTAGTTTATTTTAATTTAGTTGTTAATTTTGTTTATTTTTATGATTGATTGGTTGTCTTGCAGAATTGACTTGGCACTTCAATTGACTATTTTGGTTTTGTGTAGTGCATGGTAAGAGGAGCTCAAGAGCCATTCATTTCTACTTTGCTTAGACAAGGAACGAGAGAAAGAGCTAAGAGAAATTCGAAGGTTGAGAAAGGTACAACAAGAGCAAGAAAGGATAGAGATGGCAAATGCTAATGCTCATCAAAGGAATATGAACATGGAAAACGAAGAAGAAGAGGTTGTTGGAAATAATGGGATAAGTGGCTATGGGAATGGAAATGGCATGAATGGGAATGGAAGGCCATTGAGGGAGTATGCTTTACCCAATTTTGATGGGACAAATTCGAGCATTGCACAGATACCCGTGCAAGCTAACAATTTTGAATTCAAACCCGCCCTAATCCAAATGCTCCAAACCCATGCCATGTTTGGGGGTGGACCTAATGAAGATCCCTACACACAACTCATGAATTTTGAAGAAATCTTGGACACATTCAAGTTTAATGGAGTACACCCGGATTGTGTGTGGATGAGGGTGTTTCCTTTTTCTCTTCGTGATAGGGCAAAGTCATGGTTGCAATCCCATGCCCAAGGAACATATCATTCACCACTTGAAACCAACTTGCTCAAGAGTTCTTGGCGAAGTGCTTTCCACCCTCAAGAACTGCTAAATTAAGGAATGAAATTACATCGTTCAAAAAAGATGTTGGTGAAAGCCTAGGAGAAGCTTGGGAAAGATTCAAAGAGTTGCTAAGAAAATGCCCTCATCACGCCATTCCTTTGTGGCTTCAAATCCAAGCCTTTTATAATGGTTTACTTCAAGAGACGAAATCCATCGTAGATGCCTCTGCGGATGGCTCTATCTCATATAAGACTCCGGAAGAAGCTCAAGAGTTGTTAAATAGGATGGCATACAACCACTAGTATCATGGACCGATAACTCCACCGGTGGTTCAATACCAAGCTAATCAAGCCAATACAAATAGTGAAGCGTTGAATCTAAACATGCACAACAAAGCATGTTCATGAGTGTGATGAACAATATGGCAAAGGCGTTGGAAAACCTAGGGAAACCTAGTAGTGTAAATGCTATGTCTTCTTCTCCTTATAACTCAACCAAGCATGACATTTGATTTTTGTGGAGGTGGCCATGCCAATGGACAATGTGAGATGCCGTATGGATCTAATGAGCAAATCAATTATGTGACTAACCAATCCTCATTTTCAAGGAACCAATCCGGGGCTTATAGGAACACATACAATCTTACTTGGAGGAATCACCCAAATTTCTCATGGAGTAATACCAACAACCAATCCAATCCTCCTTACTAACCAAATTCCCCACCTCAAAATGCCCAACACACTCAAGCCCTAAATTCCTCATCTAGACCTTATCAATCGCCATATCAAAGAAATTTCCAACCCAACACATATCAAACTTTTTCCAACCCTTCATTTCAAAACCAACAACAAAGACCTCCTTTCTATTATGCAAATTCTTTCTAACCCATGTATCATGATCAATATGCTCCAAGAGAGAATTTGGGTGAAGAAGGTTGGAAAAGATAGGCCAAGTACTTGAGAAGAGAGTTGGATAGGAAAAATGAAGAGCAATAAAAGAGATTATGAGAATTTGAAGGCTTCAACAAGGAATTTGGAGATTCAATTTGGGCAATTGGCAAGGTTGAATAATGACAAACCTATTGGAGCATTTTTGAGTAATACTATTCCAAACCCCAAACATCAATGCAATGCCATAATCCTAAGGAGTGGAAAAGAATTGGTTGAATATAAGGAGAAGAAAAAGGTGGAGGAAGGAAGCAAGAACAAAAGTCCAAGGTAGTTGAGAATGAAAAGGAAGTGGTTGATGATGAAGCCAAGAAGGAACAAAAGAATGAGATCAAGATATCCAAGAAGAAGCATGTGGAGGAACCTTTGAAGATAGATCCATCAATAAAAGTGCCATTGGCTCAACGAGTCATTGATCCAAGAAAGGAGGAAAAAGACAAACAATTCAACCATTTCTTGGATATGTTGAAAAAGATTAATGTCAACATTCCTTTGATTGGTTCTCACCAAGATGCCCAACTATGCTCGTTTCATGAAGGATTCTCTTTTGGCAGTCTCTTAAAAGTGAGATGATGATGAGAAAGTATGTCTTGATGCCCAATGTAGTGCCATTGTTCAAAGACTGTTGCCCCTTAAACTCAAGGATCCTGGTAGTTTCATGATACTGGTGAATGTTGGAGGAAAAACATGGCATCGATCGCTTTGTGATTTGGGAGCAAGCATAAATATCATGCCAAAGGCCATCTATGACAAATTAGGGATCAACAATGTCAAGCCAACTAAAATCACTCTCCAATTGGCGGATTTATCTGAGAGAAAACCACATGGCTTGTTGGAGGATGTGCTTGTACAATTTGAAAAGTTGGTATTTCCCGTTGATTTCTTTGTGCTAGATACAGGTGAAGAGAGTAAGATTCCATTGATTCTAGGGAGACCTTTCTTGTCGACCACTCATGCATGAATTGATGTGAATAAAGGGAAGTTGGTCTTATGAGTTGAAAATGAATCAATTGAATTTGATGAATTTGAATATAATGACAATATTCCCATACATTGTTAAAGAGAAATGTGCTAACCAATCTCTTAATTCTTTCCTTGCTATGTCAAATGAAGAGCAAAATGCAGTTAACCAAGGAAATTCGCTCAAGCAAGTGTTGGAAATAAAACAAGATCCGAGAAATGAATTGAAGGAAAAACTACCCGATAAGGGATGTGTGTTGACGAAAGATGAAGAGAGTTTTGCAAAGAATAAGCAAAATGGTGATGTCAAGAAATTGAGAAGGCACAAAAAGAAAAGAAAATGGTTTGAGAAACAATTGGAGATGTTAATTGGGACATTGGCTATGGCTAAGGCTAGAAAGAAAGGACTTGTGCATGGAAAACTCGATAATCAAGCTTGTGTCATGAAGACAAAGGGAATCAAACTTTTTCCGTGGAAACCAAAAGGAAAATGAGGGTCAATCATCCTCAATTACTTGGAATGAAGTTCATGCCATAGTCAAGCTAGTGGCTATAAAAGAGTGCTTCTTGAGAGGCAACCCAAGTTTTTCATATTAGTTGTTTTTGCTTTCCGTTAGTATGTGTTTTAATTTAGATTAATTAGGTTACAATTTAGATAAAAATCTAAGATTTATTTAGTTGACTAAATGGAGCTAAAGAATGAGTGAAAATTGTCATCCTAACTTGTGATTTTTTTGTCTATAGGTTGTCTTTGCGAATGGAGAAAAGTGATCAAGAGTGGAGCAATTTCGGCTAAGTGTGAAAAATTCACTTTGTAGAAGTTGAGCTCGAGATTGCGATCTCAAATTTGAGATAGCGATTCAAACTCAAACTTCTCGAGGTAGAATGGTCATTGGGCCGAGATCGAGATCTCACTTTTGAGATCACGATCTCAACTCCAAACTTCTGTAAAAGCTATTTTTGCACCGAGTCGAGATCGCAATACCAAATCTGAGATTACGATCTCGAGATCAGGCCAGATCGCGATCTCCATTAACTGGAATGTTTACTTATGCAGCTTTTCTTCTTCTTTTATCAAAATTTTCCTATTTTCTAAAAAAAACTACAAAAAGAAAAAAAAACATATTCTTCCCTTCAAAATCACTTCAACTATGAATTTATTTTATTTTTAGTCTTTTAATTTGGAAGTAATTTGATTTTCCTTTTTAGTAATTTGGCTAATGGCCTTAAGCTAACGCCAAGTAGCTAATTAGTTTGTTGTTTCATGGATTGAATCTTTGTGGAATTTCTTGATAGATACTTGGTGTAACTTTGGTCATGATTATTGCCAAATAAGAGTAGCATGGCTAAGGGGCCTAAGTTGATGCCATCTTTGTATTTATTAATGAATTGAATTGAATGTTGATTTTGTTTGAAGCTTGAATGGTGAGATGCATGGCATAGTTTATTACTCTTAGCATTTCTACTCAATTTTAGTTCTTAGTTAAAATTATATTATGGTTTGAATAGTTTTTGTTATTTTTGGGTATGTCTTGATGTTTAATTTTGGGTGAGTGGAAGGATGATTTATTTATCAATTATAATAAAAGAGACAAGTTTGGAGGTGTTTATCTTTCTTTGTGTTGGGAATAGTTAATTTATACATATTGTTGCCACTTGATGTTTAATAGTTGGAAAATTGATCAATTAGATACTCAATGATGATAAATTTTGATATTCAATGCTTTATGATTGAACTATATGATTGATTCATTTCAAGAATTTTTGGGTGAGTGAGCAGTTCGTTTGCAATATAAGGAATTCATAAACTTGGCATTATTATTTTTTCAAAAAAAAGTGCTGAAATTTTAGGAAAATTTATTTGAAATGTTGTTTCTGATCAAATAACTTATATTATTTGGTTGATGAACTATCTTTTGGAAAGAAATGAGTTAAATGAAGTAGAAGGAATTTTAGGATATTTCGTGTGTTTGCATAAGTAATGTTCTTCTAACTTGTGAATAATTGATATTCGAGATTAATTTTAGGTACATTTCACTCATTTTCCTTGGTTTAGGACCGAAAGAAAAAAAATAGAGGAATAAGGCTAGTAGGGATTCCGACATGTATCCATGTTGTTATTTCCGAAATAAGCCATTAGAGTAGTAATAAGGCGAGTACGAAATTCCGACATAGTACCCATATTGTTTCTTCGAATTAAGCCATTAGGAATTGCATTTTAATATACCAATAAGTTAAGGAGTAAATGTTTGTAATAAATTTTTTTACATTTTAATCTAAACCTTTATAACTTACAATTGAGGTATAAGTCTTTGTACTTGATAAAATCTCCATAGATTGCCATTCAGCTACGCTTGTCATCTGAAAATCTTCTCTGATTGGCATTGCTGCTGTGTTTCTGAACTCCAAATCTTCACTGATTGGCAATGCCTGCGTCTGCTGATGCTTCTTAGCAAATCTTTGGTGCATCCCTCCGCTTTCGAACTTGCTCTTCAGGTGAATCAAAAGGCCTATCTTGAATGGTCTTTGATAACCACTTTGGTTTTTTCATTTCTCCTGGCTTATTTGCATCAGCAGCCTCCTCCACATGCCCAACCGAATCCAAAGATGATAACACAACAGCAAAACCTCAAGCATAGCCATCACATCTTGCTTATGTGGCAGTTCCTGCTACTCTTGTGGCAGCTCCTGCTGCTCTACATCTTCATTTAGCAGCAAAGGTTGAGTATGGATTTGGTTTCTTCATCCATGACATCCATGCCCAATTTGTCTTTCCATAGCTTCCAGTAATTTTTGTTTCCTCTTCCTAATACATAAAACAGTGAAGTAAGACTGAATTATTGTATAAAATAACAAGGCTAATTAAAATTTTTAACCATTCCGAAATAAGAACAAAAGACTTGAATCTGAAACCATGGCATCTCAAACCAAATACCAAGCCTAAAATCAAACGCAGACCTTCAAAGGTTGAGCAAACCAGAAAACTAAATATAAACAAAGTAATTTTCAAATAACAGAAAACTTTACCTTTTATTCCTTTACAATATAATAAAACGTTTTTCCTGGCTGCTTTCACATTTGACTTCAACCAATCTTTCATATCAATTTGTTTCAGTTTGGAGAGCTCGCCACAAATTGCCTCCAACAAACATCTAGCCTATGGAAAAGGCCACACTCCAAGTTGAAAATTGGTACTATTGCCAATCCTATTTGCTTTTGATTTTTATAATGATTGGCATACACTTGAAATTCCTCTCATAGGGATTCCATGAAATGTCATCCTGCATATGCACCAAACATGCATTAGAATATGAACTTTTCAAAGTAGTTATAGAAAATTAAAATAAGAGTAGTGATAGGAACTTACAAACTTTAAATTATCCAAGCACTCATTTAATTGCACCAAGCGTACATCAGGATATGAGCTTTTCAATGTTTTGATCAACTTTGCAGCCCATCTACAAGCTAATGGGAATGATGTTTGGATTAACATCTCCCGTGACAGCTTCTCTACCTTGTATAGCTTGCGTAAAGGCCTGTAAAATAAAAAATAAAATAAATGTCTTGAGTTGAATATGGTTCAAAGCAAAAGTAAGAATACAGGCAATGTACTTACCATTAGAGCGAACATGCTACACCCTTCAATGCTAGCTTTGCTCTCCTTTGAAGATTTTTTTTCGGCATCTTTATAAAACCGGAACAAGCTATTGTGGATCTCAACCAAGGCAGCTTCTCCCCATGCAAAGCTCTTTATTTCATCAACTTTTTTCACAAATCTTCCATATATTGCTCTCATGTATCCACTAGAAGAACTAGGAAAAATATAACTTCTTAGTAGATACAGAACAACTGCCCTAATCCTAAGCTCCAAGGGATAAGTATAATCATCCCCATTTTTGGCAGTGGCAATTTGCTTTAGCTTGTTCAGTTTAAATCCCTTCATTTTAACAAAAACATTCATGTTGGGAAATAACTCGTTTGCAATTATCATCCCATCGATTTGTTCCGTTATTAGTGGCTTACCACTAATTGGCAAGCCAAGAATGTTGAGAATGTCACTCAAACCAAAATATAAAGTAACAGAGCCGAAATTAAAAACCTGCTCCTTAGGATTATAATAAGATGCTAAAGCTTCGAACTAAAAACCAACATATTCTCTGCTCTTGCCGGGCAAACTTTAGCAGGTTCTCAAATCCAGTACCTTGTAAAAAATTATCCACTTCATCGCCAACATAAAAATTGTCAGCAGCTTTAGAGTGGACATAAACTTTCCCCAAAACAAATTCTGCAATCAAAGTAAATAACAACAACTCGGGTACGTGTAAATAGGTTATTTCAACTGACAACGTTAATCAACAAACAAGCAATCAACTTACTGGAAATTTCTCTTTCAGGACTTTCCACAGCACGTTTTCCACTTGATTTCCTTGCCATTTGTTTTTTCGAACTTTCAACACCTCCTGCATAAATGCGAATATTTCATATTTCATATGAAAGTTAAATGCGAGGCTTAACATCAAATTTCAAATTTAGGCACTTTACTATGAAAAGAATCTATCCAAATTAACTATTATTGATCTTTTGACCAAAGTAATGTACTATTTTACCCTTGAACCACTTACTTGTGGTCAATAAAATAGATCAGAGAAGTCTTAAATCTCATTATAGTTTTGCACCTTAACCCGCAAGTGGTTAAATGTATAAGCAAAAATTTGACATGAATTCTCTCAAAAGTTATCAACTTTTGAGAGTAAGCTAAATCATCTTTTCTCACTTATTCGTTGCATCTCTTGGAATTTATCAACTAACGATTTCATAAGCCCCCACAAAAATAATTAACCTCCAGGTAGATTAAGAAAACTTATTATCATATATTTGCACATTAACCCGCAAGCTGTTTAATAACATAATGTATAAATTAGTGTCAATTTGCCGACTCAAATTTCAAATTTAGGCACTTTTCTATCAAAAGAATCTATCCAAATTCAATTTTATTGACCTTTTGACCAAAGTAATGTACCATTTTACACTTGAACAACATTCTTGTGGTAAATAAAATATACGAGAATTTTTTAATTCTAATTCTGAGTGAAATTTTCTTACAATTTTGTCCATTAATCCCCAAGTGGTTAAATGTATAAGTAGAAAGACAATAATTCCTCAAAATGTTATCAACTTTTGAGAGTAAGCTAAACCATATTTTCTCACTTATTCGTTGCATCTCTTGGAAGTTATCAACTAACGATTGCATACACAAAGAAATAATTAACATACTGCTGGGTTAAATTAAGAAAACTTATTATCATATCTTTGCACATTAACCCGCAAGTGGTTTAATATAGTATAACTTAATGTATAAATTATGTCAATTTATATACCTCAAATTTCAAATTTAGGCATTTTACTATTAAAAGAATCTATCCAAATTAATTATTATTGACCTTTTGAACAAGTAATGTACCATTTTACCCTTGACACTTTCTTGTGGTCAATACAATAGATGAGAAGTTTTATTCCTCATTGAGTGAAATTTTCTTAAAGTTTTGCACATTAACCTACAAGTGGTTAAATGTATAAGCAGAAATCTGACATAAATTCCTCAAAAGTTATCATCTATACATTAGGAAGTCAGTGATGTTTATATTAATGTGCTGACTACATGATAAATACTGGTTATCATCATTTTTTTTAATCATCTGGAGGCTTATTTTAATAGAGAAAAGAAATCCTCTTTAGTTGTGTCTGTCTCCATACGTTAATATTATGGTAAAATACTACTATTAATGTCAAGATTATAAGTGGCTGGTTCAATTGTCTTCTTTATCAATTAGGTAAATTAGAAGGAACCTTTTGCGGTTTGGCTAATGTTTAAATTACACCCTTATATGTTACAAACTTACAATCAACTCTCTTATTGGTTTAAGAATAACTACTAGACAATTCTACTCTTTTCCATCCTTTTTGCTCTATCTTCTTTATCTTTGATCATTCTGATAGCTAGTGTCCATTCAAGGGCTGCTGCATTCCCAATCTCTTGATCAAGCATTGCCCAGGTAGCTAATATCTGTCCTTGCAAATCCTTGCAACAATACCAATTTCTGTCCTGCTCATTTTCTCACTCTGCTTCACTATCTGTTTCAATCACCACATTTCTAGGGTTTTGCACTTGTATGGTTGTTGATGTGTTGTCCTGTTTGATTAGTGCTATGCTCCTCTACCTTCAAAACCTCTTTCATTTCATTTCATTCAACCACTATTTTTTTTGCCTCAGTTATCATTTCTCTACCCTTCCTATTGGACTTGCAGTCAATTCTGCCTTTACAATTTTTTCTCTTCCATCACTTTTTGTAGCCTCCACAATTTTCTCTCACCCGTTCCATTAGAGTGGAGAGTATCTCAAACAACATATGCTTTTCTATAAAAGGAAACCATATGTTAAATTGTTTCAATGTCATCTCCGCGTCACCCTCTGCTTTTCTTCCTAGTACCTCTTCGTTTACATGGAAGATTTGGAGGCATTTCCAGATAAAGTGCTTTATTTTATGTTTTGTGTTCACACTCCATATGAACTTCCATAAGTCCTATTGTTCAATTCCTGTCTTTCCTACTCACAGTAACATCTGACTTCACTTGAACCGAAAAACAAATTAAGGCTAAACAAGAATACTAACAAGAAAAAGATAGCCCCAAATTATAATCATTTCAATGAATTTTCTATCTTGAGCATTCAAAATTCGTTGTTCCTTGAATAATATTTTGTAATTATTTTTTAACAATTTTTTTTATCTCACATACATCACATCTCAAAAGTTGAATCTCTACATATGCCTACTTATCTCTACAGCACTAATAACCGTAAGGGAGAAGAAAATTTCCCTTAAAAACTTTGTCTCTGCACCAGATGTCATCAGAGAAACTGAATCTTGTGTTGCCTCCATCAGTTCATTAAAGAAGAAACTTTTGAACTTCAATTTTTTTTTCTCTTATTGGTTGGAATGAAAAAGAGCAATGCAGCTTTTCAATGACCATCACTATTCAAAGGATACAACCTAAAGTACTACAATTTCAACAAGTTAAAGTTACGCAGGAAATGGCAATTGAGTTGTAAAAACTTTTTCTCACAAAAAAGCTTCCCAATTCGAAACTTCCATATCAAGACAAAGAATTTGCATTCAGACAAAAAGCTCCATAGTTGTGAAACTAGGGGCATAAAAAACATCTATAGGAGCTATTGTATATCAGATGTAAACATTGGCTTCTGACACACATCACTAATAAGTGTAAAAAGTAGAAGAATTCGAATCCACATTATTACCAGAAACCAGATTCATCAGTTCTAATAGCAAGAATACACCTTTTTTTCCTCAACTTTTAGCATTCCTGTGATTAACTTTTTAGAAATCATGCATTAATCGCATTACATTGGATGCCAACTTAGTTAATAGTTCTGAAGTTAGAACCAGCTTCTACTCTTTAAATAGCTTTGCTAGAAAACAGTAACTTAACAAGTGTATAAAGTATCATTTGAAAGGATTGTAACCAAAGTTTAACCCCTTTTTTTAGACTTCTGACTTCTGTAAATGCATCACTAGGGCAACAAAAATATCCAATTCAATGTTCTTCATAATTCCATAATAAAAAGTTTAGCCCATGATTTTTTTTTAAAAAAAATAAGCCGACAAACTTTTCACACACAAGTATATAGTATTTATAAACAAAGACAGTCAATTTCACAATTATGTTCAATATCTTGGTTAAAATACCTCCTTGTCATTACAAACATAACCAATATCAGCTGGCCATACATCACCCTGACCAAACAAATCACATCTTGAGCAGGGTGATTTGTATGGACAAGGATTCTAACCTTCTGACCCATGAAGATATAAGAGACAGGGCATAGTTGTGGATCATGCATTGTATATAAGCCTTCCCCCCCCGGGTTCGGAGGATTCACAAGCATGTTGTTCAAGTGTAAAATGGTACATATAAACATAGATGTGTATAAGAGACATCTAGATGTGAAAGACAGGTCAACAGGAATGCTGTCTCCAATACACTTGTGAATCCTCCGAACCCGGGAGGGAAGGGGATAACGTGCTTGCTCCACAAATTGCCTTCATCGTCCTCTAACACATAAAGGACAAAATGACATTCAAGATCAGCAACTATGCATGACAAAGCTACACGTCTCCCTGAATTGTGCAAGTTTAAGGTTAGGTGACTTGAGCAACAACGACAGGTCCTCCTGAGGGGGTTTAACCAATTGGAACTTCTCTTGTTTGAGATTGAAAGAAATCAAGCCAGCACTTGGACCAATCTAGATGTTAACCCAATACAGGACACTATTGACTGATAATATTAATCTATGTCGAACTTCACAAAAGCATCACCAATGGGCACGGCCAGCTTTCTCCAGGAAGAATCATGGCCCAATGTGAGAATTTCAACTTCAAGTCCATAGTCAGCTGCTTTTCGCAGAAAATTAGCAGTAGCTCGCAGATGATTAGCAGCTGCAGCTGCAACTCGCAGATGATCATTAGCTTCTTTCAGATAATCAATTAGCTTCTTATTGAAAAATCAATTAGGTAAACTAGAAGGAACCTTTTATGGTTTGGCCGATGTTTAAATTACACCCTTATATTTTACAAACTTACAATCAACCCCCTTATTGGTTTAAGAACAACTACTAGACAATTCTACTATTTTCTATCCTTTCTTCTCTATCTTCTTTATCTTTGATCATTTTGATAGCTAGAATTTGTCCATTCAAGGGCTACTACATTCCCAATCTCTTGATCAAGCACTGCCCAGGTAGCTAATATCTGTCCTTGCACTATTTATATTTGGAGGATGATTAAAGTTTCATAAGTTTGTTTTTTTACTTTTGAAGTATGTATTATACAAAATACTGATGAAATAAGAATGGCGTTTACACTTTGTTATTTTAACATATTTTGTTCAAGTGATAAAGATATTAAGCTAAACCATCTTTTCTATCTTATTCAATGCATCTATTGGAAGTTACCAACTAACGAATTCATACGCAATCTTAAATGATTAACATACTACTGGGTTACAGTGAGAAAATTTATTAGCAAATCTTTTCACATTAACCCGCAAGTGGTTAAATGTATAAGTAGAAATCTGACATAAAAATATATTATCATATCTTTGCACATAACCCGCAAGTAGTTAAATTTATAAGAAGAAATCTGACTTTATCTTGAATTCGGGTAAACGTACATACAAATGCTGAAGCTACAAGAGTTTAATGGCGTTTACACTTTGTTTTTTAACATATTTGTGCAAGTGATAAAGATATTAAGCTAAACCATCTTTTCTATCTTATTCGTTGCATTTCTTTGAAGTTATCAGCTAACGATTTCATACGTGAAGACATGATTAACGTACATCTGGGTTACAGTAAGAAATGTTATTATCATATCTTTGCACATTAACCCGCATGTGGTTAAATGTATAAGAAGAAATATGACTTTAACCAGCATTCGGGTAAACGTATATACAAATACTTATGCAACAAGAATGGTGTTTACACTTTGTTATTTAACATATTTTGTTCAAGTGATAAATGCTCAAATTGTCTAGGAAATCAAAAGCCATGAATATAAAATAAAGAAAACGGCCCAACACATAGTGCATAAAAACTCAAGGAGCATGGGGCCCCAAAACCTGCAGAAAAGAAGGAAAATGTGGAAATGTGGAAGGGTCCTCTTCCCGCTCTCTGGCTATGTGACGAGCCTTCATGGTTTGCTGCCACGTAGAAAACTTATATTGCATAAATGAATCAAAATGTTGGCCCATCCGCTGTTGCTCTGCCAAGATTTTATGTAGAATATATTCATGAGTCTGTTGTGGGGCAAGTACTGTCTCATCATCGGAATCTTCAGTCTCCTTTTCGTGTGAAGTAGAGGCTTGGGACCGAGTGTGTTTAATCAGAGCTCGTATACCCTCTATTACAATAAACTAGTCAGGCCTCCATTTTTCTTTCGAAGAATCAATCAACAGACCACTTTCCAAACACAGTGCCGTAATCAAATGGGGAAACCATAACCCCGGCTGCAGACTGGTAGCAGAATAGCAGATTTGTTGGCGTATAAACTGACCAACATCTATGGCTTTCCGGTAGCGATACAATACAGAAGTTTGGTCCTTTCCATAGTGATGTGGCCAAGATGATTTACCGAAAGAAGGCGGCCACAAAGAACCTTAAACCAGACAAACCAAGTTGGCTTAAGTTTATTAGTGTTGAAATGCCAAGACATAGTGCCATTCGTCGTGTATGCAAGTCCATTCGACGTCCCCATTGCAAAGAACACTTGTGATATGTTGCAGTTCCACGTTGGTATTTCAGGTGTCGGGCCATTCATCATTACGAACATGAGTAACCTTCAAAACTCTATTGATTTCATTGGCAGAGACATCCATTTCTTTTCCCCGTACATATACTCTAGTGGAGCTGTAATGATCAAAATTAGAATAAAATTCACGTAGCACCAGAATGACAGCATATATGGGGGTTGAGGTGAAAAGCTCCCATCCATGATTGCAAATGGTTAACTTGATTTCTAACACCCCTACTAAAGGAACCTGGATGCCTCTTTCCTTAATCGCAACCCGTTTTGAGATATCATTGTCATATTTCTGTTGGGCTGTTGAATTTAAAAATCTGAATCCTTCACCTACTCGAGGTTGTTGAGCCCCTGAGGATGAGGATTCTCCGGTACTCTTGCCCGTGGCTATTTTGCTTGCCATTCTTCCCATCCCTACAAAAGATAAACATGCGTCATGACTCCAGGTCCAATAAAATAATTGCAACACCCCACACTTAAATAAAAGCCCATTCCTCAAATCATGAACCTTAGAATATTCATGAAAATTCAAGCAAAATAATGCCTGAAACTAAGGCTTATATACAATGCATGAACATTCCTATGCATGAAAACTAATTAGAAAGAATTCACATGGCATAATCAATGGTCTAGGAAATAAATTCGTGCATCAATGCCTTGTGTTTTAACATTTTTATTCATTGAGACAAATTATCAAACACATGTCTTGCATAGAGAAAGAGGAATTTTTGTGTATATAATGAACATGCAATCCATCCTCAATCAACAATCCAAACAATAATCACACCAAATTTACGTTTTAAGTTCATTCCATATGAGATTTCATCAATCAAAGCACAAAAAGACTCAAAATATTCTTGAGAATTAATTAAAAACCATAAGGAAAAATTGGAAGAAAAAGAGAAAAATTCATACCTTGCTTCGAGGTTCCTTTGAAAATGAAGAAATTTGACAGTGTAAAATTGGTGAATTTAGAATGATTTGAGAATGAAATAGGAGTGGGGTAATTGTAGGGTATGGAGGAATTTGAAAGAGAAGAGGGAGGGCATGTGTTATGTGAGAAGAAGAAGGGTTCGACCCTTTCATTCTTTGCGCGCACATGCGCTGCAAGCTTAGCACGCATGTGCGCACGAGGCAGTGTATCCGTATGCTAATCGGCCCCGCGCACATGCGCTGGGATTTTAGCGCGCATGTGTGCGAGAGGCAGAACCAAAAATTAATATTTTTTTAAACACATAAATATTCTACCCTAAATCACCCACATAACACACAAAATCTTCAAAGGACCATTTTATCATTTTAGCCCCTTAATGCAATCGATTTCCCAATTAACAATGAAATTAAAATATGCTGTCCATTTAAACTAAAATAAGAAAAAATAAAGTTGCAAAATATTAAATAATGGAACGAAATTCAAATAGACATGGGTTGCCTCCCATGCAGTGCCTTTGTTTACTAACAGGTCATTGGCTCGACTTGATGCTCTTTCACACAATTCAAGTAATTCCCATGTTAAGGAGTCCAAGGATCTTCCGCTTCACTGTTTTCACAAATGATGGATTCAATCTCCTTTCTTCTTTTAGAACCCGAACAAGTTGCTCTTTGTTGGGAGTTGCTAAGTTGATTTGAGATTATCACCCTTTCTTTATCCTCCAAACATATGTATTTAAGGTGACCAGGAAGGCGATTGTAATCCGGATTGTTCCCTGCACAACAGATAACTTCAATTCCTTGTTAGAAAGTGATAAAGCATTAGGACCTCCATTACTTGTTTCCTGAAAGAAGTCCTTATTCTTTTCCTCGAGATGTTCTTCACGGTTCGTGTCCACCTCCTGATTATTGGTATGTTCATGAATTTCTTGTATTGGAGGCTTACACACGTCAATTACCGAAACAAGTTTAGTATGGTCAGACGGTTCAACATCATCATAAATGCTAAACTTAACACTTGTATCTCCAAATGCCACTACTAAGAGTGCCATTAAGAACATCTATCTTAGTTTGAGAAGTAGCTAGAAATGGTCTTCCTAATAAAATATGAGCATTAGAATCACCTTGTTCCATTTCTAAAACATAAAAATCAGCAAGAAAAACTAGACTTCCCACTTGAACTAAGATATCCTCCACAATTCTGTTAGGATAGGCTAAAGAACTATCAGCCAGCTGAATTACCGTGCCAGTTTTATTCAATGGACCAATTTTCAATGTATCATAAACAGAATATGGCATTACATTAATAGATGCACCTAAGTCCAGGATGGCTATTTCAAAATATGTATTTCCTACCTTACAAGGAACGGAGAACATACCTGGGTCTTTACGCTTTTCAGGTAGGGATTTTTGAATAATAGATGAGACATTCCTCCCAACCTCTACTTTTCTAACCTTCTTCCTTATTTGCTTTCGTTTGTGGGTACAAAATTCCTTCAAAAACTTAGCATAATGAGGTATTTGTTTAGTAGCATCTAATAAACGGAATATTTACCTCGCACTTACTAAATGTATCATACGACACTTTGTCCGGATCATGCTTTGAAAACTCTTTCAATGCCTCGGGAAATTGTGGTTTGGCCTAATATTCTGGCCATTCAGGAACACCTTTGTCTTCACTGCCGCTGCTTCTCTTCTCGCTTGGGCCAACCTCTTTTTCAGCTTTGGTCTCCTTCTCCTCGGCCTTAACAGGTTCAGGAACTATGTTGCGTTGCACTTCAACCTCATTACCACTCCTCAACATAATTGCACTCGCGTTCTCCTTGGGGTTGATAATTTTTTGAGACGGAAACTTTCCAGAATTCTGGGATTCCAACCGGCTAATCGCGGTAGCCATTTGTCCCATTTGGTGCTGCAATTGCTAAATACTGGCCTTGGTATCCTGTTGGAATTGAATAGTATTATCGGTTAAAGCATTCAACCTTTCCTCTAAAGACATACCAGACTGATAAACCAAATTGGCTTGTTGTCTTTGAGCGAATGGCGGCCTGTATGGTTGGATTGAAAATTCTGTCAATTTTGTTGAGCTTGAGGTTGTGCTAGATTCCCCTATCTCAAATTAGGATGATCCCTTCATCGGGATTATACGTGTTCGAGTAGGGATCGTAATTTGGTTGTGGTTGCCCTGGGAATCCTCTCGATGCATTTGCTTGTTCTTGGCCTTTCTCTTGTAATATGGGGCACATATCTGTCAAGTGTCCCTCATTTGAGCAGATACCACAAGGTTGTCTTGCTGCTGCTGTTCCTGAAGCCAACTGTTGAATAAAAGAAGTCAAAATAGCCATTTGTTGTTCTAAAGATGAAATATTTACCGATTCACACATTTGAGAGGTTGATCACGGCGTGTCCCGAACTTTTGAGAACGCGCGGCCATATTCGATATAAGCTCATGAGCAGCATCTATGGTCAAATTGTCTAACGCCTCTCCATTTGCAGGGTCGACCATGTTCCTTTCATTCGGCAACAAACCTTCATAGAAGTATTGAATTAATAAGGAGTCACTTATCTAGATGATGTGGACAGCTTGCACACAATTTCTTGAAGCGCTCCCAATACTCATACAAGGATTTTTCATTGAACTTCCTTATGCCACAAATTTTCTTGCCAATATTCGCAGTCCGGGAAGCTGGAAAATATTTGGCCAAGAACAGTCTGTTCATCTGGTCCCAAGTTGTGATACTACCCGAAGGTAAATCGAACAACCAATCCTTCGCCTCATCCTTGAGCGAGAACGGAAATGCTTTCAACTTGATATGCTCCTCTGACACTCTAGTGGGTTTAATACTTGTGCAAACTACATGGAACTCCTTAAGATGCTTGTTCGGATCTTCACCTGGTAATCCATGAAAAGAAGGTAATAAATGGATTAGTCCAGATTTTAGTTCAAATGTAACATTAGCATCTAATTCTGGATATGTAATGCATAAAGGTTGTTGGTGTAAAGTAGGCGCTGCTAATTCTCTCAAAGTCCATTGCGCCATGTTCGTCTGCCCTTGATCATCCTTATCACCTGCATGAAGCAAGATAAAATTAAACAATTGTTCTTCCCCTACCTGTCGTTCTCTTAATCCTTTTCCCAATTTGCATAACGTTCTCTGTATTTCCGGATCAAATTGAAATTCAATTGGTCTAGCAGACCGGGTCACAGGCATACACAATAAGCGTAAGAATAATAATAAAAACAAAGAAAAGGAAAATTGAAATAAATAGCACAAAAATAATTCAAACCTTCCCCGGCAACGGCACCAAAATTTTGGTGTGAAATAATAATGCAGAGTTGTAATGCTGTCGTAGTCACAAAAAATTAACAACTCTTAATAAAAATGTAGTAGTTGTGAGTACAGGTCGTCCCACAGAGAATGGAGTTTATTCTTGTGCTAAATGGAAAAAGGGGGTCTTGAATGCTTTTAAACTAAAACTAGAACAAGAAAATAATTGAAGAAAATTCGATGTAAGAATAAGTCTTGGTTTTGGTCATATCCACCATGGCAATTTCATTAGTCGATCCTTGACACACATGGTAATTCAAATTTCATATCAAGCACTAATTGAAGAATTAACCCGAATTCCAATTCAAAGTTGATTCTTATTTCTTTCTTGGTTAATTTTCAACACGCGATCCAATTATCCCGAACTATTAATTTAACCCAGACACGCGCCAAAAATTAATTAATTGAAGCTTTAAAATCAATAAGAACAATTACAATAATTAAACATAAACACATGCGATTATGCCAATTAGATGATTAATTTTCCTAAATTCAATAACACTAATCGAGTAATTATCAAATTCAGTTGCTTCATAGATTGAATTAAGCACATGCGGTTAAAATAATCTTGCAGTAGATTAATTCTACTAACTTAATTATTCTGCAGCAATAATAAGTTAAAAAGAACAACCATAAAATTAATCACAGAAAAAATAATCAATACTTGACAAATAATTGAATAAATTCAAGCACAAGAAGTCTCACAATTTTGTAGAATTGGCCATGGCTTCAATTCCCTCTACCAAGAAAAGGGTTTTCGCACAAAGTGCGCATAAAAAAATAAAGAAGAATTTTTCTACTACTGAAAACCCTAGATAAAGCTAGAAAAATAAAAGTGTCGATCTCTTTTCTCTGGCCCTAAATGGGGTATTTATAAAGAGTACTTAGGGTTACAATTAAAGTCTACAGATAAGAACGTGAAATCGGGTAAAAAAGAGTCCAACCGGACGAAAAAATATGTCAAAAACTCAAAAACACGCCATTCTGCTTTTTCGAGCGCACATGTGTTGCCTATTTTGGATGCATTCCCTTCTGGTCCCAGCGCACATGTGCTGCACAACCCCAGTGCATGTGCGTTGGCTTCACTTTCGGCTTCAATTTTGACCCTGATGCAGTCTCCAATGTGGAAAAATGCATAACAGGAAAGTTGTAGCTCTATGTCTTATCTTTCCAAAACATCTCTAATCACCTCAATTAGGGGTCAGATAAGAAAGTTATGCTCAATCTACCAAACTCTATCAGAATCGCTCCTTGCAAGTATTCATTTTCCAACTTTGCAAAGACCACTTTTGAACAAGATGCCTATAGAATCCTGGAAAACTCAAAACATGAAAGTTGTAGAACTCTTCAATATCTTTCCAAATCATCCAAAATCATCTCAATTTGAGCTTCGACTCAAAAGTTATTCTTGAAATACGAAATAGCATCCAAAATGGCTTCATACTCGTGCATGTTCCACCTTTAGCATTTTCTTTCATCTTTTCCATCTTTTTCAACTCTTTTTCACTTTAACCCTAGAAAAACTAAGAATAAGAAAATTAAGCTCAGTAAGAATTCAAATCTTACTTACAACACATAAAAACGTGATAACTGACACATAAAATATAGCACAACTGTGAACTTATCATGATGGTTAATACTCGGTTATTTAAAACCTTTTGTTGGCATTTGAACTTGTTTCCTTAAGAAAAATTGAAAAACTTGGAATGACTAGTTAAAATAGTTCAATTGTCATATGGTATTTGAGGTCCCTTGAGAGGTCTCTTAATTATCCAAAGTACATCCATTATCTTTCACCTTTTGTATTGTCACCTTGGTGGTGTCTAATGTGTTGTGTCTTGTGTCTTGTGTCATATGTTTTGCATTGTTCATTTTTGTTGTTCTTTTACTTGTCTTTTACTTTGCTCGGGACGAGTAAAAGCTTAATTCTGGGGTGTGATAACTCTAGAAAATTCTGGGGTGTGATAACTCTAAACGTCAAGGTTTGGCTACAAGTTTCGAGCATTTTTAGTGTTTTCGTATGTGTTTTTGTCTATTTTGTATTTATGTTTTAGAATGTGGTAATATGTGTTTGTTAAGTGCTTTAGTACTTATTTAGGTCTTAATTAGTATACTTTATTAGGTTCTTGTGTATAGACTTGTGTCGTGCCTCTGACTTAACTTCGTTGGGAGTTAAGTTTTCGTTCGTCTTTGTTTGCCCTTTGTTTTTTGGCCTATTTTGTGAGAATTTTATTTATATATTTAGGTGTTATTTTAATTTTTTATTATAGCTAATAATGTTCTCCTATGTGTTAGGTCATAACTTTATGCATGACAAGAAAAACGGCACATTAATCGGACGTCGGGTGAAGATTTTCGAAGCAAAACTGTGAAGTGTTGCATTTCAGAAGTTTCAGTCCAAATCGTGATTTGGATTGGAGGCGGCTGGAGCAAAAAAATGACTTTGTTCGGGGCTAATTTTTGCTGCACAATTATCCCACTACCTAGCACTATATGTACCCCTTTTAAACCTCATTTGAGGGATAACTTGGCTAGTAGAAATAGGCTAGATTATAGAGTAATTTTCTTTCTTTTTCCTCCCCATTTGGGGAGGGTTTTCTTAGATTAGATTAGAGTAGGATTTCTCTTTCTTGTTATCACAATTACCTAGTTGAAGATTGAAGTTTTTTAGTGTAAGTTCCTTGTTTATGTTAAAACTCTTTTAGTTAAACTTTAATTTCATATTTCCGTAGTTTAATTAGTCTAATTACTTTCATATATTTTCTCTCTTTCATGATTTCTTAGTGTAATTGTTAGATTAGTAAATGAGTTTCCTTCAAGCATCTTTTATGATTCCTTAGTGGTAATTCATAGTTTGGATTGGTTGATAAATTATTTTATAGGCTTTTCATTTAATTGCTTTCTTTGCTTGCTTTCTTAGTTTAATTGGTAGATTAGTTAATGAGTTTTCCTTAATTGTGCTTTCTTAGTGTTAATTTGTAGTTTAGGTTGGTTAATTGCTTTTTAAAAAATACTTTCTTTTTACATGCTTTCTTAGAATAGATTATGGGCTTTCTCTAGTTGTACTTGCTTTGGGATAATGAATAATTTAGAGTAACTAATTGCTTGCTCAATATGCTTTTCATTTTAATTGTTCCCTTTATCTTTGCTTTCTAAAGATACTTCCTTTTTAATTGATTTCTTAGTGATTAATCTTTACTTTAAATTGGTTCTTTAGTTCCATTAGTTCTAGTTTTAGTTAAATCTCTTCTCTTAATCCATCGCTTCAACTTAACCAAATAATCAGTAATTATCGTCCAATCCTTGTGGGTACGATCCCTACTTACCCCTTTACTACTACTTGATAGCCGTATACTTGTGGGATGCCACCTAGTTAGTAGTAGGATTTAGATATTTTATAAATTTGTAACTAGGTGTGTAAGGAATCAAGTTTTAAGAGCCTTTATCTTTTATTGTCTAATGATTTTCTTCCAAGTTCTTTTGTGCAACCATTCCAAGAAGCAAGTGGAGACAATGAAAAGTTTGAATTTGCACCTTCCACGTGCAAAGCTCTAGTGGCTTCTATACGTCATTCAAACTTAAGTGCCAATGATTTGGTGAAGGGAGTACTTAGGAATTTTGATTTGTCAAATTCTTATAATTTTAGTTTTTTAAGTTCTTATAGTGTGTCCTTTCCATTACTTGTTAATGTTTCTAATTCTTCTTGTACATTTGTTTTTCTTGAGCTAATTTGTAAGCCTCGTGATTGCCATTCTTTTTGTGTTAACTTCATTAACGTTTGGGATAACAATTGTGTATTTCTACATAACAGTGTGAATAGGTTCTTTTAGTGAGTTCTTTCAATATGCATCAATTTTTAAAGTGACATGATAATCTTTTTAAGCATGAGTGGTTCAAACTTTCAAAAATATTTTATGGTTTTTGTTTATTTGCTAGCCAAAACAAAATGCTCCATGATTTAGGGTTTGTGTGCTACATGATTTCTTTATTTCACAAGCCATTTTCCCAACATCCATTTTCAACATTGGTGTTTGATGCTTTTGCATTTGAGCCGCATCTATTGCATATGTTCTTACTTTGGCAAGATCATTTATTTAAATTTTTGTCTACTTTTTTAATGTTTTTCCTTTCCATCCAGGTTCAGATTTGAGGAACAATCCTTTTGAGGAATGAGAGAATGATACGAGTACGGATAAGCTAAGGATGTACCAAGTTCAGGAGATGAAAACTAGAGCAAGCTTGGACTTAAGGTTGCCAAGCTTGGAGCATATTCGGGGTGTTATGATCAAGTTGGATTGGACTATCCTTAATTCATTAATACATAAAGTCCAATTCTCGCTCAAAGTGAAGCACAAGTGGCCAGATAAAGTTAAAGTCCAATAGTTTTCGAGCCCAAGAATTGAAGAGCTCCAAGAAGGGTTCAAGAAATGAAGGTTTCGACAAAACCTTAATTTGGACCAAAGTCCTATTCTTCCATCCATTCCTAATTAAATTAGGATTTATTTTTCAGCATCTGTTTATAGGATTTTTGTTTTATTTGGGGTGAAAATATCAGCCTATATCAATGTTAGTTTAGCCGATTTTATGTCTAGTATTCTAATCCTAAGCCTACTAGAATTTGGCAAGGAAGTTTTCTATTAGTATTAGGCCTATTTTGTAGGGTTTGGCCACCCTTGTTACGTTAAAACACCCTCCCAGCTAATTAGAAAAAACTTTGTGAGAAAATTCTCCAACTTGTCTTTCAAAGTCTTGGGTACTTTGCAAGATTGAATCTTGTGACTACCTATCTTGAACACTATCGGTTCTTGACTCGTTATAGACAACGGGTCGATATCTCGTACAGACACTCGAGAACATATACTTCAAATTCTTGATTTCTTAATCAACGTGTTTGAATCCGTCAAGTCGGATTTGTTTAAGCGTTCTTCGGTTCCACATCGATTCCAGGTCTTGTTAGTTTATCTGCGGGGTTCACATCAGGGTTCAATCTAGACTCAGAGAAGTTTAATTTGGTATAAGATCTCTTTATAACTTGTTTTATACAGAACATGATAAATTTTCAAAATTGACCAAAAATCAACACCGATGACTTTGGACAGATTTGTCTTTATTTGTATATTGAGATTGGAATAATTTTTTAATAGAATATGATCTAAATCTCTGAATTATTCCTTCATAAAAGTTTTGGCGCATTATCTTAAGTTTCCAACGGCACAAAGGACATGAGTTTTGGAGTTTATAAGCCAAGATATGATGATTTTAGTGAACCCTATCTATTCTGGAAATTCATGTATGAACTTGTGATGATTCTGTAGTTTTGAGACTAGTTCTGGATATATTAGAGTAAGAATATTGAGAATAATGATTTCATGAAAGTTGTAGAATTTTGAATCTAATTTATAACGGTATAAAGTATGTAACTTTTAGAGTTTGGTATCTCAAGATGTGTTCATTTTAGTAAACTTTGCCAAAACTGAAATTAGTGTTTTAGTCATGACTTTTATTGGGAAGATCAATATAAGTTTATTCTTGTTGTGAATTATTTCTAGGCTTAGAAAATTAAGAAAAAGGAGAACATTTAAGAAGATTGAGTCGAGGCATGGAATTTGGAGATATTCGAGATAAGGAACTCTTACTTCCTTCATGGAATTTGAAAAGCATGATTATAAAATAAATGATTTTTAAATGCTATTTACATATGAGAAAAGCCTGAACCATATGTATTATGTGGAATTTTAAGTGGTTGGCATGACATGTGATTATGATCATGTCTATTGTATGTTATGTTTCACGGTTTAAGTTGGCTATGATATTATGGACATGTTGATATCGATGAACCATAGTTCATTTTTGCATCAACATTAGTGACTATTGATTCATGTATGTACCAACTGTGTCGGTGCAAGGTCGGCCCCCTTAGATAATTTCATGTTAATGGTTCCATGTGCTAGGCCTAGTATCGAGACAACCTTTTCTAGTGAGGTAGTACTAGATTGAGTACTCAGTGTTGGTTAAGGCATGGAAACTAGTAGATAAGACGAGTTTTGTTTTTACGAAATTTTAAAAATTCATAATGTGCTAACTTGTTATGTGAAATTATATATGTTTTTTATCCAGTACACGATGTTTTTGCAACCTATGTATGTAGTAATAAGCATGAATGTTTGCATGTTTTAAAAGTTCTTTTTATGCATATGTATATATAAATGTAAGTATAGTTCACTATGGAGGAGGTATAAATTACTTGCTAAGCTACATTTTTGCTCACCCCATGTTTTGAATATTTTTTTTGCAGATAAAATGAGTACGAGTATGTATAAAGAAGTTGACGACAGTTGGGATTGGTGATTTCTAGGTCAATTACATGTGCTTATAGAGTTGAAGTTCAAGACTTTTATTAGCATTTAACTTCAGTTCTTAGTAATAGAATTTGAGTTTGTACTTCTTGGACAATTTAATCCTAAGATTTAAGTATTTTTATGATTTTTGATGTTAAACTGAGTTTGTATCGCTTACGGTTTTTTTTTATTTAATAAAATACTTATAAATTTTATGGATTAGTTATGATGCCTTGTATTCTAGAGTGGCGTACTTGAAAATACGGAGAAGTTGCACTTTGAGTTTTAGCGGGTTCAAGGCGTGACATTTTTAATGGTATCAGAATTTTGGTTTTGATCTCTGTGTGTATGTTAAGCTAGATATTTAGGATATTGGACTGTGGGACTTACTTATGGTTAAATTAAGATGAATTGGTTGTATAAGAATTTTTAGATGGAAGTTGATTTTGGTATTAAGAATGTATTAGAAAGTATATACTTGCTTCACTAGTGATATTTTGAATATGGACCGAAAAATTATACTTATTGATAGTGTGAATAATTTGACAGTAATTTAAGATACATGACAGTTTTATAGTTATTTTAATAGAATAGTGTAGCATAAGCATAGTGGTTGGTCATAAGGTAAGCAATCGAGTAAATTTCGAGGACGAAATTATTGTAAGGTGGTTAGAATGTGAAATCCAAAAAATTATCAATAATACATTATGTCAAAAAAAAAAAAAAAATTTATGTTTTCTGCTATATAATTATTTTTACAATTGGATAAGGGAATAATTTTTTTTTATAAAGATTATTGGAAAGAACCATTTTTATTAGAAAAATTAATAGTTACCTTATTGTAAAAAGCATTTTATTTAGACATACTTTATTTCAAACATAGTACGTATTTATAAATAATTTATTTAGTAAAAATGTGATATATCTCATAGATTTAAAAAAAAAAGGAGTTACTTTATTATCCAAAAAAAAATTTAAAATAAGGGTTTGAATCCTATTGAGATAAATGAGATATTTGGGTGATAGCGTACGTTAAATATCTAATTTATAGTACAAATCGTATACTATTTTAACTAACCTTTCGATTACCCTTATAAGTCGACGTTCTTATTATCCTTATCAGTCGATATTTTAGACATTGAAGAGAGAGAGAGAGAGAGAGAGAGAGAGAGAGAGAGAGAAAGAAATAGGACATATCAATGTCAAGAGATGGAAGAAGAAGAATCCTACCAATGGAAGGAAAAAACCAAGAAGATGATGGAGAAGAAGAGAGAATGAACAATCATAGATTTCGGGAGAAAATATTCTAATTAAGGTGAGAATTGTTCTGTTATTTTATGGTAAATCGGTATATTCATATCTATGATTGTTTATATATGGGTTTATGATGAAAATAACATAATTAAGAATTGATTTGACAGCTTGGAATTCATTTATTAAGGTAGGAAGTTAAAACTCGTAACTGCAGACAAATTTGCGCAACTTTCGTTAGGATATCATATCTTAGTGCAAAAAACTCCGATTTGGTTTCTATTTATTGTGTTGGAAACTAGACTCCAAACAGATCTATAAATTGGTATAGTTTTATGATCTGGTTCGTTGTGTATTAATGTCAGTAAATTTTCTAATTTGGAAGAAATATCTCATAACTGAGATTTTCTAGAAAGCACTGCACACTTGTAAGAAATTGGCCATATCTTGATGTCAGAATATTGGAAGTGATTATCATTTATTGACTTTTAAACTAGACTCATAGTGGTTTAATTCGGTAAAAATACCTCTTTATAACTCAATTTATACTGAAGTTGGTGAATTTTCAAAATTGACCAAAAATCAGCACTGATGACTTTGGACAGATTTGTCTTTATTTATTTACTGAGTTTGGGATAAATTTTGAATAGAATATGATCTGAATATCTTAATTATTCCTTCATAAAAGTTTTAGCATATTGTCTTGCGTTTCCAATGGCATAAAGAACATGAGTTTTGGAGTTTTATAAATCAAGATGTGATGATTTTAGTGAACCCTATCTATTCTGGAAATTATTGTATGAACTTGTCAATGATTTTATAGTTTTAAGACTAGTTTTGGATATATTAGAGTAAGAATTTGAGAATAATATCAACACAAAAATTGTAGAATTCTGAATCTAGTTTACAACAGCATAAAGCACGTAATTTTTGGAGTTTTGTATATTAGGATATATTTGTTTTAGTAAACACTACAAAAACTAAAATAAGTGTTTTAGGCACGATTTTTTATTTATAAGATCAATATAAGTTTATTCTTGTTATGAATTATTTCTAGACTTGGAAAATTAATAAAAAGAAGAATATTTAAGAAGATTGAGTTGAGGCATGGAAGAACTGGATAAGCATTCGAGATAAGAAACTCTTACTTCCTTCATAGAATTTGAAAATTTTGTTTATGAAATAAATGATTTTTAAATGCTATTTACGTATGACAAAAACTGAACCATATGTATTATGTGAAATTTTAAGTGTTTGGCATGCCATATAATTATAACCACGCATGTTGTATGTTAAGTTTCACATTGTATGTTGGGCTCTAATATTATGGACATATTGATACCAATGAACCATGGTTCATTTTTCGTCAACATTAGCGATTGTTGACTCATGTGTGTACCAACTCTGCTGCCGTAAGGTTGGCCCCTTGCTTAAGTTTATGTTGATGGTTCCACGTACTAGGCTTGATGCCGGTGCAATCTTTTCTAATATAGCAGCACTATACTGAGCCAAGTTTCGTTTTTATGAAATTTTTGAAAGTCAGTGCTTGACAACTTGTTATGTGAAATTATATATGTTTTTTATCAAGTACATGATATTTTTGTAAGCAATGTATGTTGGAATAAGCATGAATGTTTGCATGTTTTAAAAGTCCTTTTTATGCACATATATGTATAAATGTGTGTATGGTTCACTATGGAGGAGGTATAAGTTAACTTGCTGAGGGACATTTTTGCTCACCCCATGTATTCAACTTTTTTTTTTTTTTTTGACGATAACAATAAGCATGAGTACATAAGTTGAGGATAGTTGGGATTGGTAAAAAATCTCTAGGTGTGCATATAGAGTTGAAGTTCAAGACTTTTATTAGTATTTAACTTCAATTATTAGTAATAGAATTTGAATTTGTAGTTTTTGGACAAGTTAACCCTAAGATTTAAATAGTTTTATGATTTTCTAATTCAGCTGAATTTGTATAGCTTGCGGGTTCTTTTATTTAGTAAAATAATTATAAATTTTATGGTTTAGTTATGATACCTTGTATTCTTGAGTAGTGTACTTGGGAATACAGTGAATGTTGCATTTTGAATTTTAGCGGGCTTGGGGTGTGACAATAGGAGAGTTTAGACTACTAAGTAATTTAAACTATCCATCAAGTAAAATTCTTTTTGGATTTTTTTTCTCTCTTAAGACAAGTAAACTACCAAAGAGGGAAATCTTTTTGGATTTTCAAGTAGGTGAAACAATTATAAAATTAAATAAAGTTAAAACTAGTATTCTAACAAACCTATATCAATATTGACAACCATTCCTCAGAAACGGTGTCAAAAAAACTTATTATGTCTAAAAAAACACAAATATCTAGTTATAAAAATACACGTAAATCAACTTACCTTAACTAGATGATAAACTACAAGTATACGGTATCAAATAATAGCTAGTAAAAGTAGGGATCGTACTCACGAGGAACGTATTCAATTACCGATTATTTGGTTGTATTACTACTTGAAGGGTTGATTTTAAAAAAGAAAAAAAAAAAGAATTTAGCTAAACTAGCTCTAGAACTAAGAAATGATTGAAAAGTGGGTTAGAGTTTATGCTAGACAATTTTTTGACTTTTATTTAATTAGATTAATCAAATGGTCTTATGTGCTAAGTTAGAGGTTGATCCCAATTGTAATCTAATCCTGATCCCTAGACATTTAAGCCTGTCAATTTAATTAACATAAGTGTAGATCTCACTTACTCCTTAAACTAACCAAATTTGATTAATTACTAATGAAATTCTAGCAACCAACTAGATGAATTAATGTGCCAAGATCTAATTCTAATCTTTTTAATCCACCACTAATCAAGTCTATAATGGAGGTTCAATTCCTATATCTCCTCAATTAATCCAAATTAACTAGAGGAGTGATCAATTCCCCTAATTAACTCTTATACCCATCAATATTGTTTAATTAGTCTATTTTACCACTTAATCAATCCATTAACCTCTACCCATTAGAAATTTGATTCACACAACCCTAACCAATTACTAACTAATGCATAGTAAACAACAAGAAAGCAAATAAAAGGTATGAGAAAGCAATTAAATGAGCTAAACATGGACTCTAGAAAATTAGTACAAGAAATAAAGACATTTAAAGTTAGGAAGATGAAAGCATTAAATGAATACTTTGACTGTTTGAATGAGCATTAAAATGAAAGAAAACAAGCACATTAAACTTAAAAGAAATTTTACAAAATTGGGGAATGCATTACACATCATAGATAAAAACTAGACTAAGAAAGTTGAAGAAGAAGACTAAAATTCCTCCTCAAGTATGGAGGAGAACTAAAGAAGAAGAAAACTAAGTGGTGGAGTATTCAAATTAGCCCTAATAAAGCATATTTATGGTAGGGTTAGGGGTTGAGAATTTAGGACGAAAATGCCCTTGAATAAGTGCCTGAAATGTCCAAAATTACATCTTCGAGAGCCCCTCGCTGCCGATAGGCTTGGAGCTGGCTACTGGCGAGGTCCCTCCTATGAAAGCTCGCCGCCAGCAGCTCCTAAGCCTTCGAAGCTTGTCAGCGTCAAGTTGTCCAGACAGCTCTGCACTGTTTTACCATTTTGCTTTTAAAATCCTTGTCCAACGTCTAATTAGTGCACCATTTTTTTCACGCGATCATAACATATAAGAGAACATTATTAACTATAATAAACACTTAAAATAACTCCTAAACATTTCAACAAAAATTCTCACAAAATAGACAGAAAACAAAGGCAAATAAAAATGAATGAAAACTTAACTCCCAACAAAATTAGCTTAAAGACAAGACACAAATTATAAACATAAGAATTCCTAATAAAATAGGATAATTAATACCTAAATAAGTACAAAAACACTTAATAAAGATATACTAACACATTCTAATACATAAAAGCAAAATATATAAATGTTTGAAACTAGTACCAGAATAGATAAATTTAGGATACATAATTTTAGTTTTCTAAAGTTATCACACCTCTCCTTTTCTTTACCCTTCTCCCCTCCCTTCCTCTCTTTTTTGCACTAGGACCAGAAATGAGAATGTACTCATATAATCTCAATTGATCAATGCTTTCTGAAGATTGGAACTTTGGGTACAAAGTTAAGAATTTTTTGAAGGTTTTATTGAATTTAGTAATGGTTTCTTCAGTGCAAAATGTCCTGTCAGCCAAAAAGGTAGTTGCCCTCAAGAATTAATTCTAAGCATTATGCCTTGTGAGAGGTCTTGACCCTCCCAAGTTACCATTTTAATTCAAATACTCAGATCAATATCAATGTTATTTTGCTAATGACCCAAAAAACTAATCAGAATTCTTTTGATATAATAGGGTGTTTTTTTTTTTTGGTATTTTGTTAGTGTTGACAATTGAATGATGATTTTGTTAGCATTAATTTCTAGTTTTTGCTTTTTTAGGTATTGCTGTTACTTTTTTTACAACTCTTTTTTGGGTATATTTTTTGATGTTGTTTATGGGTGGTGTGTTGTAGGGAGGAGGGTTTGGGATTGGAGAAGATTACATTGTAAGGAGGGAAGGAAGGAAGGAGGAGGGAGAGAGAGAGAAAAGGTTAGAGGTAATGGTAGGATGCAGGGTGGATGGAAGAGATGGTAGTTCTTGGTCGAGAAGGTGAAGAAGGTACAAAGGACTAATTTTCTACAAAATTTTTATTTGAGAAATAAATTGGTAAAAAACAAAGTGTTGGGATGAGATTATTTCTTAAACATGAAAAAAAGTTGAAGGACGTGTGTGTGTGTGTGTATATATATATATATATATATATTGATATGTGAAAGAAGTTGGACTAATTAGGGTAATTAGGGTTATTAATTTGAAGAAATAAAACTTCTAAACTGTTATAATAAGAGAGCCAATAGTTTTAACCCCACTAAAACTCACATACACGAGACTGGGCTAATGGAGCATTTGACAAAAGAAACAGATGGAGTGACACTATACAGGCATTTTTAGAATTGAGTGATTATTTAGGTAAAAAAAATTGTTTAATGATCGTATCGACAATTCTAGAATAATTAAGTGACCATTCAAACCATTTACTCTTATTTTTATTGATGCAATGTGTCATGTAATTTCTGTTTATCCTCGCGTCCTTTCTTATGTCCCATCTTATGTCCCATAATGGATTAAAGGACCCTTCTGAGTCATCAATGGGACTTTTAATTTATACATGTTTATTAAGAGCTCAATCATGTGGCAGACCCGCATAGCCAAATCAACAGTATATCAGTAGGTTAATTTTGTAGTTTTTACTACAGTACCATTATTTGTTTCCACTTTACTAGATTTTGATAAAACCAGGTTATCTATTTTATGTTGTGACCTATGAAAAGTATGCATGATGTAATTAAAATTGTGTTTGTATCCGTGATAATAGGTCAGTATAAACTCTTTACTCAACGACATCTTGATTTTATGTTAAAAAGGAAAAAAAATAAAGAATTGGGGAGACATTGAATTAGATAAAATAACTTTAAAAACCTTCCAAATGGACATCAACTAAAAATTCTTCCTAAAATAATAAACATAATAATTAATTTGCAGAAATGAATATTTTGACGTGTAAATATCCAGAGTCGTCCACAAAATTATGTGCCTTCGTCCATACTACATTATTGTCACAACTCCACTTGAATCCATCACTATTTTTATTCTATTGAAAATTATCATGACACCTAGTCCGTAAAATTTCCTCATTTCCATAAAAAGAAACAGTGTGACCTCTTATAAATATAATACTCCAAAAGAACCTCAAGCAACCTACTCAAAAATAATTCCATTATCAAGTGATTAAAACTTAAACATCGATGCACCAAAAAGTAAAGGGATCAAACACACCAAAAAAAAAAAAAAAAAAAAAAGAGGCTAAACTCCCAGAATAGTTGTAACACATAGGTATTTAACAAATAATTCTAAGCTAGTCCATGAATGCATTTTACAGCTACTACATGCAGCCACCATATACACGTTTACATAGAGATATCCATCTGCCTGAAGGATTCTTTTTCTATGCCCAGAAGCAGCCATAAATAGTAATTTGCCGACTGTAGAAGTTCAACCAAAATCAGGTACAATGAAGTACTCTTCCTCGTCATCTTCCAGTTCGATTCTTGGCTTCTTGTGAGGCATGTAGAGTTTGGGCGTCTTATATGACGTAGCATTGCTCGACTGTGGGACTGGCAGTTGAGGTACTTCTGCAGCTGATAAGGCTTCCTCAGCTACTTTTTCACCGAAAAGACCAATGTCTGAGAACCACTCAAGCTCGCCAAATTCAAGTTGTTCCTTCTGTTACAAAATTAAACCAAGAAGAAACTTAGATTAGACACTGACTAGAATGACAGTTACTTTGCCAGCGCATAATACAATTCTACCAGAAAGTCTGACAAGAATGTTATGAGACAGGGATAAGCATAAAAAAATAGGTCCTGCATGTAAGCATATTGCATTAAATGCCAAAGATGCAGGGCATTTCCATTTACATTCAGTGACATCATTGTGCAAAAAGCTTCATATAGAATATACAGAACTAGGTTCCCAGGTGGACATATTTGGAATACATGTTAAAATAAAAAGTCCTTTCTTGTATAACAACAAAGTTGCTGAATCAAGTTTAATATTACCGGTTTCATTTGAATGTAAATAGCATTATGAATCTCAAAACACTGACAATTGAAGTGAAAAGAAAAGAAACTCTAACCAGAACTAATCAACTTTACAAGGTCTTTTTAATTCATAAAAATGGTTTGCTCGTTTCAGAGATTCATCCCTAGGAATGAAAAATTAGAAGAAAGTTCTCCATTTCAATACTCATTCAAGTCACAGAGGATCAATATTCATTTCAATGTGCAAGGGAGGCCAAGGATTGTAGAACTGCCTTGTTCAAATGGAGCAAATGAATTAAGAGTAATGATCAATAATCAAGAGAAAGAGGAAAGAGCTTAGAGGATCTGGTGCAGAAAATTCAGTAGGGGAATGGAAGATGTTGAAAAGTTAGTTGAAGAAGGCTTACAAGAGCAAAGTACCAATTTGGTTACTACAATGTTTTGAAAACCGGACAGGGCATTGAATCGGTAGCCTGTCTTGTTCGCAGTTCAACCGGTTGAACCGGCCGGTTCACTAATTCAGGTTTTTTTTTTTTATATATAAAATCTAAAATAGAAGTGAAACACTATTTTTGGAGAATTATAGTCTTAATACCCAAAAATACTTATCAAATTTCTAATACGAAAAGTGAAATTTGTACAAAAATAAGTATAAAAAAGATCAAAAAATAATAATTTAATAGTTTAGACTTTGGTGTGTTCAATGTTTTGCCATTTTGGAGTTTATTTCAAGATTTTTTAGCAAATTTTTCTCTTTATTTAAATCATTTTTTATTCTGAAATTCAAAAAACCACCAAAACCGGTTCAACCGATTTTTTAGACAGACCGGATATGTAGTTGAACCGAACCGGTGGTTCTTCCGGTTCGCGGTCCGACCGGTCGAACCGGCCGGTCCGGTCCGGTTTTCAAAACATTGGGTTACTAAACTATACTTTGGTTGTCAATTTAGTCACTCAATTTGTTTGGTTGTCGAAAAAGTCACTAAACTAGTAAAAATGCGTCTATGGAGTTGCTCCATTTACTTTCCTATTAAGTGCTCCGTTAGTTTGGTCATGTGCGTGTCACTTGCGTTCAGAAGGGCAAATTTGTCGAAAAACAACAATAGAATAGAACACCATTGATACCACTCAGTTGCTGGAGCACAAGTAATTCAATTCTGAGCTGCAAGATATGTATCATCCATGAGGTAACATATGCACATGATCTCTAGAGGACGAGAGTTTCCCTTTTTTTTGCTTTTTGATATGAAAAAAACTAGTTAAACATAAACTAGAAAGCCGTCAACTTGAAACATCTGCAACTAATGCCTCACGAAGAAACTCTGGATACTGCTCCCACCATTGAGCACCCCTGGGGAAGTCGTTAGCCTTTCTTGCAACGGTATGAGCTACCTCGTTCCTTGTTCTGCTCACCCATTGAATTGAGTAAAACTTTATACTATCTAGGAGACTCCTAATTTCTCAAATTCCAGAAGCTCAAAAATCAGATCTTTCATGACGAAATACTGAATTTCAAAGAGCACAGTGTACCATCAAAGGATACCAATATCGTCTTTTGGGCTCAGAACTACCGTTCTGGGATTTGGGCCGGGTCAGATCGCCAGTGGGGTGGGATTGGGGAGTTTTCAGATCTGGGGGTTGGGGGTCGATTTCAGATTTGGAAGGGGTTGAGATTGTAGGGTAGGGGCGAGGGATGATTTCAAATCGTGGGAGGGAAGGAGGGGGGAGAAGGGTTAAGATCACAGGAGAGTGAGGGAGGAGATCACTGCGAGGGGAGAGAAGATTTCACTGCGAGGGGGAGAGGTGGTTTCAGATCGGCGATGGAGGTGGGGGGGTTGTGGAGGTTTCAGATTGATGATGGTTTTAGATCTGGGGGTCAATTGAGATTGAGGTGGGGGGATTCAGATCGAGGTGTTTCAGATTGGGGGAGAGGTACGATGTGGGGGAAGATGGAAATAAGAGGTGGTGGGATGGCGGGGAAGAGGGAAGAAGGATGTGGTGGGGGAGGAGGGGATTGACACGGCTGGGGGAAGGGAGTGAGGGCTGGTAGAAAAGGGAAGGAGGAAAGGTGGTGGTGGTATGGCTGGGGGAAGGGGTTGGCAGCCGTAGTTAGAGACTTCAAATTGTAATTTAGTAAATTAAATTATTTAATTTTTGAATGGGTCTTTGTTTTTGGAGAAATTTGCCCCTGTTTGGAATGCACGTGACACACACATGACCAGACTAAATAATGCATTTAACAGGGAAACAAAGGATATTTAAGAAGTGACTCCATAGACGCATTTTTAAAAATTTAGTGAACTTTTCGATCACCAAACAAGTTGGGTAACTAAATTAACAACCAGAACATAGTTTAGTGATCAAATTAGTACTTTGCTCAGCTAACAACAATGGGAAATCATTTCAATATCTGAAATCAAGATCTAGGTAATTAACGTTAAATAATGGTAAAACATTTTTTCATGCTACCGTGGCTGCTGGGATATGGAGAAATTGTACTAACAGATCATAGAAAGATGACCAAGACTCCATGACCATTTTTGACTAAGTTTTGCAAGATGTTAAAGATAACATTTGCTGCTATTAGAAGTTTCTTTGATTGCAAGCACTTTGTTAAAGTCTATAAACCGTACTGAAATGATAGATTCCTAAATCAGTAATTCTGTAAACCTTTCGGAGTTTAGACACATAAGACTGCATATCATCTATAGCACTATTGCGAAATTCTTTGCAGATAGACTTACAGCCTATTCTTCATATGTGCAACAAGGCCCTATTGCTACTCGTTTTGCAGATGATTCATTGACATTTTGCATCGCAGACGATTGATTGATATTTTGCAAAGAAAGTAGCCATATTGTGACAAAGATGAGACACATTCTATATAACCAACTCACATTAGGTGAGTTGGCCACTAAGAGTGTGAGATTGAGAGTTCGAATCCCCTTGCATTCTTAGGATAGAGGTTAGGTTCTCTGTCCCTTAGTCCAATTAGGCCTCCCCTTCCCTTTAGAAGTAGATAGATAGGAGTAGCTTAGACTGTTACCGTTTGAAAAAATAAATAAAAACTAAAAAATAAAAGTGACAGCTTCTACATAAATAACAAAGTTGCATACAGAAATGCATTACTTTGGACAAGCCACAAGAACTATTCAGCAAAATCAAATGAAGTGTTTAAAGAGTCGCAAGTTGATCACAAAATGCATTAATGAGCAAATGAGCAATGTGTTGCAAACTAAAATAAACGAAAAATAATTGGATAAAAGATAATTTACAATTTTAACAAAAATCAGTGTTTTTTGTATCTTTTAGTTATTTCCCCCCCTTTTCTTGTAAATAATATTTGCTTTAATTAAGCATAGCTATCTATTGAGGCATAATAACGGCAGAATGCATTGAAAAGGTGTCCAAGTAGGACAAAAATAACCTAAATGGATTAGTTTTCTCACCTTGTCTGAGGAATCATAGTCTGAAAACTGCAACAAGTCATCGACAGCCCAAGATGGTGATGTCATGCTAGACAATAGTTGTGCAGGTGTCTTCGAAGAAATCTGTTGCTTGGGTGGCTGTGGTTCCAACTGGCTTTTCACACCATCCTTATTACAGCTGGAGCTCAAGGCTACCCGAATTCCAGTGGCCAAAAACCTTTGGTGGTTTGCAGCAAGAGTACTGGCTGAGTGGATAGGATCATCACAATCTCGGCAGAAGAGAGCTCTGTCTTCAACACAGAAAATGAAAGCAGCCTTTTCCTACAAGCGTGTACACAAATATGGTGAACATATTTTGACCAACAAATACTGATGATAATGGTGAATACAAGGTTAAAGATTATAAGTTATCTTTCTCTTTGTTTTCTCTCATTTCATGCCCCATGGGGTGACCTTTTACTTCAGTCACGGAGCAGCATCCAGATTTTTTCTTTCATAGCTAAAATAGGACACTTGAACCCAGTAAAGAGAGTAAACAGAGAGAAAATGACAATATGCATCAAGTAAAATAGTGAACCAAATAAAATCAAGATGTGCTTATTATAAAAGCCTAATCGAAATATCTTCTTTCCTCAAAAAATCCTATATTTTTATCAAACCTATTCATGGTTAAACAACATGTTTAGCATTTTTTATTGTGGTCCAAGTCTAAGTACACTATGAAATATTCCATCATAAAGAAAGCAAATAAATGAACTCTTTTCCCGACTCAAACTTTCACTCATACATCATCGCGTAACTTCTTCATCATGATTACTGTTAAACTCATAAGTGATGCTATCTCATTCTCCTAACAATCAGTTCATTTCAAAAGTTAGATTGTTCAGCTGTATTTTCCAGTGATTGTATTTCCCAATGATGCTATCTCATTCCCCTTTATGCACTTCAAATCTCACTTTGATCTTCTTAAATTCAAGAAAATGATATCTTGGCACTGACATTGTTGTTGGTTTTATCGCGACAACAATGAACTAGACACAGTCTACACTAATTCTGCAGCAACCACTAGCTTAAGCTGTGATTGTAGGTAAAATAGGATTGTCAAATATAATGATTGTGGTCTTAGATTTTTAACACAAGCTTCCAAGTGGCGAGAAATTTGGAATATCAAGTTAAACCAAGCATAAATCCAAAGATTCACCATCCTAATCTTCAAATATATGCATCACACCAGCATATTCCTATTTCAAATCAATCAACTGTTAATCCAACTGGGAATCGACATTAAAAGAAAGATAAAACATTTGAAACATTTCTAAAATAATCCCTATTTCCAGGGGCAACTGGATTTGTTTAAGTGACAAATTCTACATTGGCTAGTTAAAAAGACTTTGAGCTAATTAATAAGTTCTTGAATCACCACTTGTCACCAATTGATTTTGAGATGGAAGCCCATGTTCTTTAACACCACCTCAAGAAGTCAAAGCTAAAAGGAAAAGGAACTAAAAGCTTTATTAACTAACACGGAGCTGGTGAGTAGTAATTCTCAAAACAACAATGGGGGATGGGTTCTTTCATCATACAACTTTTGTCCTACTTTTCCAAATGTATCATCGTCTATAGGAGTGGGGTGCTGCAAGACTGATTCTAATTCTTAAGTGAAGTGCCTCGAGCAAAAACTACTTGGATCCTCTATGAAGAAACATATCTTGCAAAATTGGATTAAACTTAGATAATGTAAAAGGAGCAAATGACGATTCAAGATCTATCAAATTTAGTCAAATTAAAATCATCCCTTACTGTAAATTGCAACATTTTAACTCAGATTCGATTAAAAACAGATTTTGTTATCCAGGCCAAGTAGAAAATGAAGGTAACTATTCAAGAAACTAAAACTTTGCAGCATAGTTACCGAAAAACCTCCCAACTCCTATGAATAAAGGTAATGGATTCTTAATAGCAAAAGGATACTTTGTTTCTTTTTCTTTTTTCTATATGTTTCTTTATTTTTTTCATTTATTTATAAAAAAAAAAGAAAATAATTTTAAAATTTATCTAATTAGAACTACGGATTGACTGGATCGAGGATAATGATTTTTGAAAATTGAATATTTTATTTTCTTTAGTTACTAAAAATTAATATTTATTAAAAATTTAATTTTATCTACAACCAACTATCTCCTTAGCCTATAATGTAATAACTCTTTTTTTTAAATAACAAAAATAACGTAAGTATCGACTAAACCTATTTTAGACCTATTTTAGGTATCTAATACTTTAAAAAATACTGTCCGTACTGCATTTTCTAACGTATAACTAAAAACTATTCTCTGCAGACCCTGAATTAACAATGCATTTATTATAAACACCATATTACTAATTCCAAAATCTGGCAAGCAGGCTCCTAAATAATACTGTCTGTTTCAATAAATAAAATAAAATAAAATAAATAGGCCATGAAAATAAAAGAAAAGAGAGTGGTTGAGTTTTTATTATTACTTGGCAGATGTCACAGGAAGGAAGCTTGCTGGAAAGGGATTGAAGAAGAAGCCTTTGATGCTTGCTTGCCAACTTATTTGCAGCATGCACTTCAAGGTCGCATTTTACGCACAAGGCTGCTTCATCTGCACAGCATATCACAGCTGCTGGAGCTTTCTCACATACATCACACAAGATCTTCATCTTCCTTAATTTTTTCTTTTGCTTCTTCTTCTACTAGTTAGTATATTTTTCTATTTCAAGTACCAAAATACCTACAACTGCCCACATACACAAATTTGAAGATATTTTTCAAGATTCAGACTAGACCAAAAAAGGGATTGATGAGATTTTATCCTTTTTGGAAACTCAGTTGACAACACAACACAAAGCATGTTGATTAAGCGTTTGTATCCAAATACTCGTACTAATAATAAGGCAAAGAAGAAGGCAAGAAAGTAAAAACAAAAATGGCCTTTTCAGTTATAAACGAATGAAAGATGAGTGATTGATGGGTGGAAGATTTGGAAGAAGAGTATTTTAGATTTGGGGATTCAGATACTAGAACACAGTTGAGACAGCAGGGCTTTTGGTGGGGTTAATGTTATCTTTTCATGTGTGGTTGTAGAGGGACTACACTAGCACCACTCTTAACACTTGTGGCCACAACAATTTTGTACTTATTTTAAGAGAAAGTGACGTAGTAAATGACTACTCTGGAATCTGGATTGCTCCATTGCATCTCTATCGTGCAGCATGCTTACCTGTAATTGGACTATAGTATTTAATTAAACGTACAACATTTTGCTCCAACTAGAAAATAAGAGCTTTTGAAAAGAGCCAAATAAATGATAAATCTAGGGAACCTCCGATGTAAATTTTTCCGTGGCTTTGGAGATGTTGGACCAATGGCCTTACAGTTAGCTGTAACATGGTTCCTTTAACAAGATATTTTTGTTTGGATCTGATTTATATAAAAATGTATAAATTTTTTAATTTTAAAAAAACAACATGTAATATAATTTCTTCGTAATTAAATAATTTATAGTAGAGATTAAAAACTCGGTACAAGAAACAAAATTTTCCCCCATAACTATCATCAATGCCCTGGGTTATGAGTTTCAACTCTTTAATACCTTAATTCTACTGTGAAGTTGTATGACATTCCTCTAATGAATTAAGAACCATTGTATTCGTTGGTCAATTGCGGGAAAAAAATTTAGTGGACTTTATTACGATATAATTTGTTCAAGAATAAAAATGCGATACATGGCCCTGATCCACACAAATTCAATACATTTGATCTTGATTATTTAACAGGCTTGAATCTCCTTGTTTGACTCATTATCTTCAAAGACACGGTAATTCATTAAAACTCATACAAAAACGATATGTTTTTTCAATACTGCCCAGTCAGACCCTTCTTACCAAAGAACTATTCCCCTCAGTCTGTTAGAGAAACCAGTCCTTCAGTCCTAACACTCAAAATGTCGGCTCCCATAAAACACAAATTAGTAGAAACACTCTGAACTAGCAATTCTCCCTAACGTCGACCCCGACGACCAAGGGATTGTTGCATTAGGGTTCCAAGTTGAAACCTTAACGCAACTAATAATCCATTAGAACAACACAGAAGAAATTCAGAAACCCGACGACCTGGAAGCTAAGAATACGAAAGCCCTGAAAAGTAACCATGAAAACTGCCACCCCCATAGTATCCACCTGAGCATGTGCACAAGTCTACTTCTTCTGCCATTTCTCCTCTTCACTCCCCTCAGAAAGATTCCAGCAGCGAGAACGATCAAGTATTGTTCAAAAAGGGTAGAAGAATTGCAAGGGCAAGTGAAAGATCTAACTGCTTGTTCTGACAAAAGGAAGTATAAGTGCATCATGCCTTTCATTGGAGAAAGTTATAACTGAAACTCTCTAAAGGTAAATATTTAGGTAGATTTGATTTTTTATCCCACTTATAGATCCTGTGATATGGATTAAATTTCAGAGAGTCTATAACATCAGCTGATATAAGCAAAATTTTTTAAGGTTTAATCCTGACAACAGAGTTTACAGATGGGATCAAAAAATGAATCTACTTAAATATTTTCCTTCCCTAAATACTTCCCCGCTGAATATTTACCTATCAATATAAGATGATATTGCATCGAGCCACTGACGCTATAATTGCTGTCTCTTATAAATCTAGTGGAACCTTCAAGGGGCCCGCATGGGACTTGTTTATAAAATTCTAAAATTTTGAACAATTTGGAGACAAGTTCTAGGAAATATTTGGCATTCATAAATTCACACTAGAGACTGTAATTCATCTGTTAGCAATCAAGAAAAAGCAAGGAGAGAGCTAAAAGCAGTGTTTTAATACTCGGATTGGATTAGCTAATTGGATCGGTTGGATCGGTTTAATCGGGAGTATTGCCTATGGCATCAGTCCGATTGAGTATTAAAGACGAAAAATATAGCAATTCTATTGACCGATTAACATCTGATTTTGAATTTTACTAGCTGAAAGTTTAAGAACTCCACTATCAGGCCACAAATTCTGTTGATAGTTGAACATCTAATTTTGAATTTTACTAGATGAAAGTTTAAGAACTCCACTATCAGGCCACCAATTTCACAATCAGACCATTGCTTCGACATAGTAACCAAATTTTAATTAATCTAGTCTCCTACTCAAAAGTATATAAGGTCTTAATTGTGGAGCACGAAGCAAGGTGTTGATCCCATAAGGAACAGTATTCTAAAAGCAAATATATATTTAAAAATCCAAATTTACTGATTAGGGGCAAACATAATTTGATAGAATTAAACTAGGAACAAGCAAAGAATTGTTAACTAAATGAAAATGATCAATTTAAGGGACTTCATCACTAATTTCAATTAATTTATATTTAACAAACGACAATTTCAATTATGACAAATTGCTCAATTTTAAGGGATTTGGTGCATGCTAAACACACTAACAAATACACTAGTCGAACTAGAATAAAGTGATGAAAATAGAGTGTCATTTCTCACGGGAAGAGTGAATGAATCACAATTAAGTACAACTAGACTACAACACTATCTTAGGCATTATTGGTTGCCATGATCTTTACTCTAATGCAATTTAAGCAAAATAAAGAGACCAATGCTCTCATACCAATTGTTGGTCCCAAAGGGCAACCTAAGAGGAGGGGTGAATTAGGTTATTTCAAAAACAAACCTTTTGATGTGCTTAATAGAAATGCAAACTTTATGCAACAAATGAACACTTAAACACAAATAATCCTAAGTAAAGATTCAACAATTGAATCACAAAGAACCAATAAAAAGATTGAGATTAAAAGTATCAAACCAAACTCCCAAACTTCTCAAGCTTGGAGCTTACAATCACAAAGAGCTTCTTACAAGGCAACTACCAAGTTCTCAACTTGAAGTTTAGCCTTCATTACTAAAAGTCTCTTCAAAATAGGTGAGACAATAACCTCTTGTACACAAATGAGGATCACTCTTGCTCACACTAAATTCCTTTAGTTGAGCCAAGAGTTTACACTCACAACCTCCCTTTGTTACAATTGTTATCTCTCCACTATTACACTTGAAGGACTTTTACACTCCTAAGCTATTTTTACAAAACTACCTACACTATTACAACACTTGTATTTACTATTTCTCCCAAATAGCTCAATAATTACTTGTAATCAATGTAGAAGTCTCTTCTTATTTAATTCAGGCTTAGGGGTATTTATAATTGCCCAAAAACTGCTTCCAACTACTTTCCAACGGCTATTTTCTGTTTACTGGAAAACTAGCCGTTGGACCTTTCGGAAGGCCGATGCAGTGGGTGTGCATCCGAACGAACTAGCCGTTGGACCTTTCAGACGGCCGCTGCTAACCTATGCGTCCAACGCTGCGTCCATTCTCTGAGGGTATTTGTTCGGACGTCCGAGGATGCATAAGAGGTCTCAAACCTGCGTCCGATAGAAGCAATGTCTTCTGGAAAAAAGATCGGACGCTGTTCTTCGTCCGAGACTGCTTCAGGTTCTTTGTGTCGGAGGATTACCATCGTCCGAAGTTTGTGTCTTCTGCTTGTTTTGTTCGAATGATCATTTGCGTCCGAGCCTCCCTATTTTTCTGCACACTTGTTTTCAAACCATTAGTGCGATTTGTTGATCATCAAAATAGGATTAACATAATTGGGGTTCAAGAACAGTCATGTCATAAATATCAATAAAGGGGAACTAGGCTTCATCAAGACCATAGGTCGAAAGTCATAATGAAATAAAATACAACTTGAAATATTTAAACAATCCATGTATGAAGAGCAAGAATCTCTCGTGGTTGTAGAACAAAGTAATGAAATCTAATGAAAAAATACAAACTAAGAGTAAAGAAATGCTATAGAACTACTACTCTAACTCTAACCGTGATGGTTTTAATTCTCCTCTACTGTTGAAAATAATGTATTTATAGACTTGCAGAAGAAATGAGTTCTTCACTGTAGCAAATTCATGACCTCAAAGTATGGTCTTGTCGCGACCAAGAAACCCTCGATACTTAGAATCAATGCACTTGCCTTGACCACCATGAACCTTCATCATAGCCACTTAGCTCTCACACTTATAATAAAATTAGCTTTGTTGCTCACGCGTTGCGTGAGCATGCTGATGCCTCTTTTAACACCCTAATTTTAAATCAATAAAAACACCTAAATCCTATCACTAACTAGGTGGCATCCCGCAAGTATACGGTTGTCAACTAGTAGCAAGGGAAGTAGGGATCGTTCCCACGAGGATTGTCGATTGCAATTACCAAGGTTTTTAAAGGTAAATGTGTAGTTAAGATAAATCAATTTGTGGATGGAAGAACTATTCTAATAGAAGCTATAACTTCAATTCTAACTTAATTTAATCTAACTAAGTCTAAGATTTAGAACAAGTGCATAAATCAACTAAAAAGACCATAAAGCAATAAAAATTAATCACTAAAGCATTCATTTCTAAAGTAGAAATTAGGAAAAGATCAACTAGGAAATTAAATATTTTTGGATTTTTCAATTGACATTAAGGAGACCCACAAGAATTACTAGAAACTAAAGCTAGAAATTGAAAATTCTTAAATAGAAGGCAAGAAATTGATAAGAACACCAATTTTACTAAAAACCCTAAATTAAAAGCAAAGAATTTTTTACTAAAGTAGATGAGAAAGCAATTAAAAATTATATCTACTTGAAGCTTACGAAAAACCCATTACGATGATCTAATAAAGATGTAAACTTGACAAGAAATTGAAAGAAGATCTAAGATGAAGATTAAGAGATAATTGTATTAGAAAAAGTAACTTGTAGTCTAAGCTATCATAATCTATCTAGAATTATCTAAAACTCTCTATTCTAAACTAACTTTTCTCTCTCTACTACTTAGCTTAAATAGTGTAGCATTATACAAGGCAAAAATCAAGGTTTTTGGGCTGGAAATTACAAAATTGCCCTTACAACTTAAAATTTAGTGAGTCGAGATCGCGGTCTGGAAAAGTCGAGACTGCGATCTCGACTCTTCTTCCAACAATCCTCATTTCCTTCATTTTGCAATTTAGACCCTTGAGCTTTGTTCCTTCCAACTTCTAACCTTTAATTTTTAACATGCATAATATTAGCACCATTAGCACTTAATTAAACTAAACATTTAACACAAAAATTATCACAATTAATTCAAAAACGAAAATATAAATACATATGAAAGAAATTAACTAAAATCTTCAATTACTTACCTAATTTCGGAATTTAAACTATCAAAATGCTATAATTTAGAGGAAAATAACTCTAGTTTACTAGAGTTATCACATCCCCAAACTTAACGTTTTGCTAGTCCCGAGCAAAACAAAGATGAACAATAAATGAAACCTATTCAGCGATCTCTCAAGAAATGTTCAACACTACGTGATATGAAAAATATGAATAAATCAATCCAAAATTGAAATTTCATTTTTAACAAAGATGCACAAATTCATTCACTACACAAGATTTCACATCACCAAGCATTACCATTCTCTAAAAGAATTACCAAAAGTTTTAGTTCTTTTCATTTGAAGCACCATTACTTCTCAACTCACAAATATTATAAAGTTAATCAACTTTCTCGACTAAGCATTATGAAAGTAGAAGTTCAATTAGGAATCAACTAAAATGCAATATCACACACTTCAATGAAGTTTTAGTTAGGGCTTTCATATGTATTTATATTTTCGTTTTTGAATTAATTGTGATAATTTTTGTGTTAACTTATTGGTTTACGAAAAACGCAATTCCTAATGGCTTAATTCAGAGAAACAACATGGGTACATGTCGGAGTCCCGTACTCGCCTTATTACTACTCTAATGGCTTGTTTCGGAGAAACAATATGGGTACATGTCGGAATCCCGTACTCGCCTTATTCCTATTTTTTTTTAAACGGCCCTAAACCAAGGAAAAAGAGTAAAATGTACCAAAAATTAATTTCTAAATATCAACTATTCACAAGTTAGAAGAACATTCCCTATGCAAACACACGAAATGTCCCAATACACCTTCTATTTTAATTAACTCATTTCTGTCTATTAAAGATAGTTCATTAACCCCATAATATAAATGATTCGATAAGAAACAGCATTTCAAAGAGAAAGTCCCTAAAATTGACAAGTACTTCTTTTTGAAAAATAGCAATGCTAAGTTTATGAATTCTTTATATTGCAAATGAACTACTCACTCATGACAAATTCTTGAAAATAATCAATCATATACTTCACTCACAAGGTATGGAACATCAAATTTATCATCATTGAGTACTTAATTGATCAACTTTCCATCCATTAATCATCAAGTGGCAAATATGTAAAATAACCATTTCCAACACAAAAAGATAAACACCCCCAAACTTGTCTCTTTTATTCAAGTTGATGAATAAATCATCCTTCCACTCACCCAAAATTAAACATCAATGCAAAACCCAAAAATAACGAAAACTACTTGATTCGGACTATGTTCAACTCTTAAGCCTAGAATTAAAATTGAGTAAAAATGTTAAGAGCAACCATGCCATGCATCTTGCCATGTAAGCTTCAAACGAAATCAATTTCCATTCAACTCATCAACTAATGCAAAGATGGCATCAGCTTAGGGCCCTTAGCCATATTACTCTTATTTGGCAATAACCCAACCTTACCAAGTGTCAATTTAATAATCCAAAAGAAATGTCATTCATAATGCATCAAAATGTAGCACTTGGCATCCTTGTGCTAGAGTGTATTAGCCAAACTACTTGAAAGAAAGAAAAACTGAAATACTTCAATTCTAAAATTGAAAATAAAACAAACATAATCTAAAGTAATTAAAAGATACGGTGTCTAATGAAAAAACAAAAGTCATCAACATCCATCAAATTAATTCAAGAATCAAGGTTGGTCTTTTTCCATGCTCAAACAAGTGATGGCTTCTTTTCTTTATTCCATCTCGTCTTGACCTTCTTCTGCATCACTAGGTTGGGCAACTCCTCGTGATCATCATCTGCGTCTCCTCCAGTCGCACCTGCGTGGCTAGTCCCTCGTGATGTGTAGTAGCCGCCGGCGGTGTGTAATATTGTCCACGGGGTGAACCAAAGTGCCATGCCGGAGGCTTGGTGGCTGAACCCAAGTACCTCTAGAAGTCACCCTTAGTGCTTCTCCAATGATGGTCAAGTTATTGTGTAACACCACTTGGCTATAAGACCAGTATCCCTGCAGATCATTTCTCTCTTCTTCACTTACCGGAGCATTGAATACTACACCCGGGGGTATCAGAATCATTGACGTTCTCTGAGGTTGTGGATGGTGAGGCTGTGGATGTGGCTGAGGCTGGGCAGGTTGCTCCTCTTGGTGGTGCTTCTCATATTACCTTACCATCCTATAGACATATTCTCTATTGATCCTACCTCTAGGATGTGTCAATAACTCTAAAGGACCAATTGGACAACCCGCTATGGTGCAAAGATGGTGAATTATACTGGGGGCGTAAAATATAGTCCCAGTCGTCCCGACCTTCCACTCTCTAGAAACCCTTGTCTAATCAGGTGACCAATATTCACCGGGATCCCAGTCATAATGGCATAGATTAAGAGTAGATTGTCTTTTCTGGATAAAGCTCAATGCGTTAGACCCCCAAATACGGCTACTAATGAAATAAAACCACAACTTAGCCACTAATGAGAGTCCTTGACGAGGAAATTTCAATTCCATACCAGAAGAAGCATTCCTAACCCACTCAACCCTCCTATCACAAATGGCATTTTTGATTGCTTCCATGTCCTTATTTTTATTGTTCAAAAATGCCAAATACTGACTAGAAGTTACGGGAGGTATGTTAAAGTACGCATTAATCAAATCTGCACCAAAATCTACTAAAACCTCCCGTATACGTACCTTGCCATCTTCTAACTCACTTAAATTGCAATAAAATTCCTTGACTAATTGGGTAGCCCCAGGGTCAACCTGAACATTAAAACCCTCCCAATGCCAAGACCTAATTTGCTCTTCTACCATATCTCTCCTAGAGCCTTCGTAAATACCCCAATGCATGGTAAGGTCAAAGTTTCTCTCTTTAATTACCTCGTGCTTCGAAATTACTCTTAAAAAGTTGTTGAAGCCCTATCACTCGAGAATTGAGGTTCAAATTGATCACCACCCCCCAATGGTTGTTCTGAACTCCCTTCTCCAATTGTCCATCTAGAGGAGATTTCCTTGGTCTCGAACCAGTTAATCTTCCTCTCATTCTCACCCTTCTCTCAGCACTACCGTAGACCCAAAAAGTCATATTCTACACAATTCAATCTAATTCACAAAACTAACCGTTAAGCAAAATTCAACACCAACAATTCACAATCCAAATTTTCAACAATTGTTAAAATAGTTCAACTCAAATACAATTCAAACCAAGAATTTTAACAATTGAATAATTCAAAATTCTTCTAGTAAAATTTAGCACGAATTACTTGCCCATAATCCACTAATTCAATCCCAAATTTTCACAAATTAATCCACCAATTCCGGACACACTTGTCTTCAAAAATGACTAATCACAACTAATAATTCAAAGAAGATATTACCCGTTCTTTTTGGAGTTGAAATTTTTTCCAAGAATTGCCTTTTGTAGAAATCTTCTTTGGAACCCAAATTCTTCTTCAAATCTTCAAAAAGATGGTTGCTTTGATGTTCCTATAGAAAAACAAAGTGAAATTAGTGGTGGTTATGGAGTTTTTTGATGAATTTTGGTGAAGAAGAAATGTACCCATGGGGTTAGGGTTTTCGAAAGAGAGAAGAGAAGTGGAGAGGTTTTGTGAGAAAAGAAGAAAGGATTCGTTCTTTAAAAAGTTTCTGGAGTTCGAGACCGCGATCTCAAATTTTTGAGATCGCGGTGAAGCGAGTGAAAATAAGGCATTGCAGAAGTTCAGAGTTGAGACCGCGGTCTCAAATTTTTGAGATCGCGGTATCAACTCGGCCCCAAAATAGCCTTTGCAGAAGTTCAGAGTTGAGATCGCGGTCTCGAGCCAAAGTCTTCTGCAAAGTGAATTTTTTTTTACACTTAGCCAGATTTGCTTCACTCTTGACAGTTTTTCTGCATTTGCAAGGATAACCTACAAACAAAAATTCACAAATTAGGAAGATAATTTTCAATCATTCTTTAGCACCATTTATTCAATTCAAAAACTCAATATATATATATATATATATTTTCAAACCAATTCATGCAAAATCAAGACAATTAAAAATCACACTAAAGAAAGTAATGAGAACTAATTTAAAGATTGGGTTGCCTCCCAAGAAGCGCTCTTTTATAGTCACTAGCTTGACTATGGCATGACCCTCATTCTTGTGCTAATCGGACGATCTCTCGTCCACTTTCAATAGTTCCTCCAAAATATAGTTTAAGCCGATGTCCATTGACCTTGAAAGTTCCCTCTTTCCCTTTTATCTCCATGGTTCCGTAAGAAAAAGGTTGGATCACTTCAAAGGGACCACTCCATCTTGATTTGAGCTTCCCCGGAAATAATTTGAGTCTATGGAATGAATTATAAAGGAGCACCAAATCACCAAGTTTAAATTCCTTCCTTTGGATATGCTTATCATGCCAAGCCTTTGTTTTTTCCTTATAAATTAAAGAATTTTTGAATGCTTCCTTTCGAAATTCATCCAACTCATTCAAGTCAAGCATCCTTTTTTCATAAGCCTCCTTCAACTCAAAATTCAAGTTCTTTATAGCCCAATATGCCCTATGTTCAAGTTCAACCGGCAAGTGACATGCCTTTCCATACACGATACGGTACGAAGACATGCCTATTGGAGTCTTGAATGTCTTACGATAAGCCCACAAAGTGTCATCTAACTTTAATGCCCAATCCTTCCTAGCATTATTCACTGTTTTCTCTAAAATTCTTTTCAATTCTCGATTGGAAACCTCCACGTGACCCGATGTTTGTGGGTGATAAGCTAGAGCAACCTTGTGTTTCACCCCATATTTCGTCATTAATGCCTCAAATTGGGAATTCTTGAAATGTGATCCCCCATCATGCTAATGATAGCTCGAGGTACCCCAAATCGTGAAAAGATATTCTTGCGAAGGAATTTAGTAACCACTTTGGCTTCATTGGTTGGGGTAGCAATTGCTTCAACCCATTTTGACACATAATCCACCGCAACCAAAATGTACTTATTGGAATATGAGACCGGAAAATGTGCCATGAAATCAATCCCCCAAGCATCAAACACTTCCAATTCAATAATGCCATGAAGGGGCATTTCATGAAGTCCTTGAAATATCAACCCACCCTTTGACATTCCATCACATTTGAGCACTTAACACATCTAGAATGTATAAGAACACAGTTGGCCAATATAAACTACTTTGTAAGATTTTGAAAGCTGTCCGTTGGGATCCATGATGCCCTTCAACCGGAAATGAATGACAATGTTTCAATATGTCGGATACTTCACACTCCGGAACACATCTCCTTAGGACTTGATCATTGCACTTTCGGAACAAATATGGTTCTTCCCAAAAGTAATGTTTAAGTTCCGCAAAGAATGTTTCCTCTTCTCATTGATGTTAAGCATTTTAGGGACTATCCTTGCCACAAGATAATTCACAATATCCGCATACCATGGGCTCACTTCTTTCACCTCAAATAACTTCTCAACTCTTCATTGATCACTCCTTCTTCACGATTGACAATCTAGATGCTTCAATTCTTGACAAATGGTCGGCTACCATGTTTTCCACACCTTTTTTATCAATCACCTTCCAGATCAAATTCCTGCAACAAAAGTATCTATCTCAATAATCGTGGTTTAGCATCTTGCTTAGAAAACAAATACTTTAATGCAGAGTGATCGGTATGAACAATTACCTTTGATCCAATCAAATATGATCTAAATTTATCAAATGCAAAAACTATAGCAAGTAATTCCTTTTCTGTTGTTGAATAGTTAATTTGTGCATCATTTAAGGTCCTACTAGCATAGTAAATGACAAGCAAAATCTTGTTCACTTTTTGACATAGGACGGCACCTATTGCATAGTCACTCGCATCCCATGCACACATAAGCTCAAAAGGAAGAGACCAATTTGGTGCTACAATAATTGGGGCAATCACTAGAGCATGTTTTAATTCATTGAATGCTTCCAAGCAAGAATCATCAAAATGAAATGGACAATCTTTTTGAAGTAGAAAACACAAGGGTCTAGCAATATGAGAAAAGTTCCTAATGAATCTTCTATAAAAACCTGCGTGACCTAAGAAACTTCTTACCCCTTTAACATTGATCGGAAGAGGTAACTTTTCAATTACCTCCACTTTTGCCCTATCAACCTCTAAGATCACATGAGACCTTGTGACCTAAGACAATTTCTTCTCTTACCATGAAATGACAAATTTCCCAATTGAGAACTAAATTAGTTTCCACACATCTCTTCAATACCTTGGACAAATTCTCAAGGCAATTATCAAATGACCCACCAAAAACACTAAAATCATCCATGAAAATCTCAATGCTCTTTTCAACCATGTCATGAAAAATGGCAAACATACAACGTTGTTGTTGAAATGTACTTAGGGCATTGCAAAGTCCAAAGGGCATTCTCCTATATGCAAAAGTCTCAAATGGGCATGTGAATGTTATTTTATCAGAGATCTTCCGGGAAAATAAGAATTTGATCACATCCAGAATAACCATCAAGAAAACAGTAATATGCAAAACCGACCAACCTCTCAAGCATTGGATCAATAAAAGGTAAAGGAAAATATCCTTTCGGGTGGCCTCATTCAACCTTCGAAAATCAATGCACATACGCCAACCCGTAACCAATCTAGAGGGGAGAAGCTCATTGGTTTCACTTATGATTACCGTAATACCACCCTTTTTAGGAACAACTTGAGTGGGACTAACCCACTTACTATCGCTAATAGGGTAAATAATACCGGCTTTCAAAAGTTTGAGAACCTCCTTTCTCACGACCTCTTTTAAAGTAGGATTCAATCTCCTTTGAGGCTGCCTTATTGGTTTAATCCCTTCATTCATCAAATTTTTATGCATGCATATAGAAGGGCTTATTCCCTTTATATCATCAATAGACCAAGCAAGAGCACTTTTATTCCTCTAAGTACCATAATCAATCTTTCAAGTTGCTCATTTGTCAAGGATCCATTCACAATCACAGGGTATGTCTCATTTTCACCAAGATATGCATACATTAAGTGAGCAGGAAGGGGTTTCAACTCCAAATTGGAGGGTTCGTTGATCGGAGACCCCCCTTTACCTTTTTCTTGAGTTTCTTCCTCTTCCTTTTGCAAGAAACTCTCATCCTCCAAGTGACTCACATTCTTCATCCCTTCCTCAACATCTTGATTTGGCATTTGTGTCTCCAAGACCTCTTTTTCCATTAAGAAATTCTCCATTGCATTCCTACAACAATCATCAATTAAGTTATCTATCACATTAATATTCATGACATCTTCAAAAATTGATGGAAATTTTAATGAATTACAGACATTAAATGTAACAATTTCATCATTTATTCGGAATTCCAACTTCCCTTCTTGAACATCAATGAGATGTGTATCTGCACGACCGGTAGCAAGGAAAGGTCTCCCAAGAATGATTGGCATTTCTTCATCTTCTTCCATTTCAAGCACAATGAAATCAGCCGGGAGATAAAGTTTGTCAATTTTCACAATCACATCTTCAATGATCCCCTTCGGAAACTTTATACTTCGATCCGCAAGTTGCAATGAGGCACTTGTTGATTTCAATTGATAGCTTCTTAAACACTCCAAAAGGCATGAGATTTATCGAAGCTCCTAAATCACATAATGCTCTTCCAAATTGTAAACCACCAATCTCACAAGGTATAGAAAATGAACCGGGATCTTTGAGCTTTGGTAGCAACTTCTTTGAAAGTAATGCACTACAATGCTCCGTTAAGCACAAAATTTCATCACTATGCAATTTCCTTTTTGAAGTAAGCGCTTGTTTCATGAATTTGGCATAGGTAAGCATGTTTTCAAGTGCTTCCATAAAAGGGATGTTGATCTCTAACTTTTTGAAAATCTCTAGAAACTTCTTGTCAATTTCTTCGACTTCTCTTCATCCCTCAACCTTTGAGGGAATGGCACATTTACATGCTTAGGCTCATGATGTTTAGGATCCTTGCCTTCATTGCTTTGTGAGTTAGGCTTAATAGACTCATTCATCATTTTGTCTTGCCTAATTGAAGGCTCCCCTTTTTCTTTGTCTTCATCCTCAACCCTTTCTTGTTCTTTATTTTTCAATAAATTTCTCTCAACTCTTTCCTCCAACTCTTAAATGTCTCCTAAGTGTAATAGCCTTACATTGCTCCTTAGGATTTGGAATAGTGTCACTCGGAAGCACTCCCAACAGCATCTCATTGTTTAACCTTGCCAATTGTCCCAATTGAAGTTCCAAATTTCTTGTTGAAGCCTTCAAATTCTCATAGATACTTCATCTTTGATGCTGCATTTCGGTCTTCCTATCCAATTCTCTTATACACAAATACTCGGCTTCTCTTCTCCAACCTTCTTCACCCAAATTATCTCTAGGAGCATATTGATCATGGTACATGGGTTGCGATTAGGAAGAATTTGCATATTGGAACGGAGGTCTTTATACACAATCTGGATTTGAAAAGAAGGATTGGGGGAATTTTGATATGAGTTGGGTTGGAAATTTCTTTGATGTGGTGGTTGATTAGGTCAGATGAGGAATTCGGGGTTTGGTAATACCCATCTCATTTTGAGGTGGAGGATTTGGTTGGTAAGAAGGGTTGGATTGCTTGTTGGTATTACTCCATGAGAAATTTGGGTGATTCCTCCAAGACGGATTATACGAGTTCCTATAAGCTCCGGATTGGTTCCTTAGAAATGAAGATTGATTAGTCACATAATTGACTTGCTCATTAGCCCCATATGGCATTTCACAATTCCCATTGGCATGGCCGCCTCCACAAAAATCACATGTCATGTTTGGTTGAGTTGGAGAAGAAGTCATAGCATTCACACTACTAGGTTTCCCTAGATTCTCCAACGCCTTTGCCATGTTATTCATCACATTCATGAACATGGTTTGTTGAGCTAAAAGGGCGTGCTTGCATGTTAAGATTCAACGTTCCACTACTTGCATTTGCTTGATTAGCTTGATGTTGAACCACCGCTGGAGTACTCGGTGTACGATGGTAGTAGTTGTATGCCATCCTATTTAACAACTCTTGAGCTTCTTTAAGTCTTGTATAAGATAGAACCGTCGGCGGAGGCATCTACGATGGATTTCGTCTCTTGAAGTAGACCATTATAGAACGTTTGAACTTGAAGCCACAAAGGAATGGCATGATGTGGGCATTCTCTTAACAATAGACTTTGAATCTTTCCCAAGCTTTTCCAAGGCTTTCACCAACTTATACACATCTAGATCTTGTTTGAATGATGTAATCTCATTCCTTAATTTAGCGGTTCTTGCGGGAGGAAAATACTTCGCCAAGAATTCTTGAGCTAGTTGGTTCCAAGTGGTGAATGTTCCTTGAGCATGGGATTGCAACCATGACTTCGCTCTATCATGAAGAGAAAAAGGAAATACCCTTATCCGAACACAATCCGGATGTACTCCATTAAACTTAAATGTGTCCAAGACTTCTTCAAAATTCATAAAGTGAGTGTATGGGTCCTCATTTGGTCCACCTCTAAACATAGCATGGGCTTGGAACATTTGGATTAGGCCGGGCTTAATTTCAAAATTGTTGGCTTGCACAGGCATCCGTGCAATGCTTGAGTTCGCCCCATCAAAATTTGGTAGAGCATACTCCCTCAATGGCCTTCCATTCCCATTCATGTCATTTCCATTCCTATAGCCACCCATTCCGTTATTTCCACCTACCTCTTCTTCTTCGTTCTCCATGTTCACATTCCCTTGTTGAGCATTAGCATGTGCCATTTCTATCCTTTCTTGTTCTTGTTGCACCCTTCTCAACCTTTGAATTTGTCTTAGCTCTTTCTCCTTTTCCTTGTCTAAGCAAATGAATGGCTCTTGAGTACTTCTTACCATGCACTACACAACCAAGACAAATAGTCAATTGGAATTCCAAGTCAATTCCACAAGATAACCAAATCAGCATAACATAAAGATCAACAAAATTAAAAACTAAATTAAACTAATCTAAAGTGCTTAATCTACACGACCCATAAAGCGCTTGATATTGCCAAAAACCAAAGACAATCCCCGGCAACGGTGCCAAAAACTTGATGCCTCTTTTAACACCCTAGTTTTAAATCAATAAAAACATCTAAATCCTATCACTAACTAGGTGGCATCCCGCAAGTATACGGTTGTCAACTAGGAGCAAGGGAAGTAGGGATCGTTCCCACGAGGATTGTCGATTGCAATTACCAAGGTTTTTAAAGGTAAATGTGTAGTTAAGCTAAATCAATTTGTGGATGGAAGAACTATTCTAATGGAAGCTATAACTTCAATTCTAACTTAATTTAATCTAACTAAGTCTAAGATTTAGAACAAGTGCATAAATCAACTAAAAAGACCATAAAGCAATAAAAATTAATCACTAAAGCATTCATTTCTAAAGTAGAAATTAGGAAAAGATCAACTAGGAAATTAAATATTTTTGGATTTTTCAATTGAAATTAAGGAGACCTACAAGAATTAACTAGAAACTAAAGCTAGAAATTGAAAATTCTTAAATAGAAAGCAAGAAATTGATAAGAACACCAATTTTACTTGATTAATAAATTAAGATTTGCGTTTAGATTTTTTTACTATTTAAGTCCTGTCTGAGAAAGCAATTAGAAATGTATATCTACTTGAAGCTTACGAAAAACCCATTACGATGATCTAATAAAGATGTAAACTTGACAAGAAATTGAAAGAAGATCTAAGATGAAGTTTAAGAGATAATTGTATTAGAAAAAAGTAACTTGTAGTCTAAGCTATCCTAATCTATCTAGAATTATCTAAAACTCTCTATTCTAAACTAACTACTCTTTTCTCTCTCTACTACTTAGCTTAAATAGTGCAGCATTATACAAGGCAAAAATCAAGGTTTTTGGGCTGGAAATTACAAAATTGCCCTTACAACTTAAAATTTAGCAAGTCGAGATCGCAGTCTGGAAGTTTTGAGAGGTTTTTGGGATCTCGACTTTAAAATTTTAGCACTAATTCCCGAGTCGAGATCGCGGTCTGGAAAAGTCGAGACCGCGATCTCGACTCTCCTTCCAGCAATCCTCATTTCCTTCATTTTGCAATTTAGACCATTGAGCTTTGTTCCTTCCAACTTCTAACCTTTAATTTTTAACCTGCATAATATTAACACCATTAGCACTTAATTAAACTAAACATTTAACACAAAAATTATCACAATTAATTCAAAAACGAAAATATAAATACATATGAAAGAAATTAACTAAAATCTTCAATTACTTACCTAATTTCAGAATTTAAACTATCAAAATGCTATAGTTTAGAGGAAAATAACTCTAGTTTACTAGAGTTATCACATGCCCAAGTTTTTTTTTACAAAATGCTAAAAAAATACCTTGGTTAGATTAATAAGCTTGCTAATAGTTTAGAGATGTCTACAATGATTTATACTTAGTAGAAAAGATGGGTATACATCTGTAAATTTAGACTATTTTCCTATGAAAAATGAAATTCTAACTTTAAAAAGTACAAAGAGAGTTAGGATTAATCTGCTATAATCTAAAATATTAAGCTATTGCTAGTACTATAATTGTAAGTTACTGCTAGTTCAGCAATGCCTCAAATTTCAAAAGATATATGACAATGAAGATTGCAGCAAATAGTTAACAAAAGATAAATATAAAAGACATCAAAATAGTAGCTTAATACTTCAGTCCGACTTAGTAGGATCCAACAGCATTTGTTACATGCCAAGTAATAAAAGCACCAACACCAACCAAATCTATAAAGGAACATAAATCCAGTACATCGAGCAATTAATTAAAAAGAATAAGCCAAAAGATAGTTAGGAGTAATAAGGTTTAGGGTTTATATATTATTAACATAACATTTTTTAGACTTCAGAATGTCCCACTATACCTAAACATAGAAATATTCTTGTCTAAAATCGCTAAGTGGAAGATTAAGCATAGTATATAGTTAAAGCAAAGCAACAAATGATATTATCAAAGCATACACATCATAAGCAAGAGGTTACCACTTAAGACCAACAAACTTCTAATCTCCAAAGTTATAGCTCCGGTTCCAATATTAGATCTAGCTCATCTACAATTTAGGGGAGCAAAAAACCAGAAGTATAAGTACAGCAAGTCATCCGGTTCCTAAATATATTAAAAGAAAAAAGATTGCAAGTGCCACACATATCAATTGATACTTATCTTTGGCAGCTCACCATTCAGTAATCTCATCCACCCAAATTCCAGTAAAAAAGACTTATTTTAGACAAAAAACAAACAGCTCAAGCTATTAATAAAAACAAAGCATATGAACATTGCAAAGAATGAAAATATTGTAAATGTAACGACACATGTAAAAGTGTAATCAAAAGCAAACATCCATACATCTAAATATTCTAAGAACAGGAATTTGGAAGTATAAAGACACATGCAGAACTATAATCAAAAGTAAAGGCACATATATCTAAATATTGCAAGTATAATTTCCAACAAATTGAAGTTGACTTATAGTAGCAACTGCAAACATAATTACATGCAGTTAAAAAGCAACATGATCAAGTAAACATCCTATCCATTTCTTGATTTTCTAATAATTAGCATAAATATAAAACATTCAGTTGTAATGAAAAGAATAATACATGTATATGCATAGCTACATTCAATTATCTAGAAGAAAGTACTGCAACAGATCACACACTAAATCAAATTAAAAACCATAAGCTTCACATGCACATCCTATTAGACACATGCAAAACTGCAATCAAAAGTGAAGACACATGCATCTAAATACTATAAGTGTGATTATCATTAATAGCTGATTTTGTGGTACCAGCCATAGAAAAATAATTACATTCAATTAAGAAAAAATAATAAAGCAAAGATCTTCTGAATCATTTGATTTTTTAATAATCATCACAAATTTAAACATTTAATCTAAATGAAAGAAACAATATATGCACATGCATAGCTGCCTGATCATTTAATTATCGAAAAGAAATGGTTCTCTGCTATTGATCCCACACCAAATTGGATTAACGGCAATCAGATTGACATGCAACTCTTATCAGTGCAGACACTATCCTAGCCTGTTTTAAAGCAAAAGAAAGACGATCTAAAACAACCAAAAGCTATTCAGGACAAATTTAATTTAACTTGTTTTTGAATTTCAATATCGCAAGGGAAATTTCAACAGTTCTACAATTTTAATTCATGCCAATGCACAAAATTATAACTACAATTTGCCTCCAAAATAACTATAATATGAGCCAATTAAAAGTTTCAAAATTGAATAAAGCTATATAATCATCCTAAAGCCATAATCTTTTGCCAAAAGATCGAATAAAGATTTTTAAAACATTCCCTTGATCTCCCATATGCATCACAAAACAAGGAAAATGTCTTGTACAGTTAGCTAATAAAAATGTAGTGATAATGGTGAAATTGAAACAATAATGCCGAGTTGCAATGCTGTCGTAGGCATCCAAAATTAACAATTCTCAATAAAAGTTTATGTAGTAGTGGTGAGTACAGGTCATCTCACAGAGAACGGAGTTTATTCTTGTGCTAAATGGAAAAAAGGAGTTTTGAATGCTTTTAAACTAAAACTAAAACAAGAAAATAATAGAAGAAAATTCGATATAGGAAAAGTCTTGGTTTTAGTCATATTCACCATGGTAATTTCATTAGTCAATCATTGACACACAAAATAATTCAATTTTATATACAACATCTAATTAGTTTAGAATTAACCCAAACGAATACCAATTCAAAGTCGATTCTTATTTCTTTCTAAAGTTTGTTAATTTTCAACACACGATTCAATTAACCCTAACTATTAATTTAATCCAGACACGGGCCAAAGATTAATCAATGGAAGCTCTAAAATCAACAAGAACAATTAGGCTAATTAAACATAAACACAATTTTCCTAAATTCAATAACACTAATCGAGTAATTATCAAATTTAGTTGCTTCACATATTGAATTAAGCACATGCGATTAAAAAAATCTAGCAGTATATGGTAGATTAATTCTAATAACTTAATATTCTGCAGCAATAATAAGTTAAAAAGAACAATCATAAAATTAATTGCAGAAAAATAATCAATACTCGACATATAATTGAATAAATTCAAGCACAAGAAGTCTCACAACATAGTAGAATTGACCATGGCTTCAAATCCCTCAACCAAGAAAAGGGTTTAGGCACAAAGTGCCATGAAAGAATGAACAATAATTTTCTATTGCTGAAAACCCTAGCTAAAACTAGAAAAATAAAGGTGTCGATCCCCATTTTTCTCACCCTAAATGGGGTATTTATAATGATTACTTCGGGTTACAATTAAGGTCTACAGATAAGAACACGAAATTGGCGGAAAGAGAGTCCAATCGGGTTAAGAAACATGCCAAAAATCCAACTCACGCCACCCCACCGCCTCGGGCGCACATGCGCTGGAAGCTTAGCGTGCATGTGCACGCGAGGCAGAACATCCCTGTGCTCTTTTGTCTTCTGCGCACATGCGTGGAGTTCTTAGCACGCATGTGCGCTCTAACTTAACCTGGGAATCTCGCTTCTGGATGCAGCGCACATGCGCTGCACAGCTCAAGCGCATGTGCGCTGGCTTTATAATTGTGCTCCGTCTTTGGGTTCAATTTTCACCTTGATGCTTTTGGAATTTGAAAAAGTGTAAAACACGAAAGTTGTAGCTCTATCCCTTAACTTTCCAATGCATCTCAAATCACTTCAATTGGATCTCGTACTCAAAATTTATGCTTGAAATACGAAACAGCATCCGAATTGGTTTCATACTCGTGCATGTTACGCTCTTAGCATTTTCTTCCATCGTTTCCATCTTTTTCAGCTCTTTTTCACTGTAACCCTACAAAAAATAAGAATAACCAAATTAAGCTCAATAATAACTCAAATATTTCTTACAACATATAAAAACGTGGTAATTGACACATAAAATATAGCACAATTATGAATTTATCAAATTACCCCACACTTACCCTTTGATCGTCCTCGATCAAACATAGCAAATTAGAACATTTAAGCTCAACACATTCTACTCAACATATTCTCTCAAATATGCACATAAATAATCAATAATCAATCCAGCAATCAGAGTAGTCAAAGAACCCAAGAGCTCAAATGCTAATAAAAACCAAAACATGAAATTCGTGTGTATGTGTGTATAGCCATTCAAAAATTTAGATTTGAAAATATCTAGATTAAATCATGAAGACCCTCTAAATTTTTTCTAAACACCCCATAGCTCACTCTTCTTACACACCTCCACTAATCTAGAAAACCGATTCAATTTAAATTCGGTAGGAATTTTAGCTCGAACTATAGGTTAGGATATTTGTTAGCCAAAAAACAGAGAGAATATAACAAATAAGAACAAGAGCTTTATAATAATGGTGGCCACACATCAAAATAAAACTTTTCTTCACATGCAAAATATCATACATCCACAACCCCACACTTGAGTAACAAACACCCATGAAGAATTCCAAACAACCAAACATGCCAACCTCGTCTCTCGGACATATATACATCACATCATCATTTTATTTTTTTCTATGTCCACTCAAAGTACGGGTACCAGTGGTAGGCACTACTCACAACAAATAAACACGCATATACCAGAGATGGGCACTACCTGCAAATACAGGTACCAGTGATAGGCACTACCTCTAAATATCAAAAACACGCAGGTACTAGTGATGGGCACTACCTGCATATACCAACACTTCTATATTTATTTTTTTCTCCAACAATTTTTTCCCAATACCCTATTTTGCTACAAAAATGTACATCACTCACTTCTCACAAACTTTCACCCTTATATCCCCTTAACAAATAATGTGCACCATAAGCTCTTAAAGGGAAAACTTAGGATAAAACAATGAAAAGAGCATTAAGCTCAATAAAGGTAGGTAAATTGAGTTTATGTAAAAGAAGCTGAATGGTATTTCCTTTCACAAGAGAATAAGGCTCAAATAGGGTATTTAGAAATAAATTGTTAAAATGGTTAACTATAAAGGCTAACAACAAACAAAGAAGGCACTAGCCTCATTTTTAAACTAAATTGGGTCATCTAAGAATTAGCTTCGAAAATGTAATGAAGTAAGTTTTTGGGATGCAACATAATTGAGTCTACATAAATTCCTCTAAATATCCCAAATCAAAAATTAAAGTATGGCTTAGTGCTCAAAAATCTTGCAAATCATGAATGGACAATATTAACACCGACTACTCATTCATGCATAGTTCACTTAGGATTTATTATGCAGAAAAATGGAAAAAAAAAATACGTTAAGCAAAAACTTTCAAACAATTCAAAAAATGGTCAACTAATCCACAAATTTTTCAAAAATTTTGACAAACTCTCATATCAAAGGAAAAGTTAAAATATTGCAGCAAAATCGAGCATAATACACCAAATAACTTAAAAATCCAAATAACTTTCCCACCCCACAATTAAAATGAAGCATTGTCCTCAATGCAAAACTAAAAACATGAAATGGGAAAAAGAAAAGCTTCTCTGGATTTAAGTCGTGTTTGGAGCAGTATCCACTATAAAATCCCCTTGTCGCTAATGAAAGCTGGAGTAGACACTAAACAAAATAGAACAAAATAAATAAATAATTCCCTTGAGACAATAAGAAAAACAAGAAAATTATAGAAAATAATCCTACAATAATCAAGAAAAAACTTACTCCTTTAAGGGAATACATAACAAAAATAAACGAAACACACGATTACGGAAATAAACCTAAGCAATATGAAATAAACTAACTAAAATGAAACCTAACTAACAAAAATGTCTAAAAAAAAAACTACTCAAATTGTCTAGGAAATCAACTGTCATGAATATCAAATAAAGAAAATGGCCCAACACATAGGGCATAAAAAACTCAAGAAGCATGGGGCCCCAAACCTGCGGAAAAGGAGGAAAAGGTGAAAATGTCGACGGGTCCTCTCCTCGCTCCCTTTTAAAGGACCATTTTATCAGCTTAACTTATCAATTAAGTCAATTTCCTACACTAACAACATAATAAAACTAAGGCAACACTAAAAAAAAAAAAATAAAAGTAAAACTTCAAAAAAAAATAAATGGAATAAAATGTAAATGAACATGGGTTGCCTACCATGCAGCGCCTTTGTTTACTGTCGTGGGCTCAATTTTGAACAAGATGGTCGGAATAACCATCTCTATACCAAAGGAAAGAGAGCTCAATAATTGTTAGCGATCGTACATAGGCGCTCTCCTTGTAATTGCTCGCCATATACTTATCCTCAATCTATTTCTTGACTCCAAGTTATAAACTCGACTCTGACCCCATTGTCATCTATGTAACCTTGCATAACCTCTTCTTCATGACCCTTAGGAGACTCGAAGATATTGAACTCTTTACAAGCCACTTCATAGTCTTCAACTTTTAAGATCGATCCATAAGAGAATGTGGGGTATAATGGCACCACAATACAGTCCCTATTAACAGCTAAGTGGGTATCTTTCATAGCAATTAGAATCTCTTGTGTTTCATCCATAGCTAAGCCTAAAACCTTGATTGGCTCGTGCTCTAGATGATCTTGAGGCACTGAAATCAGAGGCCATGAACTAGAGTTATCCTTAATAGGTTTCACATCTATTAATCCCATCTCTAGTTCTTGCTCCTTTTCTTCATCTTCTCTATCCTCAGTCACTTGAGATTCTAGTCTACTTATGGAAGAATTTAGTTGATTTTGTTGATGCTCCAAACTTTGTAGATTGGCTCTTGTTTCCTGTTGAAATTGCAAAGTATTAGCAGCAAGAGAATAAATTAATTCTTTCAAAGATTAACCAGTTTGGGTGTAAGGTTATTGTGGCACGGAAGACCTTGTGATGGATAACCCAACTGAGGATAATCTATCCATCCTTGATTGTACTTCTACATGTAGGGGTCATACCAAGGTTATGGTGGTAATTGCTCGATAATGAAATCGGAACAATAAATCTCATGCGAATTGGTAACCATGATAGAGATCAAAAAGAGATCAAGTAATAAGTCTACACTACTAAATTATGAAAAAAAATTTCAAGCACAAAAATAAATCAAACCACTCCCAGGCAACGACGCCAAAATTTTGGTGAAATTGAAACAATAATGCCGAGTTGCAATGCTGTTTTAGGCACCCAAAATTAATAACTCTCAATAAAAATGTAGTAGTGGTGAGTACAGGTCGTCCCACAGTGAACGGAGTTTATTCTTGTGCTAAATGGAAAAAGGAGGTTTTGAATGCTTTTAAACTAAAACTAAAACAAGAAAATAATTGAAGAAAATTTGATATAAGAAAAGTCTTGGTTTTGGTCATATCCATCATGGAAATTTCATTAGTTGATCCTTGAGACACAAGATAATTCAATTTTATATCAAGCACTAATTGAAGAATTAACCCGAACGAATACCAATTCAAAGTTGATTCTTATTTCTTTCTAAAGTTGGTTAATTTTCAACCCCCGATCCCTGTGCACGAGGAAGAACATCCCTGTGCTCTTTTGTCTTCTGCGCACGTGCGCGGAGTTCTTAGCGGCACTGCATGTGCACTCTAACTTAACTTGGGAATCTCGCTTCTGGACGCAGCGCACATGCTGCAGCTCCAGCATGTGCACTGGCTTTATAATTGTGCTCCGCCTTCGGCTTTAATTTTCACCTTGATGCTTTTAGAATTTGAGAAAGTGTAAAACACGAAAGTTGTAGCTCTATCCCTTATCTTTCCAATGCATCTCAAATCTCTTCAATTGGAGCTCGGACTCAAAAGTTATGCTTGAAATACAAAACAGCATCCAAATTGGCTTCATACTCGTGCATGTTCCGCTCTTAGCATTTTCTTTCATCTTTTCCATCTTTTTCAGCTCTTTTTCACTGTAACCCTACAAAAACTAAGAATAACCAAATTAAACTCAATAATTACTCAAATCTTGCTTACAATACATAAAAACGTGATAATTGACACATAAAATATAGCACAATTATGAACTTATCAGATAAGAAACACAAAGAGTCTCTTATCTAGTATTATCGAACCTCAAAACTTCAGACTAAACATTGCATTTGAGTTATGTTCAAGTAATCTATATCATTATTAAATTGATCTGAGTTATAAAACAACTTAATAAAAGAGACAGAAAAATCATATTTACCTGTCAATAAAATAACCTTCCAATTGAAACAAGGTAAACAACAAAAAGAAACCAAAAAAATTAGATCAAGAATAGTAGAAAATATTAATTATGCTAAAATTGAAAAAGAATTAATATTAGGGAAAAATAGTAAATCATCTTAAGTAATAATAAAATTAATAAAATTTGAGAGATAGATTGCAGAGGATGAACATTCACGGTAAAAAGAGGAAGATTAGGTGAAGAAGGCAACAAGGAAATAGTTCAGTCGATGATCCCTGTAGCAATACAAAAAAAAAAAAAAGAAAAAAAATATCAAGAATCTCTTATACAAAAATTTATTTATTCAAATAAGCTAAAACAGAAGAACAAAAATTAGGAAAAAAAGTTGTAAAAGTAGTTAGGACAAATGATTTGTAAGCAACACAAAAAAACCCAAAAGTTAAAAAAAAAAAATACATGAAGAATCAAAAGAAAAAAAAAATCTTAGATCTAGAATTGGGAAAAAATATATTTGCATTCAAATAACCCAAAAATAGAGAGGAAAAATTAAGAAAAAAACACTTAGATCATATAATCGTAATGTGTGTTTCATCCGTGTGTGTGTTTTGTGTGAGAAAGAAGATGTAGAAAAAGATAGAGAGGAAGGAGATCCTGTGCATGTATATGCGATTGTGTGTGTTGTATGAGAAAGAGGGAGTAGAAGAAGAAAGAAAGTTCTAGAAATCAAGACCCACAATCTACTCCACTAACTTTGCCCAATTACTAGATTGCCCTCCACAATATCTTTAATGTCAAATATGTATACGGGACAAAACACTTTGGAATGTGTAGAACTCTCTCTTTTAGTATATAGCGATAAATTGCTAAGAAAAAAGTATTATTTTTCTGGGTATTATTCTATTAGCCATGGCCATGCCACTTACATAGATTTGGAAAATAAAATACTTTGTTGGGAAGAAACATTGTGGACAAATAATATCAATTGTGTTACTCTTCCTATAGCCACAACCAATATCAATCCTTGTTGCGGATAAAGCTACCGAATGCTCTAACCGGCTTGTCAACAGTTTGACTCCACTTCTCAATTGCTTTTAACCTCTTCCTACACATAGAAACATATTAATTAATGATAAAAAAATGTTTATTTTCTCTAAATAATACTAAACTACTAAAGACTATAAAACAATAAAAGCAATCTAACAACCCCAAAAATGTAGAGAATACTATACTATCTAAGCATAATTAAACACTATAATAACCCATATTGTGAAGTTACCACACCCCATAACTTAACCTTTACTAGCCCCAAGAAAATACTAAAAATAAACACACCAACCACCTAACTAAACACATTAAATCAATTCATGACAGCAAAATTCTAATAAATCACCGTGATCATTACAACACCAATTGGACATGCATAAAAGCACATGTAATATAGTGTAGAAAAGAAGTCTAGTTGTGGGGACAAACACATTAGTATCATGACCAATATGCTTTGGTAGTTATGGAAAGCAAGGAACGAATACCATTTTGAAAAGATTAAGAATGATGAAGTTCATACTATTCATAATGTTATGGAGTAGTGTGTCGTTTGATTCTGCTCAAAAGGAAAAGAAAGCAAGGAGCAAGAGTAACCAAAAGGGGTACCAGACAAGACCAAACTCTACCTCAGGATAACAATATCATCAAACTCAGCATTAAATTGTCTAAAGGCACTTAGGCAGGAAGAGTTGGTGTTGAACTAACAGCATGAAATGTGGATAAGAAGCTATTAAAGGTCTGGGCAATGATTGAAAATGGCAAAGAGGACATAAACCAAGAAGGAGCCGAGGCCCTCATATTGGCAAAGATTAAAGCACTAGAGTTTGGGTGGCAAAAGGTGATTTTTGAAGATGACAACAAATTCCTTATTAGCAAAATCACAGTAAAAGATGTTAACCATGCAAAGCTGGCTATCTTTATTTGAAGACATCCTAGCTATTAGCTCCATATTTCAACCTTCCTGCTTTTGTCTTAGAATTAGTAATAGTAAATATAGTATTGGCCACAAAGCAGCTATTTTTGCCAAAAAGCTGGAAAGAGATATTGAATGGGAAGACTTCTTTCCCATATGGTTGATAGTGCAGCATTATAGGTAGTTTTGGTTAGTTACCCAGGTGATCGTATAGTTCTATTTCTTATAAATAGCATATTCCTGTCGTTTTTTTTTATATTTTAAATAACATAGTACAATTGTGAATTCCATCAACAATCCAGTGTAACACACACCAAAATTAAGTTTTAATTATGAAAAAATGTCATTAAACAACATCAAATTCATATAGATCAATTTATACAAACAACAGACCTTAACAAGGAACAATCCACTCACATACCATACTTTCATCCTATCCCTTGCCAACAAAAGTCAGACTTAGATTAAAAATCATTTATGATTTTATTAAGCTTGTAATGTAGGCTTAGGTGGATTAGGTAGGACAATATAGGAAAAATACTTACTCAAAAATCCGTTAGACAAAATAAGTTATTAATGGTGTACAACCTCCATAAGTAAACCCTTCACACAAATTGATACCACTATCACAACGAAACTATGGAAAAACAACTAGTTCCCCCATATAAAGCATGACGATGGAGTACAATATGACAATTTCAGCACATTTCAACTCCAAAAAATCTTAGGACATATCCAGTTTATTAACTTTCAAACAATCAGGCACCAATAAACATAAAACTCTTTCCTCTTGCATCCTTTATTACAACAACAATAATAATTTTTTCCTTTTCTCTACTTTTTTTTCTTTTTAAATCACCATCTCCACGCATTGACCTTTTCCTTTCTCTAAATTAACTCAAATATCCATGCAAGAAAACTTGAATATGTCAACGAGTGATAGGACAAGAAAACCAAGATAAAAAATAAAATATGGATGCAAGGTTGAATTATACTGGCTTGAAAAGAAAATAAGGTCTTTAAGACTCAAAGGGGGTACTAGGGAAAAATTGCAATAAAAGGGTAACCATTTAGGCTTAAACTACCAAAGAAGACCTAAATCATTTCACTAGCCAGACTAGTCAAATTAACGCAAAAAAATAACTAATATACGACTCTAAGTCTCATGCTACAAGTTCAAGTACAAAAAATCAGAATCATCATCTCTATATACAACTGATAAACCTTAGCAAATAAAGTTTCAAAAATAATTTTTTTAAAAATATTACTAATAAATGATAACTTCACAATTATGGGTTATTATAGTCTTTAATTGTGCTTAATTAGAGTAATGTTCCTTGAATTTTAGGTCTTTTTAGTTTACTTCTATGGATTCTTAGTGTTTATTAGTTTAGTAGTATTTATTTAATATAAATGGCTTCTAGTATGAAAAAGTGTCTTGTTATTTGGAATCTAAATCTCTAGCACTTTTGCATGGCCTGCAAATCTGCAAGGATCACAGTTTTGATAATGTGTAAATTAGTTACAAACAGATTCAAATTACCTGTTCATCATGGTGACTACTCAATCTGAGGTTCCTTGGAAGGTGATTCAATTATCATGCATGCAAGAATGCTTCTTCAGTAGCAAAACCATTCACTTCATCACATCTACCAGGAAGCTAATACTATAGTAGATCTACTGGCAAAGTTAGGGAGTTCAGAGTATATTGATCTTATTTTTTGTGCTAATAATGCTCCATCTCTAATCGATGGTAATGTGAAACTTGATGCAATGGGAGTACCACCGATTAGAATGTGACCTTAGCTTGCTGTACTTCTCGATCAATCAATAAAAATTGGCTACTTTGTTTTTAAAAAAAATGTGCCTTATTGTATATGTAGAAAATGGTTGGGAGTTATTGAAGCTGCTAGAAGCTGAGCCGAATTGCTGAGAAGCCGATTAGATTACTTTGGAAGATCTAGCAGCATTGAATGTTAGTTCTAGTTGCGACAAGGAAGAATATCATCCACATTATTTTTTTTTGGAGTACATTTTCTGCTAATTCTTTTCAAATTTCAAATCTGTGTGAGTAGCATAGTGGTCAAAGTATCAACAACTTGAAATAATACATTTTCTTTAGCAATTTATTTTATTAAAATTGCGAGAACTCATTGGCCACGGTGAAAGTTCATGGTGGCTGAGGTGAATGCAATGATAAGAATTATACCAATTACCTAGATGGTATAGGTCGTGACGTGCTCGTATTTCAAGGTCACGATTCTGTACCAATTGGGACTCATTTTCTCAAGTCCCTAAATCCACCATACAGTACAACATTTTAGGAGTTGAAAACTATTAGCATAGATTAGGGTTTGTTGCCATCGTAGTTAGGTTTTCACTATAAAAGAGTATTTCTTTGTAGTGCTTGTCATTTTTTAATATTGTTCTACAGTCTAGAGAGATTCTTGATCTTCGGCTATGGAGGCTTTGAACGTTTTAGGTTGTATAGTTTCTTTTAGTTACAAGTAGTTGATTTTTAGTCTAGGGACTCAAATGGAGTTTCTATTCGTTTATGTTCATAGCAAGATTTTTGTTATTTTGATATAAATTTATGTTATATTTTCTATATTCATTGTTCGAATGATTGTGTGATTATTTACTGATTATGCTTGTGGCTTTTCAGTCAATTACTGTGCTATTTAGAATGATCCGTGTGTAGCTCTTGTAGTCCTACGCATGAGAACCATAAATTAGTAATCATTGAGTTTAAGTATGAATACAGTCAGTACTTTAATTAGACGGATTATGATCGGTAGTTGACACCGTGCTAATCTTTCCAAGGCAATTGGGCTGTAACTTTCAATCCCTTAATATCAAATGATTGAAATGTCATGCCTGAGCCTAAGTTGACTGAAGTTCGTGGTGAAGTCTGTTCCCTAAATTGTTCTTCCCATTTAGTAAATTCAACTTTTTCTATTTGCTAGATAATTTAATTGAGTCGTCAATTTTATCATTGATATCTTTTTACTAGTAAAAAATCCTTGCTTGTGAGTATGCTTGTTTGTCTTCAACGGTAAATCCTGCCTAATAGTTATCTAATAAATTTAGAAGTCTCCTATTTAGACAAACATAGTCCTACTAGTACCAAACTTCTTCTTTCCCTCTATCGCTGATAAACAGTGAATGAGAGTGGGGGCATTTGTACAATATAATATATCAGCGAATAAAAATATGCCACATGGCCCGGTTAACATGAACTTGAGACACCTAATCTCGATCGTCTAACAGGCCTAGACCCTCGGTCTAGCCCATTTTCTGCAAAGGCCTAATAAACTTATTGAAATTTCTATAAATACAATATTTTCTCTTAATTAAACACAAGAAAACACACAATTGCTAAATTCTCTCCGTAATTTGTAAGAGCCCCAACCCGTTTATTGGACCCTATACTAATTTAAGAAAAACTCTTGGATGGACCTGGTCCATGGCACTATGCCATGGACCTCTTGGTCCTGAATCAACCACATCACCCAATTCGGTGATGTGAGTTGGGTGATGTATTTTTGGGTGTTGATTTAGGACCAAGAAATCCATACACTATTATACAGATTTGATCCACCTAAGAATCTCCCTAATTTAAGCAGCAAAGCATCTTTAGGGATAGCCCCTACCACATTTTTGTAGGTACTCTATAGCAGAAAGTTGCAAACTAGGACTAGGACAAAAAGTGACACAAACACCCCTATAATAATTTTTGGAAAAATATCCAAACTTATTTTTGGGTAGTAAAAGTTAAAACCTTTTTGTTCAAAACCACAAAAACTTTTAAGTGAATGATATTTACTACATACCTCATTCACATCATAAGCTATTAAGTGTTACTATTGTTAATATACGAGACAAATTGTAAATTGGCGATAGCTCAAAATGACAAAAATAAATTGAAATTGAAATTCCCATAATCTAATAAATTATAATAAAATAAATAATAAATTATAACACAAATAAAAAGAAATATGCTATTAATGAGGAATAAAATACTTCATACCACAAAATAATATCCTCCGAACAACAAATAATTTTAGCTCACGTTCAGCTTTGATCATAAACTGAATTGATTATTTCTGTGCTATCTTCAATTCAAAAGTTCAATTCCTTTTTACAAGATCATGATTTTTCTTTTAACAGTTCAATGGAAAAAACAGCAAATGCAAGATAGTCCTAATTTGTCACACGACTTTCTATACAACACCACCAAAGAGTGTAGTGGAAATCCTGTGATGGCACCAAGTTCCACCCTCGGAACTTAGTCAACCCATCATTCACTCACGTATTTACCTTGTATAACTGCTATTCACGACCATATATACGCACAAAAATTCAAGCACACAAGAGTAAATAACACAATATAAAGCACACACGAATTTACTTCCTGAAGACAACCTTTGTATCAACTAGTATGAGAATACGTGTCTTTCACGTTTAGAGATACTAATTGTTAAGTTTTTATTTTTATGAATTAAATAATAAAGCATGTTTAGTGATAATAACTGTTTTATTTTTTAGTTCACTTAATTTTCATCTTATATAATATCTACTTGATGTTTAACTTAAGGGTGTGTTTGATAACTCAACTTAATGCTGAAAATTAATTGATTACGAGATTTTTAAATTCAGCGTGTTTAATAACAGAATTCTCTTATCACTTAATACATTAAGCACTACTTAATTTGTATTCAAAATTTTAAGTGAAAAAATTTTCATTTAATCTGCTGAATTTTAAATAAATGTACAACACACAGTTTAACACACATACTCTCTCACACTCATTCACACACACTTTCTCTCACTTGGCCACACATACTCTCACACACAAACACATACTCCCTCACGCACAAAAACACACTCCCTCACATTTATACATTGTCTATCTCACACACATACACACTCAGTCTTTTACACACATTCTCTCTCGTACCTTTTCATACACACATTCACACGCATTCTATAACACACACATGTTCTCTCTCACACACATACACACTCTATCACATACATACATTCTCTCTCATACACATTTACAGTATACATTCCTTAGTTATTCATTTTCTTTTTCACACATGTATGACTATTATTTGTAATAAATTAACACAAGTATAAAGTGAAATATTTAATTCAGAAACTGAATTCAGTTGATTATCAAACAGACGTAACTTTATCAATTCAGCAATTAATACTTTCAAAACTTACAATTCAGCCTTCAGAATTTAGAGTTCAGTGTTAACAAACAGGCCTTAAGTTAAAGAATGTTTTGTAGTTCACATGAGTTTAGAAGAATATTTGCTTATCAGTAAATTTTTATACATTTTCTTTATATATAATTTATTGGAAACAAAAGAGATCTATTTGATTTAATAGTTCAAATAATTTCATAATAACTAAATAATTGTGTCCAGATCCTATGACTGGTAGAGACTAATTTTGGATCCTAGAAGAACGCATCTAACTTAAATTTAAAAATAAAACTCCATTTCCTTGGTTGAGAATTTTTGAAGCATTCTACAATAAGTTCATTGATACTCTGTAAACTTCAAAGATAGGAAAAGTTTAAAAGATTATCAAACTGGAACACAATGTGTGACTGGAATAGTATCAGAGTTTATTTTTACATCCATTTAATAAGTTTAGTAATCAAAGATGGGAGTAATTTTGAAAATGTTGACAATTTCTAGAGGATATTGAAACCATTTATAATCTTAAGTTATTTATTTTTTATCCTAATAACTTTGGATTTATTAAGCATTAGAGTATTTGATTATTCCTGAATCTCTAAAACTCTCTTGAAACCAACTTGAAGAAACCATTCGTGTGTAAATATTAAACAATATTTTCTAATTTAGGAAACAAAGACCTCTCTTAAATATTTAGTTTGCGCAACTATATGAATTATATCATAAAAATTAAAAAAAAAAAATAGAAGTGAAAAATATTCTATCATTTGGCAAATTATGGAGTGAAATTTACTGATTATTCCATTATATTAAAATTACTATCTCTGTAGTAGCAAATGAAAATGTAGATATTAAATATTATAAATTTTGTCTTTTTGATAGACTAAAACTAACTACATACAGCTGTGATAGCTATTAACCTGTAGAGAAATACTTAGGTAAGTTTAATCTACGACCCCAAGCTGTATACCGTATGTCCAAAAAATAAGGCAAATCAGCTATATGATGTCAAATGACATTATTCATTTAGTATGTAGATTTGATTAGATAAAATACACTTTAATTAAAATCTAGTTAGTAAATGACTTGATATCCCTATTTTTTAGTATGTAATTTATACGGTTATTAATATTTAAAATTCTATGTTTACAGGTTCAAATACAATAACAATAATTTTCTATTGGAATATAGTAATTGTGCATTAAGAATTTTAGACTAATATAATTTAAGAACTAATTTTGATTACAGGCAAAGTATAACTTGGATTAAATAGGTGCTAAATATTCAATACATGAAAAAGGAAACTAAAAGTAAAGTAAGAATTATAATATAAGGAGATGGTCTTTTAAGAAAAACGAAGATAAGGTTCATGTTTTCTTCATCCCCTATCCTACCAACTAAATTAGTTAAAAGTAGGTTCTACGTTGTAGTTGTTTTTAGTGCACCATATAGAAACCAAATTCTTTTGTTCATATTCTGGACAAGAAATCTCTTTCATCATTACAAAGTCTAGACAATAACATTTGAGGCAAAATAAATTGTATTGAGAGAAGCAAAGTGAAGATGTTGACAGTATCTATAAAGGATAATGTCTTTGTTAATTTAAATTTAAATATCTTTGAGATTTTTTAAGCAATTTTATGTCTTCTTTGTTCTTTTGTATCCAAATTAGAAAAAGATTTTAGAATTATTCTCTTAGAAGAATCCAAAGATTTATACATGATAAGTCCTGCTATTTTTTAAAATAAAATTCCTGCTGTTATTTAACTTAATTTCTAATCTTAAAAAGATTTGTTCCCATACATGTATAATTTCTAAAATCTATCCTTGAAAAAAATTGATACCTAATGGAACTCTTTATTCTATACAAAAATTTAGTTGACTAGAAATCTTATTCTTTTTTTTAATCCTATTCTAATGATAAAGTAATCATTAAGATTGGAAGTAGATTTTAAACTTAAGTGTTTTTAAAAGGTTACCGGAATTTTGCTATATTCAAAATATATTTTCAGTTTGGATGACAAATTAAAACAAATTTTCAGTTTGGATATATTGGGACATTTGCTTTAATTTAGGTGCCAAATTGAGACTCTTTTAATTTAGAGGACTATACTGGAACATTTTTCAACTTAGAGGGTCAAAGTAAGGCTTTTTTAATATAAAAGACCATATTAAGATTTTTGCTTAGTTTGAAGGATCAAAATGGTATTTAACCTTTTCAAATAACCTTGTTTTCCTTATATAAATATAAAGATTTATTTGACAATATATATATATATATTGTCAAACAAATCTTTGTTTTTCTTTTAATAGACTTGTTAATAAATTGTTAATTTTTTTAATTGCATATAAATGTCGTGTAATGTATCCTAAACCTATATATGTTGATGATTAAATAGTCATATGTGTTATTCTTTTAATAAGAAATTTTATTCAATTATGTTCTCAATAACTTTATTTAATATTCATATTTAATTTCTAAATGTATCCTGATATTTTAGTTTATGAAGAAATTATTTCAATCAAACTTAATACTAAATATGAAGTCTCAAAAAGTTAATTTTATTTTCCACGTACCTTTTTATGATTTTTTCTCATTAAGGTTCCAAAACTATAACTGAAATATGTAAATTTATTTTTCAAGTGAATTTTATTTTTTATTTCCTAATATGAAGTTTTAAAAGTATGTTTTATTTCCTCTTTTATTCTTTGAGGAGTATTTGCATAAATAGAATAAATAATTATACAAAAGGAATTCAAGTTGAGAGACATAACAAGGTTATTAAATTTTATAATGGGGGTAACTTCAGAAAAAAAAAATCTAAATCAATATTACATAAGGAAATTTACTTCAATCAAATTTATTTCCTAATATGAAGGCTTCAAAGTAAGTTTTATTTTCTCTTTTACTCTTTGAAGAGTATTTATATAAATAACCTAAACAATTATAAAAAAAAAGTATTCAAGTTTGGGGACATAACAAAGTCATCAAATTTTATAGTGAAAGTAATTTCGGATAAAAAATTTAAATCACTAAATCAAACTTGCTATTTTATTATCATATAGATATATTTTTCTATAAAGCATACCACCATAATTTAAATAGTTGGTACGTTGAATAACTCTTGGCCTTTTCACTCTTGGTTACCAAGTTTCCGACCGACTACCAATGTACTTAAAGGGGTGTTCAGTTGACAAGCTCAATTGCTAGCTTATCTAGCAAATGGACTTCTAAAAACAAGGCTAATAAGCCATTTGGCAACACAACTAGTAAGGACAAGGCTAAACTAGTGGTAACCGCCCGTAACCAGTCATGTAACTGGAAATGAGCGCAACCAGCTAAACCATTCATGCTTGTTTTAAGAGCAGTATATATTGCTGAGAAAATTGGAGTTTTCACCTTGCTGACAGAAACTTGTGGATGGTATGTGCAGTATTTTCAAACTTAGATTGGATCAGTCCATTCAATCATTTCAATCACGAATACGGTGCATCGGTCCAATTGAGTACTAAAGTCAGAAATTGAAAAACACCACTGAAAATTGGTAAAAGCCCTGTTGAACTAGCAACACCCAATTTTTCTTTCACACTAGATTGGACTCAATTGCATAATTTATCCATACAAACTAGATCCAATTCCACAAAATTCACCATCAACCTCTCGCCAATTTCACCAAATTCTCCATTAATTTCACAAAATCAAATCTAATCTAAAGTGGAGGGTGTAGAAAAGAAAGGAAAAAGGTGGTGGTAGGGATCAATAGGGTTGGTGAATGGGAGGGAGTGAGGTGGGGGCCGACGCAAAGAGTGTGGGTGAAGAGGGAAGAGGAAAAATGCAGTGTGAGGCTGCTAGGGGAGAAAGAAGGCGGCATGGATAAGAGAAGAGGGGTGGAGGGAGGGAGTAAGCAGGGATGGAGGAGAGGGAAGGTAGGGCAACATAGAAAGTGGAATATGGAAGGGACATTGAGAGAGATTAGGGGCGTGAGAAGGATAGACTCCAAACGAGTTGGCCGAATTCCACAAGTATACTAGTCGACATGAGTATTGGTGGCAATTATGGATTATTTCGTTCCTTTGCTATTTAAGGATTCAAAAAAGAAGAATTTGATTTAAATCTAAGCCAAAGACTAGAATTGATCAAAAGATGGGTTAGGACTTAAATCACCTAATTTGTCGAAACTAAGGTTTTTTTAATTAACTAACGAGTCAAGAATCGTTTATCGGAAGTCTAGCTTTTCAAACCTAGTACCAACTATGTCCCTTTGTGTGGTAATTCTTAAGGGGATGCACTATCCCTCGTCTATCACCCTGGTTAAGTTTAATCTCCAATTTAGCGCATGAAACACTAGAATTGAACACCCAAGGCAGGTACATAATTGCTCGTCATTACCCAACCATAATCCTGCCATAATTAAGTGCGTTTGATGATTAGACCTAAACCAAGTCTAATCTACCACATAACTAAAGAAACATAGAGACAATAAACTATATAAAGCCTAGAACTAACTACACATAAAATAGACAAGGTAAATAACATAAGATAAACTAAGAAAAGAACAAATAAACTAAACATGACAACAGAGTGTAGTTTAGGTGTAGTAAGTGTTGGTCCCAAAGCAACCTAAGAGGGGGGGTGAATTAGGTTGTATCTAAAACAAACCTTTTTATGTGCTTAATAGAAATTCAAACTTTATGCACCAAATGAAAACTTAAGCACAAATGAATACAATAGATATTCAACAATTTAAGCTTAAAGAACAAATAAAAATATTGAGATTAAGAGAATCAAACCAAACTCCCAAGCTTCTCAAGCTTGGAGCTTTCAACTACAAAGAGCTTCTTACAAGGCAACTACCAAGTTTACAACTTGAAGTTTAGCCACTAAAAGTCTCTTCAAAGAAGGTGAGACAATAACCTCTTGTACACTAAATGAGGATCACTCTTGCTCACACTAATTTCCTTTAATTGAGCCAAGAGTTTTACACTCACAACCTCCCTTTGTTACAATCGTTATCTCTCCACTCTTACACTTCTAAGCTCTTTTCACAAAATTACCTACACTATTACAACACTTGTTCCCACTATTTCTCCCAAATAGCTCAAGAGTTAATTGTAATCAATGTAGAAGTCTCTTTCCATTTAATTCAGGCTTAGGGGTATTTATAGTTGCCCAAAATTTGCTTCCAACAACTTTCCAACGGCTATTTTCTGTTTACTGGAAAACTAGCCGTTGGACCTTTCGGACGACCGATGCAGCAAGTGTGCGTCCGAACGAACTAGCCATTGGACCGTTCGGACGGCCGCTGCTAATCCCTACTTCCGACGCTGCATCCGTTCTCTGAGGATATTCGTTCGAACGTCCGAGGATGCGTCCGAACATGCGTCCGATCGAAGCAAAGTCTTCTGGAAATATGATCGAACGCTGTTCTTCGTCCGAGACTTGCTTCAAATTCTTTGTGTCGGATGATTACCATCGTCAAGCTCGTCTTTCGCAGTACATTTGCGTCCGTGGAGTCTTCTGGTTGTTTTGTTTTTCTACACACTTTTCAAACCATTAGTGCGATTTGGTCATCATCAAAACATGATTATCATAACTGGGGTTCAACAGTAAGACTCTTCTCTTATGGGTTATTGGCCATGGATTTGAGTTACTAACAGGCAAGAGAAGAGGTATTTTTTTTCTTAAATAAACTAAACTATACATTATTCAAACAACAAAACATAATAACAAATACATAAATAGAGAGTTTAATATTAAAATATTCAAGTTTTAAATTAAAAACAAACTAAAATAAGAAAGCATTAAAACATTCTAGGCTAGAAAGGTTTCTCTCATTTGGGAATGTGAAAAGAGAGGAAAGAGGGAGGATAGAGAATGAATAATTTGAAACCTATTAGTGTAATTTATAGGGGTACAAGGCTTGCATGTAAAAGACCAACACAAAAGGCGGTCAAAAAATATGCATATCAGCTTATTCCTGCGAGACTTCGTTTACCCTTTTTGTGGGGTGCGTTGGTGGAGCACCCCTAGCAAGATAAGTGGGCTGCCGACCCAGGGTTTTGGGATGACAGATATGTACTATTTTCATCTTTCCATTTTAAGACTTCTTGTTTAATATTTTTCTCACTCAAAACATACATAAAATATTGCAAAATATTATGTAAAACTGAAATGCACGAAAATACACCATTTTAACCTAATGTTGAAGGACTAACTTATAAACCACACAAATTAGAGCAAAAATAACCCTAACTTCTTGGGGTTATAACACCCCCAAATTTATGATTTTTCTATTTCCTAGAAATAGATAGAACAAACGCAAATCACCAAAAAAAAAACATAAGAATCGAAATTCGGCAACAAAAAATTTGTTAGACTTTTTCTAATGCTCAAAGTGAAAATTGACTCAAAGTATTTAAGGTTATTACTCTAGTTCACAACTCAACTTTGTCCCATCCACACAAAATTGTTTCCATCATAAAAATGACTCAAATTCAAGTAAAACTGAACTAAGGATACATGATTATATCCGGATGATTTTTGCAAAACAAAAACTTAATCGATGACACTCCATTCCGAATCTTGACGCCACCCATTCCCAACTAATATTCTTGTACAAGGAAGGATTATTAAAACTTTAATACATTCAAATTTGCAAATGAACACAAAAAGAACACTAACCGACTTTAAAATTTTAAATTAAAATAATTTTGGATAGATACAAAGCTATTCATTCGCATCCGTATTGGCTCTTTATTCCCTAATTTGGTGTTTTCAAAGTCATGATATGTGGTGAACCTAAATACCAATTCATGTACTTTACCTTATTGATCTAGATTTTTTTTGAGATTAATATAAGTATAACTAATTTAGCCCTAATTAGCCAAGGAATGGAAAATATATCCAGAAATGTTTAAAAGAATTAAACTAGTGTAAGGAAGATTACTACTAAAAATACATAGTTTATTTTAAGAGCTTATGACCAAATGAAGGCCTTATTCATTTATTACCTCATTAAAAAATAGTTCATTTCCAAAAGAATAGATTAGCTAGAATCAAATAAAATATCAAGGATTAAACTACATTTTATCATATATCTTTTCTAAATAAGGAAAAGTAGCCTTAAAAGATTTGTAGTTGAAAAATCATCAATTCTATGATAAAACCAATTCAAAGCCAAAATTTCATTGAAAGTTTGAAAAGTTCAAAACGAGAACGTTATTTACCAGAGCGAACTTCCAAAATTTAGTAGCATTGTCATCATATAAGTCAGAAGAATTTACCTTGGCATAATCATGATTCCAAACACAACAACTAAATACAAGCACATACTATATGAACACTTACTAAAGAAATATATAGAAACATAAACTAGACAAACACAATACTAGTTGGAATCGCTTTTTCACTAAATTTGGCCAGCCTAAAGGCTCTTATAAGTGAGGAATATTATTCAGTCAAGGTGAATGTAAAATGTCATGTAATAATCAAAATTTAATTCAAAATATTAGCCTTACTTTGAATCACAGAAATCACCAATAAAATGCACTAAAACCATAGCAAGCAGGTGAATAAGTCCAATTAAATTATACAAATTCAAAGCTCAACCCAAAAAAAAAAATTCTAGGAAACTAGTTCTTTTTCCAACCAACATATCCAACCAAAGAGGGAGTCATTAGGACTTCATGAGGTTCAAAGAAGCCAAGTAAAACTATAAACAACAACAACTAAGGATAATGGGGTTTATCACAATACAAAAGTCATAAGTGCTCAAATCATCCTCCCAACATAGTTTTGCACACATTAGCCTAAAAAAGGGATCTCAACAATCAAGAATATGACAAGGCAAAACCAACCGTTGAGATCCCTTTTTGGAATTTTAGGCTCCAAGCCCAAACGTTCTTCATGATCCAAGAGTAGCTTGTACCTCTTTTGCAAAGAGACTCGTGTTACTTGAGAAAATATTCATAGCTTTTTTTCTAAGTTTTCCTCTTCTTCTTCATGATTTGGTAGTTGGGGTTGATAGGAATAAGATGACTCTAGCTCTAAATCCAAGTTGTGACAATGTCTTTCCAATTTGTAGCCACATACAATTCCTTAGTGAAATTTTCCATCTCTTGAGTGAGGTTCATTAATTGTTGTGTTAGATGGGGACTATTAACTGGAGACTCTATTTCTACACCAAATTTCCCTTCAAGTGGTTTTTCTGGATGGGGTATTGCTCTATGACTTACTAACTTATAAGGATTGAAGTATTTTTGTTCATAAAGTTTAAAAGTGTACAAAGATTCATCAATTGGGCCGATAATATCACATTTTGGAACAATATCCCCTTCATAGTGTTGTTTGCTAGTGACTCATTCAACTCATGAATACCCAAAGGCCTCTCAATATTAGAGTTCAATATAGAATTCCAATCAAAGCACATATTTTTGGATTTTCAACACATAAAAGTAGATTAACTAATAAAAAAAGTCATTGTAAAAAAATAAACATAATACAAACAACTTCAAACTAGTACCCAAACCAAGCTATATAATATTGCAAAGCATAATCCCCGGCAATGGTGCCAAAAACTTGACCGACTTAAAACGAGTTAGTTAATCCCACAAATATATAAGAATTGGTTAATTCCACGAGGATTGGTTGGTACCTACAAATTATTTTTTTTGTTTCTATTCGAAGAATTCAAATAAAAATGAATTTGATTTGAATCCTAAAGATTAGGATTGAGTAAAAGGTAGGTTAGGATGTAAATCATCTAATTTGTTGAAGTTAAGATTTATCTAATCAACTACTAGATCAAGAATCGTCAATTGAAATTCTAGTTTCCCAAACCTAACCCTAACCCTAAACCTAAACCTAAACTGGTCCCTCAGTGAAGTGATTCTTTATAAAACCTAAGGAGATGCATTATCCTTCTATATCACCCTTCTTAAGTTAAGTGTTTGATTTAGCCTGTGAAAACCATTGAAGGTAGATAGGTAATCCCTCTTTGTTTTCCAACCTAAACCCATCTACTATCTAGCCTATACTTAGGGATTACATCCCTATCAGACACTAATTAACTAAAATTAGAAAGTAATCATTTCGGAATTCTATCAGTTGAGTCCAACTATCAATTGGCCAATAAATTCATCAAACAAAGCATCAACTAAATTAGATCAAAGCCCGTGGAAACTGATGATTTGATTTAAGCCAAGTATGATCTACCACATAATTAAAGAAATAACGACACAACCAACTAAATAAAGCATAGAAATAACATAAGCATAAAATAGACTGGGTAAATAATATTAAGGTAAATTAAGCAAAGCATTAGCTAAAACAAACAAGATTCAAAAAACAAAACATAATAACATTTGCATAAATAAAGAGTTAAACATCTAAAAGACTCAAACTTTAAACTACAAACAAATTAATCTAAGAAAGCATTAAAAATCTTAGGTTAGAAAGGTGCCTCACAAAATAGGGAGAAAAAAGAAAATTGTATCCTTAAAAGAGAGGATAGAGAATGAATAATATGATTAATTAACCCTAAAAATATAATTTATTAGGGGTGCAAGTCTTGGGTTAGAAAAGACCAAAAGGGCCTAAAAAGGGCAAAAAATGCGCATATTAGCTCTTTCCATATAGGCGCCATCTGTCGGTGGCACAAGGTGGTGCACCATAGTGCATCTTTTCGATGGACTAGTGTGCTTCTGGGGCACCATTTACTCTTGTGGGGCTACGTAAGTGAGCTTTTTTCCCAAGGTTCTGTGTCAGTGGTTTGCGTTCAGTTTTTATTTTCAACCATTTCTAAACTTCTTTATAGATACTTTCTTCCCCTGATACCAACATAATTTAGTGAAAGACATATAATTTAAAAATATTTTATTAACATTTAAAACATAATAAAACACTTAAAAACCCACAAAAGTGAAAGGTATGAAAGTACATGTATTTTAACTTAAATGCTCAAATACTAACTTATAAACCATACAAATTGTCGTGTAAAATAACTCTATTTCTTAGGATTGTGCATATAAATTATAGAGAGTATAGCATGAATGCTTATCGAGAGAAATGTACATGTATTACCAAAAGTTAGTACATTTCCTAAATATAAATGTGATCAAATAATATCTCTAGTAAGTACAAATAATATCTCCAAGTACAATTCAGTATCTTCTATTTTGTTACATTTGTTAAATTTTCGTACATAGGTACATATACACACTATCATAAAGTAGGACACTGCATTTAATTATGAAGTAATTTCAAATTCTTGCGCTGAGATTTGACATAACTATTGGAACCTCTCCTATATTTTCAATAATTAAACGAAATGATTATTAATGTCCTTAATATAATATTTAAATCATATATATTTCAAAAGAAAATGAATTAGAAAAAGTCATCACCCACCCACTTAACCTAATCAATAGAGCAACATTAACACCCTCCCCACCGTCCAAGTCCATCCAATAATCTATGCTTCCTTGAATACTCACCATAGCACACACTATCAGAAAAACAATACAAATTCATATGAAGAACAAGAATTAAATATCCCGTAAAACACCCAGATGATACTTGGTGGATAAGAGAATGTTTAAGGATTACAGGTTGTTGGACAAGGGTTTGGTGGTGCCTAAAATTGTCTAATTGTGACTGGGTAACAAGTTTATGAGGAAACTAAATTTTGTTTAAATAACAAGAAAGTTATATTAGCATAAAGAATGTAAACTTTGTTGATGTCAAATCTTTTTGTATGTTTTATTACCTTAAAAGTTAAAAATAAGAGTACTCGTGGTAAGTGTAATTTTTAAAATCAAATGGGAGGTTCCCGTAATATATATATATATATATATATATATATATATATATATATATATACACTATTATAAAAGTGTGGGTTGTGTTTTTTCCATTAGGTGTTTCTTCCTTTCATAAGCTATCTAATTTGACCACGATTATAACTTACACATACATGTAATTTATGAGGGAAAATTATGTAAAACAATGCAAATATAGTATAAAATATATGCTTATTAGAATTTTGTTGATAATGGGGGAAGTTCTCCTCTTATCCAAACTCTAATCAATCCCAAGATTATTCACATAGAAAGCAGAAATCACCAAATAAATCTTATTAGTACGTACAAGCATGGAGAAGATGCGGTTTTAGTTTTTGCTTTCAAAATTCATACAAATTCTAAGATAGAATAAGGAAAGGACTCTATTAAAAGGATAAGTATTAAAAATGTTGTTTATTCAAAAAATATTAGGAGTTCAAGTTATGCTAGGAGCCTAGGACTCTTCCAAGCATAAAGTTATATCTAACATCACAACGTCAACCACAAAGTTGCACCAAAAAAAAAAAAAAGCAATAGCAGAGCATTCTGATTGTGATTTGTGAGGTAATATTTCTTCAGCAATCAAGATTTTTCACCAATCTTTTTGCTGTAAATTTGGAAAGTATTGTGTTTACTGGTCCGAACATCTAAAATCAAAGGTTGGTTTGGTTGTTAATATAATATCTACTTACTCAACACATATACATAACAAATCATTTTCTATATCTCATAGTGCAGTTTAAGATCGATTTACTTTGTTGAAGGCATGCACAATAAATATTTAAGAGTATATAATTTGGAGAGCATTTAACATAGATGTGATCTGATTATTTTTGCCCATATATGCTAATTTATGACAATAATATTGTAATTAGATGACAAAAAAGTGCTTAATTAAAGATGTTCGGATTACTTTTTGTCAATCAGAAGATATTTCTATTGATAAAATGAGAATTTCATACACCTTCACAAGCAATAATTGGATAAGGAAATTGCACAGAAATGGATCATGGGAGAATTGGAAGAGGATTGGCAATAATGTTTAGTAGGAATCACAACATTAGCAACTGATGGTCTCATTGTATGCGACTTAGATGATGAACAAATACAACTCTCAATCTTAAAGTAGTATTTTTTTTGTTTTCTTTTTTTAAATATGATTATTCTATTGTGTTTGTATTATTGCCATGCAACCACATGTATTTAACCCTTTGGTGGTTTCTTCATTCTTTATATTTCTAATTTCCCCATAATTGCAAAACTTATAGAAATAGATACAATGGGCAAACATATGTAAATATCACAATTTGAATTTAAATTGTCTTCTTTAAGTCTCATATCCATTAATATTTTCTTCCAATTGAATGTTACTTTGGAATATAGCTACAATTATTAGACCTTGGAAAAAAGCATCATATCTTGTAACACTTTAGGATGGATCATTATTGGTTTAACAAATTAAATAGAATACCATGATGAATTTTCTATGTAATTTAAGCTTGTGATAGAGCTTCATATCCAACAAACCATTGGGACATTATTTGTCCATTCTCCGCAGAAGAACAAATATTGCATTCAAACTTGTCATTTAATTCTAATGTTATGTAAGCCTTTTGAAGGGGAAAAACTGAACAGATTGAAATAATAAATATTGACGCATTAGGAAAATAAAAAATGAGGAAAGTCAGTGTGAAAGTTATGAAACTCTACTAATTACTAACAGGATTCTTAAAATTTACTGGATAGTATAGAGATTCTGACTCATTGATTGCATAGAAAATTAGGAAAGTTGGCAAATTATGAAACTCCATTAATTACCAATGGGATTCTTAAAACTACATTAAAATTTAAGTTTAATGTCATTTTGTCCTCTAAACTAAGTAAAAATCTTAATATGGCCCTTTAAAGTAAAATGTCTCAATTTGACCCTTCAAACTAGATAAGTGTTTCATTAGAGCTCTTTAAACTGAAAAAAAAAAAAAAATCTCAATTTAGTCCCCTAAACTGAAACATGTGTTTCAATGTGGCCCTTCAAACTAAAATCTCAATTAGTCACTCCAAATAGGAGAAAAGAAAGTTCAATATGTTCTTCCGTTTCAAATTTTTATGGACCATCTTTATATTTTCATAACATTGATCGTCTCAAACAATAAAAAATAAATAACATATATTTTTAGTAAATATATCAAAACCCCTCACTTTTATTTAATCTAAAAATACTTAAATCCTTATTTTCTTTATATGGACTTCTAAAAATATAGAAAAAAAGGCTTACACATAAAAATAAATCGAAACATTGAGTTTTTTTATTTTGGTATAAATGAAAGAGGAGAATGAATCTGTACACTCTAAAATATTATTGTATACATCTATTATATATTTGAAATGGAAAGTCATATTAGAATAAATTTTTAATTTGAAAGGTCAAATTAAAAATCTTTTAGTTTAAAGGGTCATATTGGAATACTTTTTAACACTTAGTTTGGCGGTTTATATTGGAATACTTTTTCAGTTGAGGGGCCAAAATGATACTTTTTTGTTCAAAGAATTCCATCGAAACTTTTACTCAGTTTGGAATGCCAAAATACCATTAACCCTTATATTTAAGGTCAAAAAGTGATTGCATATACTTCTTATAATAGGTAAGAAAATAACCTCTATGAGTTCCTTCGGCTTTTAATTATTGGTGTTCTCTTAGTGATCATGATATGTATTGAGAAAATTTATGAGTTGAATGCATAATGAAGGTTGAAGATTATATTGAATATTAAGTGCTCAAATATTTTGATTAAACATCAAAAAATAAAACAGAATTACAGAAAAAGGAAAAACAATCTAACTTTATGCCCTTACGGCAAAAAAACTGCCTATTTGTGACGTATAAAATGCATCGCAAAAAGTTAAAAAATTGTTGCAAAAAGGCATTGGCAATACTATTGTGGCACAATACTTTTGTGTCACAAATGCAGCTGTCACAAAAGAAAGCGTTAGTTTTTAGGTTGTGTTGCAAGTATTTGCAGCACAATTTTATTGTGTCGCAAAGCTTTTGCGGCACATTTGCAGTACTATTTAACTTCGCCACAAATGTTCTGCAGCACATTTTCCATGCATTTGCAACACAATTTTGCTGTGCTGCAAAGTTTTTGTGGGACATTTGCGCACGATTTTATTGTGCCACAAATATTTTGCGGCACACTTTCGATACATTAGCCTGCAGCACAACTTTACCGTGCGGCAAATATTTTGTGACATTTTTAACATAATTCCGTGGGTAATATATTCATGACCCTTCTTTTGCAACACGATAGCAATGTTGAAGTGGACAATAATTTAGGTCAGTAATTTAAGCCAACAACAAACACTTCATATACTTCAATAAAACTCAAATGCAATTAATTCAATAAAAGTCATAAATACAACTTCCTAAAAGTCATGATAGTAGAAGTTTGATAAATTGTTAATAATCCAGAACATTAGCATTGTCAAAAAATATCCCTCAAGCATACTCAAAGTTGGCACACTTGAAGTTGGTTGATCTCAAAAGTACCAATCCCTTCTCTCAAATTTGTTATATGCTCTCTGTCTTTTTCTTCTTTACAATGTGGATCTAATGAGACAAAGGAAATCAGTGAAATTAAGCATGAATATGTGAGGAAATCAATTTGCATGTTCTCAATTCGCAAAACATCACTCATTAAAAGTTCTTGAAACAAGTAGATGAGAATCAAAACTGTCTTGAGGCTTGACTCTTACCTACTAGCCAATATCTAAACTGGAAGAAAATGATGCAAACTTGTTCTTCCCTTTTATGAATTTCAAAAAAAATATTCTTTAGTAGATAGATAATGATATCACCATTTTCAAATCTCATGGAACATGCAACATATAGTTAGTGGTTGCAGCCCTCACTTGCATTTATGCCGTGAAATGAAGATGACAGTGTGCACATTTGTTTATGAATTGTGCATTTGACCTACCAAAAGTTAAAAGTTGGAGAATGGCATAAACATGAATTATTTCATCTTCTAGACCTTGCTTTGCCATACAACTTCTTTCCTAAGTATGCTATTAAGTGGCTTACCTCATACAATAAATCTAGATTACCTCATGTAGAAATGTTCATACAATAAAGAAAAACATTAAAAATATATATAAAGCCAGATTACCTTAAGATTCTAAAGCAGTGTGAGTGTGGAGGATGTTTCTTGGACTAATCAAAACTAGGTGATCAAGGATAGCCAATTTGATAATGAAGTAGCAACTCTAATTAGAAGGTAAAGAAGAAGAACAATCAACAGGTACAAAGTTGCTAGAAATACTACTAATACTACTCAATTAAATATTTTTAATTCTTCATCATATGTTACTAAGATTCATGAGCTAGCATAATGAGAAGAGGTTGCTATGAGTTTGATAATGCTTTCCAATTCAAACTATTTATTTACTACCTCAGTCCTGGCTTTAACTTTATCAGTCTCCTAACTAAAACTGATAAGAGCCATTTCCACTGAGTGGTCAACATCAGCAGCACATTGATCAAGTTGACTCTATGCGAACACCATGAAATGTACGTTATTGCAACATAATCAATAATATGAGAAAAACTAGTCATCTCAAGAAATCTTCCACAAGCACAATATCAAAACCATATTGTATTGAACAAATGCAAGAACATTAGCAACGAAAAGGGGGGGGAGGCACAAAGAAAGGAGAAGAAATTTGACAAAGAGAAACAGAGATATCTATATAGCAACAAATAAAGAATTGAAGTGTAAATCTTTATGACTTCAACATGTGCCCCACTTAAATAGTATAAAGAGAGAAATTTGAATACAAAACCAAAGCATTGCAACCTTGATAAAATATCAAAAACATCATCAAACCAGGGTGCATGAGCAACCACAACAAACACAACTCAAGAGCATACAAAGCCATCAATTAGAAGTAATAGCTTCCACTTGGTCCAAATGGAGAGAGAAAATGACAACTATAGCAACAAATTATCTAATTAGTTGGATTTCTTTAACCAACCTAAGCTCCAATTCATATGAGTACATGATCTAATATTGGACTATGCAAGCATAGATCAACTAATACAACAGATTTGCAATAACAAAAGCAGATAACACAAACATCGTCCAAGGGTAAAAGTTGCAGCAAAAACAACAAATGAAATCGTTCTGCAAGTACAAAAATATTTAAAGCTACGTTTAACAAGAAAAGAATGTTGTTTAGGCAACAAGAACAAAATGCAATATACAACACATTAGTTATTTCAACAGAAGTGAAGTCATTTCAAGGTGATATCACATCTGGAAACAGTTCAATCTTTGCTGATGTACCTTACACTCAACGGAATATATTAGTCTTTTAGGTTCAAGGAGAAATATTTTCCATTAAAAGTTTTGTGAATCAGATGTTGAATACTTAAACTTTTAATGCTATTCCTTTTTTCCCCATGATCAATAAGCAAAAAATGTCATAAGCTAAATATTCAAAGACCACAAATCGTTACAATGGGTTTTTTAGTCATGATAATGGTCATTCAACCAACATATGGTAAAAACTTGGAAAATGACAACAAAAGTTGTAATCAACACTTGTTTCTCGGAGAATAGATATACATTCATGCAAATTTAAGAATAAATGACTCATAAGGCTAGAATACATTTAAAATCATAACGAAATGTATCAGAATGAACCATGTCCTCTTACATCCAAATCAATGCATAATAATTGATATATTGACTTTACTTTCATCCTTATGTGATTCAACAAAGCTATTTTGGATCAACCAAACCAAACTAACATGAGAGCCTCAGTACTTGATTCTGCATTCATGATATCATCCAGCAAAATGCATCACATTCTGTAAGCAAATTTAGCTACATCTGGAAGACTAAATTTGCTAAGCATATGGAGTAACTAAGCAAATGAACAAGCATTGTATTGTTTTTTCACCACAAATAGAATGGAAAATCTTTGGATTGTGTTTTAAATGGTGAACTTGCTAGTTCTTAGGATAGCCATGTACTGATATATTATGTTACATCATTACTAGATCAAATAACTCAGGCAAAAAAAGCTTAAGATGGAAGCACAAAATACTCACTTTGCAATATTGGTTTAAGCGACAATACATAACCTACAAAATTATGAGAATATGATTAAAAAACGACTGAAAGCAAAGAATTGAAAGAGGTTCTAGTTTTATGGTTGAAGAGTAGCCACGATCTCACAGGAATTCAAGAACCTGCCATAAACCATAACGAAATAAAGAGAAAATATTAAATAGACTGTGACTTTGATACAAATATCCTGCATCTTCCTTGATGTCCTAACTGCAATTCTTTTAAAAGCAGAACTGAAACAGATAAGAAGAATTATCTAGAAACATTAGAATAGACCAAGACATGACGTTCTATACCTTTTCTTCCACAATATACCTTTTTTGTCAATACTATATTTTTGTTTTTCTTTTGGTTGAAACGTAATACTAAATAAGCTTCAATCGTAATGGAAACTAGTACTACAGTACTATGACTTAATTGAATGGAAAAGTATAAGACTTTATCACAAGATAAAAGATGAAGTGAAACTGCAAAACAACTAAATCAGTAACATACAAATTCTATTATCACAGTTACACATCTAGGAAATATACTCAAGGCCCTTTATGAAGCATAATAGTGTACTCAACAATGAAAAGATATATAGCACACAACAATATCTCTTAGAACTGTACTGTGTTCCGAGAAACATGTAAATTCCGCTTCAAACTAGATATTCACCAATCCTATGAACACTACACTAAGCAGGAAAACAGAGGAAGAACAAACTAGAGAATAGAAGATTCTCTAAATTTAAGTGTTCTAAACATTCAATCACTACAAAAATCTCACAGGTCTAATTAGCATTTGTTATCCCTGTTAGGTTTAACACAATTAGCATTAACATATTGCCACAAAAGACTGCCACTGAATGCAAGAATATATGAAGAAAAAAACAATACCATGAAGACTAGGAGTTTTGATGTCTAGGACAGGAAGAGTGAAAGGCAAAATGCAATCATTTACAGCATTGTTTGTGTCTATTTAGGAAAAGCTAAAAAATGTCTTACCAAGATTACTTTCGCATAAGCACATCAGCTAATATTATAGCCTTAGAACTTACAATACACGATAGTTATCCAAGAGCATACATCAAACTAAAGCAAAGATCCATAAAACTATTCGTGTAAGACTTACATTGACGAGCTGTACAGCTAATTACTATATGTTCGCAATAGCCTACCATACACACTTAAAATATACATGAAGATATATATTGAAAACTAAAATGTTTAGCTGGAAACTTGTAAGTGATCAAAACCGATAGATAGGTACTTGGCAGGTTCTTTGAAAAAGGAAAAATATCATAAAATTAAATATAAGCAAAAAAGTAAATAAAAAGAACAAGATTATTTGTTTTTAAGGAGTTTTACCCCCAAAAATTGTACAAATGTAATCTCCAAATAGCCTTCATCTTTGACTTCTACCAATAAAATGGTGAATTAGCAGTCAAGAGAGATCTGGTCAGATCTGGTCTGTCGTAGTGCAATTCTTTGACTTCTTCTACTTGTTGCAAATGCTGCATATTTTAGATCTGTGCTGTAGTAGTGGTCATCAACAACCTTTATTCATCACCAAGATAAAAATTCATTTGGCATAAATATCAATTAGTCTTTAATCAATTATGCACGAGTCAATCAATCACAATTATCATAACTTTAGATGATGGTGAAAGCTTTTTATGCTAACAAGCAAATCCGAAACTGAGAACATCCCACCTAGACCCCATTGAAGTGGAATAAAATAAGAGATGGAAAATGGTATCTGAAGCTCTTAGAAAAATAGAAAGTTGAAGAAACTGATTTAAGACACATAGAATAAGAAAAGAAAACTTGAACCATTTCAGGTAAAAGGTAAAAAATAACACCAAAGACTAATCAATGCAATTAAAACATGAATTCAAATACCTGGCCTTGGCTCATTATCTGTTTTGTGCTCTCTATCTCATGATCTCCTTATTCTTTCCTTGTCTTTTTTGGTCCCTAAGGGGGATTTCGAATTGCAAGTGTGTGGGATTAAGTAAGAGGAAACTACGTAGCACTGAAACTTGAGACACTAGCTTACAATGATGACTTAGAAAAAACACAACAATCAATATATACTCCAAACCACTGTATTAGAAGGTGCAAAATATAGCATGGGCAAGAATGAAAGAGATAGCAGACTATGGTCTTAATTACCTGATGAACGTACACTATAAAAAATACTCCTTGATTTTTTCTTAACAAAAGATGAGAGAAGTTACCGCTAATCTCTGCTATAGAATTACAATGATCTGTTCTTTGAAGTTGGCCTAAAAAATTATCACCAGGTGCTAGTGGAAGATGTAGCAAAAAATAGGAGATAATCTAACGAAAGAAGGAAATATAAACAATACATGTGAACCTTATTAAATATTTAGATATAAAGAGTAAAGCATAGCCACCCCTAACATTTGCTATCATAATGCAAAATAAGTGAAAGGTGATAGTAGAATAATAGTGAAAGAAAAAGTAATTCCATCCAAACTCTAAATCTGGAGTGTAATATTATTCCTGGAAACAGAAATATACTATTACCTCTAATAGTTTGATTCTTCCATGCCTGATAAACAACTAAAAAAAACAAAGAAAATGGAAAAGAGAGAGTTGTAGCAAGCAAAAACTAGTTTTCAAGATCTTTGACACAATCAAGTATAAAAAAAAGATTTTTTCATATGATCTCTGAGAGTGGGAACTATCATAAATGACTTTTTGATAAATACAGAGCAATAAAGCAAAAATATCAAACCTATAAAATGCTATCTTAGAAAAATACTCATAGTTTAGTGATTGCAGCTTTAGATGAAATCTATCTGCTAGATTAATAGCATTAGCAATTCCTTTCAAAGCAAGAGAAAAATCATAATTCTCTTACAAACAAGAATAACCAAGAATTGGATCAAATAGAAATTAGACTAGATATAGAAGGAACGTTAGATTAAGTACTACTACACCTATTACAATACATCTTTAGAATGGCAGTGTTGTGAGCATAAAAAGATCATGAAGCACTGTCCAATCTTTGCTTATCAGATAATCTTACTCATCAACTGTTAACCTGCGAATAGAAGAACTTAATTAGAATAAATTAGTAAAGCTGACCAACCTACAAGGATCAAATAAACTTCATCGCAATTGCTAAAAACTCTAGGAGGATTGGTTAAAACATTCTTTATACTCATTAAAGCTTCAACTAAGACCTTAAAACAAGAAAACAACAATAAGTTATTAAGGCAACTAATCACATGATAATTATTTCAGACTTTCAAATCTAGATGAAGTGAGAATTCTTACATATAATATTGTAATTTCTTACTATATATGTAGCCAGAAATCATTCCTTAAACTATTCATCTATTCAGTATGTTGCAAGGTGAATATTGACGACTATACTACTCATTTTTGAAATAAAAGAGAAAAAATTAAGTCCAAGTAACCAACTATAGCATGCCATATGAAGATTGAGGATCGAATAGAGCTCCTGATCTTTGACCAGTGCTGTGGTTCTCATTTCTCAATAATACTACCATGAGTAGTAGATGCATTGATATTGACTATCTTACCTGGGAAATTTGTATCCATTAGGTTGCCACCTCCAACTTTGATAGAAAGAATCAGGGCTTCCACTTTTTCTTAGACAGGTAACTTTTTTAACCAAGTATACAACTCTCTTCTCTATGAAAAGTGAATAACTTTTTTTAGGCCGGTAACTTGTTTAACCAAGACCATCATAAACATGCACCCAACCATTCTACACAAATTTCAGTTTGAAAAATACCAAATACTCTTATAATGCAAAGAATTGAAATAGAAAAATAAACTTAAAGGAAAACAATTCTTCAAGTTTCTGTTAACAATTAAAAAAATACATGTGCACTATCCATATTATTTTTGTAATTTTGCATGAGTCATTATGCCACTACTCCTAAGTACATGAACATAATTTCATTGAGTAAACCTACAACTCCATTAGCAATGTCTTTCTGTCTCTAAGGGAAGGTCTTTCTCCCTCTAAGGGGAGGTTTTTCTTCTCATGGTAGGGGGTTACTGTTTTAGGTTAAAAGTTTTCAATGTTTTTCAAAAAACTTCAAAATGTTAATCCTGCCAAAAAATTTCCTCACAGATCTTCATCTTAATATTAACACCAATTGCATTCTGAATCTTTTCGATCCACTATACACTTAGTTGATTCTACTCCAATTAATGTTTCCACGGCTTTTAAGTTTGCTGAAATATATTTTATTTAAGTTTTACTAAATCTATCTTTATTTTTGTGGTGATGTTTTTGTGGTCCCTTAAGATCTGGGGGAATGCCTTCATCTACCAGCTGATTTATTGGTATTCCATTTCTAGAACTTATGGATAAAGATCTGGAGGAAATCATGAGGAAGTTCTCTCTTTCCTCTGAGGAATTGGAAGGAACAGATCTGCAAGGAGGGGACATTCATAAAGTGGTACAATACTGTAAACGAAGCCTGATTGGGAAGATCATAGGAGAGAAGTAGCAGAATTATACTAAGATCAAAAATTGGGCTAAAAGGTTTGGGGTTCTCTTAAAAACTTGTCTGTTATTGAAATTGGTCATAACATGTTTCATTTTAGTTTTAGCCGTGAGGAGGATTTGAATAGAGTTATTAGTAACAGGCCTTGGATAATAGATGACCAACTTTTGGTATTTCATAATTGGGAACCTAGGAGATATTGAAAAGAATGAACATGCCTTTTTGTTTTCTCATTTTTGGGTAAAAGTGTGGAACCTTCCTTTATACTAATTCTCCAGAGAGGTAGGTTACAAAATTGGAAAGGTTTTTCATTCTATTAAAGGTGTAGTTTTGCATCAAGTGGGATGGAAAGAAGGGAAGCATATGAAGTTACTAGTGGAAGTTAACATCTCCAAGCCTTTGATGAGAGGGACAATGGTACGCCTTGATGGGGAACGAAAATGGATCAGATTTAAATATGAAAAGCTTCGAGATTTCTGTTATTTCTGTGGTATTGTAGGCCATACAGAGAGAATTGTTGGTTGAGGGGCGTTACCATGAGAGATATTGACGAGCCACAGTATGGGAGTTGGTTAAAGGCTACTAATAGTGGAAAAGCTTAGGAGCCTTCAAGTCAGTTCAGATTAAGTAAAAAAGATCAGATGCTTACTATCCAGAAGCCAGTCAAGCAAACTACATTGTCCCAGAATTAGTTGATTCTAGAGTTGCCTGATACGGACAAGTCAAAAGAGTCTGCTGAAGATAAGGGAAGTGTAACTAGGGAGGGTAGAAAAGTTGAAGCACAAATTTCTGAAGGCACAAAAGGATGTAGCTCTGGAGTAGGGATTTTTCAAGTTTTTGAAAGTCCAAAAGATCATGTGGGAGAGAAAAGACTGGTTGCACCAAATTTGGTGCTAGATGGGAACACAAGAAGTAATTCAGAAGAAGTGTGTCTGGGAGAAGAGTTGGTTGCTGACATGCCTTTTAAGGAAAATTGCAATGTTATGGTGAACCCTAACAGCAAGGACAAGCATCAAGGTTGTCAAGAACTTCTGAATGGAATTCCAACTGATCAATTAGATAATGAAATTGCAAGACTTCAACTCAAGAAGAAAGGGAAGCAGAGGATGGCCAGATCTTTAACAGTCTCAAGAAGGAAACTGTTGTCTGACATTTCGAATCAAATGCAGGTAGAAGAGGACAACAGTAAGAGAAAGTTATGGTTAAGGAAGGAAGAATTCTAAAATGAAGGATGATCACAATGATTGTGCAAAGAAGATAGAAGGAATGGAAAATGATGATACTAAATGGTTCACTTTAATGGGGAGGGGACCAATCCTTTTAGTCCCCCAAGTTTCCAATGAAGGTTATGGTGTGGGGAGTACCTTGACAGTTCCCAGTTGTGGGAGAATGATTTTCTCCTCTCTCTAGAAATAATTTTGTATGAAGTGGCAGTACATATCCAAGAAGTAATAATGCAGAAATCTTTTGCATGAGTATTGTTAAGGAGAATAAAGGCAAGACGTCCAAATTGTGAAAAAATGTTGCAAACTTAAATGGCATAAAATATTAAAAAAATAGTACAACCATTAATTTGATAGTAAAAAAATTTCAAGATATTAAAGAGAAAAGATAAAAAAATGAGGAATATGACAATGAAGTATAGTTTAAGTAGTAAAATACTTCCCTTTTAACTTATTGGTCATGGGTTCGAGTCACTAGAGGGTAAGGAGAGAGGTGGGATTTTTTAAAAAAAATATAAAAATAAAGAATATAAACATAACTAACAAGACATTTAATTGATTCGAGGTAAAAAAAAAAAAAGGGATAATTAAGTCAAAGTGTCCAATTTATTAAAAAATATTGCAAATGTATGAATGACATAGAAAATTAAAAACATAATACAACAATTAGTTTAAAGGTATAATATTTCATAATACTACGGATATATGATCATAATAATATAAAAGTAACTAAATATAAGATCTAAATCGATAAAACCTAAACAAGTGTTAATATAAACAAAGACATGTAGTTGATATTTAAAGGGATTCACCACTTAGAAAATTAAATAGCTGGAGTTTTAGAATGCAATACATCAAAGTGTAACAAAAAAATTGTGCAAGACAAGCTGATGAGCTTTTCTAAGATAAATTACAAATTTTCTTACCAATTTAAGTTGTAGTAATTAAAAGTTATTTTTTGAACTTTATAGGAGGTAAAAAGAACATTTGAAAGGGCCATAAGTTGATCTATTAGTATAAGTTTACTAAGGTAGTGATTCCGACTTGCATCAAACAATTTGAAAGAATAACTAGAATTATATGTGTTCAAGAAATCGACTCTACTAATATGAACAAGAGGTTCAACTATTTTTAAGAGAAAGTCAATTAGCTTTTAATACTTTAAAGAAAAACTTTAGGATACATATTATAAACATTAATATAAGGTTTAAATTGAAAAGAAAAGGATAAAACAACCAAAGTATTTAAAGCTGAAAGAACAAGTACAATAAGCATAATAGATGGGGTAAAAAATATTTATATGTATTTATCAGCTTTTCAACCATGATTAAATATAATTTTATATTTTACGTACAAAGTAATTTGTTTTAATTGGACACGTTCATACACATGTAAAATACATACACTTCCCTAGTTATAACCAAAAGAAATGTGAAGCCATCCCTTTACTATAATCACTATAACTAAACACACCATTTTTTTTCACCTTAACTAAATACAACTATATATTTAATTATCGAATGTATTCATGTGTGTTAGGTCTGATGATATGTATTTGTAGTTTTTTTATCATCAAAACAATTTTAAGTGTGTGTACATTTAGAGGTAGATGAGCTACGCTTTTTATTGGAGAAAGCAAATTTGCTGAAGGAGAATGATTTACAAATCTATAAATTCAAGATCTTTTGTCAAAACTATTTCTTGTGGCCAAATCAAATTATAGTAAATTACCAACACCTAATTTTAGATATTTAATTAGATTATATTACTTTTTTTATTTCATATCTAGTGATACTTCAATATCTTTATCGCTGTGTCATTTTGTACAAATGCATTGTATATTAAATAAGAAAATTATATACAACGATATTTTATTTTTGTTTTGTTCTTGGAAAGAGAATTCGTCAACAAACAAGGATGTTATACTGCATAGGCTTGACACCTTTCTTTGACCAGTTGCACTGAACACAAGTTGGGGATTTCAAATTTCAGCTTGACTACAGGATGCAAATAGTTGTGGCCAAGAATTGTTATTGTTGTCCTTCGAGTTAGCTACTCAGAAATTTCGCTTTTGATGAAGTCCTTTTTTTGTAGGTTGTAATAAAAAAAATTTTGGAATCCCTTGTGATTTCCTTTGAATTGAGAACGTATGCCACGGGAAAGACCCAAAGCACGCGCAGGTCAAAACTTATTGGTCATTTAGTCGATAGCAAAACACATAAACAAATGGGAAAATGACCAAATACATCTCACATTTAAAAATATTTTTTCTTTCATCCTTCACATTTTAAATGAATCAAATTCATTCACTATGTTTTCAAAGTCTAATAATTTCATCCATCACATTTATAAAAAAAATATTTTTTTTCATCTCCACATTTAAAATGATGTAAATTCATCCCTTATATTTTCAAAATACGCTAATCTCATCCAATGTGTATAAATCCACAATCAAATTTATGGTTGACAAATCATCGAAATTTTGATTTTTTGGATCTAAGAATTGGTCAAACTAGCTTACTCGCACTCTAAAAAACATACTTTTGTTATTTGATGTATTTTAATTATAACTAAAGATTTGTGGTATTCAAAATAAGGTTTTCTATTTTTGGGTTAGAAAATTTAGCTTTTTTGTTAATCAGTCTATTTATTAGGTTTTTTAAATGTATATGCACTACGAGATAACTTTATAATTTGGATTTCTTAAGAACTCACACATGAAAGGAGATTCGATTAATTATTTTTTTTATGAATCTAAGATATTTTTAAAAAATTTTGGTAAAAATAGCTTAGCATCAAATTTTCATTTTACAGTGGGGCGAAATTAGTATATTTTGAAAATATGATAGATGAAAGTGGTATATTTTAAGAATGTGATGGACAAAGTTTGTACGGTTTAAATATGAGAGACGAAATTGATACGTTTTAAAAATGTAAAAGACGAATTTGCATCATTTAAATGTTACGGATGAAAAAAGATTTTTTTTTTTTTTTTTTGGCAAATATGAAGGATGATTTTGGTTATTTTCCCTAAACAAATTAATCCAACGAATTTGGATAATGTTTCAGCTTCCCATTGCAGAACTTCATTGTAATGAAGTACTTTTGTTGTTACTTGAAATCGCAATATCTTACCGACTGTAGAAAACAAGAACAAAGACTTTGAACGAGTCATAGAAAAGCATTCTTCACAACTAATTAATGACAATATGGTGAGAGCAAAAAAATGGATTCTGTTCAGATTGTTCTCAACCAGTTTTAGGATTTTTCTTAAAAGAAAAAATTTCGAGGATTTTGAATTTTTAGGTGAGGATTTGTGAAATTATTTCAATTCTCAGTAAATGGCGAAAATATCTTTGACTAGTTGTTTTCGTGTCTTTCAAGTATTTGAGGACAAATTTTCTGAGAATGTTCTCCAAAAATATATACTCCAAATAAGATTTCCTAGAATTTTGAACTCTGAGAAGAGATACTTATTCCTCTTCCTTTTTTCTTCTATCTTGTTTCCGTCCATATGCTTTCTTTCCTTTTCTCTTCTTTACCTTCATTCTTTAGTTTCATATGAGACATCGTAAGTTCTTTAGCAATATTGTTCCGTTTTATTGATTTTTGCATTCCAAGCTAGATAAGCTAAATACAAAGGTGCTAATAACTACAAATAGGGTGAACACCAATTCAATTAATTTAATTCGTGATCGTTTTTTATTTTTAAATTGAAATTTTGAAATTGATTAAATTGAATAAGTTAATAAATTGGTCCGACTAAATTCTGAAATTGAAATCGAATTCTGAATTCCAAATTAATTAATTTCTGAATTTAATTCGATATTTGACGAACTTTAGATCTTTTAAAAAAAATCTTTAATACTTAACTTGCAATGTAACATCTTCTTTTTAAATAAATATACTTTTTATATAATATGGTCTTACAAACTAATACTATAATTTTTCTTATAAAATGCACATATATAATCTCACAAATAATGTTATATATGTACATAGGAACATAAACACACATATGAATATAATTTATGTATATAAAGTATTAATCACACAACGAGTATACAAAAACACGTATGTACTATACAATTTATATATTTACAGTCGTATTTTATACTTTATATGGATAACTTATTAAGAAAATATTGCATCCATTCAAACATGATATAATTTTGATGATATTGAATTATGAACTATTTTATTGTTAGTTGGGTTTTGTATTATACAAGTTTTTCAGTTTTTGTATAAAGAATTTCAGTCCAATATTAATGGGTCCGATTGGTGAATATGGTTAATCTAATTGGAGAACGATTATCGAATTTAAATTTAGTTAATCAGAATTTATCCATAATTCAATTCGAATTGAAACTGGTTAATAATTTTAAAATTCATTTCTAAATTTCGACCGAATTATTTGGTCGATTAACCGATCAGTTAATCGATACTTACCTTAACTACAAATTTGAAGTATTTTGGATTTTGTCATGAAACCTATCATGGACCCGACCTATCAAAACATTTTTAATTTAAGGACAAGCATCCATATAGAAGTAAATTGAGGAGTATCCATTTATCATTAAAAAATAGCTGTCTAGTACTATTTAATAAATATTTTAAAAATAAAAACTGTTAATAATTTTATTCATGTTTTGTATAAATGCTTTGAAAAAATTGTAATAAAATAATAACGTTTTATTGTTTGTTTAAACAATTTTATATTTTATCAAAATTTCAAAATCCTCTATCATTCAAATGTGGAAATTTTTTCCAATTGAATTGATTTTTGAGTGTATGATCTAATCAATGAGATAAAATTAACAGCATGTTCAAATCATTTTTTAACTTTTAGTTATCTAGATATCGATAAATAAACAAATATATGAATATTTGAATTTTAGGTAGGATTTGAATTGGGTGAATATATTTGAAATGACTTGAAAATTTGGTGATTTTGAAATCTACTTATTTAATAATTAAAATCGCACTCTTATTTATTGGTGAATTTCAAATCGTCGATTAAATTCCTTAATTTGTTTAGATAACTTATGATAAATTAGAATTTGAAATTCAAATTCACATGAAATCCAAATCTACATATATTCTCAAATCTCTCCATCCAAACACAACCTAAATGGAATGCTAAATCTACTTGCTTTAATTTGGTTATTTCCTTACAAACCAATAATGAAATAATTGTGTATCACTTCAATAGTCAACAACATAGAAAAGGTTGTAAGTGAAAATAGTGTGTTATTCCCTATTACCGCATTTGGGATACAAAATTCCTACAAAAATACTTAGGTAGATCCGGTCTTTGGTCTCACCTATAGATCTTGTGGTCAGAATTAAATTTTAAAGAATCTTGCTTACATCAACTGATGTCATACATTTTTTAAAATTTAATCCACACCACAATGAAGTCAAAGAGTAGATCCACTTAAGTATTTGCCAAATTCCTAATCCAAGTAGCCAGAGTCATATTGAGAAAATTTTCTTCTATTGCCAATATACTAGAATTCAAAATACCACGTTATACGTATAACGCGTTCTTGGGTCTGCTTTTGTACAATTAATATAGCGTTTTGAACCGTCTTGGTCTACTAAATCAATTCTCTCAAACTGAAGTCCACTATAAAAAAGTATCATTAATTAATTTGTCCATGCAAATATTTCTTAAGCTGCATTTCCTTGCTTCCTATGCACATTTCTTCCTCATTGATCGAGTGTTAGGTACTTAAAAACATGAGGAAAAAAGTACATTTAAATCTGAATTCCTTTGTACAATTCTTCCTAACTTTAGTGTTTTTCTTTAATCAAACCACTAGTACTATAGATGTTAACGTAGGTTTGGTTATGGACATGAATTCATGGGCTGGTCAGATGTCTTTAAGCTGTATCAAAATGGCCCTTGGTGATTTTTATGCGTCCCATGCTCATTACAAGACTAGGATAGCTCTGAAGACTAAGGACTCCAACAATAGCGTTACTGGTGCTGCTGCTGCAGGTATACCATCTCTGTCTCTTCCTCTCCTTTTCATATCCTCAATATGATTATCGACTGAGAAGGATCTCCACCCAATACTTGTGGATTGGAGATCGGGTTGTCCGATCAATCGCTTATATGTTTAAAACATAGTTACCGAATTTATCGGATAACTCTCCGTATTGTGTATCAGTTCACATATATCAATATATCATACCGAGTAATGGTACACTATGTACATATATTTAAAAAAAAGAAAAGAATGAAGTACCACGTTTTGATACCCGTATCAAGTATTAGAGAGTAGCATGTATTCAATAATTATGGCTTAAAACGCGAATATACTTCTATAATATCACTTGAAAATGTGTAATAATAAAATCAACAAAATTGAAATTGTGTTTTGTTCTACATTTTTATGTTTAAATAGAATGCGTTTATATTTCAAATAATACTTTGCAATCATTATTTAAATTCGTATTTCAATTATATTTTATCTCACATTATCACATCTCGAAAAGTAAAATACATATATCCAAGTAAATACATTATGAATAATATCACTGGCCAAATAGATTTATTTTCTTGAATGAGTTATAAGAGATATATCATATATGCATCCGAATAAACAATTTTATAAGCAATAGATTAATTAGGCTTTGGATCCCTCCTTCCCAATGGTAATTGTTCAAATTCTACAGACTCCTAAACCTGCTACCCTATCATTTGGATGACCGATGATAATTCTTATTTTTCTCAATGGGAAGATTAGAATAGAGAAGAAAGAAATGAAAACTTCGGAAAATTTCTGTTCATTTTGATTAAGTAACTTTTATAATCCTCCCTTTCTCTTTTAGCTTCTTTCCAATGCGCGCATATAGGACAATTTTAACTTCTTTGTTCTGTTAAGAACGTGTTTCTTTTGTTTGGCTTTTGGTTGCAGCTTTCTACCTAATGAGAAATGTGAAAGTTCAAGCAATTCTTGGACCACAGACATCAATGCAAGCCAATTTTGTGATTAATCTAGGACAGGATGCTGAGGTTCCCATCATTTCATTTTCTGCCACAAGCCCTTCTCTTTCCTCTCTTAGAAGTAGATACTTCATACGAGCTACTCTCAATGATTCATCTCAAGCACAGGCCATAAGAGAGTTCCCTTACTCAATCCTTTAGATGGAGAGCAGCTGTGCCAATCTACGTAGACACCGAATTCGGAGAAGGGATCATCCCATACTTGACTGCTGCATTGCAAGAAGTTGAGACTCATATCCCTTATAGAAGTGTGATTCATCCATTGGCAACCGATGATGAGATTACTTCTGAGCTCTACAAGTTGATGACTATGCAAACCAGAGTCTTCATCGTGCATATGCCTCCCACTCTTGGTTATCGCCTTTTTGCTCGAGCAAAAGCCGTAGGAATGATGAGTAAAGAATATGTTTGGATCATAACTACAGGGATGACTAATCATCTAAGTTTTCTGCATCATTTTGCCAAAGAATCAATGCAGGGTGTATTAGGAGTAAAACCTCATGTTCCGAGAAGAAAAAAGCTGAATCGGTTCATCATTGGATGGAAAAGAAAATTTCATAGATTGATCGATGCCAATGTTGATGTTAATTTCTTCGGCTTATGGGCTTATGATGCAGCTATCTTATGCTGCACTTGCAATGGCAGTTGAAGAAGCTCTAGCTAATGTTGAAAGTGCTAGGCCTTCTAGTTTAATCCATCGTGAGTCTGCTGTCTCTGAGATTGGCAAGAACCTCTCAGAAGTAATATCAAGGACTAAATTTAATGGCCTTACTGGGGCTTTCAGCATTGTTGATGGACAACTACAATCATCATATTTCCAGATTGTCAATATCCTCAGTAATGGGGAGAGGGGAATTGGATTTTGGACCCCAGAAAGGGGAATCACTAGGACTTTAAAGTTTGAAAAGTCTGATTTACAATACTCTTCTTCAATAGCTAATCTGAAAGGGATTATATGGCCAGGTGATACTACAACTACTCCAAAGGGTTGGGTTATACCGACAAATGGGAAGAAGTTGAGAATAGGAATTCCAGTGAGGAGTGGTCCCAATGCTTTTGTAAATATAATAACAGATCCTTGCACTAACATGACTACTTTTACAGGGTACTCCATAGATGTCTTTGATATCTTTAATGAAAATGCTGCCATACTATGTTGCTTACGAATATGTCCCTTTTGCAAATCAAGATGGCAAGAGCGCTGGCACCTATAATGACTTGGTCTATCAAGTTTATCTTCGGGTAAGTACTGTTATGGTTTAAATTTCTGAACTGGTTTTATTTCCAAGAAACTCCGATCAAGTTAATAAGATATCGATCCAGTCGACTCGTTGCCAATTATTTTTTGACTTAGATGCCTAATTAAGTTCCTGCATATGTTCTTTCATATTCTTTCTAGAGTATTATATTTTGTTCTTACTTAAGCTGATCATATATGTGTAGAATTATGACGCTGCTGTGGGAGACATTACCATCAGAGCTAATAGGTCTACATATGTTGACTTCACTCAACCATATATTGAATCTGGCATTACAATGGTTGTGCCTGTCAAAGACAGAAGGACAAAGAATGCATGGGTTTTCTTGAAACCATTGACTAGGGACCTGTGGGTGACAAGTGCTTGCTTCTACTTTGTTTTCATTGGTTTTGTGATTTGGATTCTTGAACATCGGACTAATGAAGAATTCGCAGGATTTAGTCCATATCAAGTTGGCACTGGATTCTGGTTCTCTTTTTCAATTTTGGTGTTTGCTCATAGTAATCTCTCTTCCTCTTTATTTCTACACCTAATTCAACAACAATAGGCATATCAAATGATAAATTAATACTTCATCCCATCCAGTCTTATTTTACCTATTGTCTATTATCAAGGGATCTACATAGTATATATTTGTGCAATAAACAGATTAGGCCTTCCAAGTATTGACTTAAGTTTTGTCTGTGGCTTCAATTCAACCTCAAACTAACAGAAAGGATTGTTAATGACAAATTTAATTTCTCTTCAGGGGAGAAAATAGTGAGCAACATAGCAAGGTTCGTTGTGATCATATGGTGTTTTGTTGTTCTAATCTTAACTCAAAGTTATACAGCCAGCTTAGCATCAATGCTGACCATGCAGCAGCTTGAGCCTATGCATAAGAGACATTCCTGTCAATCATATGCAAGACCTTATTAGGAAAAGAGACAATGTAGGATATTCAAAGGGCTCTTTTGTTCTCGAATATTTAAAGCAGCTGAAGTTTGACGAGTCAAGCCTGAAAGAATATGATACTTTGGATGAATTGGATCTACTTTTTACCAAGGACAAAGCACACGGTGGTATTGCTGCTGTTTTTGATGAAGTACCTTATATGAAGCTTTTCCTATCCAAGCATTGCTCAAAATATACCATGGTTAGCCCAGTAACCAAGACGGATGGATTTGGCTTTGTATGCTTGCTCTATCTCTTCCTCCTTTAATAATTGTCAAAACGGCCGTACCATTTACTTGAAAGGCAAAAAATTAAGTAAATAGATGAGATCTCATAGACGGTGAAACAAAAGGTAGCTTACGTATGGGACCCACATGTGGGGCCTAATCTTTTGTTTCACTAAATTTTATTAGACTGTGCCTACTTAAGTCCTCCTTTACAAACATTCTACCTACTTGAATCTCTAATTATCTGATCCAACCAAACTTTGGTATATCATCTACATAATGGTTCATTAGCTATAAGCATTCAATATTTGATTCGGAAACATTTAATTAGATTGGACCTTTCACTCAGAGCTACTTCTTGTTCTTTTTCTTGGTTGTACTCTAAACTTGTTGGTTTTGTAATTTGCAGGCCTTCCAAATAGGTTCCCCACTGGTACCTGATATATCAAGAGCAGTCCTAAACCTTACTGAAGGGGATAAAATAGTAGGGATTGAGAATGAATGGTTTGCGCAGGAAACTAGTTGTCTAGACCAAAGCACCTTGGTAACATCTAGTAGTCTTGGACTAAACAGTTTTTGGGGCCTATTTCTCATTGTTGGAATTGCTTCTTTCATTGCCCTCATCATCTATGCATCTATGTTGATGTATGAACATAGACATCTATTAAAGAATTTAGATGCAAAAGATTTGTGGGGTAAGATGGTTTTATTATTCACTAAATGCTTCAGGAAGGTGGATGAACTTTGTGCAAAATTCTAGAGATTTACAGATCGCAAATCATTCAATGCAAAATTCTGGACATCTACAGATGACAAATCAAGCAATTTTGGCCACCCGTGCTTTGAGTTCTGGAAATAGTCTATCTAGTCGATCATCATCAAGCCTATCAAATGTTGCCTTGAGAGAAGGAGAAATTTCATTAGCATAATTATTCCCTTCTACATCCAAGTCTGATGCGGTGAATGATTCATAGCTAGATTACCTCAAATTAACCTAATTAGGTAAAGGTAGCATCTTTTTCTTTGATTTATTGTGCAGTTCTGACTTCCAAATAGGGTTGAGAATTTGATGCGATGCAGAGAGATTCAGTGAAAATCTTTGTATGGAATGCCTGTTAACTTTCTTTAAATGCGTAGATCAGATGAATATTGTTTTGACTTTTTTTGAGAAAAATGCCAAGAGAACATTATAAAATTACACATTCGTGACTTAAATAAGCAAAATAAATCAAATGAATGATACCTAAGCCAAGAAAACTCAAGATTAAGAAATGGATAAAGAAGTTTTAAATTAAAAGTCATCAGCTTGACTCCTCTTAAACTCATGGGCCATTGAGCAAAAGTGTGGAGGGCTTCCTATCCACACCACCATTATACGGCTTCAATTGATTCTTGTTCATTAAATGAATCTTTGCTATTAGTAGGCATATTTCCACATCACCGAAAGGGGAAAAAGTAACGACTCTATTAAGGACGGATAAATAGCTCTATGACCATCACCAAACGAATTAGGATGGAGGGGAGAAAATACTTTAGAAGTGGTGTAAAGGTCACAAAAAAAGGTTTTGATAAGATGTTTAAGGTTCAGGTCACCTATGATCCAATCACCCACCTCATTTTTCAGGGTTAAAATCTTATTTTGTTTGCTCCAAATAAGAATGAAGTTTCCAAAAAATTTGTATTGACATCATCCCAAAGAATAATATGTGATCTAACTTTAAAAAGCCAAAGATATTTACCTTTTTTGAGAATAACCATCAAATTCCTAGAGAAGGGAAGTTTCCTATTGAACAAGAAAATCAAAATATTGATTGGCCAAGGACTTGTGAATACCTAAAAGTCGGTTGGAAAAGTTTTCTTTTCTAGTTAAAAAAGATTAGGCATTTTTACCCCAATTTTTAACCAGATTAGCAAACAAAACAACATTTTGAGAAAAGGAGTTAGTAAAATATCTCTAAAATAAATTAACAAGATTGGAAAAATCCTGATGCTCAAGCCAAACTTCTCCAATCACAAAGGTTTATCCCCAAAAGTAATAGAAGAATAAAGCTTAACCAGGATATGTCTATGGTCAGACCTAATTCTAAACCAATGATGAATAGATAAATGCCCTAGGGAAGCAAGAAATCCAATTGTAATAAATTAGACCTCCATCCAACCTCTCATGCACAAAAGTACCATTCCCACTTTTACCCCACCAAGTAATCAGGCCCAACAAAGCCAAGGGTTATAAGCCTATCATCAATAAAATCCTCAAACATCAAAGGAAGCTTTTAAGACCATTAACAATATTTCCTTCTAACTTCTCAGAGTTATATAAAATATCATTACGTCACTAACCAGTAGACAAGTAAGATGAGAGTTAAGAGAAATAGATTTAACAATTTCCCACAGAAACTTTCTATTATTAAGGTAAGGGGAAGCATACAAGCATACATAACAAAAGCAACCAAGGAGGATTAGAAGGATTAACTTGAACAACAACTTGAATAGATTGGTTAGAAGCGCTAACAATGTGCAACTTAATGTCCTCTTCATTCCAGAGAATCCATATGCGTCTAAAACAATGAGTATCCCGAACACAAAATTTAGAAAATTGGATACTATCACACATGGTATGTTCAGTAGGACCTAAAACTTTGATCTCAGTGATGATAACAACCTTACGTTTATGAATCTTGAGATAATGAAGAAGATGTTGACAGAAATATTGATTGCCAGCTCTTCTAACATTCCACGTATATATTTTTGACATAAGGGTAACAAGTACTCGGATTAGGAATGGCATCCACTGACCATAGGTTCTAAAATCTTGGAGTCATTAGCAAGGGGGTGAGGTGTTCGCACATTTCCCCGATCCTTTGAACACATGTCAATGCATAAAATTTGCAAAGGTAAGTTTCATCCTTCTCGAATTTGATCACTACTCTGCTTCCCACAACCTCTAGTTTTGGCAGAAGATTCGGAATTTTACTTTGAGATCCTATCAGCTTTTGAGCTAGGATGAAGGTCAAGAGAGATCTTTCCAAGGAGTCAACTCTTGGAAGAATAGTTAAGTTTGATTTTTGGTTAAGAAGAGGACTTTCTTAAGCTATTAGAGACAACAAGATACTTGGGTTGGTAATCCACATCAATTGTGGGTTTAGGCTGGAGTGCGGCCTGTAGAGCACATGTAAGGCACAGTCAGGTTGCTCACGCAGCGGATCTTGGAATGAGTATACAAAGGTCCTTTAATTTGGATGAGTAGAGATACTTACATCAGAAAAAGAAGGGTTTGGAAAAAGAGGCAACAAATATTAGGAGGGTCCATTGTGCCTGGTCCAGGTCTTGAAGCAATAGACTTACCGTTATTGGTACAACGCCTATTAACTATGGAAGAAAGATTCAAAATTTTAACTGACTTGCTTTACTAGAGATGCTGGAGTAACTAGTGTTACTATTCTTAGGTAAGGTTCTATTAGCTTTCTCTTTCAAGGAATAAACTAGATTACCCTTATTATGCAAAGAATTAGTCAAATCATATGATGTCTCACCAGTGGGTTTAGACCCCTTTTTCTAACTACAAGGGGTAGCAGGTTTGACCTGCTGATCCTTTTTTTTTTTTTTTTTTCTAGATTGTAGTTTCTACGGAAGAGTCACGAAAAAGTTTAGGAGAATGTATGTCAACATATGTGTTAGGTTTTACTTGTGTCTCGATCGAAATTTGAAATTTTTTTCTTACCTTTCCAGTGATTAGCAACCACTATCCATGGCCCAAATTTATCATTATACTACTCTGACTCAATTATTATGGCCTCTAACAAGGGTCTAGAGGGCTTGGAATCTACTCTCCAACACCAAAATTTTAATGCTAATCATGATTGTCAACTGAGTATTGTCTAGTGCTATGCCCTACCAGGCCACAATTAAAATAGAAGGTTGTGTCTTCATAATAAATTTCTTGAACATTGTTTACCTATTTGTGTAGTTGGGGTGAAAGATTTTTGAAGATCTATTTGAATGTATATCCTAGAGAACTTGCCTCTTTCCCATTTGCAGTTCTCACATCGACCTTGAGTAGATCCTTAAGTTCACTCCCTGTTCTAATGAGGATTTCATGATCATAATACTCGAGGGAAAAGTTAGGCAATCGCACCCAAACTGCAGTCTAAGTAGTTTAGATACCAAGGCCCACTAGAGCTAACCTTAAGAAAGTCTTGTTCATCCAAGAACTAAACTACAAAGAAATCTTTACTCAGGTCAACCACTAAGACTTGGCCAATCAGTTTCTAAAGTTGTCTAACCTTGAAATTGAAATATCTAAGGTATGTTATCCTAACCGCAGTCTCTCCTAATACTTTTGCAATAATAGTTTGGAGGGAGGAGTCTCTAATTGTCAACTTATCTACCTTATGATTCTAATTGTGTGAATAGAATCCATAGGCTCTTTGACATTTAATAAATCATCCATGAAGGATGAAAAAACATTACTTTGAACATCCAAGGTGCACAATTTTCTGGTTTGGAACAATTTATCTTTGCAAAGAACTGGGATAAGCCCGAATGATGCACTTTTGATCTTCTCGACATTTCTCTGGAGATCATTGACCCTTTCAGAAGATTCTAGGGGATCTGTAGAAGTTTTGCTACTCATCTTTGGTATCATTCCTCTCCCAATAGCACTTGCAACATGTTTTAGTTCTTTTGTAACCGCATTGTGTATATGCGGTGTGGGCTCTATGATTTGTGAAATTGCTATATTTATACGAAGATTTTTTGAAATAAAATTGACCTGGCTTATTTTCAAATTTCACTTTTATTCTCATTTTTAAGGTTACAAGTGACCAGATGTTTAAGGACTGTAGCTTTAATCTTGGGGTACTTATTAAGATTAGGGTTGTTTGATTAAAAAACGTGTTAGTTTCGTTTTCCATTGCTTAGTTATGTATCTTTAATTTTATCATATTAGTTTTAAATCAAACAATTGGTATAAGAGCTCTACACTTTGATCCTGGGAGTCTATCAAAATTAGGGGCACAAAGTGGATCCTATGATGATCAATTATTCATAAGAAAAAGAATAATAAAAGAAATTATTACAGAAAAGATGAGTGAACTAAAAGTAAAAAATAATTATTACAGCTATGCTAAAAGTTAGGAGGAAAGAGTATTGTCAAGACAAAAAAAAAAAAAAAAGGAAAAAGAAAAAGACAAAAAACGCAAATTAGTAATGTACCCTACAGCGAAAGTCGTAAACACATTTTGGGGTTTTTTTTTTTAATATTTTTATCAACATGTACTCCACCTTTTTGTCATCTTTCCAAAACTCAAAATCAACCAATATAAGTTACCGTTTGTTTTTAAGGAGACAAACCACGAATAAAAATAAAGCCTAAATAATAAGAAACCTCCTTATAGTTTGATTATTATTTAGATTGCTTTCTTATAATTTAGAAATCTATAATCTGTCCCTTGTGATTTTTTTTTCTTTTGTATAAAATGAATGAAAAGTAAAAAAATTTAACCAGCTTATACAAAAAGTAAAAGATTCTCCCTAGCATAATATACATCCACCGCCCAAAAACCATCCTTGCTAGAAGGATTGGGTTGTATTTTACAAATATATAACTAACCTTTATTAGAGATTTTAAAAGACTAAAATAACATTTTAAATAAAACAATTTCAATATCTTAACAGTCATTTAACGATAATTTAATGCTTTTTTTTCAACCCAAACCACGAAGGGATAAATTATAAAATTATAAATGATAGAGTAATATTGTATTTACCCTAACGTTGTGTTTGGGAGTTTAGAAAAGAAGAAAAAAGAATGGAAAGTTTTTAATGAGGGAAAAGAAAGGAAAGGAAGGAAGAGTTATTAAGTTTTTTTAAGTTGTTTGGGAGGTTTAGAAGAAAATTTTCATTAATATTAGTTTTTTACTAAATGTCCCTTTTTTTTTTTTATATTTAGGTATTATATTTAAAAAATAAATATGATGTTTCATAATTAATTATAAAGGAATTCAACTTTTCCTTCCATTTCTTTCCAATTATCTCTTATCAAAGTTTTTTTAAATTTTTATCTCCTTATCTCCCTCCCTTTCCCTTCTTTTCCCTCCACTTAAAATTCCCAAACAAAGGAAATATTTTAACTTTTCCTCCCTTTTTCTTCTTTTCTTTTCTTTTTTTCCATTTCCTTCCATCCAAACTAACCTTAAACAAACTTTGGGATACACGCCCGGGTGATGGGGAATGCACATAAATAAAGGGTAAGTTATTTTTACCCCAAGTAAGCATGTTCTTATTCGCTGATTAAATTTTAAACACTTAGCTTTTAGCTATAAATTAGGAGTTGAAAATTTTTGCCCAATTTTGCCCAACAATAAAAGATTAAATCAGAAAGTAAATATGATAAATTTATATTAGAAATAGAAAAGAATTCTACAGTGAAACTAAATAGAGAGGTTAAAATTCAATGCATAGGCATTTGAATTCAATATGCATAATCTTCAAATATGGAGCAATTTTAAAAGTTTATACATAGAATCTCTTAGTATAGTTTCTTTATCTATTATTTTTTGAAAGATTTCAAAGATGATAGGGAATGCAATAGCTACGTACCAGAACTTTGCCTACTGATTCATCATGGTCAGCAGCAAAGCAATTTTCTTTAGAGCTAATTTGATGGTGCCAAATTTTATTTTACAGTCTAATAATACCAACAGCAAAACACAAGATAAAATATCGTATTTAAATAAAGATAATGAAATTGAAATTGGTTAAAGTATTCATGATTAATTATTTTTTAATTAATAGAAGTCAACTATTTAAAATACAGGGATTCTTTTTTAATAGAGTGACTCTTTTATTTTTAAAAAATATATACCTTTTACTATAAATTAGTATTACAAAAAATTTTATTAATGAATAAGTAACTTGTTATTTCTTATCGATATAAAATTTCTCCCATTTTGGCAAGACATGATAAGTTTTATCGCCTCTTTTTCTCTCTCTTTATTTTATTAGTATTTTTTGTGTTTGCAAAAGTGAACAAAACAGAGAAAATTTTGTGTGGCTCACTCTACTCTAGGACTCTGGAGTCACTACAGTCTACGTCGGCAGGAGCAAACTCCATCACAAATTCTGGGAAATTTGAACAACAAATCTTACTTGGAATATACAGAGAAAAGCAATCCCATTTTCACGCTCTTCAGAGAGAGAGAGAGAGAATGGCTCTGCATTTCAGCAGTGCATGCTTCTTCTGTGGTTTGAGCAAGAGGAAGACACTGAGAGCGAGAGCTGTTGCTTCTGACGATGCAATTGCTGTTAAAAGTGATGAGGACGAGAAGCTGAAGTTGGGTGGTTCAGATTTGACGGTGACTAGGCTTGGGATTGGGGCTTGGTCTTGGGGTCGACACCAGCTATTGGAACAACTTTGAATGGGATGGTATGTTTTCATTCTCTGATTATACGATTTTCCAACAACTTCATCCAAAATTTTGACCAATTGCATGCAATATTTGTTTTCGCAGAAGAACTTCCTTTTGAGTTTATCTAATACTAGGAAACATTTGTTGAGTAATTAGTATTTGGACAAGTTTATGAGAAAGTAAGAAACTGAACAGTAATAGTATGTTCCAATTCTTAATTTTCCTCTCTCAATGATTGAAATTGACAATGAAAGTTATATTGATGGAGTTAATTATTTTATGGATTGAAAAAAGTAACAAGAGCTACTTTGTTTCAATGGAAATGACTAGGGACTTGTAATTAAACATGCCAATTAATATTTGAATTACTTGGTGTCTTGTTTTATGGTTACTGCCAGAAAGTATGAGTTGAATCCCCGATTGGATAAAACAAACACAATTTGACCAGATTTTGATTCTACTATTCGCTTGGCGCCTAGGACTTAAGGGAATATAAATTCCTCACTAGAGAAGCTAAAAAATTGGTTCAAGTTGTTAGACTCATCTATATCCAGTCCAAATACCAATATACTTGACATGTCTGATCGAATAAACATGTTTTGGACAACATTTGCTGCAATATATATGTCGGAACAGGTGATGAAACACTGGAACTCTTCTTCCAAGGCTTTTAGCTATTATACGGTCTTTTTTCCTACCACATGCCCATGCCTGAGACACTCATAACTGTAACTGAGCTTTTATTTATCGCTTTGCGTATTTGTTTTTGTGGTTGGTTTTATAACTTGCATTTTATACTTTCTGATCGGTGACAGATAGGAAGATGAAAGCTGCTAAGGGAGCTTTTGATACGAGTATTGATTGTGGTTTTACATTTTTTGACACTGCTGAAGTTTATGGCTCAAGGGTGGGAAATGGGTCTGATTTTTGTTGTCACCAATGTTTTCTCAATTCTTAAGATGAACTTATATGTATCTAAAATCCATTATCAATCTTATAACTGCAGGTGTCATTTGGTGCAATAAATTCTGAAACACTGCTAGGAAGGTTTTTATGAGTTCTTTTTGTGCTTATTTATTCATTCAAGGAAATACCCTTTTGGCCGTCTTCTTTTCTGTTTTTGAACCTATGTTTGCCATTATGACTAAGGTTCATCAAGGAAAGGAAAGAAAGGAATCCAGAGGTGGAAGTTGCAGTTGCAACCAAATTTGCAGCACTACCCTGGAGGCTTGGCCGTCAAAGTGTCCTTACTGCTCTTAAGGATTCTCTCTCCCGTCTTGGACTGTCTTCGGTTGACCTTTATCAGCTTCATTGGTCTGCTTTCCTAGCTTTATATTTTATCTACGTGTAATTCTGTTTAGGAACAAAACATTGAAATCCAACTCAGAAAACTAGCTGACATGATATGCCACCATATGGTTGGGGAAAAAACATAGGTTTCTTATTTTATCTATTACCTGATTTTTTGTATATTGGATTAGATATGAGACATGAACTAAAAAGTTAATTTTGTGAGTTGTCTTGCATTAACTATAACAGCCACTTTTTGATGGATATGTTTCTGAATAATTTTTCAGGCCTGGCATATGGGGAAATGAAGGTGAAGGTTCATTTTATTTAAGCAGTTCTTTGAGTTACCAATCGAACACTAACCACAATAAAGAAAATTGATTTTCAAGTCCAGAATTAGTGAATTTACATGAATTCATTTTTCAGGATACATTGATGGCCTTGGAGATGCTGTGGAGCAAGGCCTTGTGAAGGCTGTTGGAGTATGTAATTATAGTGGTGTGTTACCTGTTTTTGTCTACTCATCGTGAACCTCATGAATTTTTGTACAGCCTCATTGTCCCCTTTGTACTCTCTAGAGGTCCTTAAACGAGCATCTTGCTTAAATTGGGGAAATAGGGCCTGATTTGTTACTAGTGTAATTAGATGCAAAAGCTTATGCTTGATAACACATCATTGTTTCAGAGAAGCGTCTTCGTGGTGCATATGAGCGAAACTTAAAAACAGAGGCATCCCTCTGGCATCCAATCAAGTTAATTACAGTCTCATATACAGGGCTCCAGAGGAAAATGGCGTCAAGGCTGCCTGTGATGAACTCGGTGTCACTCTTATTGCATATTCACCTATTGCTCAAGGTGAATGTTTACATCTTTCGTGTCTTGATATCTGGTACAATTTTTTCCATTCAATACTAGCATCCAATATCTCTAATAGTTTGTCTAGCGACCTTACATGTTTTTGGCATGGTAACTTTTGTTCAACCTAGCGTTATAGATTCCAAGAACATCAAATATTGATAGATCATGATAAATTTCCTACCAGATTGTTGAACAGTAAAAGTAAGGCGTGTAGGTGGATCATCTCCTCGAGTTCCCATAGGATCCACACAAGGAACAGCACTTGCCATTGATATTTACTGCAGATTAGAGATTAGCTAGGCATTGAATATACAGAAACAATAAATTATAACATTGCGCTTTAAGCTTTTTCTGTAAGGACCCCCACCAAAAGATGCTGGTAGCAAGATTGAATAATTCTTCTACGCATGATAAGTTTCAGAAACTCCAGCTTCTTCAGATGTCACACAAGCTTACTCCAAACTGAGATTGTGATATTTATGTCTTTATGTTTTACTGAAATTTAGTGGTCATCTCTAGATATTGTGTCATTTTAGTACCTTCATCATTTCTTGGAGTTTGCTTCTTGTTCTTGACAAGGTCATTGTACTTGTCGCATTCCATCAAATATTCTACAATATAAATGTCAAGATCTATGGTTCTGCATTCTAAAAGAGATATCTTCAAAAATTATTAGTTTGTATCTTAAGAAACTAAAATTTGGGTTTTCCATCATCGTGTGCAGGTGCATTAACAGGCAAGTATACTCCAGAAAACCCTCCTTCTGGCCCTCGAGGACGGATTTATACTCCTGAGTTCCTGATGAAAGTAAGGTTATTTTACTTGTGAACACTGCTTCCAAAATCTGGTTCTAGTGCTCAAGTACTTCTGTGCTGCTGCAGCTGCAACCTCTAATAAACAGAATACAGGAGATTGGAGAGGCCTACACGAAAACGCCAACTCAGGTTCATTGTCGAAATATATAGCGATTTACTCTATATTTTTTTCCTCTCACAGTCAGCTCTTAATGTGTCAATTAACTGTTTCACTTTTGGTTATTTTTCCTGCATCTAGTACCACTAAAAAAATACTACTCTCAAATAGACTAAAACTAAGGTGCTTGTTATTGTCTTGGAGGTGAATTATTCTGGAAGGCTTCAAATATATGCATCTAAGAGTTTCACTAAAATGCTTTATTTCTCCTTATATACATAAGTTTCTTAGAGCTGATAAAATATGAGTTTTCTTTTTAAGTTTTCTCCTTCCATTTCCAATTAAAAAAATTATAGTTTTATAGTTATTTCTTAAGGAAGCATATAAGCACAAGAAGAAGCAAAACTTTTGTGGGCTGGAATTCAGTGTCTAGGGGTTTGTGATTCAGTTAGAAGATAATTATCTTTCAATACCTTTATTTTCTTGAATAGGTTGTCCTAAACTGGTTGATTGCCCAAGAGAATGTTGTTCCCATCCCAGGGGCCAAAAATGCTGAACAAGCAAAGGAGTTCGCGGGGGCACTTGGGTGGAGACTCACCAATGAGGAAATCGATGAGCTTCGTTCATTGGCATCAGAAATAAGGCCTGTTATAGGGTTCCCTGTAGAGAAGTTATGAGTTTTCCTGGCCAATTATTTGTAAATATTTTGCTTTTCTGCACTATTTTGTGAAGAAGCATGGTGTTCAATACTGCAGATCAACTGTCCTGTTGCATACTTCTTTTACTATATGATGCAGATTAATAATTTGTACTTGTATCTTTCTAGGAAAAAAAATTCTTAGCTAGTCATTTCTCATTTATAAAGTGGTATCCTGCACTGTGAAATAAATAAAGTAATTAGATATTCTATTTTTCAATTATTTCAATAGTTAAGATCCACTCCACGTTATGGTATGTAGTGAATAGAGCAATATGCTATATTTGCCTTGCATTTGTTGGTTAAAATGTTTGTTTGATTTTGGGATTTTTTATTGTAGCACTTTTGCAACAACCAACTGACAAGTTCGTAAATATTGTATGTTTTATGTATCGTTTATCTCATTTTTAGCGATGTATAAACAATAATTGAGTAAGTATGAGCTAAAATAATTTATTTTGAGCTTTTTAGGATTTGAGTGAAGAAAGAATTGAAATCAATCACAAAATTGGAGGAGAATTGTAAAATTAGAATTTACGTGCATCGGCGAGAGCGATTTTGATATAATTTAGTAGATTGAGCATAACTTTCTTGTTTGAACTCCAATTAGGGTGATTCAAGATATTTTAGAAATTAATACATAGAGTTACAACTTTTATGTTTTGAGTTTTTTTAAATTCGGCCTGCATTGTGGTCAAAATTGAGAAGAAAATTGAATCTAATGCTGCCATTAGCGCCCAGGTGCAACAAAATTACAACACATCCAAATGGGGCGTCGGAACAGGAAGCTTCACTTTTTGGTTCTGCCAAATGCGCCCAGGCATGACAAAAGTGCAGCGCCCGGGCGCCGACCGATGGATAGGTCTTATAAGTTTGCTTATTTTGCTAGAAAAGTCTTCCCGTTGCCCGTTTGCGTGGAAAATCATGTATTTATCATCCTCGAACTCTAAAAACCTTAACACACCTATAAATACACAAAGAGAATGGGAGAAAACATTCATTCAGCTGTCATTAATTTTTTAGTTTTTAATAGTTAGGTTAATAATTTAGCCGTAGGATAAATTTTCTCAAACGCTCAAGTTAGGATTTTGTTCTTTTGTCAAGAATTCAAAATTTGACGATCATCAACATTCATTTTCGCTACAATTACTGAGTTTGATTTATTTTTATGCAACTTAATTTTTGTTCTTATTCCGTTCTTGTTCTTTAATTATTGTTCTTGTTTTATTGCCTTGAAATTCTTAATTGCTTCTGTAGTTGAGTAGTTAGGGTTTTATATTTCATCGTTTTTTATTACTTTTATAGAGTAGAATAATTTAAATTATTATTTTTTATTAAATTCTCATGTGTAGGGTAGATTAAATTAGGGTTTTAATTACTTTTATTTAATTGCTTTCTATAAGGTTAGTGTTTTACGTTCTTATCTTTATTTTAATTTCTTGTACTTAAATTTAGTTTAAAGTTAGTTAAAAACTCTTGATTATTTCGTTTAACTAGTAAATAAACTTGTGAACTTAGTAATTATTTCAATAGTTCTCGTGGGAATGTCCACCGGGTGGGGTTGTTTATTCTTCCAATTTCGAGTATCTTCTTGGATAGTCATAGTGGCCCATAGACGCGAGATGTGATTATTTTGAATGTAGTTTATTTTATTTTAGTTATTTTATAATTATTTTTTGGGCCCAATAATATGCATAATTAGTTTTAATTCCTAATATGCTTATATTAGTCAAAATTGAGGTATCTTGATATACTTATTCACGTTTTAAGCTTAAAAATGAACAACTTAGGAGTTTCTCCTACATTAGTGTCGGCATTTTAAGAGATATATTAGAATCCTTTTATATGTTGTATACACTTTTGTGATTGGGATACTAATTGTTCAGTTGTTTTTCCTTAGTTTTATTTTTATTTTTAAGTATTTACTGCTTTATCACAGCACAGTACTAACCCATGTCGAGACATAGGTATTCTTTTCTTGGTAATGTGTGATCTATGTAGGGTACAATACCTTTAGTGGCAATAGGACATGTATTTAATAGATAAGGCTTATCTACTGTGTGTTGTATCACTTTCTATAAATTGAACATGATAGAAATTATGCTTTTATATACTGGATGTGTCTTACATATTTTGTGTGTTAATGTGTTTTACTTCTTTTGTTAGTACGTTTAGTTTAGTATAGAAATCCATCACTTCCTCGTTAGACACATGATAGTGTGGAAATCAAACCTCTTGTGCTAGTCAAGGTTGACACAATAAGGCCTCATCTCCCCATTTCTCTACTTTTTAAGTATTTAATTGTTATTTGATGCGTGCTAATTACACTAGCAAGTGCACTAGTTAAAAAATAATAAAGTGATTAAGCAAATTATTAATTCCATGAGGAAGAGGATTGAATTAACAATTAATTACATCTAGACTTTGAACACTATTTAAAAAATCAGAATAAGAAGTGGATTAGTTAACTAAACTAAGAATAAAGAAATTAAATAAATTCAAACATAAATAAAGATAAGAAAATAAGAATTAAGGATGTTAGGAATTTACTTCACCTAACTAACATAATCATGAGACTCTCAGAAATGAAAATAAGAAGGCAAGGTTCCCCAATTTGTATTATACTTTTTCAAGCCAATAACTATTCCAATTAGATCTATTTTCAATTAAGTCTTCTCAGAGTTAACTTAGGCTAAAATAATCACATTATAGGATCTTTGGAACCCCTTGCTCTTAGTACCTTTTCAACCCAGTAAACAGACCACAAAATTAATCTATGATCAAACGATAATCCCATTGTGAATATAAACAAATTATGGCATCGAACTATCTTCGACTAACGTTCAAGTATCAATTCCTAGATACGATTACACAACAAGTCGTATACAAAAAAAGCATTAAGAACAATAACACATACTCTTACAAGCAAACAATATGAAAATATTGAATTTTATTGAATAAAAGTACTCATGAATTATGTAGTCGGGATACATCAAACCCTAACACAAGATTACAGCATCAAAACAAATAAAAGAAAGTAAACTATAGAAATCATGGCGAGTTGGAGAAGAAAATGTTGCTTTGAGCCTCATTCCGAATGAAGAACGTAGACCTCTTGACAATCTTTCAAGATTTTCTAAAGTTTTAAAATCTAACTAAGAGGGATTTTAAACTAATCTACTGTACTTCTGCTTCTATAGTATATACGACATGTTAAAATAGGTCCTTAAGGTTCCTATTTGTAGTTACAATATGTCTTAGGGGTTAAGATTGGGTTTTAGATTAAGTTAAGTCTGTAGAAACTCATTATGGATCCAAAATGAGACTCATAAGTAGTAAAAAAATTGCGTAGTGACCTGTCTAGAATTTGGTCGTAATGCCGCAGCACTGGTTTTTGCCTTGGTCGGAGCACCGTGACAATTTGCTCTCGGAAGTTCAGATTCTTCATGAATACCACGACACTTGGATTTAGTATAATTTAGAACACCACGGTGTTATAACCTCTGGATATTGAATATTTTTGGTTTGCAAGACCTTTATTTGTAGATCATAAGAGGGATGAAGTATAGGGAACAAAATAAGATTTGAAATGCACCAAAAAGGGTCCAAAACAAACATCAAAACCCCAAAGATTGCTAAAATTACAATGCTATCAAAAGCTCCAAAGTTGACTGACTCTAGCTCTAGGTCGATCGACTTTGGCTCCCAGAAACTCCAAGGCCTGGCAACTCCAGGCGTAGAGTTGAGCTGCCTGCACAAATTCTCTAGTGTTTTGCTCCGTTTTGCCATCTCTTCTTGTACTTTAGCTCCAAATGTACCCAATTGACCCCCAACCTACAAAATACACAAAAAACACACAAAAACTACAAAACACATAAAAATACTAAAACATGAAAAATATGTAAAATAGACAATTAATACCCTGAAAATACTTGAATCATGACAAGAATTTAGAGATGAATGATAAATAACTCTATTTTGTAGAGTTATCATTTTTATTTGCATGAAAGTAGACACATCCAAATTTGATAGAAATCAGAGTTAACTTTTAAGAAACATGAACTAATCATGCAACTATTTTTACTGAGGATATCTGAAAGGGTACTTAGGTAACTCTCAGACTTAGAGTGGTCTAACCTTCCATTTTCTCAATATGACTCTTATAACCTATCTAATTTGTTTTCATATGCTAGGATTAATGTAATATAGGATTTTGTATTATTTTGTTTTTTCTCTTTATTTGTTTATTCCATTTTTTTAATTACCTGGCACTTTGGTTCCCTTTAATATTTAAGATTTTTCCCCCTTCTTTCCTTTATATATATTTAGTGGTCATATTTTATTAATTTATATTAAAAAAACCCTATTCTAGATTAATTAGAACCCTTAACCATTGCATTTTTAGCTCTTATCTTAGGCCCTTTAGTAGTACATATTTGTTTTATTTTTACTATACTATTTTTTTCATTTAACAAAAAATGGCACAACAATAGCTACTTTAGAGAAATACTCTACTAGTTCATTATGGGTTTTGATGTCAAAGTATCAAGAATAGTTTCTGTAAATCTCTCTCCAAGTTGCAATATTTGCCTTTTGTATCCAACAATGGACATTTCCTTTACATTCACTCATCAAGCATTTGCATGTTTCTTTAGGCGAACTCTCAGGACGATTTGGTTTGGGGTGTGGGAATTGGAAATTTGTATGATAAAATCTGCAAATTGGGACTTTCATACAATTTGCTAATTGAGTCATATTAAGAGACATTAATTCATTCATTTTAGGCCCTTTTTGTTTTTGCTGATATCAAGTCAAAGGAATAGATTAAAATTTCAGGGCTTCAAGGAACGTACCGATTTTTGGTCAAAATTTAGGGAAGGTGGATGTAATTAACTCTAGACATATACATTTAATCATTTTTCAATAGAAGGACATGTATTTTTTGATGGATAGAAATAATATCTAATATCATCCATGACCAAAATACCCTAACCAATTTTTTTGAAACGTAGATCAGATCTGTAGGTCACTTTTGTTTCTACTTGAATTCATCAATCTGCACAATATACTTATCACTTGTGGTGTTGTCAAAATTTGTCCAATTAGTCAATCCATGTGTCTTCTTATCCTTTGCCTAGGTTTTTCTCGTAAAGAAGGTTGGGACATGTTCCTAGAAAGCCTTTGATTCTTAAATCTTAAGTCAATAACATTCGTAAAGTGGAAATCTAGAGAGAGAGAAACTCTCAGATGCAAAAAGTTCAGAATGTACTAAATGAATAAAAAGAAAACTGACCTTAAGTTTATACAGATTTTGTGTATTCCTTTATGAGCTAAAATGTTTATGTACATGGGCTTATCCAACTTCTGAGTGTTGGCTTTGCTATATTCCTAGGCTCATCAATTGGAATACATGTAAAACTATAACAATCAAATTACACAATGTGTATAAGACTAGTATACTAGTAAAATATAGTTATATGGACCCAAATCCTCCTATTGCTGTAGGGTCAAATAAAATTTTGGAGAAAAAAAGAATAGGTACACTAAGGATTTTTTAAGATGTGGGATATTTGTTGGTAATTTACCTAAGAAAAATTTTGGGCAAAACTGATTTGTTTTTTGATAATTTTATATTTCTTCCCTGACGTTTGGCATAGTTGCAAGAAATTTTCTCTAGTTAAAAAATTACACTTCCCTCCTGTATTTTAACTTTTACGGTAACAAAACACATTCGACTATGTCACATCAATAGGATTTCCCTCTTTCTTCTCCTAAATATCTTTCTTGTTATTTAAATAAAATTTAATTTCCTTATCTTCTTGTTCCTTAATCACAATCACATATAAGGTTATAGATATTAGGGCAGTACTACTCTCCTCCATCCTATCTCCACCCAACAATTTTGATTCCTCGACACCTTTCCTCTTTTCCCCTATCAACTATTATCTCAGAATATAAGCGGCACTTGTGGGTTTTGTCCGATGCTAGATTATTGACCTTGGGACATATTTCTTATATGTGGTGGCGATGGTGATGAGTTGTTAGGAAGGCAGAGTTGATTGGGGGTGGATTTTGGCGATAGTTAGGGAAAGGCCTGACATTGCTCTATGAATTAGGTTAAAGGGTAAGGACGGTGTATTTTTAATTAGGGTTAAGTACATTTACCACCCGTACGGTTTGACAAAATTACATATTAGTCCCTTATGTTTGATAAAATTACAATTACCCCTTGCCAATAACACCATCCAACTCCAACTAACAGAAGTAATAAAATGCCAAAATTACCCTTTATTTAAAGTTCATAAAAACTAATTACTAGCATTTTAGTCAAATAATTGATAAAGTAACAAACAATGTGAAATAATACTATAGTAATTATGGATAGAAAAATGGAAAATAAGAGCAAACAAGCCAAAATAAAGCACAAGAAAATGTTTCAAATGAAAAAGAAAACAAAAAAGAAACAAACAAAGTTGAATAAGTAAGGTCAACTAAAATTTTGCATTTTAGGGTGTGTTCGTTTGGGTTATAATTATTTTCTTGGGGACATGAAAAAGTCAAATTTTCATACAATTTTTCGGTGTTCGGTTGACAAAATGAAATTATTTTGAAATAATTTTTTTTAACGGTTTCATCTTTAATTTTTTGAATACAAGTTAAAAAAACTTATAACAATAGTAATAAATACCTTACAAGTAATTGTGGTTAATAAAGGATTGATTTTGTTCAAAATGAAATGATAGTATAGTGTAGTAATAAAATATGCATAATGATAGTCATATTAGTGTGAGACCCATGATCAAGAGAAAAATGAATAGAAAAGAATTGAAAATGAAAAATAAGTTTAGCAAATGAAATTATAAAAGTAAGTAGTTGAGATTTAATGTCACTCTTGAATTAACCGAAAAATAACTTACGCTCAAAAATTCCGTAAATTATTTTCAACCAGAGAAAGGAAAATTGGAAAATATTTTACACCGAAAAATATTTTTTGGTGTTCGCCACCAAAAAAATTCTCTGGAAAATACAATATTTTCAATCCAAACAAACACACGCTTAGATGAAAAAAGAAAGAGTAAGATCAATTACAATGAGCCAAATACTTATTGCCTCAACAAGAAATATAAAGAAACAAATAAAAATAACAAACCCATGACCACTAGTGTACTCAAAAGTCTAGCTCCACCATGACCCTCTACTCAAACCAAAACTATTCATCTTCAAATACTACCACTTCTCTTATACCGCTTCACCATCGTAGATGCCGCTTTTTGTGCCATATAGTTTATTCCAAAGGCCATATAGTTTGGTGAAGGTGAAGTCACCGACTAAATCTCAATTGACAGCCCAAGTAGTATTATCTATGCCGTGTATTTTGTGTTAAAGAGGGCTGCACTCTTTGTTCTTACCCAGCCCAAAAATAACCTAGGCAGCACCAGTAACTACAGCACAAGAAGATCGTCAGAAATCGAAAGCCAATCCACCTCAGTTGGGTTTTCTCGGTCTATCTCACTGTATTTTCTCGCCACAACTTTGACACGAACACGGGAACGGGGAATGATACTCGCAGTCAAAACCATTGTCATTAACAGAGGTTTTTTCGATCAATGGTTTTATAGTACTCCTCAACTAGGATCCAATGGGACCTTGGTAGCCTCAAAACCTTGTTGTAAGAAAAGTGTTGGAATCTAGTTTTCTTGTTATCTAATTTGTTCATATCGCTAATTGAGAAATTGGATTTTGGAACAATTCAGTAGTCTTTTCCATCGTAGTTTTCCACAATTCACACTGCTTAATGGAAAAGCATAACTAGATGTTCTCACTTAATGAATTGATAATAAGAGGTGGTCAAATGGACAGTTACGAGAACCATAAGAGATTGTGGAATCGTCTGCTTAGGCACACAGTATGGAGTCACTGGAAGTGTTTAGGTGAGGCTAGGGCTTATGTGTGTTGGGAGAGTAGGAAGGAGAAGAACGCGAAAAGATTAAGATAATTGATGGGTATATCAAGAGCAACAGACCAATTTTTTGTTGACTTTGATATTTTATAATAGTTAACGTCTATTGATTGTCAATTGACTAACATTAAGGGTTTACATGTTATAGGTTTATGAATTTGAGGAAGGTACATTTTATTATGCCAAACCTTAGGGTTTGATTGGTAATTTGATTAAAGTTCAAGGGAAGTAAATGTAATTAACCCTTTTATTTATTTCTTTTTTGTGATATATGTTGTATTAAACAGTATGCGACTACATTTTCTGAAGCTAAAGGGGAGGTTCCTATAATTATGCCAAATTAGAAGTAAGTAATGTGATATTATCCCTACCTTTTTATATGTGTTCGAAGGATGGAAATTTTAGGAAAAATGTTACTTACACCATCCTGTGGTTTGGTTGATTTGTATATTACAACCATATAGTTCAAAAATTCACAAACACCCCTGATGCTTCCGTTTTAAGTATTCGATTGACAGAAATGTCTCCAATTAAGTTAGTCAGCTACACCCTTGTGCATTTTCCCTCTTTTTTTAAATATTATATTATTCCTTAGAAAAGCGAAAAACCATAAAAATAAAAGGGAATAAAAAGAAGAAATATTGAATAAAAATAAGAATAAAAGTAAAAATAGAAGTAAAAATTTTTTTTAGATGGAATGGAAAAGAAAAAATAAGAAAAGAAAAAGTGTGGAATAAAAAGAAACACAGAATTATATGAAATTTATTAGAAAAAATTCAAAAGAATTTTAAAAACTAAAGGAAAACATAAAATAATAGCCTAGGATTGTGGAGATCGTAGGTGGGGAATATGATGAAGAGCAAATTAGGGTTGGCGGTGTTTAGGAAGTAAGTCGATAGGCTGGGCAAGTAGCGGGAGATTGGTAGTGTGGTGGTGGGCACCTAAGAGTATATCTAGTCTCTTGGGCGGGCTAGAAAATGGGGAGATTCAGTAGGAGTGGTGGGAGAAGTAGATTAAGGGATGGGGACTAAGAGAAAGGAGATCAGAGTAGGGAAAGGAGATCAGGAGTCTCTAGCAGGATGGGAGTTGTGTGGTGGTGACAAATCAGATGGTAAAGGAAGGGTAGATTGTGAAACCCAGTATTTTAATAGCCTTGTTCTTTGATTTTAAATGGTTTAAAATGTTTTTCATATTATTTTTAGTCATAAAGTACTTCAACTTATTCGGCAAATTTTTCGATTTACGCGATTTCGATCAAAAGTTGGACTAAGTGTAATTAGTGCATTGTGGTGTGTGAGTGTTGTTTGATGGCTGAATTATTCAGATTTAACTGCTCAAAGAACAAGGCTATTAAAATACTGGGTTAAATAGTCAACTTGGAGACTATTTGGTCAATGGAGTACTATTTGGTCAACTTTGGAAGTTTTTTTTAAGTCTTCTTCTTGCTTGTTTCTTCCTCATTTTCTCCAGCTGCTGGTCGAAATTCTCTCCTCCTTTTTCCCCAAAAATTTTCTTGGATATTAAGTAGAAATCACTTGGAAGGTAAGATTTTATGTATTTTAGCATTTATGGCTTATGGGCTTTATGATTTAAGCTTTAATTTCAAGTTTTGTAGGATTATTTATGGCTGAGAAAACCCTCTTTGCAGCCTTATAAGTTGTGATTTATGTATGTTATGGGTTGTTTTTAGTGTTTTGGAGGTTGGGAAGTGATTGGGGTTGATTTTTAACAACTTTCCATGGTTAGATTACAAATTTTAAGATTATGAGTTAGGGTTTTGTCTTCCATATGTGGCCTAGAGTGTTATGCTATGAATGCTTATGTCTATGCACATAATGATGTTTTAAGAGTGTTTTAAGGTTAGTTTGGATAGGAATTGAGACTTGAAACCAAGTGGAATTGATTTCAGCTTCATTTTTCTCTAAGCGGATTTTTGCTCTAAACTAGGATCTTTTGGATAATTGGTTATGTTTGAAGGATTTTTAATGATCTTTTGATGGTTTTAAGTGTTTCCTTGGTAGTGGAATGGTTAGGAAGCATGTTTGAATCATGCGTGTTCTAATTTGTGGCAATTAGCGATTTGAACCAGTAAGAGGAACTGTCTCTTATACACATCTCTAATGTGTATATTAGAGTTAATTGTAGTGGTTATTGGTTATGGGTTATGGATTGTTGTGGAATGCTATTGATATAGTCCCGGCTATTGCTCCGGTGAATCTTTCCGTTTATGGATTTTGTTGGTTGAATATGTTGTTTTGAGTTGGGTTGTAACCAAGGTCCCTTGAATACCTTGGAAATGGATTTTGTTGGTTGGTTGAATATGTTGTTTTGAGTTGGGTTGTAACCAAGGTCCCTTGAATACCCTAAAAATACCTTATGTTACCCACCTATTTATGGTTTTTCGTTAATCTAAGGATATAATATCAAATTTAAAAAAAGAGGGAATTTGCACACTGTTTTAGCTCATACGTGACCTAATTATATAATTTTCCAATGTGTTTGGAAATGAAGCATTTGTGGAGAACCGATTCTATAGTCATCCCCAAAACAAGTCAATCAATAACTCCAGGTCAAAGAATTCCACAGATCCTGTAATGTAGATGTGTAGACTAGTAAACGAATAAGTTGAAGTACTTTATGACTAAAAATAATATAAAAAACATTAAACCTTTTTGGCAAAGTAGGCTTTTAGCATACTGGGTTTCACATCTGTCTCTAGCCAGATCTAGTAATCTACCACACCTACTAGTCCTGTCTCTTATACACAGCTAGATGTGTATAAGAGACAGATGCAGTACCACCCATGGCATGAGACATTTTAGGATGACTATGGTTAAATGTTATTATCTTTATGTTTTCTTTTATCGAAATGCTTGGCCCCATTTGAAGAGCTTTTATGATATCCAGAGCTAGTTATGCTCACGTGACTTATAATTTTCAGATTAGGTGCTCGTTTTGACTCTCCAAGATTTTCTCCAGATGGTAGGACTCATAATCTTCCAAGGTTTACCAATCTCCCGCTACTCTGTCCGATGTGTGGTATGATTGGTGGTAATGATCGGCGGTCGATAGCTGAGGATGGTGGTGGTAGTAGGTTGGTTGGGTAGGTAAAGTAGATGATTTTTTTTTGTGGGTAAATTTCACTTGCACCTTCTGTGGTTTGGTCATTTGTCATATAGTCCTTTGCTTTTGGTTTAAGTACGGAATAATTAATTTGGTCAGTTTTACCCTTGTGTTATTTGCCTTCTGTTAAATATTATTAACCATTTTTTTAAAAATAAACATAAAAATCATAAATAAAAAGTAAGAAAAAAGTAAAAACAAAAAGGACAAATTTATAGATAGAATGAAAAAAAGAAAAAACAGAAAAGAAATAAGAATAAAAGTTAGAAAAATCAACAAAAAAAAAAAAAATTAGATGGAGTGGAAAAGAAAAAAACAATAATAAAAATAAAATTTTGAAATAAATAGGGAAAAAATTAAAATTATTTAAAAAATAAAAAATAATAGAATGAAAAAAAAATAGTATATGGGGTAGGGGGTAGAGGAGGGTCATGGGCGGAGGGATGGGGTATAAAGGGGCATAATGGAACAGATCTGGGGTTAGGGGAAGGGGCTAAGGTGATGGGCTTATGGTGGGGGTGAATGGTGGAATATAGACCAGGTAGACGAGAGGTGCTGGGATGGTTGACTTGAGAAGGGATAGCGATCGGGTGGTAAAGAGAGGAGGTAGGGTGGTAGGATGGGGTGCAGGGAGCTGGGAAAAATAGATTGGATGGGTGGGATGGGGTAGTCGGGATCAAACGTTGGGGGTGCTGGTGGCGGGTTCTGGGGGTTTTTGGTGGATGGGGTGGGATGGAGACGTTTTGGGTGTAAGGGTGGGATGGAAGGATTTGGAATTCCGGGGTGTTATCGGGTGGCTGGTTTGTGTGAGTGAGGAAGGTTTACGTGCTTTTGGGGGTGGGGATATGCTTGGTGGTAGTTGGTTAAGGATGGTAATGGTGGTAGTAGTGGTGGCAGGTGGTTGGGGAAGATTGTAAATAAGAAAGAAGATAATGTGTGGGCCTTGGGAGATGAATGGTAGTAGGATGGGTAGTGGGCATGGGATTGGTAGTGGTTGATTGAAAGTGGTAGTGGCGGCAGTAGTAGTGGCGGGTGGTTGAGGAAGATGTGAAAAAGAAAGATGATGAGTGTTTGGTTTCTTATTTTGGCCCAAAAGTTTTGTTTAATTCTAATTTATTCCCCAATTTTGTTAGGCATGCATTTCATATATAATGGATATTTTTGGTAGATAACAGTTAGAGTTTCAAAAATTTCATTAACAATCACACATTTGACGTGCATCAGTTAATCTCTGTAATAGGTAGTATTTAATTTCCGTCCCTTGTACATTGAACCCAAAAGGTATATTTTTAGGTTTTTAAACCATAAGGAGGGTATATAGTTAATGGCAAAACCATAGAGAGTGTATGGATGCCCTCAGTGGCCTTGAGATTACCATAACAAAGATCTCAACTATACCATCAAAAGAGAGTTTTCGTAGGTTAAGTCATTGTAAAAATCAAGTGGCAATGTAGATTAAGTGATCCGTAGTTCCATAACCACATAGTGGAAAGAAGAGTCTTAGTGCTTTCTTTAAACCAAACCTTCGTCCAACTCTAGCTATGAGGATTTGAATGAAAAGTGGTGCACCCGACCTTGCGCACTCCCGTTCAAAGCCAAGAGAAGCTTAAATCTTGAGAAACAAGAAGAGATCTATTAAGAGGAAGATTTATTCGAGAAAAAATCTTAAAAGTTATATCCAATCACAAACTACATGCAAGAGCAGGAGGCTACTTATAGTAGAAAAAGGTCTTTGTCCACACCTAGGTGAATGAAGAGTTCATGCTTCTTAACAATAGCTGTCTATAGAACATCTAAATTTGTTTGATTCTAGGTTGAAAGCACGGTTCTTAGAAAGTAGCAATGCCTGTCATAAGCCAGGAAAGACCAATGCCTTCTTTTTATAGCCTTCCCTGCCTGTGTGTGAGGAATTACCACTTTACAGATGTGCTTTCGAGACAGATAGAGTACCTTGGTAAGAAAGAAATCACCAGAATATAACACAAGATCGCTTTTTCTTGCTGTCATGGGGTTGACCTGTGAACAAGGTAAACCCAGTGGGAACCAAAAAATGGGTGGTACTGCATTGGGTAAAAGATGATCCAAAAAGCGAAGGCTTGCCCAATGGCCAAGTATCCTACAAAGAAACTCCCGAGAGTCAGAAATATTAAAGGAATGGCCATAGGAATGGGCACATCATGACATCGTAAGATGTCTCGCTCGAATGAATTTGTTGGTACTAGAAATATTAGAAATAGTGAATGAAAAGTGTAATAGAAGTGAAAAGGACAAAGACACTTTCCAACTAGAAAGTAAAGTTCCCACGGAGCAAAGATCACTAGTTCTTCGCTTGCTTGTACAAAGAACATTCGAGAAAGAGCTACCATGCTCATCGTGCACTTGCATTACCACTTGATCTTTGCTACCGCTTTACCCAGAACCTACGCCTACCACGAACTTGAATTATCACATGGCTGCTAAAGCAAGCTAAGCTTCTTTTTCCTGCGAAAAATGTGGTTTAGTCAAGGCTTAGTTCAGGACCCCACTACTCATCGTATTTGGTATGATATTGCTATCGCACATAAGTTCGAGAGTCATGATGATATTATTGTAAGAACATTTTTATCAGAATATTTTTGCTTCTTACTTCGCTCAATTTGCAATAATTTTTCTTTGGACTTCCAGAAATTTGTTTCATGTAGCTTGGCAAGGAAATTTTGAGTCACTTCTATTGTTCAACATCGACAAAATAAGCAGTAGATCTTTTTTTTTTTTTTGAATGATATGGTAAACACAAAGCAGAAGTCTCAGCATTAACAGAAGAAAAACATTTCTAAATGGAAGTTAGGGCAATCCTACCTTTGCTTAGCCTTAGCTGTGGCGGCAAGCAAGCCGTTGATTCTCTTATAATGAATAAGGAAGAAATAGCGGGATGGGATGGAGCAGGAATTGCGGGATGATATAGAGATAGATGGCTACAAGAGTATCGAACAAGCAGAGTCGAAGACTAGATAGGAAAGCGGGGACCAAATGAGGACAGACAGCTAGAAGCACAAAAGCAAGTCAGTCTATGTTCGGGCAGCCTCGGGAAAGAAGCAAGCAAGAAAGAATAAAGAGGATCCCATTTTTCCTCGGGGTTTAGGGACGAAGACAGAAAGAAAAGAAGATTGCTCCTACTGCGCAGTATGGTGTTTGTGCCTCGCGGTTTACCCTCCCAAAAAAAAAAAAAAAAAAATTGACCTCAAAGTTTTGTTTAACTCTATTTTATTCCCCAAATAAATTCATTGTAATTGAATTAGTATTCAGTAAGGCGTAATTAGGTTTTAGTTCCCAGTACATCCATCGCCTAGAGGTATTTTTCATCTTCCCCATTGGATATTTAAATTGAAAGTACAAAAGGATGCTTTTAAAATTGTGTGATAAATTTTCCATCTATTGGACATTTTTCATCTATTGAGATAAATTTTAAAATAGATCAGTGTGTATGTATTTTGTAATTTTCATTCGCCCATATAATTCACGTCCTTTTAAAATTTTAAAAACTATAGAAGTCATTATGTAGTGAAATAAATACTACAAGAGGCATTATGGGTGGGACTATAGACATTAATCGATTCAAGAATTTACTGTTAAACCGGTGTGGGAAGGGAATGCGGTGGAGGGCCCAGCTTAACACGTGTCAACACGGTTTTGCAAAATTAGTTCCCCCGAACCTTTTTATCTCATAGGGGTGAAGTTGTAGCTCATCCCAATTCTCAGCCAGCTAATGCTTGCAATCCACTTGGGCCCACACAGGCAAGTAGCACCAACATCTTATCGCCGCTTGTTAAAGCTGTGCTTGATGTCTCCCTCGTTGCCATAAAAACAACAGCGCAACTGCTAGCAGCCAGTTGAATCTTGTAGGGTCCACACCGAAAGAGCACTGAGTGAAGAAATACTTCCATTATTATTGGCCTTGGATGACTAGGACAGGTTCTTCCCCCTTCCTGTTCTACCTGTATAGATAGAGAGATTCCGGTGGAATAAATGTTTCTTCAAGTGATATGATAAGAATTGATTTCCCTCCTCCTCCTTCTTCTTCCTCTCCCTTTGAATACTAACCATTTTATCAGGTGGGCTTTCTACTTTCTTCTTCTGATAGTTTATAGTATACCTGATTAAAGGGTTTCAGAGTATTTGATTTGACAAATTTTTGGCTAATTAGTTTCTCTCACACACAAAAACATGCATGGGAGTAATATTTAGTTTTATTACTCTTGCTTATTTTGGGAAGTCTATTGTTCGAATTGTGTGAGTTTCAAACTCTCAATCATTTCTACTTTCCTTAAATGGAATGACTATATAAAGTAATCAAGCCGTTGTGTTAGTTTGTTATAATTAGTATATTGGTTTTCATTTATGTAGTGACCCTCAACTGTTTTATATTCATTTCTTGACTTCATTTTGCCCCTTATTTATTTATTTTTTTAAATTTTTTGTTATTCAGAAGCTTAATTAAGGAGCTATGAATCCTACCTTTCCGGATTGGAATATTGGGGCTGATTTCCCAGTGCTCGTTCAGAAGAATAAGCCCCTGGGGTAATTACTACTCAATCCGTCTCTCTCTTAATTCTTCTGATCTGCTTAGAACTAATTAGATTGATTATACTATACAGACTGGACCGTGAGCTAGTTGAGCTATTATGGGAAAATGGACAAGTTGTGCAGCATTCTCAAACTCATCATCAAATTGAATCTAGGCTAATTAACAAGCAAAATCATGATCAATCAATAAGCAGAGGCAATACAGGGGGATCTGGTCAATATCAGGTCACTAGTTTGATTCAAGATGCTGAAACAGTCTCTTGGATTGATGATCCCTTCGATAAGGAATCATGTATCAACTCGAACTTCTTATCCGAATTTCCGATATCGAATCCAGCTGAACAACAACACAACTATTCTGTTGTATTACCTAATGATAAACCTTCTAATGTCATGACCTCCGTGCCTCCGAGATTTAATACGGTTGATTCTTCTAAGCAACATCATTGTCGTTCGGGAGGAATTGTTAATGTTCCTTTATCTGTCAAGGCAGATTTGAGATCGTCGAATAGCCACTGCGGGAGCAATCAGGTAGTAAATGATGCTGATACGAGCCGAGTTTCGAGTTGTGGGATTGGTGATCATAGAGGTTTGTCTGCAGCTGTGGCTAAGGATCATAGTGTTGGGAAAATGAGCTCTCAAATGGAGACAGTTCAAACGGAGACTATCGAAACAGCGCTTACTTCGTCTTCTTCCGGTGGATCAGGGACTAGTTTTGGAAGAGCATGTTATCAATCTACTGACACCAATTCCCTTAAAAGGAAAAGCAGAGATGTAGAGGATTCAGAGTGCCAATTTAGTAAGGTAAGCTATCTCTCTATCAATCTGTCATCTTATTCCTTCAGTTTGAAAGCCAAATGGGCTAAAGATCAAGGAAAATACTTAGGTAGACCGGTCTTTGGTCCTACCCTGTGGTCAGAATTAAACCTTAAAGAATTTTGTTTACGTCAGATGAGGTCATAGATTTTTTAAAATTTAATCCACACCACAGAGTCTACAAGTGAGGCCAAAGATTAGGTCTACCAAAGTCTTTGCCTAAGATCAATACTTATTTCTGCTGCATTCATACTCTAGGCTGCTGAATTGGAGTCAGCTGCCAGAAAGAAACAAGCCTTGAAATCTGGGAGTTCCCAAAAGAGCCGTGCTACTGAAGTGCATAATCTCTCAGAGAGGGTATGTTCCATCATTCGAGGCCTTTGTTGCAAATGCAATTATTCTATCAATCATGCGAAAATGTATAAAGATTGTCAACTTTTTTATGCAGAGACGGAGGGATAGGATTAATGAGAAGATGAGGGCTTTGCAGGATTCTGCTCCTTCCTAACTCCAACAAGGTGTGCAGATATCCCTGTCTAGTTTATATAGATTCTGCTACTTAATTAAGCAGTACTCAGCACATCAGAACTGCATGCAATTGCTTGCAACTTGACAAGCTATGTGATAATGTCTATGTCGAGGCTGAACATAGATGTTGCAGAAACAAGCTAGCTAGATTCTACGTTTTACTTCTTCGAGTTAATTGAATATTAAGCTTGTCATTGTATACTTCAGCTTTTCTAGAACTGCTTTAACAGAGTTATTCCCCAGAACAGTCGTTTAAAAGATTTCAAGATTTGATAAACAGTTTTGTTTCTCCTTTTTGAAATTTGAAATATTCTAAAAAGTAAATGGGAAACCTCGAAATAGCTATAAAATTTGACAAGAGCCTATAACTAGCAACAGACATTTGATATGAGAAGTGCATTATAAAGTACAACTGTATAGGATGCAGAACATGTGTTCAACCTAAACTAGGTGGTGCAGTGTGAATGTATCATAGATAGCGTAGCGTAGAATTACTACTTCAGTTCCTTCACTTCAACCCTCATATCCACTTCCGCAGAGTTCTTATTCTTCGCATTTGCTTGTTGTTTCCCAGACGGATAAAGCTTCAATGCTAGATGAAGCAATAGAATACATGAAATCACTTCAGATGCAACTTCAGGTATGCAACATTTTTCACATAGCTAAGCACAATTTTGTGCTCATCGCTGCGCACTCGAGCTAATCTGCTGGATGCTTTGATTAGATGATGTGGATGGGAAGTGCTATGGCACCAATGATGTTTCCTGGTGTCCAGCACTACATGTCCCGCTTAGGAATGGGAATGGGCCCATTGGCAATGCCTTCCATTCACAACCAGATGCATCTCTCAAGGCTGCCACTGGTTGATCAAGCAACTATGCCAAATCAAGCTACTGTCTGCCCCCAAACAACAGTGCTGAATCCCATTAATTATCATGCTCAGTTGCAAAATTCGAAATTATCTGATCAAGTGATATGCCAATTACATGGCATTCCACCCTCTGCAGAGTGCATCCCAGGTTTGGTTATGGTTTGCATTTTTTCAATTGAAATACTGCATTAGAATCAGTTGAATGCTTGCAGATATGGAACAAAAGCCGAAAAATAATATTCATTTGGAAAACAAGATACATATAAGAGACAGAAATTGCATGTTTGCACCCAATATGTGCAACAACTTACCTAATGCTGCTGTCTTGCATTGCAGAACATAAACAATTTCAGCTTCGGTTCCAATACAGATGCAACAAAATCACATTTTAGCACCATCTGCCAATTCTAATGGACCCTCTATAGGATGACCTGCAGATCATCATGCTAAAACCGAAGCAGGGAATAGAAATTTTGCTGATGGTGACCATTTATTATTGTTCGCAAATTCTAGCATGCAAGGTCCTAACGTTGAAGCAGGGAGAGATTTACTTGATTTATTGATGCATGAGTTAATATACTTCTTCTATTTCTCTTTTGCTCTTTTCTACCTCCAAGGACATCAATTCATTCAAGGTTGAAGAGGAAACTTGCTTCAAATTTTGAATGCGAAATTGTTGTAAATTTGCCAAATTCAATTTTGGGTGCAGTGTTTGCACTTTTATACCATGTACACACTCTCTTCATTGAATAACACTAACACTAGTAGCTAATATTAGAATATTTTAATAGGTGAATTTCATGACCGCACAAATATTTTATATAATAAGTAATATAATATTGTATGTTAAATAATGACAAATTATTATATAGTATATTTAGATAATTATGGGATTCAAAATAATATTGGAGGAAGATAAAATCGATTTTATACCTATAATACTAATCTGATACCAAATTCATCCGTAAGAGGAGACTCTAAAATGGGAAGGAGTCTCTAAAGACTCCTACGAATAGGACTCTTGGTCCCTTTGTTCACTCTAATTCATATTTGTATGCTTACTCATAACTCATTACATTATAAGGAGTTAGAATAGGAAAAATCTCAAGTCTATGTTGTTTGATCAATTATCATCAAATAATCTTCTTGTACCATCAATGGATTGATAGATTCACTTGTACAGCCATTAGTGTAAGGAATATTCTAATTCTGTCTTTTATTATTTATAAGTCTAAATATAAGATCCCATCATATCTAATATTTGGCAGAGAGCAAGGTTAAAATTTATGATTTATAAATAAATAAAGAAGCATTTTGTTTCTTGATCCGTTTTATCCATAAAGATTTAAGAAAGGACAAATTATTGTAGAAGACAAGAATTGCAAATTTCATATAAGAAATAAATACATAAAGGTACTCAAAATATATGCACATTTAATGTGGAATACAATTTTGCGATGGACTTATCAAAAGTCTATAATTGTATGTCAAAAATCTTTATGCTATATGTACTGGTCAAATGTGGCATGACCTTAAGTCAGTCTTGTGCATGAGAATTGAATATGAGTTGTTATTGGTTTATAAGACAGTATTAAATTGGATAAATTCTATGATCTGATACATTAAACTATTAGGTAACCTGGGAAGCTGCGTGGCTCTAGTCTACTGTACATGCTTTTAGACTTTGAGTGAAACTGAGGCTGGAGTTTAATTCTTTAATATTCTGTACCTGATTGAGAGAGAACTCAATTAAAAAATACAGATCACTTGCTCCCAGGCAACAATACAGTTTAAGTATCAAAACATATTTGAAGTTCAATTAGTCCAGTATCCCTCGGTCTTTATTAGCATCCCACATGTAAAGGCCTATGTTTATTATTATATAAGCATGGGATTATTTGTAGTAGTTTGACTGTTATACTTGTAAGTGCTGCACATATTAATACCAATCTACTAGAGTAAATAATAGGTCAAACTTGGCCATGTTATTTGATATTTACTCGAATGTGACGGTAGTGCGTACTTAGACTTGAATTACTATATGTAATTTGGGATATATTTACTAGTTGAGTTTGGAAGTTATTTATTACATCCAATAATGTATTGGGCTCATATATCATTTTTTTTTAAGACCATAGCAAGTCCTATTTAAAGATTTGGAGATGCATTAAAAAAATGGACTGATACAAGGCTTTATAAAGTAGTCCAAAATTAAATAATACTTCCATCATGATTCTTTTTACAATATTTTTACATAATAATTGATTTGATATGCCATTATGTATTTTTTTATTGGGTACATCAATTACTTTTTTATGCAAATTTTTAAGATAATGGTAAACTCCAAAGTTGAGTATTTAATTGATCCATAAAATACTCGAATTATATGGAGCAATATAAATGAGTTTTGGACATTAAAGATTAAATAACCTTTATAAACATAAAGTGATAATTAATTAATTGTCACCAAAGTGACCTAATTATCATGAAGTTTATTAATGAGTTATTTACTTTTATGAGAAATCATGGTTATAGAATTATAATTTGCTCAAAAGTGTTATATATTCTATAATCATGAATGATTTATTATATTTGTCCAAAGATATATAATTTCTCACTTCGAAAGTTATAATAAGTAAATTATTATTACTCACTTGTATAGATGCCCAAAATTAATGTAATATCTCCATTGCAAATATAAGTGAATAATTGTTCATTACTTGTAGATTGAATCACTGGCATGTCATTATTCAACCCAAATATGGGATACGATGATGTAATAGATTACTCGCCTAAGGATATAATTTTCAAGAATTACCTATAAAGTGAATTACTGGCATGTCATTATTCAACTTCAAGATGGGATATACTGATGTAATAGATTTCTCGTCTATTGATACAATTTTGGTAAAACTACTTTAATTGGCTTATAAGACAATAAATTGGGAAATTTTCTTATGTTCAAAGGTGAGAATTATTTCTTCGATTTATTATTTTAGTTTACTAGTTTGAATTTAATATTTAAATTCATAATACATTGATTCAAGTTTCATGATATGATTAGCATCATTATGTTTTAATACAAGTATTAATGGCTATATAACTTGTATATTCTAATGATTTATATGATTGTTCTTATAGTAACTAAATATGTAAGTTCTCTTAATGATGCAGAGAAAAAAAATTATATATTAACAATTTTGAGAATATTTATACCTTTTTATTAAGTGTAAACATTTGTGCTAATATATTGGTGAATACTTATGATTAGTGAGAGCATTTTACATTTCCAAAATAATACTCATTAAGTCTTGTATTCTCAGTAATGCTTATGCCTTATAATTGTTAAAATCAAAATTATCATGAAAATAGTTGAGAAATTATTTAGATTTTAGATAGCACCCTTGATAATTTTTAAGTTTGATATTTAATTATTAATAGAGTGTGTATGATTGTATATATTAAAATAAGAGATAAATTGTTGATAGCATCGCATAGTATTGAGATCTTGAGTAATTTCTCGTGCATTTCACTATTAAGTCTCTCTTGAAAGTTTTAACCATTTAAACTTTTACAATACCCATTAAAATATATTATGATTAATAATTGACTATTAATCATGTGTATTGACTGTCTAAGGAGATAAAGAGGTTAAAATAGAGAGATTAGACTCATAAACTTCATACTATGATTCATAAAATTTGAACAACGATAATTGTCTTTCAATAAAGAAATACAACCATAAGAACAAGTGTCGTTGAGATTAAAGATAAACTTGTGTCAAGAAACAACGCAAAACTTCTTTATGTATGTTATGAATTTTATAATGTTAGATGAAATGATTCTTATCAAACAATTCATATCCAATATATGTGTAGCTTCCAAATTCGAAGGAAACATATTAATATTAAGATGTGCATCTATCAAGTAAAAATTATGAATTTACAAATAGACAAGTGGTGAGGTATTACTCATTAAAAGATTGAGTAAATTCTACGCTTGCCTTGTATAAGTATATTAGCACTCGATATATACATATATAATGTAACTCTTTAAATTTTGGCATAGGAGATTGAAATATATCTCTATGAGAGAAATATAGTGTTGGTAAATTATAAAAAAAATAAAAGCATATTTTGACTTTTATCAATTACATAATTCTTGTATATACTACATTTAAGAAAGTAGACTAAACAACAATATAAACTGATGCCAGAAAGAGTTCTGTATACTCGTTGTCATAACATAACATTTGTGTATTTTTCTTTATCTTCCACATTTGGTTAAGAGATATTTCTTTATCTCATTAATTGACAATCATGTAAAAGTGTTTTATCTCTATTTCTTGATTATAAAAGTAAAAGTATTTTATATTTTTGAAAACCATTCAAGAGGTAGAGATATATGAAAGTGGAAGAAGTAGAGAATGTAATGAAAATTTACATTGAATGAGATGATTCAAATGTCCCTAATACATTGTTCTTTGATTAAGAAGCATTAATAATAATGCTTAGTGACACATTTTGATGGACTAGTTGTAACAAGGAAAACTTATGGATATAAATAAATTATGAATTAAAGTATAAATTTATCCTTATAGAGTGATGTTTGGAATATACCTTATGTATATTTAACATACAGGCTGGATTCCATTCATAATTGTTTAAAATTCTGTTTATGTTATATAATTCATAGACATCAAGTTCAAAATCTTTACATGTAATTTAGTTAAGTGAGGATATATTACCCACACCTGAGGAAGTTGAATGAAAAATAATAAGCGGTTATTTTCCAAAACTATTAACTTGAATGGATTAAATTTTATTGTTTTATCACATTCCAAAATACTAGAAATACAAGTTTTCTTTTAAAAATATAGAGTAAGTGATTTAACTCATATTGTGGAGTTAAAAGGCAAAGAAAACCACTTAGACTATCTTTATTTATTGAGATATAACATTTATTAAAAATAAACTTGACATTTTATAGTTATCTCTATACAACTCTATTGAGAGATCACATGAAGAAATACTTTATTATGGTTAAACCCACTAAACTAAGTTGTTAAGAAAACTGGAGTTAGAAAATTCTCAATGAAAATAATTCAATTTCTAATTTCATGATTGTATATTTATATAGTTCTAGTCTAAATTATATTTTAGATTTAAATATGACATTACCATATTTTTACAAGTCATGAGTAGAGGAAATTATACATTTTAATATTATGCCATAAAAGAATATATTGAATTAATAGCCAAAATATAGCTAAAATCTCATTAATATTGCCTAAAATAGTCTCAATTGTACAATTCATATGAATCATAAAAGAAAAGAGAGATTCACAAGGTAATATTGATGATAGAAAGATAAGATTTTGGTGAATAGTTCAACTCAAATGAAAGGCCTAAATTACCAATAAAATTTTTATGTAGTGTTTGGAAGATTTTATTGCTAATAGTCATGGCGTCAATAGCTTATTTGTGATTGAGAGCTATATTTGAATGTGAAAATAATTGTCGAAAGTAAAGTATACATGTGTCAATCTAATAATTATTGGAAAGAGAACTTAATTTTTGGCTACAAGTTGAAAAAAATTATGTTTAGACCAAATTGATATCCCATTAATAATATATAGTTTTCATTAGATAACATCATTCCTTATTTTTTTTAAGAAGAAAGAAGTTGGTCAATTGATGTACGTTATCATTAGTGAGAGTATTGTATATTTGGTCAATTCATATATGATAGATTTCTTGCAAATATTTTGTAAATAAATAATTCCTATACAAAACTATTAAGTGAAGAATGTAGGCAATATCATTTATGTAATTAGTATTTACAGAGATAGGATATGAATGATATTTGAACTATCTCATAACGCTTTCACTAAATTTGTTCTTGAAAGTTTAAGGATGACATGTTACTTCACATTGTTCATTAGAATTATATCAATCTATAGATGCTAGGAAATTGTATCACAGACATTTAGTGTTTGGTCTAAAATTTGTCAATTTTTGTGTGTTGGCCATTTAATTTCTTATCTTAATTTCAATACTTTTATTAAGAATATAAAGAAAAGTGAGAGTTAAGATAAACAAATCTACATAAAGTTTTAATTGTTAGAATAACATTCAACGAGTAATAGTAGCTAATATAATATATACGCGTATACATCTTATGCACACACACACACACACATATATATATGAAAAATCATTTACAAATCCACAATCATATACATAAGATCATTCAAAACCAATCATAACATCCCATAAGCAACGATCATTAACATGAATCAAAGAGACTTATATACAAATTATCAAACTACAAACCTAAAGCAATAACAAGGTCTATATACACCATAAACCCTAGGCTGAGTCATTGGCACATAGACCAAACAAAAACAAAAGCCTCACATTAAAAAAACTATTACACCCTAACTCCAGTAGCTGTATTGTAATCTCCCTGTTTTGTACTCAAGACTCGACCAACAAGCTCCTCAGACGACTCCTCTAATGCAAAACACTATCAAACAATGGGGTGAGCAAACATTACTCAGTTAATAGCATTTAAACCTAATTACAAACAAGTATAGCCTAGAAGCAATGAAGTGTGTAGCGTACATATCAAATTCAATAATCCATGGATGCATAAGGATCATTATTTAAAACTCACAGTTCACATAAGTCGTCCGGTCTAGATCCAAATCTATCTATTATTTGCCTGTATAGAATGGGCATGATAAAGTATCTATCACTTGTTTGCCCGATAGACTAGGTATTATAATAATAGAGTCAAGTACCCAATTGTGATATTTTATATAAACATAAAACCGAATCCACTTAAGTGATTTATTGAGTTTTCATTAACATGTATTCATTCACAATAACACTTGAAATAACATTAACATTATATTATGAATGATTAAGTAACAAAATACATTTATTATATACTTATTCTTTTGAGAAATCACCGGTACTTACCTTAATTTCATATATTTGTAGCTATAAGGACATTCATCTACCATTTGACCTATTTTTAAAGAAGGATAACACCATTCAGCAAAGCAGTCATAGGTATATACTTGAACCAAGTAACAAACCAAACAAAATCAAAAAGTTGGGATAGGTCATGAATGCCACTACACTAGAAAATAGGCAAAATGTAGCCGTATTTCTGCCGCGACACTAGGCATTTTTTGGGCAACTTTGAATAAGTTCGCTGGTCACTCTAGCCAGCCACAAAATAGCCACTTAGAAGAGTAAAAAATGTCCACAAAATCTTGATTATCAAGCCTAAAACAAGAATAATCAAGTAGGAAACAACCTAGACATGTAAAATTAAGATTAAACACAAGAAATTCTAACTTGAAAGCCAAGAATTCATGCACAGGTTGAGGACCAACTCATACCCAAATAAATCCCTTCAATTAGTTGTTTTGAAGTTGGTTTGAACTAAAAATCTAGGCTATATAACACAAGGATGGATTTGATAACAAGAAAGTTCATAAATAACAAGGTTGGAACAACCTTGATCCTTGGAAGAACTAAGAAACTTTACTACAAAAACCATGCAATAATCATATAGAACTTACCTAATAAGATGGAAAACCAATTCTAGATTACTTATACATCTTCAATTTCTTTGGTTAGTCTAACTTTTTGGCTGGAAATTAAGATTTATGAGATTGAAGAAGTTGAAGGAAATTTTTGAAAGAAAAAATTGAGTGTGAAAATGGTTTGGAAATAGAAGATGGCAGTAAAAATACTGTGAAGCTGACTTCTTAAGGAAGCCATGCTAAACTTTTGAAAACTGTACTTTAATCTCTAAAGTTTTACTTAATTGCACATTCGCTCGCCGATTTAGAAAATGTCTAGAAAGGGCAAAAGAGTCTTTGAACATTAAGGAGTGATATTAACAGATACTTTAGAAGACAGAAATTAATATTAACGGACGTGAAATGATTAAAAAAAGTCTAGTTGTTACATCCTTCACTCCTTATGTAAAGTTTTGCCCTTGAAACTTACCGTACCTACGAATCAAACAAATATGGATACTGATTTCACATTTGTGCTTTAGACTCCCAAGTATTCTCCATTTTCAAATGATTTGACCATTGAATCTTAACAAAAGGTATAGACCAATGCCAAAGAACTTGTTCCTTAGTATCAACTATCTGAACTGGTGGATATCTCTTTATAATTCAACTCTTCTTTGCCACTTAAAGGTTGATATTCAATTGTATGACTCAGATTAGGAACATATTTCTGAAATTAAGAACATAAAATATATTATGTAACAGAGATAATTTTGAGGGGAAAGAAAACTGATACACCAAATTTCCAATCTTTTTAAGTATCTCAAAAGGTCCTATGAACCTCAGAGTTAACTTCCTACTCTTGCCAAACCTCCTAACCCCTCTAGTGGGTGAAACTCTCAAATACTCCTTGTCCCCAGTGTGAAATTCTAGTAGTCTTCTTTGTATATTTGCCCAATTCCTTTGTCTATCTTGAGTTGCCTTATGTCTATACTGAATTGTAGGTGTCTTATCAACTATGATTTGAATTAATTTCGACCTAGTTAATCTTCTTTTCTTACTTCATCCTAATATAATGGTGATCTGCATTTTCACCCAACAAAGCTTAATAAGGAGCCATATCAATGCTACTATGATAACTATTGGGATAGGAGAAGGAACTCAAATAGCATTAAGTATTTATCCTAGTTTCCCCTAAGTCAATGACACTTGCTGTTAACATATCCTCTAAGATCTGGATAGTATTCTTCGACTATCCGTCTATCTGAGGATGGAAGATAGAACTCAAGACTAACTTTGTGCCTATTGCTTGTTGATATGTTGTCCAAACCTGACTAGCACTAAAATAATACTGACTAGCACTCCATGAAACTTCACAATATTATCAATATAAATCCTTACCAATCTATGTATAGGAATTGGAGTCTGTAGAGGTAGGAAATGAATAGATTTCATCAACTTGCCAACCACATCTCAAATATAGTCATTTCCTAGTTTGGTTTAAAGCAACCAACTAACAAAATCCGTTGTGATGTGCTCCAACTTCTATTTTGGAATAGGCAACAGGTTCATTACAACACTTGGTTTTTGACATTCAGCATTCACTTATTGACATATCAGGTACTGGGACACAAATTCAGTAATTTTCTTTTTCAAATTATTCGACTCCAACTAAAAATGTTGCTAGTTCCTGTACACCTTGGTATTGTTTGGATGAATTGAGAATTTAGAATTGTGAGATTCACTCATTATCTCTTTTTTTAGTGCTTCATCAGATGGCACACAAAGTCGTCCTTGCATCTAAATAATACCATCATTACTTGGTCTCCACTTGCTACCTTGCCCTTAATCTTCATTAATTTTGCATATGTGGCTTGAGTTAATTTAATCTTGTCAACGCATGGAGGTTGAATCACTAGGGTTGATAGAACATTAATTATGGATTCTATCAACTTCAGATTAAGTTCTTCCATCTGTTGTATTAGCATGTCGGCCATAGGTTCTGAACACTTCCAACTTAGTGCATCTGCTACCCTATTTGCTTTCTTGGAATGGTAACTGATCTTCAAGTCATAGTCTATGAGTAGTTCGAACCATCTGTGTTGCATCATGTTGAGCTCCTTTTCGTGGGAACAAATATGTCAAACTCTAGTGGTTAGCAAACACTTGGCATTGTTATTCACTATACAGCTAATACCTTCATATCTTCAAAGAAAATACAATGGCTATCAATTCCAAGTCATGAGTGGGGTAGTTCTATTCACATGGTTTCAGTTGTCTCGAGGCATAGGCAATAACTTTGCCATTTGGCATTAATACACAACCCATACCATTCTTCGAGGCATCACTGTAAATCACACATCCTTTTCTTGGATAACAAGGTCTAGATGGTGTAGATGCCAATCTATTCTTAAATTCTTGAAATCTAGCCTCACAATTGGCATTCGATTCAAACTTGGTTTTCTTTCGAGTAAGCCTGGTCAAATGGTATTGCTATTGAAGAAAATCCTTCCACAAACTTCCTAAAGTAACCTGCCAAACCCAATAAACTATGAATCTCTGTCATATTTATTGGCCTGAGCCAATCAACAATTATCTATATTTTCTTAGGATTCACGAATACTCCATTTTTGAAAATGATATGCACTGAGAATGCCACTATTTTTTAAAACTATAATTCCTCATGGCATACAACTAGAGGTGTTAATGGGTCGGGTAGTTAGGTTATCGCGTCGTGTCAGGTATGACCCTCTTCTTATCATGTCGTGTCATGTGGGTCCGGTCTCTTATTGTGTTGTGTTCGTGTCTGACCCATTCGGGTTCATGTTATGTTCGTATTTGACCCGTTTACTATTGACAGAGAGTATTAACCTATTTAACAAATTACATAACTTGCGATCCATTGTGTTAAAATCTCAAATTAATTATTTAATAACTTAAACAATTGTTTATACTAACCATGTTATCATAATAGTTTAAAACACATAATTAAAATTATTGAAACTTTTTAGACAATATTTAAATTAATTATTATTTTGATTTAATAATCTAAAATTAAATATATTTTTCACAATCTTAAAGTATACTATATTAAATTATAATGAAGAAAAAAATTCACCAAAATCTGTTCATATAGCAACTTAATAGGTTATCATGTCAACCCATGGGTTGACCCAACCCAATCCGTCTTAATTTCATGTCATAAATAGTTGACCCAATATTAACCCGATTGGTCCTGTCATAGTCTGTTAATTTCGTGTCATGTTATTGGATCGTGTCAAAAATTGCCAACCCCAAATACAACTTCTTGTCTCTGAAAGCTTGTAAGACCACCCTGAGATATTTTTCATGTTCCATGTTGATTGATGAGTATACCAAAATGTCATCAATGAACACAATAGAAATATGTCTAAATAGGGTTTGAATACCCTATTGATTAGATCCATAGAGGCTGTTGGGGCATTGGTCAATCCAAATGGCATCACCAAGAATTCATAATAGCCATATCTGGTCCAAAAGGCATTCTTTGAGATGACTTCCACCATCATCTTCAGCTGACGATAATCCGATCTCAAATCTATCTTGGATAATACCCTTGCATCCTTGAATTGATCAAACAAATCATTAGTTCTTAGAAAAGGATATTTTTTTTGAATGTGATTTTGTTTAGCTCCTAGTAGGTAAATACATACCTTATCTGAAGCTTTTATCTTTCTTTTTCACAAATAATAGTGGAGCACCCCAAGGAGATATACTAGGTCTGATTAACTTCTTGTCATGCAATTCTTGAAACTTTACTTTTAACTTCTTGATCTCTACTAGGGTCATTCTATAAGGAGTTTTTAATATTGGTGTTGTCTCAAGTGCTAAGTTGATCTCAAACTCTATCTCCTTTTCTGATTTTAACCCTACCAAGTCCTCTAGAAATACATTTAGGAACTCTCTCATTGCAAGAATATCTTCTAACTTGAGACCCTTATTTTTTGTGTTGATCACATAAACCAAGAATGCTTCACAACCCTTTCTCAATGCCCTTTGTGCTTGTAAAGCCGATATTAGTGCACTTTGTGCTTGTAAAGCTGATAATATTGGTATATGCTTCCTGTTTTGTTTCATGATACTACCCTGATATATAAATTTTCCCTTCTCTGGCAATAGAACTTAACTTTCTTTTCCCTCAGTCTACATGAACATAGTTATGTTATCAACAAGACAACCAATCCATATCCAACATCACATCAAAATTAGACATATTAGACTGTGCTAAATCAGCATCATACTCACAATAACCAAAGAATAACCTACAATTCTGATACAATCATCTGGACTCAAGAAACACATCACCCAATGTACTAAATCTATAGGGAGTATCAAGCCAATATGATTTCACTCAATTTTTCACCAAGTCTTCTAGAAATAAAGGAATGCGTAGTACCATAATCAAATAAAACTACTTAGGGCACATTATTAATCAATATTGTACCTGTCACAACCTAGTCTAATCCATCTGCCTCCAGTTGAGTCACATCATAAACAGTGCAAGGACGGTGCTAGTACCACTGCCACCTCTACCTTATTGACCCTGGTGTTGTGGTGTCCCTGATCTAATTGTGGGAAAAGTGCTAATCCTGTGGTCAAAGTTGTCATTTGCAAGGTATGCTCCAGACCTCTATCTATACTCTGCCAAGTGAGGTCGATAACAATAAGTACACTCTAGAACTCGGGATCGAGTATAGGCTAGAAGAGGTGCTAGTGCAGTCATTCTTCCTTGGCTATGATTCAGGAAGGTCCAGCAATAGCTAGTGGTGGTTGAGGCTTCACAACTAGTGGCTGAGGCCTAAAACTATAGAATTGAGGCACTGAGGGCAATGGTGGTTGAATACTACGAGCCGGAGGTGCTATTTGTTTGTACACTGGTTTGGATGGTGCAACAAATGTAGCTCTACCAATTATCTCCTCTAAGGTTTGCTGTTGTAGATGTGTATCCACCTGCGCACTAGGCTTATATAGGCTACTAAATGTATTTGTGTCAACTGTAGCTATTGCATCTCGAATCTCTTTTAACAACCCTTTTGTGAAACGTTGGAACTTTTCAACTTCCCAGAGCAAACCTTCCAAGGTTCTCTATCGGTATTGAACTATTGTCATCCCTGGAATCTATCTAATAGAATTGAACTCTTCTTTTCTCTCATCCCTGACTAGTAGCGGGTAAAAATTGGTCTAGAAATGCTTCCTTGAAAGTCTCCTGGGAAATCTATTCTAAAGTTTCAAGTATAGGTCTCACCCCTTTCCACTATGTATTTGTATCCCTAATTATATAAGGTTTTACTATAAAAGACCTATACTTATTAGGGACATCAAACAAATCTAAGTTTTGAACAACTTGTCCTAACCAGTTGTCAGCCTCATTTAGATCTTGCCTGCTATCAAACATAGGGATAACCATATTCCTTATTATCTTGTAATAGTGATTAATATTCTTGGCCATTGGTTGTGGTAGTGGATTAGGTGATAGATTGACTAGGGTAGTGTGAATTGTAGCATATAGTGCTTACCCAGAATTGCCAAAATAGTAGCGTAATCTTATATTGGTGCCTATAGTTGCCGAGACTGCCTCTTAGCTTGACCCTGCTTCTTTACCCTTTGACCAATTTCAATAGGCTCTGCCACCTATTTATGACTAGTCCCAGTCTCTTGCTCTGGTGACTTATCATATGTTGCTTTTCACAACCTACTTCTATTTACTAACATTAGGTTCCATAACCTATACATTTCAAGAAATGTAAGTATCACATGTCAATTCTTAACCATAGACTAACCGGTTAAGAACAAACTCATGCACTTCAACCATTCCCTACCTAAGTATTAAAGATAAGGAATCATACTAAATCCCAATCCGAGTTGGCCAGTCCTAAACCTTAAGTTACTTGCAAGTCCAAGTATTGAATACCACACCTATAAGAATAACAATTCAACTTATAACTAGACGCATGCTTAAGTAACCTATGCTCTAATACCACCCAATGTCACGTCCCTAGAAAGGGACAATGACATGCCCCACTTTGGGATCATCCCAAGTATGTAAAGCACAGTACAAGAGCAATATACGAACCATATATATAGACCAATCAAAAATAGACATAAAATCTTGTAAACTACAATAATTAACACGAACCAAACAAACTTATATACAAACTATAAAGCCACTAATTAAAGCAATAACAACTGGTTCTATATACTCCATAAACCATAGAGTAGATCATTGGGACACATGCCAAACAAAGAAAAAGCCTCACACTAAAAGAACTAAAGCCCTTAACTTCAATAGCTAGAGTTAGTATCGTAATCCCCCCCAGCTCTATACTCAAGTCTCGACCAACATGCTTCTCAGACTAGTCCTTTACTGCAAAACACTATCAAATAATGGGTTAGCAAATATTGCCCAGGAAATAGCATTTAAAATTAATTATTGACAAGTATAGCATATAAGCACTGCAGTGTATGCTTTACATATCAAATTCAAATAAATGTATGCATAACAATCACTATAAAGCTCCCAGTTCACATAAGTCTTCCGGAACTGGATCAAAGTTTATTTATTTGTCTGTATAGACTGGGCATAATAGAGTATCTATCGCTAGTCTGCCCAATGGACTGGGTGTAGCAATAATGGAGTCAAGTACTTGATTATAATCATTTATATAAATATAAAACCGAGTCCACTTAAGATATCTTAAGATTCATTGAGATTTAATTGACATTCATTCATTCAGAATAACACTTGGAATAACATTAAACAATATATTATGAACGATTAAGAAACAAAGTACATTTATTATCTACTTACTCTTTCAAGAAACCAGCCATACTTACTTTAATTTCATATATTTTATAGCTTAAACGACATTCATATACCATACGGTTGATAGAAAGGTGCAAAAACTACTTACCTTGCTATTTGGCACCTTGCAACCCTAATTTCAACTGGCCGAAAACCCTATGTTCTTGACCTATATTTAAAGAAGGGTAACGCCATTCACTAGAGAAGTCATAGGGGTATATACTTTAGCCAAAAAACCAGTAAAACAGAATCAAAAAGTTGGGACAGGCCATGAACACCGCAGCATTAGGAAGTAGGCAAAATAGAATGCCACGGCACTAGGCATTTTCTTGTCAACATTGAACAAGCAGGTTGGTCACTCAAACTAAGCCACTTAGGATGGTAAAAAAGGTCCCTAAAAGCTAAATTATCAAGACTAAAACAAGCTTAATCAAGTAGGAAACAACCTAGACATGTAAAATTAAAATCAAACACAAGAAATCCTACTTGAATGCCTAGAATTCATGTATAGGTTGATGGCCAGCTCATACCCCAAATTAAATCCCTTGATTTTGGATGTTTTGAAGTTGGTTTGAACCATAAATCAAGACTATATCACACAAGGATACATTTAATAACAAAAAAAAATCCATAAACAACAACATTGGAACAACTTTGATTCTAGGAAGAACTAGAAAACTTTACTACAAAATCCATGCAATAATTCATGTTTATTTAATAAGCTGGCAAATTTGTTCTAGAACACTTCTACGCCTTCAATTTCTTTGGTTTAACCAAACTTTTTGTCTAAAAACTAAGATTTGAGCTTGAAGAAGTTGTAATAAGTGTGAAAACTAGTTTGGAGACAGAAGATTACAGGAAAATGTTGTGTAGGTGGCTTCTTATGAAAGCCATGCCAAAGATTTACCTTTCAAAAATTTTACTTTGGTGCCTAAAGTTACACTTAATTGCATATTGGCCCCAACTTAGTAAAATGTCTAGAAAGGATAAAATAGTCTTTGAACATGAAGGAGTGATATTAACGGGTACTTTGGAATGAATGAATATAAACGAACGTGGAATAACTTAAAAAAAGTCTAGGTGTTACAAGAATAATTTGGGTGATTTGTACAGCCTAAATTTTACTTTTTATTTTAAAAATTTCTATCTATTAGGCCGTATTATACGTTTTGTGAATAAAATCCAATAAGGTAAGAACGTATTTAGTAGTTATTTATCTTAACTAATAAATTATCCTATCTTTTCTGCAAGATAGGAACTTTGTCCGTAAAAAATCATTCTTTTATATGGTTGTAGATAGTACAGAAAAAGGTATTAGTGAATAACAACAATAATTATCTTCCTCTCGTACCCATGGACATCAGATCCACTGCGGTAGCCGTTGGTTCTTGAAGCATGAGTTCACACTGTGGATTAAGTATAAATGATTGTGGTAGTGGCTGATCCTAAAGAGTGACAGAAACAGAGTCAATTTGAATTAGTAGGATATTTTCTGTGGAAGGAAATCATTTTCAAAGATAGTGGTTTCGTCCAAGTCTCGACTTTCCTCTATAATTTATAAGCATGTTCTTCCTTTTGTTCCGTACTTGTGTACTTATTTTCCTAAAAAATATGACTAATTCTATCCTAAATTCTCACATTGTTATGTGTACGATGACCCAAAAAGTTCTCTTCATAATCACAAATGAATCAGCATAAATGCCTTAGAAGTTTGCCCCCCTAGCGCTTCCTGTTTCCCATGACTTGTGTAAATAACTTAATGTACAATTGAACTTCTTAATCACATTAGGACTAATTGCATTTTGTACCTATCAAATTATAATTAATTCCTACTTTGCACTCTTAAGTTTAGCTTAGGATACTTTACACCCTCAACTTTAAAATCTATTTTACTTTAATCCAATTTTTAACACCGTCACCAAATTTAATAGAATCTTTGCTTGTGCACCCAAAATATTTTGAAAATACTGTTGTACATTCCGCTGAAACTATTACACACACGAAAAGATTTCATTACAATATTAAAAATTAGATTAGAATGGAACAAATTTGAGAGTTGGGGGTACAAAATATCTAAATAAAAATTTGGGGTGCAAAATAGAAATTAAATATAAGTTGAGTTTAAAATAGAATTAGTCCATCATATTATGTGGTCAAAGAAGACAGATAAAGACAATGCGCACAATAAGTTCATAACACAAACGATACATGACAGGAGGTTTTGATGCTAAAAAAATTTTAAGTCCTAGGATTAAGTCCTAGAATGTCCAAGTTGTAGTAACACTTGAAAGCAAGGGTAAGACATTGCATACTAAATTCACGAAATGAACATATGAGAAAAGAAAGATGAGGTTAGGGTTTGTATTTCCAGGGAAAGCTCTACCGCTAAAGTCAAATTTTTTAGACTAGAGAGAATAATGATGAGCGAGTTAAAAGTAGGAATTGAGTAGTGAAAAATTATAATGTATACTAACCTTGTGATCTTGCAATTTATACTAAGAATAGATGAGTTTGATTTATTAATAGTTTTAAGAATAATTACCTCGTCCATTAGGCCTAATTGAAATAGCTTGTATGTTGGTAGAGTTTTTAGGTCAAAAAAACCAAAATGCCATAAGACTAGACTGTTACCAATATGTCACGTGTTAGTGGACTATTGGATGTAATATTTATGTATCATCACTTGTCTTCCACTCTCAAGTCAAGTTTATTCGAATTGTGAGTAGCACGATGATTTTCAACCTGCGTTTTAACTGGAGTCATGCACCTTGCGTGATAAAAAATACTAGAGCAAATGAAATTTGGCTGGAGCCAAATTGCGAATTTTAAATTGTTCTATGGAGGGAGAATTTCTGATCTTCAATTTCAAGTCATTTGTAGGTCCAAGTAACGCCATGGTCTCCAAGGAACTCCTAGGTCTCCAAGTGACATACCCAAGCTCTTTAAAGGACTCGTAGGTATCTAAGTTACACCAAAGTCTACAAGGAATTCTTGGGTCTCCAAGTAACACCTAGATCTCCAAGTGACTCCTATGTCTCCAAGGGCATCCTAGGTCTTGAACTCTTCCCCAAGCTTTCACTAGGACAAGGGACTTGGATTTGCACCTCTTCCACAACTTAGTTGAACTTGCAAATGAACTTGCACCTCTTTCATAACTTAGGCCAAGCTTTACTTCATCTCCCTACTTCCCTTTATTTTTCTTTTTGGTATTTTATCAAATACTTGGAAGACACTTGGTAGAGTAAGGTTTATTTTTCTTTCCATGACCACAATTTGAACCCAATAGCGACATAGGCTAGGGAAAGAACATTTTGGGTTGGAAATAATCATGGATACATCGAGGGAGAGAAATGAGAATAGGAGAAGGAAGGAAGGAAGAAAGAAAGAAGGGAAACGGAAAAGAAAAGAAGAGAAGAGGATGGAGAAAATATGGGAAGAGAAGATCAATCTACACTTTCCCCACCACATGCGGCTACTATCAAGGGAATAGTAGATGCGCTTTCAGCTAAGATGCACTCCCATAAGGCTTTCGTTAGTGCTAATAGAAAAGTGCAGCTCTGGCTAACATCGACCCTTTTTAGCTAAGTTGGTTCTAATCTTGAGAATGGCCTTTCACCTATGCAAGCCTCTTGAACACTTCTTATTGGTGAACCCGTGGCGGTTGATGACGAACTGAGATTTCGTAGAAAGAAAAAGTGAAGAAGTTGTGGAGAATTGAATATTTGTATTATGAGGAGCATTACAAAAGAGCTTAAGATGGCATTCCTAGCACCCAAGCCTCTTATTTATAGATTTACATGAGAAGGGTTGGGGCTCTAAAATACTAGATGAACCTACAAGAAAATTACATGTTTGCCCTTAATGAGGTCACCACATAAGCACCTATAGAACATTCTTGGGAAATGTGTCATGTGCTAATTTTGAGCATCATCAATGGTCTCCTCAGCTTGGTTCCGATCCTTGTGGTTAAAACCAAACCGACAACAGCTAGCCGAAGTCCCCTGATGACTTGGTTTCGATTCTCGTACCTAGGGTCCAGTGACGTTTTTATAGTTTTAACTGTTCCAAAAGACTTTAACCCGAGCTGAAGCATTCGCGAGGCCCGAACCTTGCCTCGGCTTGCTATCCCGAAGACCAAAACCTCCTATCTCTTTTTGTGACCAACGAGTTTCCCGGTGAGATGTGACTATTGTGATGATTACCTTTCATAACCAGCTATTCCCTAAGTCCCCATGCATCATAATTACATACACCACGCAACATTTATTGCATTTATTGCGCCGCATAACGCTTCATTTTTCCCGCATCGTCTTCTAAATTCCCCAAAAATTGAATTTCAAACTGTTATTCTTCCCCCAAATCATAGAACATTGTACAGGAAACTCCCCCTATTTATGCCCCATTCTTCCCAATTCACACATTTTTTCCTCCATTTCAGCCTTAATCCTTATTACCTTTCTTCCGCTCTTGCAAAATCCTCCCCTCCATTCCCCTGCAACACTACTACTAACTTCTTCTTCTCCTCCTCTCTACCACACTCCTGCCTCCCTATTTTTGATTTCTCCAGTTACTGGCCGCCGTTCACCGACCAAGCCGGACACCACTCGCCGAAGTTTTTCCAAATCTTCAAGCCCTACACACAGAAGAAGATGGCCGGTACGTTCACTCCTTCTTTCCTCATTAACACGCCGTAACCCTCTTCTCCCGTAGATGATGTTGACAGGCTGCTTAATCCTTTTGATGAAGTTCTCCTGGCAGCAGTCCCTTTAAACTTTCCTCCCGAACTTGTCTCAGCCGACCCTCCTCACAATGACTACCCCGGTCTCCAGACTCTAAACATCTCAAACACCTTTGACCCTGAAGACATAAAAATTCTTAGGGATAGGTATCTCTTTCCTAGAAACGTGCACATCAAATTCCCATCATCCGAGGACCGAGGTCACTCGCATCCTCCTGGTTATACTAACAGTTTACCAGGAGCAACTTGAGGCGGGGCTGAGGCTCCCAATAGCTCCCTTTCTTGTCCATTTTTTAGCTCATTGGGATATTAGTGTATTCCAATTAACCCCAAACGCCCTTCGGCTCATTGTCGGATTTTCTTTTCTTTGTAAATTATATGACATCCCCTTGTCCTTAAACACCTTTAGGATGATGTTAAAACTGTTCCTTATGAAGGGATTCATTTATGTTTCTCCCCGAACCGCGGGCAGACAGCTCATCTCGGGTAATCCTTCTTCAATCCACAACTGCAATAAGTTTTTTTTTCTTTGTCAGGAACCTCGATCCTCCCATGCCACTGGGTACTTGGAACCTTACAAAAGAGAACTTGAAAACCAAAAATGCCTCTCCTTCAAACTCCATCGACACTAAGAGGCTCGTCGAGTCAAACCTTAGAGTAGACTTCCACAACCAGCTTGCCATTATTTCCAACAACATTTTAGCTTGGGTTGGACTGTTCCCCACCCATAACATTCCTCGGAGCTACGACCCTCATAAAGGGTTTTTTTATTTTTTTATTTTTAGAATTGATACTAATTTTCTAGCTTTTCATAGAGCTCGAATCATTCCTGAGGGGGCAAGTCTCCACTACTCCCACCGTTGATGCGGACTCTGCTCCCCCGCTGGTGCGGGCCCTTCAAGTCAACCTTCATTTTCTACTGCCATCAGGTCCTCATCTGCGACCGCCAATGCACCCTCGGAGGGCTCCGGTACTACACCAATAGCACTTTTGGATCTCATATCAGAGATGCAAACGAGCCCAGCTAGCTCGGGTGACGATCAGGTCGTCACCCTGGCTTTGCAGACCGTCGACCGACTCGCGCCTGAGGTAGTTCGGGTCGCCAAGAAGCGGACCAGGGTGATCACAACCCTTTCTTCCTCCATAGGGACCCCCACCTCATCACCATCACAATCACTCCCGAGGCCTGCTGGTCTAGGCACAATGGCGAGGGGCTCTGGGGAGAGTTCCAGGAAACTCTCCCTATCTCAGCAGTACATATTTTCTCCTATGGTAAAGTTTATCGTCCTTTCCACCTTCTCATTTTTGTGTGTTGTGAATTCACCACCTTTTTCGTAATTTATCTCTTTTCAACTTGTCCAGGGGAAAAAAGTACAACCTCGAAGAGGAGAGAAGGTCTGCAGGGTCACGAGACCTTCCGTGGTCCCGATTCTCCATCGATTCTTTACCGGTTCCCTCTTCCTTGGGGAGCACTCAATTCTGACCCACCCCACCGATCGACATCAACGATCGAGCTCGATTCGTGAGGGTGACTCGTGAACAGGCAAAGATGGTTGCTTTGCCCCTGGACGTGAGCTATGTGAAGAGGCTCACTCCTCAACAAAAGCTGGATGAACTGCACATCAGCCTGATGAATGCAAGTTTATTTTTTATTTTTTTAAAGCATCTACCTTTTTTTTTACTCTTAGTGTTTTAACTTTCTTACTTATTCTTTTTCAGGCCGTCACAATTTTGCCTGCCATTGCCAAGCGGGAGGCCTCATTCAATTCCAGCCGTTAACTCCATGAAGCAAGAACTGGCTCATGCCAAATCTATTATGGACCAGAAGGTGAAGAAGGCCGTGAAGGCCAATGAGATGAAGTGCAACATAGAAGTAGGCAAGAAATATGATGAGTGGAAGACCGAGCTTGACGAAGTGCAGGACGGACTCCGCCAGGCCGAGTTGGAGAAGAAAACTCTTCAGGTCGACATTAACGATCGGGACCAAAAGATCACTGATCTCGAGATGAGGATCCTTCAATTTTAGGAAGAAGCTGAGCTAGCTGAGGCAAAGTTCATTTCCCGGGAGAATGAGCTCTTTGTCAAAGGAAGAAATGCATTCGTCGCCTCGGAAGAGGTAAATGTAACGCTAAAGGAGTTCACCAAGAAGGTCTTCACCATAGGGTTCACTATGGTGTGTGACCGCTTGGTGAGGAATTCAGACCTTTACAAGGGGCTACTTTATGATGCCTCCATCAATGAGGATGTCATCAACGCTTTATAGGCACAATTTAACTATGGCCCCCATGTCGATTCTCGGAGCTCCTGGGGTCACAACTTTGGACCAGGAAGACCCTGTATCTTCTGTTCCCAAGGCTGAGCCGGAACCCTCGGGTCCACCTTCCACTTCATCAGCCGGACCTTCCAATGAGGCTGATTAGGCTGATGTAATTTTTTTTGTACTAGATATGATCTCCCTTGTAATAGCTTAAGATCGTTGAAATTGTTTTTAATATAGCACCGTTGTTTCTTTTGTTTTTAATATAGTATCGCTGTTTCTTCTGCAACTATCTCCTGCACACAAAGGCAACAAACTTGTAATATAGTATCAAACCCAAAATATTTAAGTATCAAAAATTGTAATCAAATTTTTTCCTTTGCTTGATCTTGATCGGATGATGTCTGATTCTCTGTAGAAGTTTGAATTAAATCAATTAGATGAGGGGGGAGCTTCTATTAGGTTTCAGCCTCTCAGGGGCTTTTATCCCCTATTTTATTTTTCTTTTCGTTGAACATGAGCCGGACCTCTTAGGGGTCGGATAAGTTCAATTTTGTATGAGTGGAGGCTACCAATCCTTAGTTCTCGAGGAGAGACCGCTAGGTCTTTGTCGTTTATTTTCTTTATTGTGAACTTGAGTCGGACCTCTTAGGGTCAGATTAGTTCGATTTTGTATGAGGGGGGATACTAAGCCTCAGCCCTCGAGGGTGGACCACTAGGTCTCTGCCCTCTCAAGCCATTTTCATTTACTATCATGCTTCTTGAAGAATTGTTCTCTTTTTATCAAGAAAGAGTAATTCTTTTTTATTACATTCCTTGACAATATTTCTTCAAGTTCACAATGTTCCACATTTTAGGGACAGGGTCTCCTCTCATATCAACTAGCTTATAGTAACCAATTCACCCTTGATGATATGGAATAGACCTTCCCTTCTTTCTTCCAATAGGTATAGATTAGCTCTTAGGGTGTCGTCTAGGTTACAAAGTGCTACTCGAACCGTGGGCAATCCAATTTCAGCGAGAATTATAGCTTCGGACCCATAGGTCAATATGCTAAATGGGGTGTTTTCATTGGCTATTCGAGGGGTAGTCCGGTACGCCCATAGGACACTGGGCAGTACATCAACCCATGCTCCTTTGGCTCGCTCTAACCGAGTCCATTAACAAGGTTCGGTTGCAGGCTTTTGTTTGTCCATTTTCTTGAGGATGTGCGACTGAAGTGAAATATTGTTTGATGCCAAGGTTAGAGCAAAAACTCTTGAAAGGCTCTCATTTGAATTGCTTTTCGTTATCAAAAATAAGAATAGAGGGAATACCAAATCGGCATACAATGTTTTTCTAGAAGAACTTTTCTATGGCCTTTACCGAGATCGTGGATAGGGGCTCAGCCTCTATTCATTTAGTAAAGTAATTGACTGCTACTACCAGGAACTCGAGTTTACCAACTGCCTTGGTAGTGGGCCCAAGATATCTATTCCCCGTTGGGCAAATGACCACAGGCTTTGAATAGGAACCATATCCGTACCAGGTTTTCATGGAATAGGTGCATGTACTTGATACTGAGAGGAGCTGGCACTTCTACACTAAAGCATCTGCATCGGTGTGTAAAGTTGGCCAATAATATCCAGCTAGCAAAACTTTGTGAGCCAAACTTCTTGATCCGATATGGCTTCCACATATACCTTTGTATACCTCTCTTAAGACATAGTTAGCCTTAAAGGGACCGAGGCATCTCAATAATGGGCACAGATAGGCCTTTTTGTATAGAACTCCATCAATAAGTGTGTACTTGACTGCTCTATACTTGGTTCTTCTAGCCTCAGTTGGATCTTCAGGGAGCTTATTATCCCCGAGATAATTGACTAGAGGTTCTATCCATCCGAGGTCTGCATGGATACCTTCTGCAAGATCTACAGATCTAAAGTCTTGTACCTCTACTAATACCTTCTTGGTTAAATGAGAGTATAGCGCTTAGCTCGGATAAGGCGTCAGCATATGTATTCTTGGCTTGGGAGATCTTAACCACGTCCACTTTTTTGAATTTTGACATCCAATTTTTAACTTCAGATAGATACTAAGGTCATTAAGATTATGCCTCGAGCCTCATAATTTTCTAAACTCTGATTCACAACCAGCTGAGAATCGAAATGCACTTTTATGGTTCGAGCCCCCATTCGATGAGTCATTTTTATTCCGTCGATGAGTGCTTCATATTCAACCTCATTGTTTGTTGCTGGGAATCCAAATCTAAGGGCATACGTGAGATAATCCCATTCCGGGGATTGGATTATTATTCCTGCCCGACTCCAGATTCACACGAAACTCCGTCAACATGAAGCTGCCATACCAGGTCCTCTCTGATATGTTCTTTCGATTGATCGACTGTCGTGACGAGGTCGATCCTCTCAATTTTGTAATTTTCTGCAATGAAATCTGTGAAAACTTGTGCTTTTATTGCTGTCCAAAGCTTGAACTCGATGTCGAACTCGAACAGCTCCACAACCCACTTTAACATTCTTCCAGAAGTGTCAGGCTTGCTCAATATATTTTTTAAAGAGTGGTTAGTCAGTACGATTATTTTGTGACCATGAGGCTTAAGTAAGGCCTCAGTTTCCAAGCTGACACTACTAAGGAGAAGGTAGCCTTTTCAATAGGTGTGTAGTTCTTCTCTTGTCCTTCAAGCGCTTTGCTCACAAAGTATATGGGGCATTGTTTGCCGTGCTCATCCTGCTTTAGCAGATCCGAGCTGATTGCCAAATTCGCAATCGAGATGTATAGTACAGGGGCTATCCTTTTTGAGGAGATATGAGCTTTGGTAAGTTGCCAAATATGCTTTTAGCTTCTCAAAGGCTTTCTGAGCTTCTTCTATCCATTGGAAGCCTTCTGTTTTCTTTATGAGTTGGAAGAATGGTAGGCCTCTTTCTGTCGATTTGGATAGGAATCGGTTCAAGGCTGCCATTCTACCAGTAAGTCTTTGAACTTCTTTAACCGTGGTAGAAGTTTTCATATTGATTATAACTTTCACTTTCTTAGAGTTTGCCTCAACTCCACGGTGGGAGACAATGAATCCTAAGAATTTTCCTGAGGGAACCCCAAACGTGCACTTTTTGAGGTTTAGCCTCATATGGATTGATTTCAACATCTGAAATGTCTCCCTTAAATCTTTCAGTGATTATTCTAAGGCTCGGCTCTTCACTACCATTCATCAATAGAGACTTTCATAATTCGTCCTATTTGGGACTTGAACGCCTTATTGACGAGCCTCTGATAAGTTGCTCTGACATTTTTGAGTCCAAAGGGCATCGTGACATAACAATACGTGCCTTAGTTAGTGATGAAAGATGTTTTCTCTTCATCCTCTTTGGCCATGTATATCTGGTGATAACCTTTAAATCATCTAAAAAATACAGAATATAGAACCCCACAAAAGAATCAACTACAGTATCGATCCAAAAATACGTGTAACTGTCCTTTGGACATACTTTATTCAAATCAGTAAAGTCCTGGCACATTCGCCATGGCGAATCTTGCTTAGTCACAAGAACTGGATTACAATGCCAAGTAGGATACAATACTTCCCTAATGATTTTAGTTAATAAAAGCTTAGTGATCCACCTCGGCTTCGATTATCAAGCTATGCTCTGGACCGAAGAGACGCTTCTTCTGCTTGACAGGTTTGTAGGTTGGGTCAACCCCAAGCTGATGATCGATAATTCCTCGAGGGTACATGACATGTCTTCAACAGTCCAGGCGAACACATCCTTGTATTCAACGAGAAGTCTGAAGAGAATAGCTTTAAATTCTGTTGGAAAAGCTGCACAAATCTTTATTTTCCTATCTGGGATGTTTGGGTTCAGTAGTATCTCCTCGACAGGGACCTTATCTTGTGGTTCAATTTTAGCTTTGCCCTTCCACTTAGGTTCGGGCAACTCTAGGATTTCAATAACATTCCCATGTGACACCAAGCCTTTCTCTCCTACCTTCGAATAGGTTGTCAACTCTTCGAGATCATTAAGGGCAGAGAGAACGTCAAAAGTTTACAAGAATGCTTTGTCTGCGATGGACATGGTTTGCGATTGGGATCGTAGGGACATCATATAACAGGCTCGGGCATTAGATGTCTGCTGGTTCCCAATCACCGTGCCTTCAGAGCCATCCCTCAGCATGAATTTTATTCCAATGTGGAACACAGAAGGGAGAATTCTGTACGTGTACTGCGTGGGTCGGCCTATAATCATGTTATAAGAACTATCCCTTTTCATGATGATGAAGGTAGTCATCTCAATCCTATTCTTCGGGGGAGTCCCGAGGGACAAATGGAGCATTATCTGTCTTTCAAGCATGATCGAATCACCCGTGAAGCCGACCAATGGGGTTTTGAAAGGTTTTATTAGGGAAGAATCGATGTGTATTTTTTTCCAAGCATCCCAGAAGATGATGTCCGCTGAGCTCTCAGTGTCTACAATTATGCGATGCATCTCATAGCCAGCCACGTTTACATGAATTATCATAGGATCATTATGTGGCATACGGCTAGGGACAAGGTCCTCCGAAGTGTACCCGAGGCTCATGAATGGTTTAAGGCACTTCTTTCGATCCTTACCTGAGGGTACATGCCGTGCGTACTTTTTTCTAGCTAGGCATTATTGGAGTCACCCGTTGCTGGTCCTCCAGTTATTGTGTTTATCACCCCGGCTACGCGGATTTGCTCATCTTGTGCCATAGGGTTATTTATGTTCTGGCCTCCTCAATTTTGTTGACGAGGTGAGGTTGGTTGCACCTGATTAGCTCTATTATTGACGTTTCTTCGGAACTCCAGAGCAGTTCGGCTGATGAATTGCTGTAGGTGGCCCTCTTGAATGGCCTTCTCTATGTCGATCTTCAAATGATTACAGGCCTCGGTATTGTGACCGTGCTGGCCATGAAATGCACAATATTTTGATTTGTCCCTTTGGTTAGGGCCTAATACCATTGGATGAGGGGGCATTAGAACTCCCAAGTATTGCACTTAGTACAAGATCTCTCTCCTTGATGTGTTGAGTGGAGTGAAGTTAGAGTTCGAGAGGCTTCTTGTCCTCGGGGTTCGGACTTCAATATTGTTGTTCAGGTAGACCACCCGATTTGCCAACGGTTTGACTTAGGGATAGCTAAAGATCAGCCTGTCCAATACCTTTAGCTTTTTAGAGGACGTGGGATTTAGAGTCTTCAGGGTCTTTTCTTTTTGTGAGTCGTACAGTTCTCTTTTCGTTCTATTTGACTCTTCACCCCGGATGAATTCTGATATTCTTTCTAGCAGTTTGGAGTAAGACTCCGGCATCCTCTTGGCCAATTCGGCATTGAAGCTCCCAGCTCGGATGCCTCTACAGAAAGCAATAACCAGAATCCTCTCATTAACATTTTTTATTTGGATCACTTCATCATTGAAGCAGTTCAAAAACTTATTAAGTGGTTCATCTGGCCTCTGGCAGATGTTCATGAGGTGTGACGTGTCCTTCTGTAGTATTGACTTGCTTCGAAAATGGCAGAGGAAGGACTTCACCAGCTCATGAAAAGTGGTAATTGAGTTGTCGGCAGCTCCTGAAACAATTTTTGAACGGGACCTCGAAGGGTAGTGGCGAACAACTTACAACGGATGGCGTCACTATAACCATAAAGGCTTGTGACCGTAGCACACTATGTGCTGAAGATGATTAGATGGATCAGTGTTTCCCTTATACCAATCGAGATCTGGTAGTTTGAATTGTATCGGGAGCGACTCGGTTTTGATAGAGAATATGAACGGATCTCTATCAATTTCTGTTGGAGCAGCGGTATTCAACACCAAATTATTCTTTCTCAGAATTTCTTGAATTTTGTTTTCGAGACTTTACTCCTCGAGCTATTTTAGAACAGCCAGGAGGGTCCTTTTAATTCAGAGCTTTTTGAGGAATGTGCGCCGAGCCTATTGCGCATCGGCAATTTTTCTGGCTTGTCGATGAATGTGACTCATTAGATTGCTCGTCCGATCGTGACTTTGTGGTTTTGTGTCGAAGATCACTCGGTCCTATTGTATGGGCTGGTTGTTTTCCAGGTCTTCAGCCGGGAAAGCATTGTCATTCAGTCCGAGGTGTGATCGCTCGGTTTGAGCGCTTAGATGGAGTTTGATTCTTGCGTAACTCGACAAATGTTCTGAAAGATTCAAAGTGATCCGAGATGTATTTTAAGACATCAAGTTGTTTCTGCTAAGCTTCAGCGGAAGCCTCGAGATTCTCTGCCTCATTTTTTGTATCACGAGGTGATGATTACTCGCCTCGGCTTCCTTGCTAGCAGTGCGTCTAGTGCCTCTATTCTTCATCTTTCATAAAAGTGAATTAATCGGAAGAAGATATTCGAAAACAGTGAAAGAAGCTGAAAAATGTGTCGATTTCCCATAGATGGCGCCAAATGACGAACTTAGATTTCGTAGAAAGAAAAAGTGAAGAAGTTGTGGAGAATTGAATATTTGTATTATGAGGAGCTTTACAAAAGAGCTTAAGATGGCATTCCTAGCACCCAAACCTCTTATTTATAGATTTACATGAGAGGGGTTGGGGCTCTAAAATACTAGATGAACCTACAAGAAAATTACATGTTTTCCCTTAATGAGGTCACCACGTAAGCACCTATAGAACATTCTTGGGAAATGTGTCATGTGCTAATTCTGAGCATCAGTCTCAGTTGAGTTCGACAATCTAGCTGCACAAACAAGTAAGGGTCAGGGAATGGCTGTTGCCATGGTTGCCGTAGCTGCACAATCACCTGTAGAGCAATTCCCAAATGCTACTAATAGCAATCCCGGAGTTGTTCTCGCCGTCGCTATGACCATTACTTTCCAAGGCTCAGCAGTTGTGTGTGTCAATGGAATGAAGGTCACCGTAGCTACCATAACTTGGGCCTCTACTTCTCATCGTCATTCTGCATCCTTAGGGATTGAGGAGAACGACCGTGCAGATATTCAAAGTAATTTCCTAGCTATTCACTCTACCGTCTTGGTTAATAAACCACCTATTGAAAGTAAAATTACTAAGGTGGTAGAAGCTGCAACTATAAAGCATTGTACCGTAGCTGTGCATTTAACTATGTTGAATAGAATATCAATTGGCGCAATTGAGAAGTGTATAGATGGACTAATTACAAAGGTTATTTCATACAAACTTAACTGATAAGGGTGTAACCATCATGGAGATCCTTCATTTACCCATATAAATGAGTGACACCTCACTATTTGTTTAAATTTAGATTTTATCCACATAACTATTTTACTATTTCTATCACTCAAAACTACATTATTTTATTAATATAACAAATTTAAGTTTAAGTATAGGAAAAAAATAAATACTTAAAAAAATGTAATGAAATTATAATATTATTTTACTCCAATTTAATGACCTACTAAAATTTGTGTTATAAATTTTTATTTATTGCAAGAAATCAATTACGTATATTTTTTAATTAAATATTATGAATCTTAATAAAATAATTTGATTAATTTTCTTAAATGACAATAATTTTTAAATTTTAATTAATTATTAAGGAGAAGAAAATTGAAACTACTTAGTTTTGTCATAAAAATTGAGAAAAATTATGATTTGATGGTCACTTATCTAGAGGGGTAAATGGAGAATCTTCTATTTAATTCTCCATTTACCCCTAAATGGAGAGAATCCTAATCCAAATTTAACATTTACTCAACTCTTAAACAAAGGAAATAAAAAAGTCCAGTGAAAGCTCCAGTAGTCACGCACTTGTGCAATGACTGAACCTCTACTGCAATGTCAAACGACTTGGTATTTGAATGATAATGTATCAATTGAGTTTCCTACTTTTGATGACACCTTGAATGCCATTGATTTTAGTAAGGGATTTAGATGTGCTCGAGGCAAATTTTTGACGACTCGGATTAGGGACCTCAAGTGGTGGCTTGCCCTCCATGAGAACCCTTGGACGGTAATTTTTTTTTTAAAACAAGGATTTAGACAAGGATCCCAAGCTAAGTGAATTTTGACGAAATTTATTCAAGAGTGGACCTTTGGTGGGAGTTACCTCCTCTTCTAAGCCAAGGGTGCACTTGTCTAGCACGGTTTCATAATTTAACGGCATGTCGCCCTTTTATTTCCACCTTAACTGAGTTAAGGAGTATCATTTAAAAAGTGCATCTTGTAGCAGGTATACAGTTGATCTATCATTTCCTTACCGTAGTTGTTATTGTAAGGTTTAGAGTTGTGGCGTTCCCTGTATCAATTCTACCTGTGTTATGCCCTTCATGTATTTATGATATTATGGATTTTCTCCACTACTTTGTAACTTTCTCTACTACCCGTACGAAGACTTTGTCTAAATTCTGCTTGTGTTATGCTCTTCATATACTTTGTCAACTCTTGTGCGTGGTGACAAGTCAAAACTTAGTGTTATTTTTGTGTGCGTTTTGTTATTAATTTTTTGTGTATTTAGTCCTATTTGTCATGTTTTAGGGGTAAATTAGTAATATTTTGGAATTTAGAGTTGTTGTATTAGTTTTTATTATTTTTTGCTGTTAAATGTGTGTTTTTGTTGCATATATTATCTATTTATGTAGTTTTTGTGTAATATGCAGGTGGATGAAGGGTAGAAAGGTAATTTGGTGGCTGATGAAAAGGCTGGAAGTGAAGAAACAAGAGGCTGGAAGTGAAGAAACAAGAACAAAACGTGACCTGTGGAAAACGACTAGCTACTGACAGCATCTAGATGAAGGCTATTTAGTCATTGACAGCGGTTGAAATAGAATGGCATTCGCTGTCAGTGGTTCTTGGAAGGCAAATCAACCACTATCAGTGGTTGAATCGGTCAACGTAGGGTCAAGTTACGCTTATATATAAATAAGCAATTCTTGCACTTTTCAGAGAGAGCGACTTTCAAGCTTTTACTTAGAGTTTTCAACTAGGGTTTTGAACTACAAATTAGGCTAGTTTGTTATTCGATTCCTTAGACAAAATTCCAAGTTGAGATTGTTCAAGTTATTATTTCAAGAAATATTATGATTATTTCAATTACGGTATCAAGTAATTTAATAATTTATTTTTCATTATATTTTTTCGTTTATGGTTTATCGTTTTTATATGTATGCAATCGATTCTATTGAATTGTTTTCATCCTTGCACATCATAAATTGCTAGATTAGTTATAGTTTGGGTGCAAGTGATGCAATCAATGATGGGGAAATCAAATTGATCTGGGTTATTCATTAGAGGTTATAGTAATAGGCTAATAACTAACATAAATAGACAATTTAAGGAAGTAGCTAACCCTAGTTTTGGTTAGGTTGATTGAGAAGATAAGGATTTTGAACCTTTTTCATAGACCGGTCTTAAATTGTTAGGCTAATTAATTTAGTTTAGATTGACAGATTTAATTAGTTAATTCCCTGAGTTTCTCAGAAGGAAATTTGAATTCCAGAGAATTAATGAATCCGATTAATTGGTTAGGTTAGTAGAAGGTTTCACGACCCTACTTAAATTAATTTGATAGATTTCATTTACCAAAAGTTTTGGGGTTGGATTGAAATATGGGAATAGAATCACCATTACTATAATTAATCAAATGATTGATTCGCTATTTGATTGACCTTAGACGATTGTTAGCCTTGCATTCAACTCGTGTTATTCATTATTGTTAATTCCTTGATTTTAATTGTTCTCTTGATTTTTAGTTCTTTTAATTTGTTTCTTTATTTTTGTCAAAAGTTGATTTTTATTACCAAAACATTATAAACCTGTTGTCTAAATAGAAGTTGAATCATACTCTCAGAACTTGTACCAAGTCTTCATGGGATCGACCCATACTGGATCTACTACCTTGATAGCCGTATACTTGCGGAATTAGTGGAATGTGGGAAAAGAATTTAAAACTTGTCCAGCAGTTGTCAAGTTTTTGGTGCCATTGTCGGGGACTTGTTGTGGCAATACTGAGTGCTAAAATAACTCCTAATTTAGATTTTTTAAAAGTTATTTTTCTTTTCTTGTTACTTTTTTGTGAGCCATTTCTTCATTTATTTTCTATTGGTTTTTATGTTATTTAAAGTCTTGCTCATAACAATTTTTTTGTGCCTATAGTTTATCCATAGGTTTGGTCGAACTTTAGTCAAGTTTGACTCAAAAGTAGACAGAACCTTTGGGCAACAAAGAAGACAAGCTTTACAGTAGCAGGTAGACATGACTAATTAAAGGGATCTACGTCAACATGTAGGATGTAGGCAGCAAGAAGTGCCACAAATTAACCATCAGCAGGTAGAAAATGATGAGGAATATATGGATAATGGTGGAATATGACTCCACAAAACAACAGACTATTGGAAGACTATACTCGACCGAGATTTTGGAGGAGCGTAGTCCAGCATTATACCACCTCTTATCTGAGCAAATAATTTTGAGATTAAGCCAGGATTGATATCTATGCTTCACCAGTATGCAATGTTCTTAGGATTACATAGTGAAGATTCAAATCGCCATCTAATCAATTTTGAAGAAGTTTGTTATACATTCAAACAGAATGGTATGTCACAGGATGCCTTCAAATTAAGATTATTTCCTTTTTCTCCTATGGCTACAAGGGTATAAGTAGGGGACTTTCACAACATGGGATAGATTAGCACAAGTGTTCATGTCAAAATACTTTTTTCAATCTGAAACAGCCAAGTTAAGGAATGACATTAGCTCCTTTACTCAACATCTTGGAGAGAACCTTAATGACGCTTGGGTTAAAGGTATATTGATCTGCTTACTAAGTGTTCACATCATGGGTTACCCTAATGGATGCAAATGGAGATATTCTACAGTGGGAGGCTTCAAGAAACCCATGAGTCAGTAGACGCTTCAGTAAATGAATCCTTAACGTTGAACAAGATGCCTGAGGAAGCTCAAGAGTTATTGGATAAGATGTCCAATAATTATTTCAAGTCTTCAGCAGCTCAAAGCCGTGAGCAGAGAAGGAGAGTGCATGAGCTAAATGATTAGAATGCCATGGTGGCTAGACAAGAGGCCATAAATGAGCAAGTTCAATTTTTGACCACATAGTGGGAGGAGATGGAAGTCAAGGCAGTGACCACAATGTAGCTGCTCGTCTGCGATATTTGCTCAGGTAACCATCCTAATGGCCAATGCAATGCATTAATAATAACTAATTCTTCTTTTGCAGGTCATGAATAAGTTAATTATATGGGAAATCAAGGTTGTCAAAATCAGAACCAATACAGAAATCAGAATAATGCCGATGTCTAATTCAATAATATATATAACCTGGGATGGAAAAATCAGTCGAATTTATCATGGGGTAATCAACAAAATCAGAACTCAAATTCTCGTCCTCCACTTCAGCATTATCAACCTCAGCAAAATCAAGTGCAAGCACCTCCATCCTAGCAAGAGAAAGAAAGTTAGCTAGAAAAGGCTTTTACATAGTTTATCCAGTTTAGTGCTAAAAGCATAAAGAGTTAAGATGGTACAATAAAGAATATGGAAACTCAAATGGGGTAGTTGGCAAGAAGTGTAGCAAATAGACCACGTGGTACATTGCCAAGTGACACTATCACAAACCCTAGAGAGCATGCAAAAGTAATAACATTCACTCCTGACAGAGTTGTGGGAGTAGAAGAAGAAAAGGAGTAGAAGAGTGAAGTTGAAGGTGACCAACAAGATAAAAAGGAGGATGATGATGAGAATGCTAAGGTAAAAGGCAACGGGTCACAAAAATACAAAATTCCTTCAAAGAAAGCACTGGAAGATCCAAGTTATCCATCCATCAGCTTGAATTCCACTTCCAAGAAGACTAAAATGTGAGGATGATACAAAGAAGCTCAAAAGATTCCTCGAGATCTTTAAAAAGGTGGAAATCAACATACCTTCATGGAAGCACTAGAGAACATGCCTAAATATGCCAAATTCATAAAGCAGATGTTGACAAACAAGAGGAAACTACTAGGAGATGCAATTCTATGCCTAACCAAGAGATGGAGTACAATTAGTCAGAAGAAGTTGACTCCAAAACTTAAAGATCCTGGATAATTCTGAATCCCGTGTATTGTGGAGAGAGTTGAGTTCAAAAGGGCTTTGTATGATCTAAGGGAATCCATTAATCTGATACTCTTGTCTATCTACAAGAAGCTAAATAGTTGGGCAATGAAGCGTACCAATATAGCTCTCTAACTAGCAGACTGAATTGGAAGTAACTTGAGGGGATTGTAGAAGATGTGTTGGTGAAAATGGGAAAGTGCTACCTACCTGTAGACTTCATCATCCTAGACATGAAAGAGGATGTGGCAGACCATTCCTAGTTACAAAAAGGGCATTAATAGATGTCCAAGATGGAAAGTTACAGTTGAGAGTCGATGATCAGACTGTCAATTTCTCTATTTTTAACTCTCTCAATGTTTTCTCTATTTGTGATGAAGTTATGATGATTAATTCATCTAATGATAATGCTAATGTACCTAGCAGACAAGAAGAAGGATGTGGCAAATCAGTTGGCGCAAGTAGAGATAATTGAAGAAATTTTGGCTAAGAATTGGAAGAAGCGAATAAAAGAGGAATTAGTCAAAAGCGTTAGCACAAATATTATCAAAGCAATGCCTGTGGGCCCTAAAGCAAGCTAAGAGGGGATGTGAATTAGGTTTCTTAAAATTAATTTGCAAATAATGCTCAATTCAAATTTCTTGAACTTGACAAGTAAGATGATAAAAATATAAGCAATTAAGTGTAAAATGAATGGAATGAATTAAGAGAGAGATTAAACAAACAACATTCCCAAGCTACCATGCTTGAAGTGTTAATCCACTAGAATGCTGCTCAAATTTGGTGAGCCAATAATCTCAAAAGTATACAAAGTAGGACAATCCTTGTTCACTCTTTAGTTGAGCCAAGAATTTTATCATCAACCTCACTTTTGTACAAGATTATCACTCCACTCAATTTTTTGAATAGCACTCTAAAATAAACACTAATACAAATTGCTAAATAGCCAATTTGCACTCAAATTGCTTTTTTTCTTGCTTGTATTCAATGTGTAAGATACCACATACATTATAATCTGAGTTGGTATTTATAGGTGCAATAAATTGGGTTGTAACCACCACCCAACGGCTCAAATAATAAATGCTCAAACTAGCCATTATAGGTTTCGGACGTCTGATGTAATTTTTGTGCGTTCGACCCATCGTCCGATCTTAAATATAAGTGAGTAGTGCATGCCGTTCGGACGGTCGAGCTTGCGTTTGATGAAGCTTCTTTCGGACGGTTGGATGCGTGTCCGTTGCATATGGTTAAAGCTCTTGATTCTGCCTTGCTTTTTCGGATGGAGAAATATGTCTGTTGAATAATTCTTCGACGCACTTATGCGTCCACTGTAGATGCTCAGAAAACTTGCTCTCTGTCTGATTGATCGGATAGTGAATTCCGTCTGTGGTATCCATGATTGGACGAGCTTGTGCGTCCGAGAAATGTAGTGCTGTTCGGTTGGTGTACTGCATCCGAAAGCTCTGTTTCCAGCAGATATAATAGCAGTCCTACACAGCTTAGGTTAAGAGGTGAAATGCATTTGTCATCATCAAAATAAGGTTTGTGGATTATCAATCTCCCCCTTTTTGATGATGACAAACTGTGAATCAAAAAATATACAATCACAATCAATAAAATAGATGCTCCTATTCCCCATTTTGACATATCATCAAAATAAAATAAATTCCTCCTTAGAGGGTGCTTCCCTTACATAAGCAATAAGAGAAAAACAAAATACGATCAAACCAGAGCAATAAATCAAACTAAAACCCAGGTATGTAATAATTACATTAACAAATAAGTCAACCAAACCAAATCAAACTGAATAGAGCATCAACAAATACACAAGAGTAGTAAAAAAAACTAAGTGGAGTCGTTCTTCTTCTTGGAACGTTCTTCAAGTTTGCGCTTCTTGGTGGGTGCATCATCATCAGTAGTTTCACTGTCATGAGCATTAGTATCCCATCATTGCATGATGTAGTGGAAAGTATCGTCAACGTCCTCGTCATCGTCATCGTCATCATCAGCACCAAGAGCAGTAGTTTTGTCAAGATTGGTGGTGCCAGTAGGGTCCTCACGATCTCCTTCACTAGAATTGGAATGATCATCATTATTGGTGCCACCGTCATCGCTTTTAGAGGAAGACTTAAGAGTGTATTGGGACTGGATATGGGCAAATTGGACTTGAGCCGAAGAAGACATACTTAAGCTAAGGGCCTCTTGAAGAATTGTTTGACGAGTTTCCAGTCGTTTCAGTTTCCGATTGGTGCGACTATTGGCTGAAATGAGCTCATTTGGTCGCTCAAAGAAGAAATAAGACTGCATATATGAGAGAGGGAACGCTCTGAAGAAGAAGTACGGGGATCACGGGATTATGGGGGTGATTGAGGAGAAAGGGAATGGGGAAGTGCAAGTCCGGAGGTAGAAGCCTGAGATTTAGATTTTTCAATATCATAAGATGCTTTTGTGAACCATTGGTCATTGAAAAATGTTAAACCCTTACACTCAATGTACGCTTTGTTGAAGTAAGGAGGATATTGTTTTTTACAGGTGAAAGGAATGTCAAAATGATCAAAAATTTTAGTCAGGAATTTTCCAAAAGGTATGTTGCGGCGAGTATCAATTAAGAAAAGTTTCCACAAAGAGTAGAAGAGATAACCAAATCCAGTTGAATGCCTTTAAAAACACAGTAAAATAAATAGAGCTGCGTTTTACAGGGCTCAGTACGATGCCCATCAGTTGGTAACAATGAATTAGTGACTAAAGTGTAGAGAATGTTAAGTTCAGTTCTTGGAGTAAGCAAAGTAATTTTGACTTCCGAAAACTTGTTTAAAATTGACATTAAAAATTGCTCGGACCTCGTCGATGTCAAAACAAGTATCCAAAGCAGGCCATTTATCCAACGAGAAAAAATAAGAAAAATCATTAGGCGAGGAAACCTCACATTCAAAAATAGAGTTTATGACATTGGATGAAATCTCAAGCTTTTTGTTATTCACACGAGATATCAATGTGCGAATAGTGGGACCTTTCCTAAGATTAGCAGTGAATCGGAGTACCATATCACGGTAGAGTGGTAAATCTATGTGTACCAAATGACCCCAAATTTGTTTTTCAAAGCAAGTTTTCACAATTGGAAAATTAAATTCATCAAAAAGACCTTGGAAAATAGGTCTTTGAACAATGATGGACTTGCTAAGAAGAGAAGTGTACCGCTCAGATGCCTTGGCATCAATGAATTTGGGTAGAGAAGGGTCGGTAAAGGTTTGAGGATTTGTGGATGATTGCCCCTACATATTCCGGAGCCTTGTCCTTTGATTTTCATCCATGAGTAGCTGTTGAAGAACCGCCACAAGATCGAACAATTGTAATTTTGAAGAAGAAGAAGAAGAAAAGGGAAAAAATGGGATTGAGGAGATTTGGGAGAAAAATTGTAAGAAGGGAGATGGTAGGAAAGTGAAATGAGGTTCAATGGAGATGAGGGAAGGCTATGAAATGAAGTTTCCCTAATCAATTTGACAGTAGAAGGAGTAGATTGAGAAAATTTTGAGAGGGAACAAAATTTGCCAGAGCTAGGGTTCGAAGGATAGGAAATGTTTGATAGGAGGAAAATAAAGAGTTTTAAATGGGAAAAGCAATAGTTTGGACGTCTGAACGATTTGTATGCGTCCGATGGTGCGTCTGAACGCAGATGAACTGATGGCCAAAACATGACACTGTGTGTCCAAGGAAGTTTCGGACGATGATAAGTGTCCGTAAGGAATTCCAGAGAGTTCATGAAGAATGAGGGAGAATTCGGACAATTATCTTGAGCGTTCGAGACAGAGAATAGGGTTTCAAACGTTTAAGAGCGTCCATTAGAATAAATGGTTCGGATGATCATGTGTGTTCGAACTCAGAGTTTATACATATGTGAAATTAATGATGCCCAAATGAGTTCTGAGATGTTCTAAATGATCTAAAGCCAAAGGTTTAGTGAAAATATCAGCAAGTTGATCTTTTGTACACACAAATTCAAAACAAATTTCCTTTTTGCACACAAGATCTCTAATAATGTGGTGTTTGACATCAATGTGTTTGGTTCTAAAATGCATGACAGGATTTTTTGTGAGATTAATTGCACTAGTGTTATCACATCTAATAGGCACACAATCAAAGATGACACCAAAATCTTTTAATCTATGTTTCATCCACAAAAATTGAGCACAACAGTTTCCAGCAGCAATATATTCGGCTTCTGCTGTAGAAAGTGAAATAGAATTTTGCTTCTTGCTAAACCAGGACACTAGACAGTTACCCAAGAAGTGACACATACCATTCTTGTACTTTTTCTATCAATTTTGCAACCAGCAAAGTCAGCAACAGAATAATTAATTAAATCAAAAGTGGAGGATTTTGGATACCAAAGACCAAAATCCATTGTACCCTTTAAGTATCTGAAAATTCTTTTAACGGCAATCAAGTGTGATTCTTTAATACAAGATTGAAATCTAGCACACAGACAAACAGCAAACATAATATCCGATCTGCTAGCTGTCAAGTAAAGTAGGCTTCCGATCATACCTCTATAGTATTTTTCATCAACACTATTACCTTCTTCATCTTTGTCGAGTTTGGTTGAGGTGCACATTGGTGTCCCAACCTGTTTGCAATCTTCCATTCCAAATCACTTGAGTAGCTCCTTTGTGTACTTGATTTGTGTAATAAAGGTTCATTCCTTTGTTTGATGAACTTGGAGTCCAAGGAAGAATTGTAGTTCTCCCATCATACTCATTTCAAATTCTTTTTGCATTAAGCATGAGAATTCCTTGCACAAGCTTTGTCTTCATTAGTTGCTCCAAAAATAATGTCATCAACATAAATTTGAACAATTAGCAAACCATAAGAATTAGTTTTGGTAAAGAGAGTGGTGTTGACAACACCTCTTTTAAATCCATTTTTAATTAAAAACCCACTTAGCCTTTCATACCAAGCTCTAGGGGCTTGCTTCAAACCATACAGAGCTTTAGAATGTTTAAAAACATGATTTGGAAAATTTTTGTTTTCAAAATCAGGGGGTTGTTCAACAGAACTTCTTGATCAATAAAACCATTTAAAAATGCACTTTTGATGTCCATTTGGAATAATTTGAAATTGTTAAAACATGCATATGCAAGAAACATGCGAATGGATTCTAAATGAGCAACAAGTGCAAAAGTTTCATCAAAATCAATGCCTTCTTCTTGAGCATAACTCTTTGCAACAAGTCTAGCTTTGTTCCTAATGATTTCACCTTTATCATTTAATTTGTTTCTAAAAACCCATTTTGTTCCGATTACGGGATGAATTATGATGGTCTTTCAAGTAAGGTCCATACATTATTTTTCTCAAATTGGCTAAGTTCATCTTGCATAGCAAAGACCCAAGATTCGTCATTCAATGCATCATCCACATGTTTAGGTTCAATATGAGAAAGTAATGCACAATTACTATTCAAGGGTTTATGAGATCGAGTTTTTACCCCATCGAACGGATCACTTATGATCAACTCTTGAGGGTGACTTAAGACAAATCTCTATGCTTTTGGAAGATCTTTTAGAGAATCTTCGTTCTTTTCTCCTTCTTCATCCAAGTGATGAGTGTCGTCCTCATTGGTTGTCTTGGTCTCTTGATGTTCTTCATGTATGGTGAGCTTCTCAAGTTCCTTTTATACACCTATATCTTCATTTTCACAAACATTCTTTGAAATAATATCATTAGCCTCATCAAACGTAACATGCACAACTTCTTCAATTAAGAGAGTTCTTCTATTATATACTCGGTATGCTTTCTCGTCACTAGAATATCCTAATGAACTTACTTTGAAAAAAATTCCTTCATCCGATTTTTTGTCAAATTTTCCAAGATTTTCTTTGATTTTTAAAATAAAACATTTACAACCAAAAAACTTTGAAATAGCTCACAACGGGATTTTTACAAAACACGAGTTCATAAGGTGTTTTATTTAAAATGGGCCTTAACAAAACACGATTCATAACATAGCAAGCCGTGTTAACAGTTTTGACCCAAATTTTTTTTGGTAAATCACATTCACTAATCATAGTTGTAGCGGCCTCTTAAAGTGTTCTATTTTTCCTTTCAAAAACATCGTTTTGTTGAGGCACTCTAACAACTGAAAATTCATGTGAAATACCGTTATGATCACAAAATTCGGGAAAACCACCGAATTTAAATTCGGCTTCGTTATCACTCCTCAAACGAATGATTTTCAAATTCAACAAATTTTGAATTTTGGAAAACAATTTTACAAAATTTTCAAAAGTTTCATTTTTATGAACAAGAAATAGTACCCAAGTATACCTAGAATAGTCACACTCAACAATCACAAACGCATATTTACTACCACCTAGACTAGCATGTTGAGTTGGACCAAGCATGTCCAAATGCAATAGTTCCAAGGGTTTAGAAGTAGACATACAATTCTTTGGTTTAAAAGACACTTTAACTTGTTTACCAAATTGCATGCATCACAAATTTTGTTTTTCAAAAACTTTAATTGTGGCAAGCCTCTTACCAATTCCTTCTTGGCAAGTTTTTTCAATTAAATCCATGTTGAAATGACAAAGCCTTCTATGCCAAAGCCAATGATCATCTATAGAAGCGGTTAGACATTTTACATTGCTACTACCAATATTGTCAAGATAAATCACATAAATATCATTGTGCCTAGTACCTTTAAATAAAACAACATAATTTTTTTCAAGAATTAGACATTCATGTTTGGTAAACAACACATATAGATTTTATCACATAGTTGACTCATACTTAATAGATTGTAATTCAAATTATCAACAAGAAGCACATTTTTAATCAAAGTGTAAATCTCACCATTTTTACCTACATCACCAATACCAATTGATTTTGCTTTCATGTTATCCCCAAAGGTCACCTTTCCACTAGTTTTGGATATGAGTTTGGTGAAGAGATATGCATCACCCGTCATATGTCTTGAGCACCCATATTTGGCATCCTTGGTGATATTCATTTCCTACACAAGAAATTAAGTGATAACTTTTGGTACCCATATTTTCTTGGGTCCATAAGAGTTAGTAAATTGACTACAAATCCATACACTATTCATACCAAGTTTTTCATTTCTCTTGACATAGCAATTACTTTTCACATGTTCATGTTGTTGGCAATAAGTGTAAATAACATTTTCATTTCCATATAAAGAAGATTTTGATTTTACAAAGCACAAATCATTCCTTCTAAAGGTGTCAAAGTTTTTGTTGATCAATACATTTCTATTCTTTTCCAAATCAATAATATTTTCCCTTTTTCTATGCAATAGAATATTCAAGTCATCCAATCTTTTCTTCAATAGGAGGCTTGTTCTTCCTTGATCCTTGTTTTCACATGCATTATTTTCTTCAAATTATTGTTTTCTTGTGATAACCTATTATTTTCATTCACAAATTTAGAGTTAGCGTTCAATAAAGCATTTGATTTCTTTACTAATTCCTTATTTCTAGCATATGATTCCTTTAAGCTATCATGCAATTTTAAAATGAAAGCTTCAAGATCATTGTCATCATTTGAATCATAATTAGAAGTTACCTCATCATTACCAATGGCCATAAAGGCTATTTGTGTCTACTCCATTTCTTCTTCAACTTCTCCTTCGGAGTTGCAATTATCCCATGTGATTTGGAAATTGTTGAAGCGGGGCTTTCTTTCTTCCTTCCTTCTTCTTCTTGGAAGGACACTCATTTTGCAAAGTGTCCGGGTTGACCACATTCAAAACACTTTTCATTTTGCTTCTACATTTCTAGCTTGGTCTTCCCTTTGAAGTTATTTGAGTTGATAGCTCTACATTTTCTCAAGTTCTCCGTTTATTGATGTAGTGTTTGAGAAATCCTTTGGTGATGAGTGCAAGATCTCCTTCATCAAGATCTTCATCTTCTAGGTTGATGGAAGCATTTTCATCTTCTTCTTGAGAAGTCTTTAATGCAATGCTCCTTTTTGGTCTTGCTTCTTCATCATCCACCACTTTAGCCTTTAGCTTCAATTCATAGGACGTAAGAGAGTTAATTAAGACTCAATCGGCATGGAATTTAAATTTTTTGCTTCCTCTATAGCGATGGTTTTGGCCTCCCACTCTTTGGATAGAGTATTCAAGATTTTTCTATTTTTCTCACCCAAGGAGTATTACTTTCCCAAGGCTTCAAGATCCTTGATTATATTATTGAATCTACAATACATTTTATCAATGTTTTCATGTGGCTCTATCTTGAAGGACTCATACTTGGCAACAAGTAAGGATTTCTTTTGTTCTCGAACATCACCGCTCCCTTCATGAATTTCCTTCAACTTGTCCCAAATTTCTTTAGCGGAAATACATCTTTTGACTCGAGTTGACTCGTTGGCATCCAAGACATTGTATAGCACATTCATAGCTTTCGCATTTAAGGTCAAGTTTGCCTTGTCTTGTGGAGTGAGCTCATCCCTTGTCTTTTCTCTTCTTCTATTTGTGTGATCATCAATGATGGTAGCTTCAAAAGGACCTTCATTTACAACATACCACAAGTCAATATCAATGGATTGCAAAAATATTTTCATTCTATCTTTCCAACTAATAAAATTTACCCCATTAAACATAGCGGGTCTTGTGATAGATTGATCCTGAAAAAATAAAGCATTATTGGTTGCCATAATAGATCTTTAGACCAAAGCTCTGATAACAATTGTTGGCCCCAAAACAACCTAAGAGGGGGTGAATTAGGTTTCTTAAAATTAATTTGCAAATAATGCTCAATTCAAATTTCTTGAACTTGACAAGTAAGATGATAAAAATATAAGCAATTAAGTGTAAAATGAATGGAATGAATTTAAGAGAGAGATTAAACAAACAACACTTCGAATCTACCAACCTTGAAGTGTTAATCCACTAGAATGCTGCTCAAATTTGGTGAGCCAATAATCTCAAAAGTACTCAAAGTAGGACAATCCTTACTCATACTAATTCTCTTTAGTTGAGCCAAGAATTTTACTATCAGCCTCACTTTTGTACAAGATTATCACTCCACTCAATTTTTTGAATAGTACTCTAAAGTACACACTAATACAATATTGCTCAATAGCCAATTTGCACTCAATTTTCTTTTTTTTCTTGCTTGTATTCAATGTGTAAGATACCACATACATTATAATCTGAGTTGGTATTTATAGGTTCAATAAATTGGGTTGTAACCAGCTCCCAACAGCTCAATAATAAATGCTCAAAAAATTAGTTGTTATAGGTTTTGGACGTCCGATGTAATTGTTGTGCGTCTGACTCATCGTCCGATCTTTTAAATATAAGCGAGTAGTGGATGCCGTTCCGATGGCCGAGCTGAATTGCATCCGATGAAGCTTCTTGCGGAAGGTTGGATGCGTCCGTTGCATATGCTTTAAGTTCTTGATTCTGCCTTGCTTTTTTGGACGGAGAAATACGTTTGAGGAATAATCCTTCGGATGCGCCTGTGCGTCTGTTGTAGATGCTTAGAAAACTTTCTCTCTGTCTGACTGATCAGACAGTAAATTGCCTCCGTGGTATCCCTGATCAGAGGAGTTTGTGCATCCGAAAAATGTAGTGTTGTTCGGTCGGTGTACTACATCCGAAAGCTCTGTTTCTGGCAGATATAATAGCAGTCTTGCACAGCTTAGGTTAAGAGGTGAAATGCATTTGTCATCATCAAAATAAAGTTTGTGGATCATCAATGCCCACTGGTAATTGGGTAGATCTAATAGGATTCAAACGAGTGAAAGGTCCCATTACCTATTGAAGTACAGCTTATGTAAGAAGAAGCCTTGGCAAGAAATTGAGAGGTGCTTCTTCTTCGTTATTGTTCTTTTGCTCCCTCCCTGCCAATATGTATGGTGGTTGAATTCTGCATTCAAGGATCCGTGACTTAATGGAAGTATTCAGGTGACACAAATGCACCGAGTGGTTAGAGAAAGAAAATATAGAGATGTCAAAAGATGAATTCCAATGACAGAAGGAAGAAATTGCTCAAATGAAGGAGGAACTTAGGCAATGGACATTGTTGAAATGGCATGTGATATGGTAATTTGTAACAAGTAATTTTTGAGTACATTGCCTAAAAAGAAGAAAGATCCGGGTAACTTCACCATATCCTGCCTCATTAGTGATGTGTATTTTGACAGAGGCTTATGTGATTTGGGTGCGGGAATAAATATGATGCCCTTTCTGGTGTATAATAACATAGGTATGAGGGGTCAAAAAGGAAGCAATCAATCCATCCAACTGGCAGACAAGAATAGGGTGGAACCACTAGGGAAAATACGAAATGTATTAGTCAAAGTGGGGAAAGTGAGATATCCTGCTGATTTTATAGTAATGGATACGGAGGAGGAAAAGACTATGATGGAATTTCACTTATTTTTGGACGAACTTTTCTGGTTACCGTTAGGGCATTAATTGACGTTGACAAAGAACAAATGACATTGAATGCTGATGAAGAGTCTCTCGTGTTTAATATGAAATATGAACAGTTCAAATTTTTTGAGAGATAATTAGGTTTTCATCGTGCTGAGAGATGGAAAAAGGATGGAGGGCATAAGACCTGTATAACCAAGATGATGACTTTGACGATGGACTTAAAGAAGTCCATTTTCTCAAATAAAACTCCACGAGAATTAACTAAGTCAAACTTATGGCTTTAGACAAGTGCTTAGGTGGCAACCCAAGCATTTTTATTTTAATTACTTGTTCTTTTCATTAATTTCTTTTATTCAATTTTAAATTAGTGAATAAGTGCTAAATATATTTTTACTGGTTGTTTTGTTGGTTTGGAGTGATAGTGAAAAAGAAAAAGTGAAAAGACAAATTTTGACTGAAACGTATTAGCCGTTGATAGTGGCTGAGAAACCAAAGGGGAATCTCCCCTTGATAGTGGATGAAAAGAAAGGTATCCATTGACAGCGGGTGAATTGAAGGTTATCAATCGCTAACAGTGGTTGAAACAAAATGCCAACCGTTGACAGCGGTTGATTGGAGGAAATTAGCCATTGACAATCTATACTGGGCAAATTTTTTTTTTACAAAAAACTCTTCAATTGCCTATTCTTCCAAAAACCAACACTTCCTTTCTTTTCTTTCTCATTAGGTGATCCAAGACCAATAGCCAAACCACCAAAATTCTCTTTGTTTCTTCTCTTTTCTTTTCCTTAAATCATACCCTAACAATGTCTCTCCTCTATATTTTTTTCTCTAAATTTGTACTCAAAAATTGATTGAAGATTTTCCCTTTGGTCGAATTGCTTCACAAGTTGGAGAGCACACAAGTGGAGGCTTATTTGCATATCAAGTTGGTATTTTCACATCGGGAATTCTAGTAAGATCATTCTTGTTTACCTCTTGGGGTAAAATTTTGGATTGTTGATAACTAATTACTTGGTATATTTTTGCTTTGTGTGTTGATAAATTTTTGAAGTGATTTTGGAATTTGTTGATTAAGTTGGGGGGAAAATTTTTGTCGGTTAATTATATGTATAGTTAATTGAATTGGTTAAATGGGGAAGAAAAGAAAATAAACCGATGCTCAAAGTTTTGATGATAATATCTTTGTATCCCTTGAGGCTAAATGGTTGCATGACAAATGGCAGAACCGAGTGAGTCCATTGTATGAGCGAGGGATAGAGTTAAGTCATATCTATATTGAAAACAATGATGCCAATGCATTACATCGAGTAGTTTTTGATAAAATCCAAAGCAAGGATAGAAAGATTTTGTCCAAATACCAACTTTAGGGGCTAATGAGAATTTGGTTTGCGAATTCCTTAATAATACATTAGAGGCGTATGGTTATGTTCTTAAAGTTAGGAATACACCAGTGATTTACCGCTTAGAGGTGATAAATGAGATATATCATTTCCGAACCAATCCCGATGACTAGTTCACCAAATTCATAGAGGGTGAAGTTCATTATGATGAGGTGTGTGAATGGTTGACTGATGGTTGGAGGCATTACGAAATGGATGGTGAGCAACGAAAATTGATTAGATTGAAATATTTGAATGCAGAGGCTAGGGTTTGGATATAATCAATATGTACCCACATTTTGCCTACATCCCGTACCACTGATGTAAATCCTGATAGGGCTTGCCTCATTTTTGCTCTTATGGAGGGGATGACCATTGATATTGGCCGGGAGATTTCTTTGGAGATTTTGAGGAATGGAAATAGAAAGTACAAGCCATTATTCTTTCATGTTTAATTACTCAATTTTGCCAGTTTGCAGGTTTACGATTTGTGACGACCAAGAAATGGGAGGTATCAACACCGATTGATAACAGAGCTATTCAAGAACTTGTCCAATTGTACAAATCCACATTCCTTATCATACAAGCTGAGGCAAGAGGTGAGGAAGTAGCTGAAGAAGAAGGTGCTTGATAGGAAGCAGACCGCAAGGACCGCTGCTTGTACCTCCTCAGAGGCCTACTTCCAATTCTCTTTTCCATCATTCCCTTAATGTTGAGACACAAAGGAGCCTCTCGTGTATCAAAACCAATGTTTTGTGGAGATGTGAATGAAGATGGACTTCCTAAGATGGCAACTCAATCATCTAGAAAATTTCAACATGTCTCAATGGCCAAGGACTACTCCACCGCCATAATGGTATTATGGACCTCCAGACGATGTAGAGAGAAAAAGACCGAGGACAAGAAAAGAAGGAGATGAAGCCAAACCTTCATGAGCCATTGGACGTTAATTACCTTTCTTTTTGAATCTACATGGTTTATCAGGGGAGTGTTGTTTTTCTTTTTCTTTTTCTTTTTCGTGAATTTGTTAGGTACTTTTGTTGTTTACACTTGCCTAGTTTAGTTGTTTGTTAGTGACATGAGGACAAGTGTCATACTAGTTAAGTTGTTCATGTATAGTTGTTTTCTGTCTAATGTTTGTGTGATGATACTTTTAATAAGAATGACATGTTAATACTAGGATCAATTCCAATTGGTAATGATATAAAGACCTAGTATTATGTATTCACATGTTTCATTTTCTATGGTTTGTTAATGTTGTTGAACCTAAGTTATGGTAATCATATTTTGATGATGACCAAATTATACTAACAGTCTAAAAACAATTGTGAAGAAAAATAGGAAGGTTCGGAAGTAAATGATCGTCCAAACACAATCAACAAAAATAACTAAAATATGAACACCTTACAGATGATGAAAAGCGTTTGAAAGAAAAGAGCTCGGACGCAAGAGAGAGACCGAAACATGACCAAAATCTTTAGGACGCACATGACCATCCGAACTAGAAGCTGTGGGATAGGACGCATATGACCGTCCGAATCAGAAGCTGTAGGACACACATGATCGTCCGAACCAAAAGCTGTAGGATAAGACGCATAAGACCGTATGAACTAGAAGCTATAGGACGCACAAAACTGTCTGAAGAAAAGAGTTCAAAATGAGTAGAAGTTTCTTTCAAGCTGTAGGACGTATACGATCGTCCAAAGCACTATTCATAAAGCTCTTGGACGCATGATCGAACGTCCAAACTACCATCCGAAATCCTAACGGCTAGTTTTTAACAGCTAGTTTTTTGACCATTGGTGCTCAAATTTCAGCACATCTTTCATCTATAAATAGCACAAGGACATCCAATTAATGTAAGGAACTAATATATTCAATACAAACACTTGGCTATTTGTGGGGAAATAGGATAAAATTGTGGGTTGTATTGATTTGGGTAGTATAGTTCTCTTGTCTCAACTAGAGGGAACTAGTGTGAGCAAGAGTAGACTAGTGAGTGATCTTCAAGTGTAAGAGTGGAGGGATAATAGGTGTACAAAAGTGAGGTTGTAATGTAAAATCCTTTGGCTCAACTAGAGGTACTTAGTTGGTGTAAGGGTAAGCCTACTTTGTGTACAAGAAGGTTATTGCCTCACTTTCTTTAAAGAAGCACTACTAGTGGCACAACTGGCATACATGTACTCCAAACTTGAGGAGTTTGGGAGTTTGGTTTGATATTCTTCATCTCAATCTTTTCATTTTTTCTTTAAGTTTCAATTGTTAAATATTTATCTCTGATCATTTTTGCTTAAGTGTTCATTTGTTACATAAAGTTTACATTTTCGTTAAGCATATTAAAAGGTTTGTTTTTAGAGACAACCTAATTCACTCCCCCTCTTAGGTTACTTTTGTGCCAACAAAAGTGTGTGGAAATTTAGCTTTATATTGATTATATTTTCTTGGTTTTACATGTTTGGCTTGTTGTTATGAGAGAGGAGTCACATGATTAATTTTGATGCCCATATTGATTTTAAGTTGTGCAAATTAAGTTGTTACAATTGTTGAGTAGGATAGAGTGGAATGTGATTTGGACCTTTGTTTTTCATTTGCATGTTTTGCATGGCAAGGTATTAAGATTCATTACTTTAGTTTAATTTATTAAAGTTGATAAAACCCATTTTTTTGTGGCTAGTTCCTTAGACTGCTCTAATTGCTCCAATGAGGTGAAAGAAAAAATGAAAAAAAAATAACTTGCTTTACGTAAAGTGTGTGAGCATGGCAAGAAATGAGAAAAAGGCAGCTTGTGTGAAAATGCATCTTGCAAAGTCTAAAAAAATAAAATAAAGAGCCAATAAAAGGTGGTCATAAAGGAACTACGAAAGGTTATATTGCTATTTTTTATGTTAAGCGATTGAAATGGTTCTCTAATATTTTGCTATTATTTGACATTTGTGTGCTTGCATGTAAGTTCTATTGATTCTTCTTTACTTTCTTGACGGTCATAATGGTTTAATTTTGCACACTTTTTGATTGATTATGGGTAAGAAATTTATTATGTGACGTGACCCATATTGATAGAATATGAGTTTGGCATGTAGAGTTGAGGAAGTGTTTTTAATATTTACTTAGACATTTTGGTGTGAGTAAAAGTGGAACATAATTCTATGTGATTGGTTGGATGTGGACTAGGTTAATGAGTCAATTGGATAAATCAATTTGACCTTAATTCTTACTTGTTATGTTTTGTCTAATGAGTTTTGCTCGGAACTAGCAAAATTCAAGTTGGAGGAGTTGACAAGTCAAAAATTAGTGTTATTTTTGTGTGCTTTTTGTTATTAAATTTTTGTTTATTTAGTCCTATTTGTTTTGTTTAGGGGTAAATAAGTAATACTTAGGAATTTAGAGTCGTCGTATTAGTTTTTATTATTTTTGTAGTTAAATGTGTGTTTTTTTATTTTTTGCATATATTATCTATCTATGTAGTTTTGTATAATGTGTAGGTGGTGAATGGTAGAATGGTCATTTTTGTCTAAGGAAAAGGCTGGAAATGAAGAAACAAGAATAAAACGTGAGTTGTGGAAAAGACCAGCCACTTACAGCAACTAGTGAAGGCAATTCAGTCGCTGATAGTGGTTTAAACAGAATGGCATCCACTGTTAACGATTCTTAGAAGGAAAATCAACCGATGTCAGCAGTTGACTCGGTCAATGTAGGGTTAAGGTACGGGGCTTATTTATAAACAGGCAATTCTTGTACTTTTCTGAGAGATCGACTCTGAAACTTTTATTTAGGGTTTTCACCTAAGATTTTGAACAACGAATTAGACTAGTTGTTCTTCGATTCCTTAGACAAAATTCCAAACTGAGATTGTTCATGTTATTATTCCAAGCAATATTACAATTCTTTCAATTACACCAAGTGCTCTAATGGTAGATTAGCTAATGATATCATTGTAGGGAGATGATGTTTTTGTTACTACAAAGTTAACCATGCCTTGAACATCTTTGGATGAGTGCCGAACATGACAGGAAAGGTGATATACCCTAGTGGCATGACTTGTTCACCCCAGAACCCCCACGGAGGTGATCACAGGTTTAAGGTCTTTCTTTTCAAATCTCATTTCCTTGAAAACTTTATAGAAAATGATGTCAATGACGCTCCCATTATCTACTAGAATTCTCCTTACTTCGCAATTAGCAATGATCAAGGTCATGAAAAATGGATCATTCAATGTGTTGATGGATAACTTGTTTAGCTTCGTTAGTTGTGAAAATAATATCTTGACGTAGTTTCAATTTCTTAAGGCCGTATTGGACTAAATTCACTTGTCGGGCATAAGTTTTGGGAGATGACACAGAGTTACTCCCTACATCTCCACCTGAGATAGTAAGAATAATGATCCTCCCTTTGTTCTCTATCCCAACTACATCTTTTTCCTCGAGGTAAACCTTGGTCTCCTATCAAGACTCTTATCTTGGCACCGAGGTGATCTTCCTCCATCCACTCCTTGAATGAATTGCCTTAGATATTCTCTTCTGATTAAGTATTCAATTAAGTTCTTTAGATTAATGGAATTATTAGTTTCACTACCATGGTCCTTATAGGACTAGACCACTTAACAAAGGGTTCCTTCTCTATTATGGCCAAGATACGTGAAGGTTCAACATTGAATGGAGTATAAACTTTAGGAAGGTCGAGACTCCTCCTATGAGGAACAGTTGTGGATAACCTATCCTCTCACATTTCTTTTTTCTTTTTTTCTGGAAAGACCGGCTTAATTGCTTCCTCTATTGGCCTTTCACTTCTTTTGATCTCCTCCTCCAGACTACCTCTTCTTCCTTTCTTCTTTACCAGCTTGGGTAAATTTTCAACCCTAAGGAAAAGTTCATTGAAGGTGGTAGGTAGTTTCCAGTTAAAGTCAAAGGATAATTTTTAACTCCAATATGGAAAGACATTATTTGCATATCTTCTGTAGCTCCTTGAATTCCAATGGTTTTCTTCTTGTACCTATCCACATAGTTAAAAAGTGATTATTCTAGGCTTTGATTGAGGGTAAGTAGATAAGTCCTAGTCTTAGAATTCTCTTTTGGTTTCCAACTTGCTCAAGATGAGGTCTATAAGTCAATCAAAGATCTTTATCTTTTTTTTTTCTTGCATCCTCTAAACCAATTGAACGCTGTGCCCGGAACTCATGGTATGGGATAGCATCTCAACTCCTTACAGTCACATTTTAGAATGATAAGCAAGACCATCTATCGAGGTTCTACCATGGGTCCAAGCAACCATTATAAGAATCAAAGTGAGGAGTTTGCCAACGCTTGGTAGGGATTCTTGCATTATCTCATCGGTGAAGGGTAAGGAGTATTTGTGTCTTACATTTTTCGGTTCCTTATCATCCACTATGTCAACTAGGGCTTGTAACTCTCACCTTTTCCTTATCTCTTCCTCCCACTTAGGTATCTTCTCCAAAGTGCACTCTTTCTCATGGACTTTTTCTCTTTCACGCACCACTGAGGCCGCTTTTGCTGGACTTCTCTCTCTAGAGTACCACTGGGTATTGAGTAAGCCATCCTTCTTGATTCTTGTTGGGTGAACCAGCCAGTGCATTCCCGTTGGGCGGACCCAATTGGGATTAGCTATCTATTCCTTTGGCCATCTCTGTTTATAGCACAGAATTGCCTTTCTCCTTGAGCATCTTCCTCACCTCTACTATCTTGGAGTGCTGAGTGGACAACTCGGTGGTTGCTACCATAGGTTATAAGGAGCCCTTCCCCTTAAGTTGGTGCTCAAGTTGTTTCCTGATGAGCATGTCCTGCAACATTACATTTTGTTGCCTCAATCTATGAATTTCTCCATATTTGTCCAAGTCTTGAGGACCGAGGTTCTAGCTTGCTTTTCAAGTTGATCAAACACTCTTATGGATCGATGGGACTGTTTTAAGGTAATCTCTTGCCCTTGTCTTGGTTATTCCTATGAGTGTTTTGCGTGTTGACTGCCATGATTTAAGATGGATTCTTCTTTGGATCTCATATACGACAAATTAAACACATTGATGCCAAAAAGTTTTAAGTCCTAGGGTTAAATCCTAGGATGTACAAGTTGTAGTACCACTCCAAAGCAAGGGTAAGACTTTGAGCGCCAAACTGAGACAGGAAAGACAAGGCGGGGCTTGTATCTCTGGGGGAAGTTTCAATGCTCAAATCAGGTTCTTTAGACTAGATAGAATAATAAGAGTTGAAAGTAGTAAATTGACTTGTTAGTGAAGAATTGTAATGTATACTAACCTTGTGATCTTGCTATTTATAATAGAATAGATGGATTTGATTTGTTAATGGGTTTAGTAATAATTACTTGACCCATAAAGGCCTAATTGAAATAGCTTGAATGTTGGTATAGTTTTTAGGTCAAATGACTAAAATGCCCCTAAGACATGTTGACCACCATGTCACGTGAAATCCCCTAAACGATGCATGAAGGATGCTGTTAAGGTGATTCATGCATGTGACCAATTTACATGACATGCTTATAACAAAAAAAAAAAAAAAAATTACAGGCCCTAAACGATCCCAATAACTTTTTGGCTCTAAATCACTGGGTCAAAATGATTAAACCAAATTATTAGTAGTTCAATACCTAAAATATTATACACTAACCCAGTTTTACCATTCCAACCAATATGGGACTATGGGTCTCACATTCACCTCACCTTAAAACCTTGAGTCTTCACAAGATCTATACCGAACCACCCTCAATTGTGCAGGATGTGTATACTCTAGAGGTAGATTGTTCGGGTTTAGAGGTGACTCCCGTCCTTAGGTTGACGTAACACTTAGCTCTTACACTTCTTTGTATAGTTGTGGCCCACTTCCATTTGCCCAGATTTACTCCGTGCAGAAATCACACGAGACTCGTTCTAATACCAAATATAGCATCTCGAGTCCTAGGCTGTCCCAATAACTTTTAGACCTAAATTACTGGGTCAAAATAGTTAAACCAAATTATTAGTAACCCAATATTTAGGATATTATATACCAACCCACTTCCATCATCCCAACTAATATGGGATTATGGGGTCTATAACAGGACATGCAATGATGGAACATCAAGTTCGCTCCTTGCAAGTGATCAGTATTACCTTCATCTTCTGAGCCAAAGTATGTAAATATCCTTGCCTTCGAAAATCTTGCCAAGAAGTTTAATTGTCTTAATAAATATCTACATATATAATATAGGAGAATAGTGGTTTGTGAAAAGTTCTAAAATCTTACCAAGTTGACAAGTATAAGAATATTTGCATATTCAATAACAAAGTTAAAAAATGAAATATTTACTTAACCATTTGAATTCAAATACATTGCCTAGAACCTATTGATAACTATTTTTATTTGTTCAATACCCTTATATTGTGTAACTTACCTCTTATAATTGTTTTTTAGAGTTACTACAAAATCTATATCTATACCTATATCTATATATATAGAATAGGAGAATGGTGTTTATAAAAGGTTTTAAAATCTTATTAAGTTCAAGTATAAGAATATTTACATATTAAATAGTCAAAGTAAAAAATGAAATATTTACTTAACCATTTGAATTCAAATAAATTACCTATAACCTATTGATAAACAGTTTTATTTGTTACTGTGCAACTTACCTCTTATAATTGTCTTTTAGAGTTATTACAAAACTAAATGTTATGAATCATTATATAAGTATCAATTATTTATAATACATGTCAAATATAAAATTATAATTTATATAATAAATTAGGAGAATGAGAAATATTTATTTACTTTACATATATAATGTTTAAGGTTTATTCTTAATATATTTGAAAAAAAAATGTGTAACATAATTACATGAGTATTTAAAAGAAAAAAAAAAACCCACCACTCCCCCAAACCCTTTAGTGACTCAAACTCATGGCCAATAGGTTATAGAAGAAACGTCGTACTACATGAGCGGCATTTCATTGTCTAAGTATAAGTAATTTCATTATTGCAACCCTATTATAATACTTTTATCAAAAATTGATGAGGGAGAATTACAAATTTAATCCATAAACTATTTTTAAAATCTCATAGAAATAGCTTAAATTATATTTTAAATTTTTTCATTACTAAACTATTTTAATTGCATTTTGTCCCTCAAGTATTTTCGTAATCAACAAATATAGCATATATATTATTTTTATTTAGTAAATTTAAGTCCCTTGAACTTTTGTTTTCTTATCCTTTCTAGATGGCCACTTTTACTAAAACACACACACACACTCTTGAGAGACTTTCGATTGAGATTACGAAAATAGTTGAAGATGAAATTTTTTAAATAGAACTTGGGGACCTTCTTGTGGGACTAAATTTCCAATCATCTCTAATGTTTTTATATAACTTTGTTCAAATATTTCCTATTCACTTATTTAAATTTATTTGTTTGTATTTTTTAGTGTACCTAGTTTTTCAAATTTTGATTCGACACTATATTTTTATTAATGAAAAAAATATTCTATGTAAGTGAAAAATATTCATAAAATATAACTATACCTTTGTTTTTAGAATTAGTACCACCAGCAAACCTGCTATGGGTTTCCAATTAATCATTATACTACATTTTAAAAATGTAAAATGTTAATTGATATATGTCAAAGTTAGCAAAATAATAAGAAAAAGTATAATAATATCAACTTAACCTATAAAAATATGAGTATGCTTTTAAATTCAATAATCATATTTTATAAAGTACTACAATTCACTAAAATGAATAAAAAATTGTATACATTTTATAAAAAAAATTTACTAGACGAAAATTTAAATCTTAGTCCAAATCATTCAATACGATTAGTTGATTATATTAATTATAAGACATGACAAACTTATTAATCAATTGAATACCTTACCAATTTCTAATTAATCATTCAATCTAAGCATTATGATCAAAGTCCAAAAATGATAGGATAATTGTAATTTAATTGCTAAAATATTTTTAAAATATCATAGAGATTGCTCAAATTATATTTTAAATTTTTTCGTCCTTAAACTATGTTAATCACAGATAAGTCCCCTATACTATTTTGTAACTTTGTCCCTTAAGTATTTTCATAATCCACAAATATAGCCTATATTTTTTTATTTAACTATTTTCCCCTTGAGTTTTTGTTTTTATAATCATGTCTAGATTAGGGGTGTAAACGAGCTGAATCGAGTACGAATACTGCCCTATCGAACTCGAACTCAAAATTTTTTCTGTTACTCGAACTCGAGCTCGAGCTCGAGTTCGAAAAATTTGACATAGTTCGAGCTCGCTCGAAAATAAGTAAAACGAGCTTGAATTCGAGCTCGAACTCGAGTAGTTCGACTTTTTCGTAGGTAAAATATGTAATATTTTTAAAAAGTATGGATATTTTAGTAATTTTACATATAATAAAAAAATTTTAAAAAAAATTATATAATGCTCGAAAAGCTCGACGAGCACTCGAGCATATTATACATATACTCGAGATCGGCTCGTCAAGAGTTTCGAGCTCGAGTCGAGTTTTTGACCGAGCTCGATATATTATAAGCTGTGCTTCTCTTACTAGTCTAGATGACTACTTTGATATAATAATAATAAAAATAATAAAAAAATAAAACACAACACAAGCACAAAACCATTTTTAATAGATCTTGGGAACCTTCTTGATGGACTAAATTCCCTATTATCTCTAATATTTTCATGTAAACTTTTTTCATATATTTCTTATTCTTATAATTAAATTTATTTGTTTGTATTTTTTAGTGTACCAAGTTTTCCAAATTTAGATTTGACGCTATTTTTTAATTGAAAAAAATAATCTATGTAAGTGAAAAATATTCATAAAAAATAACTATATCATTATTTTTAGAATCAACACCACTAGCAAACCTGCTAGCTATAGGTTTCTAATTAATCATTATACTATTTGTTAAACGTGTTAGATGTAAAAATTACATGTGTCAAACTTAGCAAAAAAAATATAAAAAATGTATGATAATTCAATTTAGCTTATAAAAATACCAATATACTTTTCAACTCAATTAATGATCACATTTTGTAAAGTACCACAATTCACTAAAATGAATAAAAAAATTGTATACATTTTATAAAAAAAATTACAAAACTTAAATTTTGGTCCAAATCATTTAATATGATTAGAAAATTATACTAATTATATTACATGACAACCTTATTGATCAGCTGCATGACTAGCTTACTAATTTTTAATTAATCATTCAATCAAAGTATTCTAATTGGAGTTCAAAAATGACAGGAGAATTGAAAATTTTATCCCTAAACTATTTTTAAAATCTCATAGTGATCCCTCGAATTATATTTTAAATTTTTTCGTCCTTAAACTATGTTAATGGCACATAAGCCCTTTAAACGTTTTCATAAATTTTTTGTCCATCAAATATTTTCGTAATCCATAAATATGGCCTATATTTTTCTGTTTAATTCTTTTGCCTCTTGATTTTTTTTATTATCATGTTTACATGACTTATTTGGGAAAAAAAAAGAGAGAGACACACACGCATACACATTTGAGGGTCTTCCAGGAGATTATGAAAATAGTTGATGATAAAAAAAATTTAAATACAACTTGATGACCTTCTTGAGGGACTAAATTTCTAATTATTTCTAATATTTTTATGTAAAATTTGTTCATATATTTCCTATTCTTATATTTAAATTTATTTTTTTGTATTTTTTAGCGTACCAAGTATTTCCAAATTTTGATTCGAAGTTATTTTTTAATTAACCAAAAAATGTTCTATGTAAGTAAAAAATTATCCATAAAGAATAACTATATCATTTTTTTTAAAACTAATACTCCACTACTAGCAAACCAAGTTATGGGTTTCCAATTAATCATTAGACTATTTTTTAAAATTTAAAATGTTAATTTATATATGCCAAAGTTAGCAAAAAAAATAAGAAAAAGTATGATAATGTCAACTTCGTTTATAAAAGTGCCAATATGCTTTTAAGTTCAATAACCATATTTTGTAAAGGACTACAGTTAACTAAAATGAATAAAAAAAATTTCATACATTTTATAAAAAAATTGCAAAACTTAAATTTTAGTCCAAATAATTCAGTACAATTAGATGATTATACTAATTATAAGACGTGATAAATTTATTAATCAAATGAATAGCTTACCAATTTTTAATTAATTATTCAATTCAAGTATTCCTATCAGAGTTCAAAAATAAGAAAAACTCATTTCTACTTAAGATATGTAGATAAGTTTAATGAGAAACAATATGCAACTTTTAGTTACATTATAAATATAGTATAGAATGATTTGATAAATGTAGATATCATGAAAACCAATTTATTACTTATATTATTTGTATAAATAAAAACTAAATAGTGTAAAAAAATCATAATATCTACATTTATTACAAATATTGTTAATTTTTTATTTTATTTTATTTTACAGGTCAAATATATTTGTATGTTTACCCGTGCATAGCACGGATTTTCCTACTAGTATATAGAATAAAATTGAAATGGATAGATCTTCCTAGTCAACTAGAAATTGCCTGATCCATTTCCGTCTTTTCCCCTAAAGCATTTTTTTTTCAAGATTCCATATCTTAAAAATACTGACATAGATCTGGTTTTAAACTCCATTTATAAATCTTACAGTCATAATTAAATATTATAAAATTTTACTTATATCCGTTGATGTCATAAATTTTATAATATTTAATTTGCATTACAAGATTTATAAATAAAGTTAAAAACTAGATATACTTAAATATTTTCCCATATCCTAGTCCCCATTTGCTGCCTTCGACAGCGATGTCCATGAGATTTTATTTTTGCCCACAAGTTTGGACTACCGTACAGGTTGCCTAACGACAGTGTTTTTTTTTTTTTTTTTTTAAATAAAGATATGAAAAAGGTGTCTCATATCAAGAGAATAAAGAAATCTAAATTGGCTTAAATAAAAGAAATGAAGTAATTATAAACTTCATATATCTATTTGGATAAACAGAATATGATCGTCCAATCAAATTGTATAAACGCACGACTGCAGCCTACAGTTGCCAATGGCCTGCTCAAGAAGTCAAAAATATAATTTGTTAGATGGATTAACTTGAGTGACGCCAATAGCTCCCATGTTGCAAATGATTCGCTTATTAACTTTTGCAAGCTGGAATAAGGGAGTGGAAAGTTCAAAATCACCAAACCTAGAATAGTGGCTAATATTTTGCAATTATTAAATCAATTATTAAATAAAACACATTTTCTAAACACCTTTTTATCTTATATATTCACATCTCAAAAAGTATCTACAAATTAGCTATAATATTATACAAATAATATTTAAAATAATATGAGATCGTAAATAATAACTATGTGAATGGAAATAATACCTCTTCAAACCAGTCTTCTTTTAATGATTATTTTTATCTTTTTAGCTTTTTGGCTTCTACATAATAGTCTAGTAATTGTTTTCAAGCGACAACATTTATCCTACTCTAGTTTGTCTACTTTTAAGATGAGGCCCAACTGATCTTATAGGATTTGAAGCATAATTTAAAAACTCACAAAAATTCGACTAAGTTGTACAAGTTGATTCGATTCTATAAAAAACTCAATGATCATTGAATTTTATATTAAACATGATAAAGTCAATGAATAATCACAAGTTTTTGTCTGAATTAAATTTATTTAATATTAAAAAATAGATGAATTATTAACAAAATTTTTGAAATTTAAATTTTCTTAATTATTAATAAATATAATGTAAGAGTATTGTATAAAACATCTGTTTAACCTAATTGTTATACATAATTTTATTATTAATAGATGAAATAATAAACACACATACTTCTAATTTCGAGGGTTTTTAATTTTTAGTTCAATAAAAATTAATTAAAATTTTAAATATACTTAAATTAATAACTTTTCGAATCGAATATAAATTTAAATTTTTTAAACATTGGTTGGAAGTAGAGAACCCAACCCCATACTAAATTATTGAATAAATACATATGAAGTAAGTGGTTTTAACGTGCGTTGTCAATGTTGTGATATAAGAATGGTTTCTATTAGGCCATTCTAGGAACTCAAATGGATAACATTCAATATTAACCACTAAAAAAGATGGTGGGTGCTGTCGAAACTCTTCTGTTTGTACATCTTGCTCCACAGTCTTTTTCTTGACGTTGAAAGGAGGAAAGAGAAATTTAAAAAAAAAAAATAAATATTAGTATTTTTTGTGTGTAAATAGATGGAAGGGTATTGCGTAGCCAAAAAAAAAATGGAAGGGTTTGATATTCCAAAGCGGGCCCTCCCAATTATGAACATTTCTTTCATGTATCCCTTCCGTTCTATAATTTTTATGATTTTTCCAAAATCAATTTTTTTAATAATATAGTATAGATGGTAATAATTATTTGAATTTATTCTATTTTTTTCTTTTAAAATTTAAATTTTGAATCATGTAATAATTATTTTTACAAAAAACAAAGATTAATGATTATATTTTGATATTTAAAACATGACAAATATTTTGAAATAAAAAAATTTAAGAAACATACAATTTTTAGTGGAATGGAAGAGTACTTTGATTTGATCACAGTTTTTCAACACTGCATTCATGCTGTATAAGTTGGATTCGAAAGTTGCAATCTGATCTTATCCCCAAATTTAAAGGTGCATGCGGCGTGCCCACTTGAATGAAAAGTTAGGATTTAAGAAATTCATATCTCTATTTCTCCCTGACCTTTTTTTTCTTCGTTCTCTCTAAAAGCTCTATAATATTATTTATTACAACACACTTTTTTTTCTTTTTCCTATGAGATTTACTAATTGGAAATTTTGTCTCCCATAAATAAGTGGGAGTTTCGGTCTCCTACACATCTTAACTAAGTGAGAGTTTTTTCTTTTTATCTTTTGTGGTTGGTGCAGATGAAAGATTCAATCAAGACAGATCTGACTGATTATATTTGTTTTTGTACTTTACATCAGAAGTTTAGTGACCTGTTCGAAATTGGTCAGATCTAGTACGAGACCAGTCCAACCTTTTAAAATTAGATTTAAATTTTTTTATATCTATGTAAATTTAGATTTCTAAATTTGTTGAGTTATTTTTTTTAATCTGTTTATAATATGTAGTTTTGGTAGATTCATATATCATATTACATTTTAATCAATTTTAATACTTATTTGTTCAATTAATAAAATTTAAATAAAAAAAATCATATATTTATGACGGTTTGTGTATTATTTTTGTGGTGATGACCACGATTTATAAACAGCTAAAGCTGTTGCCTGTTATTAAAAAATGATTGCATACTCTTAAGTATTAGTACTATTTTGTTAAGGTAATATGTTATGGATAAGTATACAGAAGTGGACTAACTTTTTGGCAAATACTTTATAATATTAGGGTTGGTTGCTTCATTTCACCGCTTAGTATAAATTTAATAAGGTATAAGAGACATTTCACTGGGAGATATCTTCCTTGTTCTTTTTTCTTCTTCAATTCTTTCATACCACCACTTCTTCCTCTGTCCTTTTTTCTTTTAATACTCAAAGAATTGTGATGTTTCTACCTTATTCTATCATTTTTCATGTAATCATTTCATTTTTTTAACTATTACTATTGCGTTGATATAGGGCTTACTACATTTTGCATCCCTTAATTTACATTCGTCTGTCACTTTGTACCCATACTTAGGTTTTGGATATATTACACTTTGAACTCTCGAATTTATCTCATTTTAATCTAATTTTTAATACTGTTACCAAATTTAACAGATGTTCCATTCCTGCATATCACACACCTAAGTTAGAATATTCGTCAAATTTTTTAATACTACTAAAAATTGGACCGAAGTTAGACGAGTCTAAGAGTTTAAGGTCTCCAAAATTTGGAATTGGGGTACAAAATCTGAGAGCTAATCATAAGTTAATAAGGGGTTAAAATGCAATTAACATGACTACTTCCACAGGCATAGCCTAAATAAGTGTGTGGTATGCACATATTTATCATTCGTCAATTTTAGTAACATTGTTAAAAATTGGACAGAAGTGGAATAAATCTTAAAGTTTGGGGTGCAATATATCAAAAAAAAATATAATACTATATAAAGTGATAATCGATTACAAATTAGGGGTGCAAAGTGTAGTAAGGCCATATATATATATATACACACACACGATCACAGGTAAACGTACAAATATATTTAACTTGTAAAATAAAATAAAAAATTAACGATATTTGTAATAAATGTAGATATTATGATTTTTATACACTATTTATTTTTTATTTATATAAATAATATTAGTAATCGTTGGTTTTCATTATATCTACATTTGTTGACATCATCAAATCATTTTATATATCTATAATGTAACTAAAAGTTGTATATTATTTCTCATTAAATTTGTCTATATAGTGTGTTAAGTAGAAATGAATTTTTCTTATCATTTTTTGAACTCTGATTAGAATGCTTGAATTGAATGATTAATTAAAAATTGGTAAGCTACTCAATTGATTATTAAATTTGTCATGTCTTATAATCAGTATAATTATCTAATTGCACTGAATTATTTGGACCAAAATTTAAATTTTGTAATTTTTTTATGAAATGTATGAAATTTTTTTTTATTCATTTTAGTGAACTATAGTGCTTTATAAAATGTGATTATTGAGCATAAAAGCATATTGGCATTTTTATAAGCTAAGTTGATATTATCAAACTTTTTCTTATTTTTTTGCTAACTTTGACATATATAAATTTAATTAAAATTTTAAATTTTTTAAAAATAGTGTAATGGTTAATTAGAAACCCATAACTTGATTTGCTAGTGGTGCTGTTCTAAAAACAATGATATAGTTATTCTTTATGGATATTTTTTATTTACATAGAACATTTTTTCGTCAATTAAAAAATAGCGCATTGAATCAACATTTAGAAAACTTGGTACACTAAAAAATACAAACAAATAAATTTAAAAATAAGAATAGGAAATATATGAATATATTTTACATAAAGATATTAGAGAAAATTGGAAATTTAGTTCCTCAAGAAGGTCCCCAAGTTGTATTTAAAATTTTTTATCTTCAATTATTTTCATAATCTCATGGAAGTCCTTCAAGTGTGTATGTGTGTGTGTGTCTTTTTTATCAAATAAGTCTTGTAGACATGATAATAATAAAAAAAAAAGTCAAGGAATAAAAGAGTTAAATAGAAAACTATTGGCTATATTTATGGATTATGAAAATATTTGACGAAAAAAAATTATGAAAAATTTTAAGGGGCCGTATGTGCGATTAACATAGTTTAAGGACGAAAATTTTAAAATATAATTTGAGGGATCTCCATGAGATTTTAAAAATAGTTGAAGGATTAAATTTTCAATTCTCCTATCATTTTTGAACTCCGATTAGAATACTTTGATTAAATGATTAATTCTATTTAAAAATTGGTAAGCTAGTCATGTAGTTGATTAATAAGTTTGTCATGTAATATAAATAATATAATCATTTAATCATACTGAATGATTTGGACCAAGATTTAAGTTTTGTAATTTTTTAATAAAATGTATACAATTTTTTATTCATTTTAATAAATTGTGGTACTTTATAAAATGTGATTATTGAATTCAAAAGCATATTATTATTTTTATAAGCTAAGTTGACATTATCATACTTTTTTTTTTTTGCTAACTTTGACATATGTAATTTAACATTTAACATGTTTAAAAAATAATATAATGATTAATTAGAAACCTGTAGCTAACAGTGTTGCTAGTGGTGCTGATTATAAGAACAATGATATAGTTATTTTTTATGAATATTTTTCACTTACATAGAATATTTTTTTCAATTAAAAGATAGCGTCGAATCTAAATTTGAAAAACTTGGTAAACTAAAAAATACAAACAAATAAATTTAAATATAAGAATAAGAAACATATGAATAAAGTTATCTGTACATGAAAAATATTAGAGATAATTGGAAATTTAGTCTCTCAAGAAGGGCCCCAAGATCTATTTTAAATTTTTTGACTCCGTTTGGTTACCAAATAATGGCAAGTATTTGCCAAATATTATTTGGTCAAAATGTTGTTTGGTCTAGTGATGATTATTCACCAAATAATATTACACACTATTCATATTTTGTCTTATCCATTATTTGCACTATTCATCTAATGTGACTTTATTGAATTATTTATATTTTAAATTTTTCACAATTATTGTTAGGTTCGGATTGCTATTAGTTTGAAATTACGAAGTTCAGACCTCCGATCTTATGCTAAATTTCTAAAGTAATCATTCGGACGTTCGACACCTTCTCTATATTAAAGCTTATCTTCTTCTTTTCAGACAACTTAATGCTCCTTTGAATTTCAAATTCATGAGCTGAACAATGAATATTCCTTCAAACTGCACTATTTTGATCAAGAAATCCATTCAATTCAAGTTCTTTACAAGGTCCAGAAATATACTTGATTGAAAGGCTAGAGCTGGTGAATTTTGAAGGCAAATCGCAAAGGTACTTGTTCTTCCCTTTTTCCTCTCTGTTCAATCCCATTTTGCCCTTTAATTCTTCGTTGCAGATCTACCATTTCAAATGCTGTATTATTCAAAAAATAATTATTTTTTTTGTATGCCTTATGTTGGATCATGCCTGTGTTAGTCAGTTCATCCGCATTTGTTGAGATCCTACCTTAATTTAGATGGAATTGGGGCTTGGGCATAGGGTTTCATATCATTTTTCATTGTTAAATTTTGAAAAATGGTTGAAACTTGTCCAATTAGGTAGAGTAATTATCGCGCATTAATAATTTTATGCATGAATTTCATTTACTTGCAAGGTTTGTGGCTCAATTTGTGCACCACTGGTGTAATTCATCTAGCAAGATTATTTGTTGGTGATGTGTTGTTCACTCTACCATTCAATTTTTAATAAACTTCTATGTTTTCACTGTCTAATTAATTAAACTATATCTTGTATTTATTCGATGAGTGACTTCGTAAACATATGTACACATAATGTATAGTTGTTGATACTATTTATTTTTAACAAATTTTATACAATTATGTTTTTTTTTTCGGTTTCAAACACTTTGATTGCCATGAAAAACCAAATGCTTCCTTTAGTTTAAACATTAGCAGAAGCTTCTTCCTTTCATTTTTAATGGTCACGTGCTTGCCCATCTAAAAATTTTTAATTGTGCGAAATATGTTTTAATTGCTCCACCGCACAAAGATGGGTCATAAAAGAAAATGAAATGATAAAGAAAGAGATCAGATCGTACCAATGTCTAACTTTCATTCATTATCATTACGCTAGCGTGAAACTAAGAAAGAGATATGTGCCTAAGGCGGCATGTAAGCAAAAGGCACTCGATTAGCTTGCAAAAGCGCTCTTCTTTATGAATTTCTTTCTATGAGCTTCTAGGAAGAAGAAGGGCTCTTTCCATCATGGGTTTTTGCCCAGGGATAGGAAAACATATTTGTTATATATGAGTCTCCCTATATGATTAAAACATAATTTGAAATATTAAAGGGGATTTTATTACGGCACAATTTGTCGATTGTCATAAAAATATTTTTCCAACATTAGGGAGAGAAGGTAAGCAGTTGGATATAAAATTGAATGAAATAAATTACCACATTTTGATTCTCGTGAACTAGAAGTTCAAAAGATAATTCATTTACAAAATATTGTGAATCAATTGCCAGATTCATTACTGACCTAAAATGAGTGAAATCTCATATACCAGCTGAAATGCTCCAATTCAAATTGGTGTCCCAACAGGGCAGCCTATTAATACAAATGATAGTTAGCCACGCATAAGATGTGATTAATCAATCGATTCAAATGATAAGAATCCTTGTTAGGGGAAAGGAGCAAATATTAGAGATGGTCATAGAATGGAGGCGGGTACTCCTAAAGAGGACCTAAATATAACTAATCATAAAAACTTCAAAAGTGGATCAGGTACTTGAATTTAATAACAAATAAAGAGATCTCGATAAGTTATGTCACTACTAGAAAAGATGGAACCAAAAAGATATTATTGTCAAGAACATATTATTGTTTATAATATCAGCTGATGTTTTGAATAGAAAAAAAGGATCTTAAATATACATTTGTCGAAGAATATTGACATAAATATTATTGAAAGATGCAATATAAGAAAATTCATGTTCAAGACGTGAAAACTTTGGACCTGTAGTCCAAATTCCTAAAGGTGTAGAGCAAGTTGGGTACAAATATATATTCGGGCAAAAACGATATGAGAAAAATAAAATTGTTAAAGCACATATTGTTGAGCAAAATTTTTGCAAAGATCCGACATTAATTATGAAGAGATATATTCTCTAGTGGTAGATGCGATCACCTTTAGATATTTAATTTGTATGATAGTTCATGAAATATTAAAATGCGTCTAATGGATATTGAGTATATTTTGTATGGCTCATTTGATATCGATGTCTATATGAAAATTTCTAAAAAACTTTAACATGCCTGAAGCATTTAAAAGTTTTCTGGGAACATTATTTAATGAGATTATAAAAATCCTTGTATGGATTAGATTAAAACAACCTCGGGGAATGTGATATAATCGCCTCAATGAGTATCTCTTGAATAAGAGTTATAAAGATGACCTAATTTGCCTATGTGATTTCATAAAAGGCATAAAATCAAAGTTTCTGATAACTGCTATAAATGTTGATAATATAAATATTATTTGAACTCTTGAAGAGTTTCATAAGAACTCCTGAAGAGATTCATTAGAACTTTTGAGGATCTTCAAAAGATAATGAATTTATGTAAAACATCTTGGAATAAGGTCTATATTTCGAGCACTTATCGAACAAAATTTTTGTTCATCAATGAACTTATATCAAAAAGGTATTTGAACGATTTTATATGGATAAAATACATCCATTGAGTACCCCAATAATTGTAAGATCGTTTGATATCAAGAATAATAATTTTTCATCCTTGTGAGAATAGGAAAGATAATTTATTGGTCCTGAAGTACCATATTTCAGTACTAATATGTACTGTAAATTCGTTAGCAAGATCTACTTCTTCTCCGATACAAAGATATTGGAATGACAATTAAACATATATTTCAATATCTTCGAGACATTTTGATATGGGTTTATTTTATTCAGATGAATCCAAATCAAAGTTAGTTGGGGATGCAAATGTTGGCTATTTATCTGATTCAATATAAAACTCGATCTCGAACGAGATATTTATATTTGGAGAAATTGCTATATCATGGCGTTCAAAATTTAGTCACTACTTCTTATAATCATTGTTGAAATAATTGCAATACATGAAACATGTAGTGAATATGTCTGGCTATGGTCATTGACCCAACATATCCAGAAGATATGTGGTTTAACATTAGGAGTGAAATTTCTAATAATATTATATGAAGAAAATGTTGAATATGTAACTCAGTTAAAGGGAGGCTATATTAAAGGAAACAACATAAAACATATTTCTCCGAAATAGATCTTTTCTTCCCTCACGATCTTCAGAAGAATAATGAAGTTGATATCCAACAAATTCGCTCATATGATGATCTAGCAGATTTATTCAAAGGTGCTACCAACAATAACATTTGTGAAGTTAGTTTGTAAAATTGGGATGCATCGTCTCAAAGATGTCAATTGATATTTTTATGAAAGGAAGTAAAAGTACAAGCTGTACTCTTTTCCTCTTGGCTATGATTTTGTCCCAATGGATTTTTCTGACAAAGTTTTTTAATGAGACAACATGCAAAAGTGTACTATAAACATTGAATACGCACTGTACTCTTTTTCCCGCTACCATGATTTTTTCCCACTTGATTTTTCTTGGTAAAGGTTTCAAACGAGACAGTAATTTTTGTGTATTCTTTAACGCATAGACATCCAAGGGAGAGTGTTATAAATTCTATAAAAGTAGATGTCCATTCGTTTTCTCAAACACATCGGTTAATGTGATATTCATCCCCTTGAATTATGTTAAGACTTATTGATTCCCGTGATTCATGAATCATATTAAGTGTTTATTCATAAATCTCTTATCTTGTAACCCTATAAACAGAGGGTTTTGGTACATCATTTGTGTCGCGACAAGTATAAGCGCCTACTGACCCTCGGTCTGGCAGGCACCAGTGGGACCGGCACCGTCGCCACGTGTGGTGCTCGTGAAATAGGTGATTGAATGCAAAAATCCTACTTACAATTTACAAACATAAATTACCTACTTACTATTATAAATTTAAATGAATCACCTATTTACTATTACATAATGGGGCTTTTAATGCGACTATGAATTGTATAAAAAACAATCTAAACTAGGGAAAACAAGACTGGAGTCGCCACCCGGTGTGTTGGTGCGCCCGACACAAAAAATACATCAAAATTTAAAAAGAATCTAAACCCTAGTTTAGATTGACTCCTGGTCCACGTAACTCAAGAAAATGAGTTCGGGAATCCTGTTGTAAAATGGGAAGGTTTGGGATGGATTTGAATTTCCCTTGTAGCACCCACTTTACCCGGCGTTGGACCGGTTGCGTGATTTTATCACGTTTCCCTTTTCAATTTTAGTATTCATTATTGCCGGCTTTGTAGCATACGTGTGCTTTGAGATAGTTTAAAAGTAATAAAATATGTACATGTTAATGAGGAAACGAAAATAAATGGTAAATATTAACATTGCATGTGCAAAGATCAAAGTCTATTTACAATTTAATACTCATAAGGTCAAAACAGTAATTTCACAATCAAAGGGTAATTAAAAAGTATTAAAATCTAGATGTGTATAAGAGACAGGTACTATTTACTTCACTTTGAATTAAGAGCAAAATGCACTGTTACTAATCTAATCCATACAAGGATTTTTTTAATATCCTTAATGTAATGTTCCCAGAAAATTTTTAAGGGCTAAAAATGCAGAAATCTGAAATCTGGCGGGCCAAGACGTAAATAAAATTTTTTTTGAAATTTTGGAAATTTGTTTTGTTTTTTTTGTTTTTTGAAAAGCCACGTCATCGCTGACGTGGCGCAATCTGGTGGTGCCACGTCATCGAGTACGTGGCGCAATCTGGGGAGTGCCACGTCATTCATGACGTGGCACAATCAGGTGATGCCACGTCAACCGTGACGTGGCACAATCTGGTGGTGCCACGTCATCCCGCGACGTGGCGCAATCTGGTGGTGCCACGTCATCAATGTCTCGACGTGGCATCAAGTGGACCCTATCAGAAGGGCCTAAATATAATTTAAGAAAATATTCTCGGGCTAAAATGAAAAAAATTGAAATCTGGAGGAGTAAAATGGAAATAAAATTTTTCTAACCTTTCATTTTTTTTTTTTGTGCAGATTTTTGTGGGCTACCAGCCTTCTTCCACCACGCTTTTGACCCACCAGATGAACGATTTTGCTTCGGGTTTGAAAAGAGAAGTTGTAGCTCCAGGAACCCTGTACAACTTTTATTCTTTGAGTTTACTCTAGTTCCTCCTCCATCGCTTGCAATCTTGGCTTGGTTGTCTGGAAAATTTTCCAGACTTAGAAATTTTTCTGTAGATCCTCTGGACCAACAGCCTTTTTCTACCACGTTTTTGTCCCTCCAAATGGACTATTTTGCTTAAGATTTACAAGGGAAGTTGTAGGCCCAGGAACCCTCTACAATTTTTCTTCTTTGAGTTTAGTCTAATTCCTCTCCGATCGTATGGAATTTTGGCAAAGCAGCCTGTTCACGCGCTGAACTTTTTTTTATAAAAAAAAAAAAATTTAAACCAATTAATTAATTTAATTTCTAATTTAATTAATAATTAATTAATTAATAATAATTTTTTTTTTTTTTAAATCTAAAAATTCAATAATATTAGAACTCATTCTTAGTATTTCAAAAGCATAAAACGCATAAGAATAATTAAACATCATAACATAAATTAAGAAGGAATTAAAGGGTAAATTCTCTTAAATCAAAAAGCAGGTTAAAAAGACATTAAAAAGAAAAATTTAAAAGAAAATTGAGAGACAAATTAAAAGGAAAATAAGGGACAACTGAAGGGACAAAAATAGGTGTCTACAGCTTGCCCCTCTTTGCCGGAGTGTCGAAGAGGATCGAAGAAACTCTAGGCAAAGATTGTAGACACCGCATGACAGGATGATTCCAATCGTGCAACAAAATTTGCCACATGTCAACCTTAAGCTCATGAGGTCATGGAAGGGGAAATTCACCATCTTGACAAACACACTGGGGAGATTGCACGATCTATCATCCTGTCATCCAGAGCTACAATCTTTGCCTACATTGGACCTGTCTGATTACAAACAGATGCTTTAAATTAAACCATAAAAGACATAACTGAAAATTGGAAACAAGAACGAAATCCCGATCTAGTTTTCATTGTCATTTCACAGAGACTTATAATGAAACGTAGCTGTGAATGACAAAGAAAACTAACTTGACATAACATGTAAACACCACTGGTAATGAAACTCTACAAGCAATGTGAATTAAAAATCTGAAATACTTTGTATCATCAAGGCCAGGGTATGTAAACCCAAATGAAAAAACCGACTTTATGTTATCGGGGTAAAGACATGTAAGTTAAAATGAAAACCCGAATGGTGAGTTTGTCGGGTAATTCAAACCTGAAATGAAAGCCGAAATTCGTTTATCGGCCAATGGAGAAATGCAAATTTGAAATTCGTTTATCAGGTTAATAGCATGGAAACCCGAAATTCGTTTATCGGGGAAGAAAATGCGAACCTGACATTCGTTCATCAGGTTAATGAAAAAATGGAAATGAGAAGCCGAAATTTTTTTATCGGGTAAAAAAAACAAACCTGAAATTCGTTTATCAGGTTAAATAAAAATGAAAATGAGAACCCGAAATTCGTTTATCGGGTGAAAATGCAAACCTGAAATTCGTTTATCAGGTTAATAGCATGGAAATCCGAAATTCGTTTATCGGGGATGAAAATGCGAACCTGACATTCGTTCATCAGGTTAATGAAAATGGAAATGAGAACCCAAAATGCTGAAAATGCAAACCTAAAATTCATTTATCAGGTTGAATAAAAATGAAAATGAGAACCCGAAATTCGTTTATCGGGAATAAAAATGTAAACCTGAAATTCGTTTATCAGGTTAGTAAAAATTGAAATAAGAACCCGAAATTCGTTTATCGGGTGAAAATGTAAACTTGAAATTCGTTTATCAGGTTAATGAAAATGGAAAATGAGAACCCGAAATTCGTTTTAGGGCATTTTCAGCAAACCTGATATTCGAATTTCAGGTTGATGAAAATGAAAATGAGCACCCGAATTTCGTTTATCTTTTTATTTGCAAATGTAAACCTGAAATTCGTTTATCAGGTTAGTAAAAATGGAAATAAGAACCCGAAATTCGTTCATCGGGTGGAAATGCAAACCTGAAATTCGTTTATCAGGTTAATTGAAAATGGAAAATGATTTTCTTAAATTATTTTTAGGCCCTTCTGATAGGGTCCACTTGAAATTCGTTTATCAGGTTGATGAAAATGAAAATGAGAACCCGAAATTCGTTTATCGGGAGTGCAAATAGAAACCTGAAATTCGTTTATCAGGTTAGTAAAAATGGAAATAAGAACCCAAAATTCGTTTATCGGGTGAAAATACGAACCTCGGGTTCTCATTTTCATTTTCATCAACCTGATAAACGAATTTCAGGTTTGCATTTTCACTCAAAAAATCTCAAGTTCTATTTTCATTGTATCAGTCATTGATGAATTTCAGGTTTGATTGCGCCCAAATTCGATTATCGGAATCTAAAATGTATAACCTGACATTCATTTATCATTTTGATGAAATAAATATGAGAACCCGAAATTCATTTATCGGGGATGAAAAGGCAAACCTGAAATTCGTTTATCAGGTTTTATGAAAATGAAAACTCGAAATCCGTTTATCAATTTCAGGGAAAAAATACAAACCTGAAATTCGTTTATCAGGTTAAATAAAAATGAAAATCTTATACAAAATAGATGTGTATATATTTGTGAAAATGATAACTTGAAATTCGGTTATCAAGTTAACCCGAGAAATGAGAACCCGAAATTTGTTTATCGGGTAAAAAATGCAAACCTGAAATTCGTTAATCAGGTTGAATAAAAATAAAAATAAGAAGCCGAAATTCGTTTATCGAGTGAAAATGCAAACCTGAAATTCGTTTATCAGGTTAATGAAAATGGAAAATGAGAACACGAAATTCGTTTATCGGGGATGAAAATGCAAACCTGAAATTCGTTTATCAGGTTGAATAAAAATGAAAATGAGAACCCGAAATTTGTTTATCGGGAGTGCAAATGGAAACCTAAAATTCATTTATCAGGTTAGTAAAAATGGAAATAAGAACCCGAAATTCGTTTATCGGGTGAAAATATAAACTTGAAATTCGTTTATCAAGTTAATGAAAATAGCTGAAAATGAGAACCCGAAATTCGTTTATCGGGGATGAAAATGTAAACCTGAAATTCGTTTATCAGGTTGATGAAAATGAAAATTAGAACCCAAAATTCGTTTATCGGGAGTGCAAATGTAAACCTGAAATTCGTTTATCAGGTTAAATAAAAATAAAAATGAGAACCCGAAATTCGTTTATCGCATGAAAATACAAACCTGAAATTCGTTTATCAGGTTAATGAAAATGGAAAATGAGAACCCAAAATTCGTTTATCGGGGATGAAAATGCAAACCTGAAATTCGTTTATCAGGTTGAATAAAAATGAAAATGATAACCCGAAATTCGTTTATCGGGAGTGCAAATGTAAACCTGAAATTCGTTTATCAGGTTAGTAAAAATGGAAATAAGAACCCGAAATTCGTTTATCGGGTGAAAATGCAAACCTGAAATTCGTTTATCAGGTTAATGAAAATGGAAAATGAGAACCCGAAATTCGTTTATCGGGGATGAAAATGCAAACCTGAAATATTCGTTTATCAGGTTGATGAAAATGAAAATGAGAACCCGAAATTCTTTTATCGGGAGTGCACATTTGTAAACCTGATATTCGAATTTCAGGGTTCTCATTTTCATTTTCAGAACCCGATAAACGAATATCGGTAATGAAAATGCATTGAAATTCGTTTATCAGGTAGATTTCGGGTTTTCATTTTCAGAAACCTGATAAACGAATTTCAAGTTCTGCATTTTCATTCCTGTCTCTTATACACGAATTTCGGGTTATAAGAGACAGCATCATCAACCTGATATTCGTTTATCAGGTTTACATGAAGATAAAAATGAACCGGATAAACGAATTTAGGTTTGGATCACTCCCGATAAACGAATTTCGGGTTCTCATTTTCATGTCTCATTTTTAACACTCTGATAAACGAATTTCAGGTTTGCAAATTTCCACCCGTTTATTAACACATCTAAAAATGAAAATGAGAACACGAAATTCGTTTATCGGGTGAAAAGGCAAACCTGAAATTCGTTTATCAGGTTAATGAAAATGAAAATGAGAACACAAAATTCGTTTATCGGGAGTGCAAATGTAAACCTGAAATTCGTTTATCAGGTTAGTAAAAATGGAAATAAGAACCCGAAATTCGTTTATCGGGTGAAAATATAAACTTGAAATTCGTTTATCAAGTTAATGAAAATAGAAAATGAGAACCCGAAATTCGTTTATCGGGGATGAAAATGTAAACCTGAAATTCGTTTATCAGGTTGATGAAAATGAAAATTAGAACCCAAAATTCGTTTATCGGGAGTGCAAATGTAAACCTGAAATTTTTATCATTTACACCCGATAATAGAATTTCGGGTTCTTATTTCCATGTTTACTAACCTGATAAATGAATTTCATGTTTACATTTGCACTCCCGATAAACGAATTTCGCAAATGTAAACCTGAAATTCGTTTATCAGGTTAGTAAAAATGGAAATAAGAACCCGAAATTCGTTTATCGGGTGAAAATGCAAACCTGAAATTCGTTTATCAGATTAATGAAAATGGAAAATGAGAACCCGAAATTCGTTTATCGGGGATGAAAATGATATCTGAAATTCGTTTATCATTTTCATGAAAATAAATGAGAACCCAAAATTCGTTTTATCGAGTGCAAATGTAAACTGAAATTCGTTTATCGAGTTAAATAAAAATGGAAAAATGAGAACCCAAATTCGTTTATCGGGTGAAAATTCAAACCTGAAATTCAGTTTTAGGGTTCTCAAGAACATGGAAAATGAGAACCCAAATTTCGGGTTATCGGGGATGAAAATTCAAACCTGATAAACGAATTTCAGGTTTGCATTTTCATCCCCGATAAACGAATTTTGGGTTCTCATTTTCGAGTGCAAATGTAAACTGAATTTCCTGTCTCAGGTTAGTAAAAATGGAATTAAGAACCCGACAATTCGTTTATCGGGTGAAAATGCAAACCTGAAATTCGTTTATCAGGTTAATGAAAATGGAAAATGAGAACCCGAAATTCGTTTATCGGGGATGAAAATGCAAACCTGAAATTCGTTTATCAGGTTGATGAAAATGAAAATGAGAACCCGAAATTCGTTTATCGGGAGTGCAAATGTAAACATGAAATTCGTTTATCAGGTTAGTAAACATGGAAATAAGAACCGAAAATTCTTTTATCGGGTGAAAATGATAAACGAATTTCAGGTATCATTTTAATGAAAATGGAAAATTTCGAACCCGAAATTCGTTTATCGGTGATGAAAATGCAAACCTGAAATTCGTTTATCAGGTAGATGATAAAAATGTTCTCAAAATGAACGAATGAAAGGTTTCATTTATCGGGATACCCGACAAACCTGAAATTCGTTTATCAGGTTGATGAAATAAAAATGAGAACCCGAAATTCGTTTATCGGGGATGAAAATGCAAACTTGAAATTCGTTTATCAGGTTATTTGATGAAAATAAAAACTCAAAATTCGTTTATCGAGGAAAAAATACAAACCTGAAATTCGTTTATCAAGTTAAATAAAAATGAAAATGTGTATAAGAGACGAAATTCGGGTTTATCGGGTGAAAAGGCAAACCTGAAATTCGTTTATCGAGTTAATGAAAATGAAAATGAGAACAAATTCAAAATTCGTTTATCGGAAAATGTAAAAAATTCGTTTATCGAGTTAGTAAAATGATAAACTGTCTCTTATACACATCGTTTATTCGGGTGAAAATATAAACTTGAAATTCGTTTATCAAGTTAATGAAAATAGAAAATGAGAACCCGAAATTCGTTTATCGGGGATGAAAATGTAAATCTGAAATTCGTTTATCAGGTTGATGAAAATGAAAATTAGAACCCAAAATTCGTTTATCGGGAAAAATGTAAACAAATTCGTTTATCGAGTTAAATAAAAATAAAAATGAGAACCCAAATTCGTTTATCGGTGAAAATGCAAACTGAAATTCCTTTCCGGTCCCTCCCAAACCTGTCTCTTATACACATCTAGATGTGTATAAGAGACAGGCAAACACGAAATTCGTTTATCAAGTTGATGAAAATGAAAATGAGAACCCAAATTCTTTATATCGGGAGTGCAAATGTAAACACGAAATTCGTTTATCGGTTAGTAAACAAATTCGGAAATAAGAACCCAAATTCTTTATCGGGTGAAAATACAAACCGAAATCTGTCTCTTATACACATCTAGATGTGTATAAGAGACAGGAATTTAGGTTTGCATTTTCACATTTTCATTAACCTGATACTGTCTCTTATACACATCTAGATGTGTATAAGAGACAGCCCGATAAACGAATTTTGTGTTCTCATTTTCATTTTCATTAACCTGAGAAACGAATTTCAGGTTTGCGTTTTCATCCCCGATAAACGAAATGAAAATGAGCACCCGAAATTCGTTTATCGGATAAACGAATTTCGGGTTTCCAAATTCGTTTATCAGGTTAATGAAAATGAAAATGTGAACACAAAATTCATTTTTATCGGGAAAAATGTAAACTGAAATTCGTTTATCGTGTTAGTAAAAATGGAAATAAGAACCCAAAATTCGTTTATCGGGTGAAAATGCAAACAAATTCGTTTATCGAGTTAATGAAAATGGAAAATGAGAACCGAAATTCGTTTATCGGGATTTTTAGGCTGTCTCTTATACACATCTAGATGTGTATAAGAGACAGTCATCAACCCGAAATTCGTTTATCGAGGAAAAAATACAAACCTGAAATTCGTTTATCAAGTTAAATAAAAATGAAAATGAGAACACGAAATTCGTTTATCGGGTGAAAAGGCAAACCTGAAATTCGTTTATCAGGTTAATGAAAATGAAAATGAGAACACAAAATTCGTTTATCGGGAGTGCAAATGTAAACCTGAAATTCGTTTATCAGGTTAGTAAAAATGGAAATAAGAACCCGAAATTCGTTTATCGGGTGAAAATGCAAACTTGAAATGAAAATCGTTTATCAAGTTAATGAAAATAGAAAATGAGAACCCGAAATTCGTTTATCGGGATGAAAAAATGTAAACTGAAATGAAAATCGTTTATCGAGTTGATGAAAATGAAAATGAGAACCCAAATTCGTTTATCGTAGTGAAAATGTAAACCTTCGAAATTCGTTTATCGAGTTAGTAAAAATGGAAATAAGAACCCAAATTCGTTTATCGGGTGAAAATGCAAACCGAAATTCGTTTATCGAGTTAATAAAAATGGAAAATGAGAACCCGAAATTCGTTTATCGGGAAAGAAAATGCAAACCCAAATTCGTTTATCGAAGTTGATGAAAATGAAAATGAGAACCCGAAATTCGTTTATCGGGGGTGCAAATGTAAACATGAAATTCATTTATCAGGTTAGTAAACATGGAAATAAGAACCCGAAATTCTTTTAGCGGGTGAAAATACAAACCTGAAATTCGTTTATCAGGTTAATAAAAATGGAAAATGTGAACCGAAATTCGTTTATCGGTGAAAATGAAAATGCAAACCAAATTCGTTTATCGGGTAGATGAAAATGAAAATGAAAATGATCGAACCCGAAATTCGTTTATCGGGAGGAAAATGCAAACTGAAATTCGTTTATCGGGTTGATGAAAATAAAAAGAGAACGAAATTGTTTATCGGGATGAAAATGCAAACCTGAAATTGAAATTCGTTTATCGAGTTGACATTTGCACTCCCGATAAACGAATTTTGGGTTCTAATTTTCATTTTCATCAACCTGTCTCTTATACACATCTAGATGTGTATAAGAGACAGTGTTTGCATTTCTCACAGGGATGAAAACGAATTTCTGAAATTCATTTACCAGATAAATGAATTTGAAAATCCAATTTTTGTTTATTGAGGAAATAAACAAACCTGAAATTCGTTTATCAGGTTTAAATAAAAATGAAAAAAGAACCCGAAATTTGCATTTTTATCGGGTGAAAATGCAAATTTGAAATTCGTTTATCAGGTTAATAAAAATGTAAATGAGAACCCGAAATTTTTTTATCGGGTAAGAAATGCAAACATGAAATTCGTTTATCAGGTTAAATAAAAATGAAAACGAGAATCCAAAATTCGTTTATCAGGTAGATGAAAATGAAAATGAAAATGAGAACCCGAAATTCGTTTATCGGGAGGAAAATGTAAACCTGAAATTCGTTTATCGAGTTGATGAAATAAAAATTCGAGAACCGAAATTCGTTTATCGGGATGAAAATACAAACACTGAAATTCGTTTATCGAGTTGAAGAAAATTAAAACTCAAATTCGTTTATCGAGGAAAAAAATGCAAACTGAAATTCCTTTATCAGGTTAAATAAAAATGAAAATGAGAACGCGAAATTCGTTTATCGGGTGAAAAGGCAAACCTGAAATTCGTTTATCAGGTTAATGAAAATGGAAATGAGAACCCGAAATTTTTTATCGGGTAAGAAATGCAAACCTGAAATTCGTTTATCAGGTTAAATACAAATGAAAATGAGATTTCGGGTTCTCATTTTCATTGGGTGAACCTGATAAACGAATTTCAGGTTTACATTTTTTTCTCGATAAACGAATTTCGGGTTTATGTTATGACTGTAGGTTTATGAAATGAAAATGAGTACCCGAAATTCGGTTTGCAGGGATGAAAATGCAAACCTGAAATTCGTTTATCAGGTTGATGAAAATGAAAACCCATTTTCATTAACCTGATAAACGAATTTCAAACCTGAAATTCGTTCATCTGGATAAACGAAAAATGTCTCTGATACACCCAAAATTCGTTTATCGGGTGACAATGCAAACCTGAAATTCGTTTATCAGGTTAATAACCTGATAAATGAGAACCCGAAATTTGTTTATCGGGTAAGAAATCCAAACCTGAAATTCGTTTATCATGTTAAATAAAAATAAAAATGAGAAATAAAATTCGTTTATCGGGTGAAAATGAAAACCTGAAATTCATTTATCAGGTTAATGAAAATAGAAAATGAGAACCGAAATTCGTTTATCGGGGATGAAAATGCAAACTGAGTTCCCAGTCAAACCTCTCACTTTAAATAATGCTGTCAACTCAAATTCGTTTATCGGGAAAAAATGGAAACACGAAATTCGTTTATCGGGAGTTAGTAAAAATGGAAATAAGAACCGAATTTCGGCTTCTTATTTCTATTTGTACTAACCTGATACTGTCTCTTATACACATTTTCATGGAAAATGATAAACCGAATTTTCTTTTATCGGGAATGAAAATGAAAACCTGAAATTCGTTTATCAGGTCCATGAAAATATAAATGAGAAATCAAAATTCGTTTATCGGGAGGAAAATGCAAACCTGAAATTCGTTTATCAGGTTTTGAAAAAATGAAAATGAGAACCCGAAATTCGTTTATCGGGGATGAAAATGAAAACCTGAAATTCGTTTATCAGGTTGATGAAAATGAACATCTAGATTCGTATATTGAGGACAGTTTATTAACCTGATAAACGTTTAAATAAAAATCGTTTATCGGGTGAAAATAAATAAAAATGAAAATGAGAACCAAAAATTCATTTATCGGGTGAAAATGCAAACGTGAAATTCGTTTATCAGGTTCCCGATATGTAAATGAGAACCCAAAATTTTTTTATCGTGTAAGAAATGCAAACATGAAATTCGTTTATCAGGTTAAATAAAAATGAAAACGAGAATCCAAAATTCATTTATCGGGAGGAAAATGCAAACCTGAAATTCGTTTATCAAATTTCGAAAAATGAAAATGTTTATCGAACTCGTTTATCGAATTCGTTTATCGGGATGAAAATGCAAACCTGAAATTCGTTTATCCCGATGATCAAAATGAAAACTCTGAAATTCGTTTATCGGGGAAAAAATGATAAACTGAAATTCGTTTATCAGGTTAAATAAAAATGAAAATGAGAACCCGAAATTCGTTTATCGGGTAAAAATCTAAACCTGAAATTCGTTTATCAGGTTAGGATAAACGAATTGGAAATGAGAATCCAAAATTTGTTTATCGGGTAAAAAATGTAAACCTGAAATTCGTTTATTAGGTTAAATAAAAATGAAAATGAGACACCAGAAATTCGTTTATCGGGGATGAAAATGGAAACCTGAAATTCGTTTATCAGGTTAATTAAAATGGAAAATGAGAACCTATTTTCATTAACCTGATAAACGAATTGCAGGTTTGGATTTTTCGTTTAACAGGTTGAATAAATATGAACCTCCTAGGTGAAAACCCGGAACATTTGCATTCAACTTCGTTCTTTTTTCACAAAATGGTCTTGAAATTTGAGAACCCCTGATCGAATATCGGGTAAAAATTTTAAAATTCGTTTATCATTTTAATGAAAATGTCTATTGAAATGAGAACCCAAAATTTATTTATCGAGTAAAAAATACAAACCTGAAATTCATTTTTTAGGTTAAATAAAAATCTAAATGAGAACCGAATTTCAGGTTTTCATTTTCATCACCGATAAACGAATTTAGACTGTGTCTTAATTAACAGCCCGAAATGTAGAACCCAAAATTTGTTTATATTTGAAAATGCAAACCTGAAATTCGTTTATCAGGTTGAATAAAAATAAAAATGAGAACCCAAAATTCGTTTATCGGGAGTGCAAATATAAACCTGAAATTCGTTTATCGGGTTAGTAAAAATAGAAATAAGAACTCGAAATTCGTTTATCGGGTGAAAATGCAAACCTGAAATTCGTTTATCAGGTAAATGAAAATAGAAAATGAGAACCCGAAATTCATTTATCGGGGATAAAAATGCAAACCTGAACTTCATTTATCAGGTTGATGAAAATGAAAATGAGAATCCGAAATTCGTTTATCGGGAGTGCAAATGTAAACCTGAAATTCGTTTATCAGGTTAGTAAAAGTGGAAATAACAACCTGAAATTCGTTTATCAGGTTAATGAAAATTGAAAATGAGAACCCGACATCCGAACTACCGGGGATTCATATCTAAACACAAATTCATTTATCGAGTTGATGAAATGAAAATGAGAACCCAAATTCGTTTATCGGGTTGATGAAATGAAAATGAGAACCCAAATTCGTTTATCGGGATGAAAATGCAAACAGAAATTCGTTTATCAAAGTTGATGAAAATGAAAACCCAAATTCGTTTATCGAGAAAAAATACAAACAAATTCGTTTATCAGGTTGATGAAATGAAAATGAGAACCCGAAATTCATTTATCGGGGATAAAAATGTAAACCTGAAATTCGTTTATTAGGTTGATGAAAATAAAAATTCGAAATTCGTTTATCGGAGAATGTGTACTAGCCTGAAATTAGTTTATGAGTTAAATAAAAATGAAAACACGAAATTCGTTTATCGGATAAAAATCTCCATGCAACCTAAAATTCGTTTATCAGGTTAAATGAAAATGAAAATGGAAATGAGAACTCAAAATTTATTTATCGGATAAAAAAGACAAACCTGAAATTCGTTTATCCGGTTAATGAAGATGAAAATCCGAAATTCGTTTATCGGGGTTGTCAATGAAAACCTGAAACTCGTTTATCAGATTAATGAAAATGGAAATGAGAACCTGAAATTCGTTTATCGGGGATGAAAATGAAAACCTGAAATTTGTTTATCAGATTAATGAAAATGGAAATGAGAACCCGAAATTTGTTTATCGGGTGAAAATATAAACCTGAAATTCATTTATCAGGTTAATGAAAAATGAAAATGAGAACCTGAAATTTATTTATCGGGTAAAATTCTCTTGTATATACATACACGGAGCCATGTCATAGGGCTTACCCATGAAATGAAGTGTAAAAGGCAATTAGTAGTTAACCCTAACATGACTGGATTGTAAACTGAAACATTAAGCCCTTTCATTAATCTGATAACATCTAGATTTAAAGTCAGAGGTTTGACTGGGAACTCAGTGTAATGTTTCTCCCAATCCATCACCTGTGAGGTTGATTGCTTCATTAGGGGTTGGCGTGAATCACCCCTTTCAAAATGCGAAAAAAGACCGTTGGGTATCAAAACAGCTCTCAGGATTAGTGTATCCCTTATTGTTTATGAAGGATATCCAATCAATAAAAATTTGCCCCAGTGTTGTGGATTTTTTTTCATGTACCTGCAGGTACTCAAAACAATGCGATATCAAGCAAAGAAAACTTGAATTGGTCAGTGCCAAAACATACAAAATGTCAATCTTAGCAAATATTACTATAAGCAAGGTGACCGAGCTCGCTAAGAGCTGCCTACGTATCCCACAACGAGAATCAGGTCTAACGTAGTTCAATTAAACAGATGGTTTTCACGTATTTGACAACTAAAACATCAACAAGAAGAAGAACAACTACAAACAAACTAAATGGCAGCATGTGAGTTTGATAGAAGTACATGAATGAAATTCATTCAAATAATACAGGCACATGGGAGCAATCTTAGTAAAAATCATGCCATCACCGTATTAACACCGCTTTGACTTTCATTCCAAGTGATTTGGACCCGATCAGGCAATGCTTTGGATCCATCGGATACGTGTCTTTTAAAGGCCAATGACTGTGTTGAGAGAACGACATAGAGGCAACCAAAAAGCCTAACTTCAGTCAACAAATTTCGATTGAACACTTTCCCAGACGTGGACCCAGAGAAGTCATCAACCAGACTTTGACCGTTTGCTCGATTTGCCCCTTCCTCAGCGCCTTTTCAGGTTTTCACTAAGGTTCCCCTCCCTTTTATTTTTATTTTTATTTTTGCATTTTTCCGCACACTCTCCTTTTGCCTAGGCCGCCCTGTAGGGTTTTCAACCTAGCCTCTCTTTTGCTTTTGGTTTTCTCGTTTTTTTTTTTTTTTTTTTTAAAAAAAAAAAACAAACAAAGGTGCCCTTTCCGGGTTTTCACCTAGGAGGTCCAAGTAAACGGCAAGGTCTGATAAACGAATTTCTAGGTTGTTATTTCCAGTTTTGGGTTGAGAGCCTTACTTGAAGGCAATTGACTGAACTGATGAAATAGATTTGAAATATGGTTGGGCTTGTATCCCCTTTAAAAAAAATTTGCCCCAATTTTATTATAACAAACTGAGTTTTGTTGGGAATTTGTTTTGGTCAGTCTCTTGGCACACTATTTTTTTTTTTTTTTTTTTTGCCAACCAAAACAACAATTTTGCCCCAACATCGTAAATGAACTCAGTTCCAATTTTTTTTTACAAAAAATGAGAGGGACAAAGCGTAATTAAAACAAAAGACAGGCAAATAAAGAGAAAAGATATGAAAGGGTTTAGTTCGGATGTGGGTAAAAAGGGAAAGAAAACAACAGGTAGAATTCTATCCTACGTTCTGCAATGACTTAAAGGTATACAGTCTGCCAAATCAGATGAAAAACTTTTTGACAATGTCCGCATTTATCGATTGAGGAAAAACCTGTCTATCCATCTCCGTAAGGATAAGAGCTCCTCCTGATAATACTTTGTGTACAATGAATGGACCCTGCCAGTTAGGAGCAAACTTGCCCTTCGCTTCGTCCTGTATTGGCAATATGCGTTTCAAGACTAGATCGCCAGCTTGAAAATGTCTAGGCTTGACTTTTCTGTTGTAAGCTCTGGCCATCCTCCGTTGATAACATTGGCCAGAAGTGGGTTATCGGACTTCCATCAAGCTGTCTCTTATACACATCTAGATGTGTATAAGAGACAGAGCCGGGACTATATCTTATACACATCTAGATGTGTATAACAATCCATTGGGCCCATCGACCACTACAATGTAACTTATTACAACATTCTTGCAACATTGTCGGTAGAGACATGTATCCGTGATCACTAAGCTGCAAATGATGTTCTTTCGGATGAACTCTGCCACTACATTCTTTGTTACGTGCTTGTAGGATTCAGCCTCGACCCACTTAGTGAAATATGGGCAGACTCCTCCATGAACATCCTCCACAATGTAAGTGGCCTCTTTCTTATCAACGCACCTCAGAAGACCCAGATCTGTCGTCCTTCGATAAAGTACATTGCCATTTAAAAAGAACTTGATCGACATTCGGCGTAGGAACTTCTTATCTGAAGTACTAGCCCTTAGAGAGTAGTTGCCTTTGTCCAAAAACTCCTTGATGTCATGAAACCAAGGCAGTCCATCAGATTCTGCCTCAAGACTGCAACAGTAACCTTGACCATAAGATAAATGGTAATGGGTTCTATCACTATGCACATCCGGATGACTGATCATCGAAGATAAGGTAGCCAGAGCATCGGCGAATACATTCCTGGATCGGGGTATCTGAGTGAATTCCAAAGCATCAAAGTGTCGACCTAGTTTGAGAATACTGTAGTGATATGGCATGATTTTAGAATCTCTGGTTATCCAGTGCCCCAGTGTCTGATGGACAAGCAAATCTGAATCACTAAACACAGCTAACTCTTTAATACCCATATCCAATGCCATTTTCAGACCAAGTATGCAAGCCATCATACTCTGCCATGTTGTTCGTACAAGGAAACTGTAACTTGGCCATGCTGGGAAGCGTTTGCAAACCTGGAGATATCAAAACTGCTCCTATGCCTGCAACTAAAGTTCGCATGCATTGGAAAAGGCGATTACTTAGCCAGACGTCTTCCGTTTACAGATGTGTATATGAATAAGATGTTTCGATCCGAACGGCTAATGCATTATGAAAACTAGGCTAGGTTGATAACCACTCTATCTTGGGTTCTCAGCAACGAGTCATGGCTTTCGCTTGTCCTTTGATAGCCTTTTGAGTAGTAAAGATGATATCGAATTTTGCGAACAACATCTGCCACACAGCTAGAGCGTCCAGTAGGCATAGGCTTCTCTAACAGATAGCGAAGGAGATCACACCTGGAAATGAGATAAGTGGTATGACCTAGTAGATAATGCCTTAGCCGTTGCAAGATCCAAACCAATGCACAACATGTTCGTTCTAGAAAAGAATAATTGGCTTCATAGATTGTAAACTTCTTGCTTAGATAATAGATAGCCTGCTCCTTTCTGTCCGAATTGTCATGCTGCCCCAAGACACAACCCATGGATCCGTCCAAAATCGACAGATACATGATTAATGGCTATCAAAGGACTTTGGGGGAACCAACACTAGAGGGTTCAAAAGATAATCATTGATTTTGTAAAAGCCTGCTGACAATCATCATTCCAGTACATCGGTGCATTTTTTCCTCAACAGTTTGAACAAAGGTTCACAAGTAGCTGTCAGCTGAGCAATGAAGCGACCGATGAAATTGATGGGTACCCAAGAAGCTTTTTACATTCTTCTGAGTCTTTGGCACAGGCATATCAGGAAGTGTCCGCTGTCAGTCGGTGCATTCTATCAGTTATTTAAATCTAGATAATCGACACAAACTCTGACCTCCCCAGTCTTCTTCGGTACTGGCACCATATTGGAGAGCCAAATAGGATACCGGAATATAATGATGATTGTGACATTAAACTACTTGATGATTTGTTCTTTGATCTTTAAACTCATTTCCGGCTTAAAATTCCTTGGCTTTTGCTTTACAGGCAGACATTTAGGATGGTGGGAAGTTTGTGAACCATTACATCTGTTGAAATGCCAGGTATATCATCATAAGACCAGGCAAAGACGTCTTGGAACAAAATCAAAAATTCTATCATCTCTTTCCTTTGCCCTCTAGTCAAATATATGCTGATTTTAACCTCTCTTATGTCCGTATCTGTCCCAATGTTTACAGTTTCTGTTTCTTCCAAGTTAGGCTTTGGTTTTTCCTCATGTCGCCCGAATTCATTTTCTAAATATCACACTCGTCCTCATCACTCTCAGATTGTGTAGAAATAGGGTCAGGTGTGATATCAAAATTGCACTCATCGGCCTCATAAATGGTAGTATCCGAAGGATCAAAAGCATTGATTTTGGGCCATCTGGGAGAAAATAAAGTATGAAATGAAAGAAAACAAAATGAGCTAAAACATCTTGAAGAAAAAGTTCTCATTAATCAAAGATTTGTACAAGTGATCCTAGAGAACATAAACTTAACATTCATTGGCCATCCTATAAAAAATCAATTGTCTTCAGAATTCATCTCCAAAACAGATGAATAAGATGAATCATGAAGGCAATATCATGATTGTACTTGCCTTACTGATTGAATTATTTTCAAGATTCATCTCCAAAACAAATGAACGAGATGAATCATGAATACAATGTTGTGCATGCACCTATTTCTTGACTAGATGGCATAAATAAAACAGCTTAAAAAATACGAAACATACATACGAAGATGAAATTAAAAGGAGCAAAACTAAAAATAGGATCCTTTCAAATTTACCGAAACTCCCTATGACTAGGAAGATCATCAGATGTCCAATTGTGCAGTTGGTCGATCTCAGCAAAAAAGTCATTTCAGTGATGTATGACAACTAAGCTGTCTCTTGACCATCTAGATGTGTAAAATAGACAGCTATCCACTTGGATAACATCCTACTTTTCAGTATAATCTGCATATTGATCACCAACGCAGATGACGGCAGAACGTGGTGTTCTGTCCTTAAGAGGTGGAATGACAATAGGCAATGCTCGACCTTCCTGTTCAGCTCTCTTCAGCTCCTTAATCTCTCTCAACTGCCTGGCATTCGGGCAAAAACTGAGCCCTAATGTATTCATCTGCGTTGGTAGATCAATAGGGTGTATTATGCCTTACAAATTCATCCCCAAACCTTGGCGATGCGATATCCTCCACGCAGCATTTCCTTTGCAATCATTACACTCGCCTTATCCCAGACAACTTTCATTGATGATGCTCTCCGTGCCCTCGACAGAGACCACATCATAAGCTAGGAAAGGCACCGGAGTGTCGCTGCTTTCTCCAACTTCCTCCTTGACCATCATGGCGTGGTTATCTTCGGCAAATACAGTAATCAGCTTAAGCTCGTAAATGAATTTAACCCTTTGATGCAAAGATGACGGAATAGCCCTAGCAGAATGGATCCAGGGACCTGGTAGCAAATTATATACCCCAACAATTGGAAGAATCTGGCAAGTGACCTGATGAACAGATGGACCTACTTCCAAAACAAGGTTTATCTCTCTGGTGGCTTGTCTTCGAGCCCCGTCAAAACCTCGGATCACCATGGATGAATTCTTGACCAGGTTTAAAGCAGACCCATTATCAACCATGACCCTAGGCAAATGCCGCCCCCACATCTAACCGAGATGAATAGAGCCTTGTTGTGGTCTCTCCCTTCAGAAGTTAAGATGTCAGAAAAATAAATTTGGTTTGATGCCAGCACACTGCCCACTAACCCTGTCTCTTATACACATCTAGATGTGTATAAGAGACATGGGCCTTAGCCAAAATCTTCAATACTGCCTCCCTGTGTGCTCTTATTAACAATAAGATTGAGCATAGAAATTTGTGAGGGCAGGTCTTATTCAGTTGCACACTACTGAATATTCACTGTTTCTGATCAATCTTAGAAAGTCCTGTACATCTTTGTCTCTTACAGCCTTAGGGGCCTGCATAGGCTCTTTACCTTTGCTGGATTGTCTGACCTCAAAACTGTTGTCATTTGTGATTCGGCCTGACCTCGTGACAGCGGACACTTCCTCCTCAAAAACTGGCTTTCTACCGACTATCACAGCTGAGGATTGGTAATTCCACAGCACTGCATGTGTGCTCTCAATTGGCAATTGTGTTGGCAGTTCAATCACAATGGGATCCTGGGGTTCTACCTCAAACGGATCCACGTCTATGATAAAAGGCTCAGATGGCTCCGAATCCAAATAAAACGGTTTGATCCGAGTCTGGAGATTGTCACTTCTTTGATTGCTCATTCTTTCTCTTCGATCTCCTCTTCTATACAAACCATCCCAACATTAGGCTCATGCCGTAGCAGCGGATTAGTGTTTATTTCAGGAGCCCTTTGTTCCGGCCTCCTAATGACAATCTCTCGTGCATCGATCATGTCTTGCACCTTGTTCTTCAATGTCCAACAATTAGCCGTGGAATGCCCTAGGGCTCCAGAATGATAGGCATAGCGGGCATTGGCGTCAAACTTATCCGAAACTCCCCTCGGATACTGAGGAGGAACTATAGGATTCAATCTCCCCGCCGATCTCAACTGCTCATATAGTTGCTCGATGGGCCGTCCCAAGTTGGTGAAATTGTGGGGTGGTCTGCCATGTGGTCTGGCTTGGTTGGGGTTTGGTGGAGGAAAGTTATTTGGTTGGTTGGGTCTTTGACTGTTTGGGGGTTGTGGTCTTGGATTATAATATGGGAGCTGTGGATTAGGCACGGGCACTTGTACTTGTGTTTGGTGGACTCTTATACGGGTTGAAGATAGTATTGAGGTGGTAGTAGAGGTGGTGCATAAAAGGGTTGTGGGTTAGGTCTTTGGTATTGATAGAAATTGCGTGGTGGTTGGCGGTTGGGTTGGTTGAAAATAAAAGTCACTTCCTCTTCCTTCTTGTCAGCCATCTTGCTCAGAGGTTTCTTAGCCACAGACGTGCTCCCCTGCATGGATTCTATCTGAAGTTTGAAGGCCGTCATGTCAATAATTTTCCCGCTTTTCAAGCCCCTTTCAACAGCCTTTGCTTGCTGGACGATTTCTGAAAATGATTTACCAATAGACCCGGTCAACTTTTCATGGTAAGGAGGTTCTTGTGCATCAATAAAAATTTTGACCATCTCAGTCTCAGTCATAGGTGGGCTCACTCTGGCAGTAAGGCATATGGTTTTCACATACTCACGGTACTCCTCGAGGGCTTCTTCTTTAAGTTCATCGAGCAAAACGCAGTCCGCTCTAGGTCGCGGTTAAACTCGTACTGTTTCACAGAAGCATTTGCCAAGTCCGTCCAATCCTGCAGTTTTTTGGGATCAAGCATTACATACCATGATACCGCATCTCCCTCCAGGCTTCTGGCAAATACCCTCATTGCTATCCGAGGATCGCTCGTCGGATTCTCCAGCAAGTTGCAGAACATTTTAAGGTGAGCTACCTGATCCCTAGTGCCATTGTACTTTGGAAACTTTGGAATTTTAAATTTTGGCGGCAATTGCACCTCAGGGAATAGACATAGATCTTGGTAGTCGATAGCTCCAAATTTATCTGTCCCCTGTTGCTGCTTCATGAAACTATCGAACCGCTCCATCTTTTTCAATAGGGCATCATTGACAGTCGGTACAGGGGGTGGTGGTGGCATTAATTCAGCTTCCTCTCCCGGGGTATACTCCAACTCAAGAGGAGGTGGTGGTGGTAGAGTTGGATCTGTCAGTGGTGGCACTGAAGTTGGAGGAGGTTGATTTTGTGGTGGTGGGGGTAGCGGCATCCCCATGCCGGGATTAGGCATATAAGGAGGCAGCATCTCCTGATTGGCGGGGTGAGCCTCATAAGTTTGCCTATACCATTGCATTTCTTAGTTCATACTGGCCAAAGCAGCCATCATAGATTCCATCTGTTTGCGCAACTCTGCTATCTCCGGGTTTTGATCCCCACTGATCCCTTCCACATCTTTTGCCGATACGGTGCTCATACTATCTTCAAATCAGAGTTTACGTGCACGCGAGCGTGTATAAATAGGGTTGCGTTAGGTAGCTATTTTGACACTTAGTACGTACATATTAAAACATAATAAAAAAAGAAAAAAAAGGAAAATTCAGATATATATAAACAAACATAATCATAAATTTACAGCATAAAACGTGGTTCCTTCCCCAGGAACCCTGAAAACAAAAAAAAACTATAAAGGGGACGAAGCCTGTTTGAACTTATTCGGCGAGCTCCTTTAGATGGTCTCGTATCTTCATCATTTGCTGCTTGTACCGCAGAACCTTGCTACGTGCTGATGACTTCAGCAGCCCCATTGTGCATTAGGCGTTCCAGATCATCGGCCATCTCAGTGCATGCCCTCTTTCGGTTGTATTCCTGCTCTCGAATACAGGATTGTTGTTCTTGAAGTCCTTTGTAAGCTTGTCTGTGATTATCTAGACCTATCTCATTTTCCACTATTTCCTTGTCCTTAGCCTCCAATAGTGCGGTCAATCGAGCAACTTCTTCTGAAGGGTCTATTACAGCTTGCGGTTGCCGGCTAAGCAAATATTCCAGCCATGCATCATACTGAGGTGTGGTCGCTGAAATTTCACGCTGCTGTGGATCGTATAACGACTCCTAATATGCACGTCTGGATGCCCAAGCTGACAAAATACTCGCCTTTTCTGGTATTAATTCGGGCCGCATCCCTTTGTCGAACATGTGTATTGAGACAGATCAGTGGCTGATCATCCAACCACCGACGATACTGTTTGAACCCTCCCAAATCGACGTAAGACCGGAAAGGCATGTAGGGAACAAGAGGAAGAATGTGCTATCAAAGAAGACAGACAATGACATATCTTTTTCCGATACCGCAGGCTCGGTGCATGACAGGGTACCCACTCTGGAACCCACTGTATGTCTGACTCCTTCAATGAAGATAACCAACGGATGTACTTCTCCTTGTCCTTCAGACAACTTCGCCCGGTTGATGCGTTGATTGTGACTTTGTACCCAATTCACTCTATTCCAGGAAAAATCATGACGACCGATCTTTCGTCGCCCCAAATGCTCCATGAACCAGGCTTGCAATAACAGGCTTGAACCCTTGAAAAATATGCCTATCATTCTGGAGCCCTAGGGCATTCCACGGCCTGTCTCTTATACACATCTAGATGTGTATAAGAGACAGCATGGATAAGAGACAGGGACTGGACTTCAAGGACCGAGCTGTTATACTACCGTCCTAAATGCTATCCTCCCATCCGGCCTCGGAAAAAGATATACACTGGTCAGTGCTAGAGCAAAAACCTGAACTCACTTCTGAGCCCAGGACTCCTCAATGGGATGCAAAAAATGAGTTTTGTTTCTGTGAAATCCTCTCAACTCTTTGTTTTGTGCCAAAGTGCTCGTGTAAAAATATCAAAGTAACCGAACTAGCCTCGGGTCCTCCTGGTATTGCGGCCTCGGATATGCCGGTGAACAAAGAGAAGTCCCTTGTAGTACCTAGGGATGGTAGTATAACAGCTCGGTCCTTGAAGTCCAGTCCGAGAAATCCTGCGATCTCCTCTAGTGTGGGCACCATTTCAAACTTCCCGAATCTGAACACAGCTGCCTCACTGTCCCAAACTGTACCAAAGTGTCTACTATGAAGCCCTCAGAGGAGATCCCGCAGACATACTACGTGACCCAAATAACTAGCTATTGCATTCAGTTCTGACAACTGCATGTTTCGCTCCCACTCCTGTAGCAAATAAGGCACTTTGGTCGCCTTTCCAATTACTCGAGCGAAACTCATCTGCATGAAATACATGTTAGCCTTACCTGAGGCTAGTACCCCTTTAGAGCCTTTATAAAATGAACATGCAATCTTGCAAATCCCATTATAGGTTATATATCTGCATGTACCTAAGGATAGGTATGCAATTATATACATGAATATCCGATAAGGTATCCCTTCTACGGCTAATGATATGCAATAAGTAGCCTACGGTGGCTCTACATCGGTAGGGTTAGCCTACATGCACACAAGGGATAATAAAACTTTGGAAACATGTTGTAGGGATGGGTCTCCTATTAGGGCTTGACAACCATATGCCTTTGACCCTACCTAAGACTTATGCAATGCAAAAATTGAAATTTACTCTTTCTTGCTAATTGACGTGGCATTTCAGGGGCCAATATAAATCATACGAATCGAAAAACTAATTAATAGTACTGTCTCTTATAATGGTAATGCAAAGTTATCTGTCTCTTATACACAGCCAGATGTGTATAAGAGACAGACTTACCGCATCGTGTCTAGTGTCCTAAACAAGGTCCACACGGTTCTGTCCTATGGTTTAAGCTATATGACCATGCGGCTAGGCTTACTAATTCAATCTAGATAGGCTTGGTTCCCGAACCTTCAGACTTTGAGTCTGTTCAAAAATAAAATCCGTCAATTCCAATGGGCCTTATCGTCGGTGGTTGGATGATCGCCACAGATACCGTTACGTGCATATTGTGTCACGACCGCATATTTGGGTAGATCATCTTAATTCCTACAGGGAAAGTGGGAACAACACCCACAAAAATAGGACATGCAATAAATGAGACATGTGTTATGCTGTGTTCACTTGGAGGCGGTAAGATTCACACATTTTAGCGCGTTTGGCTCTAAAGGTTTGATACACCCCAACACCCCAAAAATTTTCTCCAAATTAACCACAAACAGGTATAATAGCAAGATATATTAAAACAAGTACAATAAAACAAGAACAAATCACACCATAAGTAGACAGGATATGACACGTAAAACGAGACTTAAATCTAGCAAATTGGCACTCAAGACAGCAAACATAGTGAAATACAGTAAAACAAGTGTAAAATAATTTGAAAAGAATAAAGAAAGTATCAGATAGCATAATGACACATAAAACGAGACCGCTAAAATCCTTAAATCGACACACGAGACAGCAAAAATGGTGAAATACGTTAAAACAAGTGCAAATTAATTGAAAAGAACAAATAAAGTAACATATAGCATATGTACGCAAAACGAGGTATAGGGCCGGTAACATAGCACATACCAATGGTGTAAAAATTAGACGATTTATAATGAACTTTAAAAATTGAGAGAAACGCGTTAAAATCGTGCATCCGAATTTTCAAAGTCCCCAGTGGAGTCGCCACGCTGTCGCGCCCCCTTACTGCGCGCCTACCGACCCTCGAGGCTAGCCGACAAGGTGGGACGGGCACCGTCGCCACGTGTGGTGCTCGTGAAATAGGTGATTGAATGCAAAAATCCTACTTATAATTTACAAACATAAATTACCTACTTACTATTACAAATTTAAATGAATTACCTATTTACTATTACATAACGGGGCTTTTAATGCGACTATGAATTGTATAAAACATAATCTAAACTAGGAAAAACAAGACTGGAGTCGCCACCCGGTGTGTTCGGTGCACCGGGACACAAAAAATACATCAAAATTTAAAAAGAAAATAAACTCTAGTTTAGATTGACTCCTGGTCCATGTAACTCAAGAAAATGAGTTCGGGAATCCTGTTGTAAAATGGGAAGGTTTGGGATGGATTTGAATTTCTCTCGGCACCCACTTTATCCGGCGTTGGACCGATTGCGTGATTTTATCGCGTTTTCCTTTTCAATTTTAGTATTCATTATTGCCGGCTTTGTAGCATACGTGTGCTTTGAGATAATTTAAAAGTAATAAAATATGTACATGTTAATGAGGAAACGAAAATAAATGGTAAATATTAACATTCCCGAACTCATTTTCTTGAGTTACATGGACCAGGAGCTGTCTCTATTATCATAAGTAATGGTTTACCAGGACTGTCTTTTGGAGTTTATTTCTAGCCCAATTTTATATTATTGATACAATTATTAAGTCCTGGGCTAAATTGAATTTGATTCAAATATTTAACGACATTGCCTAGTTGTGCAACTATATCCAAAATTTGAGGACAAAAGATTAAATTCACATAATTTAACAAGTAAGATAAGGCATAAATATTATATTGAGACCAACAAACATTAAAATAAAACCAAATCTGCTCGGTGCGGGTTAAAATATGTGCAAGATCAAAGTCTATTTACAATTTAATACTCATAAGGGCAAAACAAGTAATTTCACAATCAAAGGGTAATTAAAACGTATTAAAATGCCAAACAAATCAAAGAAAACTTGGTGGTTATTGACATAAAACATATAATTTGGAAGAAATTTGAAGAGAAAAAACAGTAATATTAAAGAAAATTCCTTAAGGGCCTAAATGTAATTTTAAAAAATTATTTGAGGGCTAAAAAATGCAAAAATCTGAAATCTGGAGGGCCAAAACGAAAATAAAATTTTTGAGACATGGTGCCCACACTAGAGGCACGTCTCGGGATGCCACGTCATGACCAGATTGTGCCGCAATCTGGTTGGTGCCACATCATAGATGTGTATGACGTGGCGCAATCTGGGGAGTGCCACGTCAACCGTGACGTGGCACAATCTGGTCATGCCACGTCATCCCGCGACGTGGCGCAATCTGGTAGTGCCACATCATCAAGTGCGCCCTATCAGAAGGGCCTAAATGTAATTTCAATCTAGATATTCTCGTGCTAAAATAAAAAAAAAAAACTAAAATCTGGATAAGTAAAATAGAAATAAAATTTTTTTAACTTTTTTTTTTTTTTTTTTTGTGCATCCACCACGCTTTTGACCCACCAGATGAACGATTTTGCTTCGGGTTTGAAAAGAGAAGTTGTAGCTCCAGGAACCCTCTACAACTTTTATTCTTTGAGTTTACTCCAATTCCTCCTCCATCGCTTGCAATTTTGGCTCAAAGTTGGTTGTCTGAAAAATTTTCCAAACTTAGAAATTTTTCTGCAGATCCTCTGGACCAACAGCCTTTTTCTACCACATTTTTTACCCTCCAAATGGACGATTTTGCTTAAAATTTACAAAGGAAAGTTGTAGCCTATACACATCTAGACCAGTAACCCTCTACAATATTTCTTCTTTGAATTTAATCTAATTCCTCTCCGATCGTATGAAATTTTGGCTTAAAGTTGGCTGTTTGACAGGTTTTTTAGGCTTGAGAAGAAAAAAAAAATTTCTCTGCAGAAAAATTTTTCCTCCCACTTTAGACTGATTTTTTGTGCTTTTAATGAATTGGATTGAGTATAAAATGAATGGTCAAAGACCATTCCTTGTCATGTGGGGAATATGGGCATCTGAAATTTTTGATAAAAAATGAGTGAAAACGCAGAAAACGTGGCCAAAACATCTGTTGACGTGACTGTGATCTTGCTCAAGCTGAACCTTTTTTTTTTCTTAAAAAAAAAAAAATTTAAACCAATTAATTAATTTAATTTCTAATTTAATTAATAATTAATTAATTAATAATAATTTTTTTTTTTTAAAATCTAAAACTTCAATAATATTAGAACTCATTCTTAGTATTTCAAAAGCATAAAACGCATAAGAATAATTAAAGTGGATGCTAAATTTTCTTTTAAATTAAAATCAAATTTGTTAAAAAGACATTAAAAAGAAAAATTTAAAAGAAAATTGAGAGACAAATTAAAAGGAAAATAGGGGACAACTTAAGGGACAAAAATAGGTGTCTACAATTTGGAAGTCTTTTGTAAATCTAATAAAAGTTGATAATATAGAGTATTGGAGAATTTTCTATTATTTCTCTGTCTACTTTTCTTTTGTCTATACTTATAAATTCCTATCTTAGTTAATTTTGTAGTCAAACTTAATAGTTTTGACTTAGTTTTATAATATATATATATATTACTCAATATTTTTGTGAAGGTATTAGTTGCAGAATTTTATCGTGCCTAAGAATATAAGCAATATAATTTTGTCATTAGAGGATTGGTCCATAAAGAAATTTCCGTATTTCAATAGGTTATAATGCTGTTATTTTTTCAACGAAAAATTTCATATTTTGTTGTCGTATAAAGAATGTTACACACTATTAAATCAAACTATATGCTAAATAGTTTCTACATACACATGATGGCAAACAAAAATTTCATATTTTGTTGTCGTATAAAGAATGTTACACACTATTCAATCAAACTATATGCTAAATAGTTTCTACATACGCATGATGGTAAAGCATAATTGGTGGAGACAACTAGGGGAGCCGACCCTTACATTTTAGCATTGGTAAATACTTAGGTAGATCCGATTTTTAACTCCATTTGTAGATCCTTTGGTGTGGATTAAATTTTAAAAAATCTATGACATCAACTGATGTAAGTAAGATTTTTTAAGATTTAATCATGACCACAAGATTTACAAGTGAGACAAAAAATCGGGTCTACTTAAGTATTTTCCTTCGGCATTAAGCATTCTATTGGATAATTAACAATTTTAAGAGGTCATGTTGTCCTAAGTCTCCCGACGTACCCCAGGCTCCGCCAACCAATAAATATCTAATACCTACAAATCTAAATATACTGGAAAATGTTGTACTAAAAAGGGGTTGATAATTCGAGTATTATGCCCCAAAGCTTGGTATTCAGAATATACATGAAAAGGCATTTTATACCTATGTACAAACAGTGTCCGTTGTAATACATAGTATTAGTATATTGACCATCCTACCTACCAAGAAATATGATGGTTCATGTGAGTATAGAAAATTTTTTAAATGAATCGAGTTAATAATAAATTTTATGAATCCGTTGATCAAAATTCACTAACCCGCACCGAGCAGATTTGTTTGATCATGGCAACAGCAAGGTAATTTAGATGCACAAGAGAATCGTATAGTCTCTCTTCAATTATCTCATCCATCAAAGTGGAAGGGGAAGGGAAAACAATGGAAAAGGAAAATTAAGAAGAGAAAAAAAAAAAAAAAAATAAGAAACAAACACTTTAGTGGAGGACTTCTTTTGTCGGCAAAATTTATTATGATTATTGAACAACTAAATGACATCTTAATAATTATTTAAAAATCAATAAAAGGAAGTCATTTGAACAAAACATAACAAGAGAGACCCCTTACTTACAGTAAACTGGGTTGCTCGGTACAAATGGTTTCCTTCTATTAGTTATTAAATAACTATTAAGATGTCACTAGTTACTCAATGACCACCATAAACTCTCTCTTTTGTCTCCAAAACAAAGTTTAGGTGTCCCACAAAAAAGTAAAGACTGCTGGCCAAAGTTGCATTATTTAAAATCTAATTTATTGGCTAATCAAGCTTATAATTAGTTTTATGTGTTGAAAAACTCGAAGGTCGTACTTTGAGGGCCTATTTATTAATAAACACCGACTCGCCGTACGATTCCACAATTGATGATAAAGAAAGAGCAAGTAGGTCAACCTCCAAATGATGATCATAGTATTGCACCCGTTGATGCAGGGAATCACATAGCTGATCATGGCTGACTTCACCTACAAGCTAAAAATTAAAAGGAATGTGATTCATCCATACTAAAAAACTACAAATCATTTTTTACAAAAAAAAAAAAAAAAAATCCCCAATTCATATATCTAATTAGAAAATTGTAATCCAAACAAGTAATACAAATATATAGAATTAGGGGGAAAAAATTTAAATTTTCTCCAGGCACTAAGTTCTTCACACATCGGAGAAGAAGAAAGATCATACCTTGTACCTCCGCATTTGTTCCATTAATTACAAGAATTCTTATTTGTGTTTTGGTTAGTTAAGCCAATAATATTTCTTCGCGTCACAAGTTGATGATCTCTATTATTTTCTTAATAGGCCAAGCAAAGAATAAAAATATGGAATAGCGATCATTCAAATGGATAAGACGTTGCTCTCATTTTGCAACAATATATTAGACCATCATGGTCTTGGATCAAGTTCTTCATAAAACAGGCTTACATGTTCACAAAAACTATTAAAAAAAAAATTTAATATACAAACAGATGTATTTGACCACAAAATAATAATAATAATAATAAATAAATAAACAAACAGATGGATAACCAGACCTGTTTTGCATTCAAAGGGATGTCGGTCATATCTTGATCTTCTTGTAGGACTATAGTGTGTCCGTATCAGATGCTATCCGTGTCATCTTCTAATCCTCTTTCCAGCTTCAAATTGCAAGAACATTTGAGATATACAGTTTAAGAAGAAAAGTAGGAATTTCGAGAAGAATTTATTTATCTAGTTTAGTAAGTGTTACAATGCCATAAAAACGTAATAAAATGCACGCAAAAAACTCTGGAGAGACTCCAAAATACAAGCAAAACCACAGAATGTTTGGGTTGCTCAACTAAGTGCTTTTTTAATATTGAATTTTGGTTTGCATTTACGAAGACAATAAACTTTGTTTGTAGTGCACTTCACGAGTTTCACTATCCCAAATTAGGAATTAATATCTAAAAAGAGTGTGCTATTCTTAGTATTATAGAGTAATATAAAAATTAGTTGTTTGAAAAATGTAAAATTAATTAAAAAATAGGGAAAATTTCACTTATACCCTTGTAGTTAGGCAATTTTTTACATGACCCTCATATGATTCAAAAACCTACAAACCTACCTCGGGTCTATCTAGATGCTTTCGATTAAAATGTCTAGTGGATGGAAAAATCCTCCGATCACGGAAGTTTAGAGGTCACATGTGGAGGAATAGATTAGTTTATGAAAATTTTGGTATCTTTCACCATCTCTTTCAAACTACCCTTAATAAATCTCAATTGAATTACATTCAATTACTTTTTGGGCAAAATGAAATTGAATAAGCTTTGGAGCCAAACTCAAATGAAAAAAATCATCTTCCATCCCTATCAACTATAGCCACCCTCCTTCTTTCCAAACGTCCATAACCACCTTCCCGCCACCACCCCAGCCCATCTCTACCAATCCTAACCCTTCCATATCTAGATTCGTCCAACCCTAGCCCCTCACTCCCATCTTGCCACCACTAGCCCCACATTCACCCATCCTGCCACAACATCCCACACCAACCCCACTCAAATTCGACCCCCAAGTCCAGCCCTCACCCCATCCAGCAACCACATCCCCCTCCCTAGCTCCTTCTCCTCCATCCCAACATCTCTCTCCCACTCAGATCCAACCCCATCCCGCTACCACACCCTACACCCAACACCTCTCCTGTTGTCACGCCCTATTTTCAATGAAAATATGAAATAATACAAATAAAGAGAAAGAAATAAATGAGTATAATAATAGTACAAAAACAAAGTCTAAAATGGAACCTTGATATGTGATGTTTGGAAAATCGAAAAATAATGTAGAATAGGATTTTTATAAAAATAAGTAAATAAATAAATAATGGAGTCACCACCTGGTGTGTGAATTATGTTGGGACACTAACTCAAACCTAAGAGGAAAGGAAAATTCCTAAGGGTTGAGGGAAAAGGATTTTGAAACACAAAAAGAAAATAGATTAAGTAAAATAGATAAAAAAAGAAGAAGTAATAATAAGTTGAAAACCCTAACTAGATGATTCCTAGTTTATGAAAATAAAAGAAAATGATTTGAGAGTCTTATTGAGGAAAAGAAAGCGTAGACTACTAGGCACCCTTTTTTCCTCGGTAAATTACCAGTTGCGAGATTTAGTTATATTTTCAAAAAATTAACCTAACTTTATATTAAGTTTGGATAGAGTAGAATAAAAGCAAATGAATATTAAAACATGCACAGAAAGTGTGGGGAACAAGGAACTCACTATGCCAGTATTAAACTAACATATAGCAAAATTTTTCTACACCAGCGTTTGACTATTGCAGAATGCGAGCAAAAGATGTTTACAAAAATAAATATACTCGACAGAATAAAATAATGAACATATAAGCACGTAAATACATAAAAAAGTGATCAATGTCAATGCCATTGGGTAACGGAGTTTTGAGATAACTATGTTCGAATGGATTGGGTATTTTAGATGGCTCATTAACAAATATAGAGAATATCACTCAAAGACACGAGACACGTCATATATTCTGTGAACTGTTGACCAATATCTTATCTATTGGGCATGGAGTTTGTAAGAACATTTGTTTGAATGGATCGTGTAGTTTGGGGGATCTATCAAAGGTTTATGGGATCAACTAATTTGAATTCTGCATGATCACCCCGAACCACTTTGCAATTTAATTAGACTATTGGCAAATTGCAATAAAATTTGGCCTCAATTATATATTCTTGGAGAAGCAGACACTTATTTGATGTAATTCTTAAACTTACTATGTTCTTGGGGATTTTACCGACTTTGCTAACATGGCGAAATGGTGATTATCAAAATCTCATATTCTAGTAAATTAAAACGTACCTGACTTGTGTCCTCATGCCTGCTGGTTTTGAAGCAGATCATGGATTTTGGCTCCTTACTATGTACACTACCCCTTGAATGGTAAGAAAAAGAAAATGACTTATTCCTACCATGGGATATCCGAAACGGTATTCCCTTTGAGACTTATGCATTATGCTAGTTGTTATAGCAAAATATAAAAATTGAAATATTCCTAAGATGTCCCTTTTATAAGTTGGGGTGAGCGTGAAAATGTATTATACTAGCACCAAAATGACTTCAAATACAAATATGAATTTACATACAGGAAAAAGCCCTATGGGATATGAACAAGAGTTTGGGATATATTTTTTACCAAGGGCTATACAACTCTAGGGGTGTACAAATGTTACAAGAAATAGACATAGAATCTAACAACTCAATCTAAGGGTACAATGAATGACAAATGGGTACTCATAATGACTCAAATCTTGACATCATTTTGACCTTGAGACACAAAAATGCAATTCACAAATATTAAGACGTGCAAAATATGGGAGTTTGGTAGTTCCCTAAAAGAGCACTTTGCCAAAATGACCTCGTTCTAGCGCTCATGAGATGTCCTCCCTCCATACTATTGAAAGTGTCATATTTCTCGTTTTTTCTTGTTCTAAAATGTTGGTCATGTTCAAAAGGTCAAAGCACAATCATTACGCCTTTTTCATTTTAATGCTTTGTCTTTTTGTAGAAACAAATGCTATACCATTCAAATTTTGAATTTTAGAGGGTAAAATGAAAAAAAAATTAAACAACTATCACTATCAATACTCTATATTTATTAATAAGTTGGATTCCCCAAAAATGATGAAAATTATGGAACGGAGGGAGTAAATAATAAGAATAAATAAAGAATGTAATCTATTTCCTTATACTTAGTGTCCTATTGGAGTTTCGAGATACTCTATCTTATAGATAATCTACATGTTTTATGAGTTTAAATTCACTAATGCAATCTAGATTCCATATTGGTTTACAGTTCCCGAATCTTCACACTGTGGGACCCAAAAAATAGAATTTTCGTCAATTCTAAGGGTCCCAGTTCGGAGGATTGAGTTGGACCCATTTGACTACATCCTATACCTGCGTGCCTACATGAGGTTCAAATCCTAAAAAGGAAATGGGTGATGTAGATGAGTGATGCATAATGTTTTCCCTAGAGGTGAAATGATTTAAATTACCATATATTTATATGAAGCAGAGAGTGCTCAAAACTATCAAAATATACAATAACAGAAACCAAAAGCAAAGTACAAGAGTATATAAAAAAGTACATATACGAACATCATGCTCATGAGGTTTAAAAATAACAAAAAACATAAAATAAAGCTGATAAACTAATAGAAACCAAAAGCAAAGTACAAATACATCAGGCAAATATAGAATAATATAATAAATAATAGAGAGATATGTACCCTAAATATCCAAACTCAATATAAAAAAGGGTTAAAATATAGGAAACATGATTAAATTGAATGCTCGGACTCTCTAGTATCCTTTGTGGAGTTGCCAAATTGTCGCACCATAGTTTTCAACGAAAAAAAATGAAATAATACAAATAAAGAGAAAGAAATAAATGAGTATAATAATAGCACAAAATAATGTCTAAAATGGGGCTTTTAAATGCAACATTTGGAAGACTTAAAAATAATCTAAAATAGAATTTTTATAAAAATAAGTAAGTAAAGAAATAAATAGATTAATAAATAATAGAGTCTCCACCCAGTGTATGAAGTGCGTCAGGACACCAACACAAACCTAAGGAAAAGGGAAAATTCCTAAGCATTGAGGTATAAAAGGGTTAAAAAGGGTTTTGAAACACAAAAGAAAATAGATTAAGAAAAATAGATTAAAAAAATAACTAATAATAATTTGAAAACCCTTACTAGATGACTCCTAGTATATGCAAACAAAAGAAAAGGATTCGAGAGTCCTATTGAGGAAAGAGAAGGCTAGATTATTCGGCACCCTTTCACTCTCAATAAAACCGATTGCGAGATTCAATTCATGTTTTGAAAAAATTAACCCAAGTTTATATTAAGTTTGGATAGAGTAAAATGAAAACAAATGAACAGTAAAAAATGCATAAACGTGTGGGGAACGAGGAATTCACTATGCCAGCATTGGACTAACACAAGAGGAAAATTTTTTTACACCAGTGTTGGACTAGTGCAGAATGCGAGCAAAAGATATTTACAAAAATAAATATACTTGACATAATAAAATAATAAACATATAAACATACAAAGCACGTAAAAACATAAAACATAATATTATAATATGTGAATCCTAACAAAATCAGTCAATGACATTGCACATAATCCTGTCTATTGCATTAAATAAATCAAATAAAACAATTAGCAAGTAAAACATATATTACACATAGTAGGGTTTAGAAATGTACCCGACGTGCAAAAGTGTTGAGATTCTAATACTAACTAACATGAGCAAATGAGGTAAAAGCACCCCCTCCCTTTTACCCCAGTACAAATAATACAAAGGAAACTAATCTAAGTGATCATATGATTTAAGCAAGCTAAAGGATATTCAACAAAAGCAATTCAAAAAATCAAAATTATGCCAATTCATCAAAAGAGTAGTCAAATGCAGACAATCTAAAACAAAAGGACTAAATTGAACCAATTGAAACATTAAGAGTGAATGCAACATTCCCAAGTAATTAAAATATCAACATGCTCAAAGATAATGAATCTAGTAGCAAAAGTAACAGTTGTGAAGAAAAGAAACACAATTAGCAACAAATTAAACTTCTATGGACTTAATTACAAAACTTAGAAACTTTAAGGGACATAAAAGCATAATTTACAACAAAGCTCAAACTCAAAATTCTAACCCCCAAAAATTCTAGTGGTCCTAAAATGCTTACTTGAAAATTTATGGACCCAAGTGTAAAACTAGAAAAAAAAAATTATGTTATGTTTAGATCGATGGATTTGGAGGAAGCTATGAAATTTATTCAATTGTTGGAAGGATTTGTAAAGGCAAAATTGATGAATTTCAAATCCACCCAAATTAGAAAGTTATTTAAAATCCTTCATTTTACACTTTTTAATTTGGGTAGACTTGAAATTCACTTATTTCAGCTTTACAAATCTCTCTAAAAAAAAGATAGATTTCAAATTATTCCCCAAATCTATTGATCCATACATAACTTTAGGGGTAAAATTATAATTTTCCAACATATTAGGATCAAGACACAAATCCTACCAAGTTTTGGAGTCTAAGAAAATTATTTACATGGACTCGATAAAAAAAATATTAAAAACTAAACTTTTTTGGGGTCAATGTGAAAGACTTAAAGAGGGAAAACAGTTCAAGTTGTTAGGAGCAAAGTTGCATAAAAGGTGACTACAGGGACCCAAAGTGAAACAACTAAAATTCATCTCCTTCAATCTTAGGAACTGTAAATGTAGCTCCCTCTGTTTTTCATTCTTTTTATTATTTTTACTTTTTTTCAACTTTCTCAAATTTCAACCAAATCTAACAAAAAAATATACCATATTAATTACCTTGACGAGAAGAATACAAGTATAAGGAAGAAGAAAAGAAAACAACTCAAACAGGAAATAATATGGGAAAAATTGAGACTAGTTTAGAAGACCCACTTCGCCAATTTTGCTTCATTGTGCCAAATTTTGGTATTATAGTTTAGATGCTATGGAGACTACATAAACAGATTAAGAGGCTAAAAACAAAGGAAGATTTATTCCACATGAATTCAAGGATCCAGGTTCAATTAGGCATTTAATCAAACATTTGGTGTGCAAAGAAAACAATTTATTTGTTTGTTCAATTTGCCTACTCATTGATCCCAAAATGGGCTATTTTTACCAATCAATATTATATTCCAACCCACCATGATTGCAGTGGTACAAGCTATTCACAAACATAATTTTAAAGGATATAAATGGAAAATTACCGGTGTACCATGCCAACGGTTGTTCAAGAGTCGCAAACTCCGGCAATGTCAAGCCAATAGTGGTGGGTTGTGGAAGACTGACTATGTGAGATGGGGGTGGCAGATTGTTCATCGGGCAGTGAGTTATTGAGGTGTGTTTTTGTGTGTGAAAATGATGTTAATGTGTGAATGATGTGCTGTTAATGTGTGTACGCGCTTGTTGTGCGCCAAGACAGAGAAAGAGGTGGGAAGTGATAATGTGTGGGGAGTGTGAATGGTGTGTTTTAGTGTTTGAAGATGGGTTTGCAAGAATGGTGTTGTAATGTGTTGGGAAGAAAGTACGGGTCTGAATGGCTTATTAGGTTAGCGTATCGTGTCGGAGTGAATCGTGTTCGTGTTATGTGGAAACTATTTCTTATCGTATCGTGTAATTCTTGTATCTAACTTATTCGAGTTTCTGTCTATCTGATCCGTTTATTATTGACAGAGAGTGTCAGTCTATTTAATAATTACATAACTAGCGATCCATTTGAATTAAATTATCAAATTTTAATTATTTAATAACTAAAATAATTATTAAAACTAACCTTATTATTATATTAATTTAAAACACATAATTAAAATTATTAAATTTTTTTTGATAATATTAAAAATAATTATTATGTTTATTTTAATAATCTCATATTAAATCTATTATTCATAATACTAAAATATACTATATTAAATTATAATAAAATAAAAAGTTCAGGAAATCTATTCATACAGTAATTTAACGGGTCATCGTGTCAACCCTTAGGTTGACCCAACCTAACCCGTTTAATTTTGTGTCATAAACAGGTTGATCCAATAATGATTCGATGAATTTCGAGTCTTGTCATAGCTTATTAATTTTCTGTCGTGTTCGTGTTATATTATCGAGTCGTGTCAGAAATTGCCAACAGTAAAAGATAAAGAGAAGGGCAAAGGAACGGAGAAGTTGTAGTTAGTAGTAAAGGAAGAGAAGAGAAGAGAAGAGACAAGAAAACTGGGAAAAATTCCTTAATACAAACATTAGGGGAGGGTGGGGATCTCTTTTTTTTTTTTTAAATAATTAATATAATTTTTGGATGTCCACATAAGTCGCTGTCTCAAGTACACATCTATCATGTCTACGAGAATACGTTGCTTGATTTTAATCCAATAATGTAATTTTCACCTGTTTGTTGCAAAACGAGAGAAAATACAAGTTTACAAAAATATTCTAATAATCAAAATACATAAAATTTAATTTTGATTAAAAACAACACTTTAAAATGCTATTATTAAAAAATACGCGTTCGAACCCAAAAAATATTTAACTTCAAAATGGGTTCTAAAATCTTCCAAAATTCACCGTGGTGTTTCAAAATTATGAAATCAAAATTAAGAACATTAAAAATTAAAAATTAAAAATTAAAAATTAAAAATTGATACTAAAGTTTTACAAAAAGAATATTTTGCCTCTACCCCTACAAAAATTATCAAAATGTTTATTCTGCCCAAAAAATGCATATTTTTTTTGTTAAATCAAAACTTTTTCTTGAAAAATACGAAAAGTTGAAAATTTTGCCCAAATTTGGCATTTAGCTTTAAAGCACGTCAAAATTCGGTATTTACAGTTTGTTCCTCTTTGTTGAAAGTTCGAAGAAGTTCCAGACAAAGATTGTAGAACACTAGATTTTGGCCAAACAAACAAACAATTAGACACAAATTGACATATCGGATAATGGAAAACTATCGAGCTTATTCAGGTGAATCAAAGGTTTTGAGATGCAGAAGGAGAAAGTTTGGAAAATGATAAAGGGTCAATGCCACTTACGGAGGATTCTATTGTTGCTGCTACTATCACTGTTGTTACTTCATACTTGTCATTTTCTTTTTACATGAGAACTAAAAAATATTACAAAACGAACCTATGCTATGCTTTCACATTCTTGACTTGGTCAATTCTCATCATTCTATCTTTTGATCACCTCGTCCTCTTACTTCCATTGTTGAGAGGTGCAAAAATCTTCATCAAATATCCACTTGAACTTTGACTATTCAGTTTTTGGTGTATAGTGTTCGCATTGCCCTTAAATTAGATCACTTGGCATATTCGTCAGAAGGTAGTTATCGGATTTTTATTGTACCTATATAGAAAAATATAGCATAAACTTTTCTACATTTCTTCAACGTGGAAGTTAGAATGAAAACATAAAAAGATTTAAACAAAACAAATAAAGCCAGAAGCTAAACTATGATAGATTGTCTCAATTTTTTTTAAAAAAAAATAAAATAAAAGAGAACATAGATTAGGAATATAAAAGCCATAACAAGAGCTAAAATATAATGAAAGTGCTAAATTGGTGATCGGGCTCTAGTCGGGCTAGCTACACATCCTACATTAGGAATCAGATCAAAACGTATACCTTCCATTGCAATCATCCGGCCTAGCATCAATTTTTCTTCAGAGCCACAAGGCTCAATCAGCACCCTACATTCCAAATATAGTGTCATAATCAGATGAGGAAACCACAATCCAGGTTGCCTACTAGTAACGGAGTAGCAAATTTGTTGATGTATGAGCTGACCCACATCAATGGCTTTTCCAGTAGCAATGCAATACAGCAATTTGGCCATTTCTATAGTAACATGGGTGAGATGGTTTACCGGTAGAAGGTGGCCACAAATGAATTTAAACCAGACAAACCATGCTGGCTTAAGTTTATTCGCGTGGAAATGCCGAGCCGTCATGCCATCCGCCGTAAAGGTCCAATCCACATCCCCGTCACAAAGAACACTTGTGATTTGCTGAAGCTCTACATTGGCATTACGGGTGTTGGGCCATTCATCATTACGAACATGAGTGACCTTCAAAATTCTATTGATTTCATTGGCAGAGATATCTACTTCCTTCCCCCGTACATATACCCTGGTGGAGCTATAATGATCAAAGTTAGAATAGAACTCACGCACCACCAGGAAGGACGGCATCTATGGGAGTTGAAGTGAGAAGCCCCTATCCACGATTGCGAATAGTTAACTTTATTTCTGGCACCCCTGCCAACGGAACTTGAATGCCCATTTCCTTTATTACAGCCCGTTTAGAGATATCATAATCATATTTTTGTTTGGCTGCCGCCGTTAAGAAACGTAAACCGCCACCAACCCTTGATTGTATAGCCCCGGATGATGAAGATTCTCCGGTAGCCTTTCCTGTGGCTATTTTCTTGGCTGCTCTTCCCATTCTTATAAAACATAAACAAGCATTATGACTCCCAAACAAACAATTACAACACCCCACACTTAAATAAAAGGTCATGCCCCCAAATCATAAACCTTAGATTAGACATGAAAAGCTAAACAAAATAATGCCCAAACTAAGACTTATTTATAATACATGAACATTCCTATGCAGAAAACTAAGTAGAAAGAGTGCACATGGCATAATCAATGGCCTAGGAATTAAATTCAAGCATCAATGCCATTGTGTTTGAACATTTTTATTCATTGAGACATATTATCGAACACATGGCATGCATAAAGAAAGATGAAATTTGTGGGTATATCATGAACATGCAATCCATCCTCAATCAAAAGCCAAACAAAAATCATACCAAATTTATGTTTTAAGAGCAATCCATATGAAATTTCATCAATTCAATGCAATAAAGACTTAACATATTCTTGAAAATTAATTGAAACCGATAAAAAAAATTGTAGAAAGAAAGAGAAATTCATACCTTGATTTGATTTTCCTTTTTAAGAAGAAGAAATTTGAGTGTAAGATGATGGAATTGGGGTGAGTTTTGAAAAACTAAAGTAGAGGATTTTGGGGTTTTAGAGGAAGTTGAAATAGAAGAGGAATGTTAAGAAACAAGGGAATGAGGAATGGTTGAGTTCCTTTGTCCCCTCGCGCGCACGTGCGCAGCTTCTTAAGCGCACAAGTGCGCATGAGGTAGAGGCTCTGTTGGATAATTGATTCCGCATATGCACATGCGCTGGGCTTTGAGCATGCATGTGCGTGCGAGCCAGAGGGAAAATTTCAAAAAGGGATCAGCGCACATGCGCTGAACCTTGAGCGCGCATGTGCGCGGAAGGCAAAATTTTTTTTTTTTTTAAAATTTAATCACACAAAAATATTCCTAAATTACCCTCATAACACATAAACCCCTCAAAGATCTGTTGTATCATTTAAGCCTCTTAATGCAATTGATTTCCCAATTATCAACAAAACTAAAATATGCTATCCTTTAAAACGAAAATGAGCAAAAATAAAATTGCAAAAATTAACTAACATAATAAAATTGAAATGGACATTGGTTGCCTCCCATGCAGCACCTTTGTTTACTGTCGTTGGCTCGACTTGATGCTCGTTCATCAATCAATCAAGTAACTCCCATGTGGAGGATTCCAAGGATCTTCCGCTACACTGTTTTCAAAAATGATGGATTCACTCTCCTTTGCTCTTTTAGAACCCGAACAAGTTCCTCTTCTTGCGACAGTTGCTAAGTTGACTTGAGATTATCACCCTCTCATTTTCTTTCAAACATATGTACTTAAGGTGAACAAGAAGGCGATTATAATATGGAATTGTTCCGTGCACAACAGATAACTTCAATTTCTCGTTTGAAAGTGATAAAGCATTAGGACCTCCATTACTTGTTGTTGCAACAAGTCGTTATTCTTTTCCTTGAGATATTCTACACGGTTCGTGTCCACCTCCTGATTATTGGTATGTTCATGAATTTCCTATATTAGAGGTTTACACACATCGATTACCGAAACAAGTTTAGTATGGTCAGATGGTTCAACATCATCATAAATGCTAAAGTCAACACTTTTATCTCCAAATTCCATACTAAGAGTGCCTTTCTGAACATCTATCTTTGTCTGGGAAGTAGCTAGAAATGGTCTTCCTAACAAAATAGGAGTATTGGAATCACCTTGTTCCATTTCTAACACATAAAAATCAGTAGGAAAAACTAGACTTCCCACTTGAACTGAAGTAAAATATCCTCTACGATTCCCTTAGGATAGGCTAAAGATATATCAGCCAACTGAATTACCACACTAGTTTTACTCAATGGTCCTATTCTCAAGGCATCATAGACCGAATATAGCATTACATTAATAGATGCACCTAAATCCAGCATGGCTTTTTCCAAGTGTGTATTGCCTATCTTGCAAGGAACAGAGAACATACCTGGGTCCTTATGCTTTTTGGATAGGAATTTTTGAATTATTGACGAAATATTTCTCCCCACCTCTACCTTTCTAACTTTCTTCTCTTTTAGCTTTCTTTTATGGGAACACAATTCCTTTAAAAACTTAGCATATCGAGGTATTTTTTTAATAGCGTCTAATAAGGGAATATTTACCTCGCACTTACGAAAAGTCTCGTATAGCTCTTTGTCGGGATCCTCCTTTGAAAACTCTTTCAATGCCTCGGGGAATGGGGGTTCGGGCTTATCTTCAGGCCATACAGGAACACTTTTATCTTCATTACTGCTGCTTCCGGATTCTTCTCGCATAGTTCAACCTCTTTTTTGACTGTGGTCTTCTTCTTTTCAGCCTCAATATGTTCAGGAACTATTTTGCTTTGCACTTCAACCTCTTTACCACTCCTCAACGTAATTGCGTTCATATTCTCCTTGGGGTTGATGATAGTTTGAGACGAAAACTTCCCAAAGCTCTGCGCTTCCAACCTGCTAATCGCGGTAGCCATTTGTCCCATTTGATATTGCAACTGCTGAATACTGGCATTTGTATCCTGCTGGAATTGAATTGTATTTTCAATTAAAATATCCAGCCGTTCCTCTAAAGACTTACCGGACTGATTATTCAAATTTGCTTGTTGTCTTTGCGCAAATGGTGGCCTATATGGTTGGAAGTTCAGCCGATTTTGTTGAGGCTGATTTAGGGCTGGATTCCCATATCTCAAGTTAGGATGATCCCTCTATCCGGGATTGTACATGTTCGAGTAGAGATCATAACTTTGTCGTGGCAGCCCTGGGAATCCTCCGACTGACGATATCACATTTACGTGCTCTTGACCTTCATCTTGTAATATGGGACACATATCGGTTGAGTGTCCCTCATTTGAGCAGAAACCACATGGTTGCACAGTTGGTGCTGTACCTGAAGCCAACTATCGAACAAAAGAGGTTAAACTAGCCATTTATTGTTCTAATGAAGAAACATTTACCTCATTTACACGCTTGAGAAGTTGATCGCGTCGTGTCCCAAACTTTTGAGAGCGAGTAGCCATATTCAATATAAGCTCACGAGCAGCGTCAATGGTCAAATTGTCTAACGCCCCTCCACTTGCGGCATCAACCATGTTCCTTTCATTAGGCAACAACCCTTCATAAAAATATTGAATTAGTAAGGAGTCGCTTATCTGATAGTGCGAACAACTTGCATACAATTTCTTGAAGCGCTCCCAATACTCATACAAGGATTCTTCATTGAACTGCCTTATTCCACAAATTTCTTTGCGAATATTTGCAGTTCGAGAAGTTGGAAAGTATTTAGCCAAGAATAGATGAATCTATTCATCTACTCCCGAGTTGTGATACTACCCGAAGGCAAATCGAATAGCCAATCCTTTGCTTCATCCTTGAGTGAGAATGGGAATGCTTTCAACTTGATATGTTCCTCTGACATCCCGGTGGGTCTCATACTTGTGCAAACCACATGGAACTCCTTAAGATGCTTGTTCGGATCTTCACCTGGCAATCCATGAAAAGAAGGTAATAAATGAATTAGTCCAGATTTTAGTTCAAATGTGACATTAGCATCTAATTCTGGATATGTAATGCATAAGGGTTGTTGGTTCAGAGTGGGCGCGGCTAATTTATACATAGTCCGATGTGCCATGTTCATCTCTTCCTGTTGTTCCTGATCACCTACAAAGATATAGTTAAACAATTGTTCTTCCCCTAACTGTCTTTCTCGAATCTCTTTTCCCAATCTGCGTAATATTCTCTGTATTTTCGGATCAAATTGAATTCAACTTGTCCAGCTGATCGGGTCACAGGTATACACAATTAGTTAAAATAATAATAATAAAAAGAAAGAAAAGAAAAACTAAAATAACTAGCACAAATATAATTCAAAACAGTTCCCCGGCACGGCGCCAAAATTTTGATGTGCAAATAATATGTTGTCGAGTTGAATGCTGTCGTAGGCACCCAAAATTAACAACTCTCAATATGTAGTAGTTGTGAGTACAGGTCGTCCCACAGAGAACGGAGTTTATTTTCGTGCTAAATGGAAAAAGGGGAGTATTGAATGCTTTTTAACTAAAATTAAAATAATAAAATAATTGAAGAAAATTCGATGTAATAAAAGACTTGGTTTTGGTCATATCCACCATGACAATTTCACTTGTCGATCCTTGATACACAAGATAATTCAATTTATATAAACACAAATTGAAGAATTAACCCGAACGAATACCAATTCAAAGTTGATTCTTATTTCTTTATAAAGTTGGTTAATTTTCAACACGCGATCCAATTAACCCTAACTACTAATTTAACCCAGACACGCACCAAAGATCAATTACTATAAAAGCATTACAATCAACAAGAACAATTAGGCTAATTAAACATAAATACACGCGGTTATGCCAATTAGATGATTAATTTTCCTAAATTCAATAACACTAATCTAGTAATTATCAAATTTAGTTGCTTCACAGATTGAATTAAACACACGCGGTTAAAACAATCTAGCAGTAGATTAATTCTAATAACTTAGTATTCTGCAACAATAATAAGCTAAAAAGAACAATCATAAATTTAATCACAGAAAAATAATCAATACTTGAGATATAATTGAATAATTCAAGCACAAGAAGTCTCACAATTTGTAGAATTGACCATGGCTTCAAGTCCCTCTACCAAGAAAAGAGTTTAGGCACAAAGTGCTATAAAAGAATAAAGAGGAATTTCTATTGCTAAAAACCCTAGCCAAAAGAAAATAAAATGTCGATCTCTTTTTCTCACCCTAAAATGGGGTATTTATAATGAGTACTTAGGGTTACAAATAATCCCTATAGATAAGAACGTAGAAATCAGGTCAAAATGAGTCCTACTAGCCTAAGAAATCTATCAAAAAATTCAAAAATACACTTCCTGTTGCCCTACGGGCACATGCGCTGAGGTCTTCGCGCGCATGTGCGCTCGATGCAATAAGTTCCAGGCATATTTCGTCCTCTGCGCACATGCCCAGGGATCCTAGCACGCATGTGTGCGCGAGCAACTTCTGAGATTTTTGCTACTGGATGTAGCGCACATGCGCTGCACAGCTCCATCGCATGTGTGCTGGCTTCCTCAACTGTGCTCCACCTTCGGCTTCGATTTTTGCCTTGATGCTTGCATAATTTTAGAATGTGTAAAACACAAAATTTGTAGATCTATCCCTTAGCTTTCCAATGGATCTTAAATCAGCTCAATCGAAGCTCAGGATCAAGCTTGAAATACAAAACAGTGTCTGGAATGACTTCGTACTCGTGCATGTCCCGTACTAAGCATTTTCTTTCATCGTTTTCCATCTTTTTCAACTCTTTTTCACACTGTAACCCTACAAGAACTGAGAATAACCAAATTAAGCTCAATAATAACTCAAATATTGCTTACAAAACATAAAAACGTGGTGTTTGACACATAAAATATAGTACAATTATGAATTTATCAGCAATCGAAGATGCGGTCGTACGCATTGACAGGGTCGAGTCCATGGAGGACGACCTTTGGGGAGAAATACAGGGTGCTATAATGCTGTAGTGGATGGTTTTACCCAAAGGTCTGATAGTCTGGAGGCAAAGTTGGTGTTCGTCAAAGGAGAGATTGTGTCCAAGTGTGCGAAGCTAGACCAGGATGCTACCATGCGAGAGGAGTTCAAGGCACTCAAGGCATAATTGATTGCCTTGAGAGGAGCTGTTGTTGGTGGGACGGTGATGCTGCAGCCCCCCTCGATCAAATGCTCCTAAGCCCAAGGAATTCAATGGACTTAGGGAGGCCAAGGCAGTGGACAACTTCTTGTGGTCTTGGAGCAGTATTTCCAGAATACTGGAGTTCCTCCAGATAGACAAGCAAAAGGAAAGCTTGCCTTTTCATACTTGACTGATCACGTTTTATTTTGGTGGCAGCGTAGGAGTGACAACCGCAGTGGCACTGCCATCACTACTTGGGACCAATTTGTTGATGAGTTTTTGAAGCTACTTCTATCCTCAGTATGTAGAAAGGGATGCTCATGTTAAACTTTGCCAACTCGAGATGAGGGGTGAAGTAAGGGAGTACGTGAGGGAATTCTACCAATTGATGTTGTAAATTCCAAGCATGAGCGAGGAAGATGCCTTCTTCCAGTTCATGGATAGATTAAAGTCATGGGCACATTTGGAGCTGGAAAGAAGGAATTTCGATGATCCTTCCAGAGCAATGTCGGTGGTTGAGTCCCTCCCAGAGTTCCAGCCACGAGAAAAGCTAGCCTCACCAAAGAAAAAGCCTAGTTTCTCCAAACCAAAGGGCTAGAAGATTGCTAAGAAGAGCGGCAAAGAAATTAGTGGGGGAGCAAGGGAAAAGTCCCTTACCGAATCTTCCAAGAATGAGGGACAGTCTTTCATAGCAAAGGATAAATGAAAACGACCATGGAAATGCCTTTTCTACGATGGTCCACACATGGCTCGGGAATGTCTTGTAAAAGCAAAGTTAGCAGCCATGGAAATGGAGGAGGAAAAAGTGGAAGAAAAGCAATTGGGTTTGTTGCGAATCTTAAATGCTATCAGAGTGAAGAAGTCACGGCAGAAGAGGGGCTTAATGTTTGCCGATATGGAGATAGCGGGCCATAAGCTAAGTGCTATAGTTGACACTGGAGTTACCGACTTCATCATCTCTATTGAGGTAGCCAAGAGATTTAATCTTCAAGTGGGAAAAGGCGTTGGCACCTTGAAGACAGTCATTACCAAGAAGGTCTTGGTCCATCGAGTGGCAAACGATATGGACATAGCCATTAGGCAGTGGAAGGGCCAGACTCCATTTGAGAAAATTCCTCTTGACGATTATGATGCTATGATAGGACTCGAATTCCTTGACTATATTGAAAATGCATGCTTCTACCGTTTGTCGACTGCATATCTATTTTGGATCCTCAATGCCAATGTGTTGTACCTTTGAAGAAGGAGTCTGGAAGGGATCACAAGACCCTATCTGCCATACAACTATACAAGGAGTTGAAATAAGGAGAGTTAACCTTGTCGCACCCCCCCACAACCCTTGGTCTGGCCGGCACCTTTGGGACCGGCACCGTCGCCAATGTAGTGCTCGTGAAATAGGTGATTAAATGCAAAAGTCTTATTTACTATTACAAACATAAATTACCTACTTACTATTATCAATTTAAATGAATCACCTATTTACTATTACATAACGGGGCTTTAAATGCGACTATGAATTGTACAAAAATAATCTAAGCTAAGGAACACAGGATTGGAGTCGCCACCCGGTGTGTTGGTGCTCCGGGACACAAAAATACATCAAAAATTTAAAGAAAAAATAAACCCTAGTCTAGATTGACTCCTGGTCCAAATAATTCAAAAAACATGAGTTCGGGAGTCCACACGTGTTGTAAAATGGGAAGGTTTGGGATATATTTGAATTTCCCTCGGCACCCACTTTACTCGGCGTTGGACTAGTTGCATGATTTTATCGCGTTTCCCTTTTCAATTTTAGTATTCATTATTGCTGACTTTGTAGCGTACGTGTGCTTAAGATAGTTTAAAAGTAATAAAAATATATACATATTAATGAGGAAATGAAAATAAATGGTAAATAAAAACATTGACAGGTAAATTAGCCCGGGGTCCAATTTAAAGTTGCACACATTTAGCTTGTAGTGCCCTTTAACTCCCAAGGGGCAAAACAGTCGTTTGTCATGCACGCCAGAGTTTACTTCTAGCCTGATTTTATATTATTGATACAGTTATTAAGTCATGGACTAAATTGAGTTTGATTCAAATATTTAATGTCTAGTCGTGCAACTAAACAAAATTTGAGGACAGAAGAGTAAATTCACATCATTTAACAAGTAAGAAAAAGCATAAATATTATATCGAGACCAACAAACATAAAAAATTTAAAGCACAAATCATCACAAAAGAAACTAATCGAAAAATATGTGCAAAATCAGAGCCTATTTACAATTTAATACTCATAAGGGCAAAACGGTAATTTCACAATCAAAGGGTATTTAAACATATTAAAATGTCAAACAAAAATCAAATTAAAGTTTGGTGGTTATTGTCATTAAAAATGTAACTTAGAAGAAATTTAAAAAATAACGAAAATTAAGTCATAAATAATGTAAAAATAGTAAGATAAGTATTTTGTCACCAAAACAATCGATTCAAAAGCTCATTTAACTCACCTCAACCTCAGGAATGTGGTGGAATTGGTTATGCTTGGCTTGGAGTGTGTTTGAGCCGAATTTGCTTTCGGCACCTCCAAGCTTCCAGTTGATGAACCGGCCTTCTTCCACCACGTTTTCCACCCACCAGATGAACGATTTTACTTGAGCTTTACAAGAGAAGTTGTAGTCCCAGGTACCCTATACAACTTTTCTTCTTTGAGTTTAGTCTAAAAGTCCTCTTCGATCGCTTGGAATCTTGGCTCAAAGTTGGCTGTCTGGAAAAATTTTCAGACTTCGAAAAATTTCTCTTTTTTTTCTACAGATTTTCTTGGCCACCAGTCTGATTTTACCATGTTTTTTACCCTCAAAATGAATGATTTTTCTTGAGATTTACAAAGAGAAGTTGTATTTCCAGGTACCCTCTACAACGTTTCTTCTTTGAGTTTAGTCTAATTACTTTTCGATCGTTTGTAATTTTTGCTCAAAGTTGGCTGTCTGGAAAATTTTCCAGACTTAGAAAATTTCTCTTTTTTCTGCAGATTTTCTTGGCCACCAGCCTGATTGTACCACATTTTTTACCCTCCAAATGAATGATTTTGCTTGATATTTACATATAGAAGTTTTAGTTCCAGGTACTCTCTAGAACTTTTCTTCTTTGAGTTTAGTCTAATTACTTTTCGATCGTTTGGAATTTTCGCTCAAAGTTGGCTGTCTGGAAAATTTTCCAGACTTAGAAAAATTCTTGGCTGAATGTACTGTTCACTCGCTGAATTTTTTTTTTTTTTTTTGAAAAATCTAAAAACTTAATAATATTAAAACTCATTCTTAGTATTTCAAAATGCATAAAACACATAATAATTAAACACCATAAGACAAATTAAGAGTGAATTAAAGGATAAATTAAAAGGAAATCAAAGAGCAGGTTAAAAAGAAATTAAAAAGAAAATTGAGAGTTCAAATTAAAAGAAAAATAGGGGAGAACTTAAGGGACAAAAATAAGTGTCTACAAACCTTTCTTGCGATACTAAAGGTGGAAGCAGATGGGGACACCCAGGGGGAGGTGCCTGAGGTGGTTGCTGTGGTACTAGAGAAGTTCAAGAGTATGATGCCTACTAAGCTGCTGAAGGAACTGCCTTCTAAGAGAAAGTGGACTACGAGATTGAGTTGGTCCCAAGCACCAAACCGCCTACTATGGTCCCCGATCGCATGTCTCCTCCTAAGCTCACAGAGTTAAGAAAATAGTTGAAGGATATGCTTGATGCTGATTATATCAGACCCTCTAATTCTCCATTTGGTGCACCAGTACTGGTCCAGAAGAAACATGACCAGTCCCAAAGGATGTGTATGAACTATAAGGCCTTGCATAAGCTGACGGTGAAGAACAAGTACCCCATACCACTGATTGCTGACTTGTTCAATCAACTTAGAAGTGTACGATGGTTTTCCAAGTTGGACCTCTGGTCGAAGTACTAGCAGGTATGCATTGCAGAAGGTGGCGAGCACAAGACAGCGTGCGTGACTCAGTATAGTGCATATGAGTTTCTTGCACACTTCTTGCCTTTCAGCTTGACTAATGCCCCAACAATCTTCTAGACATTTATGAACAAGGTACTCTGAGAGTTCATTGACAAATTTATTATAGTGTACCTTGGCGATATTATGGTCTATAGTCGCATATTGGAAGAGCATATCCAACACTTGAGGGAGGTGTTTATGGTACTTAAAAAGAACCAACTCTTCTTGAAGAAAGAGAAGTGTGTGTTTGTTTAGCAGGAGGTGCCGTTCCTTGGTCACATTGTGGGAGGAGCCCGGATTCGGATGGATGAGTCAAAGATCACAGCCATCGTGGAGTGAGAACCCTCTACCAAGGTGACGAAACTGCGGTTGTTCCTTGGGTTGACAAACTATTATCGAAAGTTTGTGCGAGGCTACTCCAATAGCACCACGCCACTCACAAAGCTGCTAAAGAAAGGGAAGGCATGAGAATGGGACAAGGAGTGCCAAGGAGCTTCCGAAAAACAAAAAGAAGCCATGACCCAAGAGCTAGTACTCACCTTGCCCTGTCTCAAACTACTCAAAGGCCTTCGAGGTGGAGACAAACGCATTTGACTTTGCTATTAATGGGGTATTGATGCAAGTCGGATATCCGGTGGCCTACGAGTTGAGATTGCTTAGTGAGACTGAGAGGCGATATACGGGGAAGGAAAAGGAGATGACGATAGTGGTTCATTGCCTAAGGATGTGGAGGCACTACTTATTGGGGTCTCGTTTCACGATACGGACAAATAATGTTGCCACAAGTTACTTCCAGTCCCAAATGAAGCTCTCTCCCAAGTAGGCTAGGTCACAGGATTTCTTGGCAGAATTTGACTATATGCTGGAGTAGAAGCTTGGAAGAGTCAACTTAGCTACTGACGCCCTGAGCAGGAAGGCGATGTTTGCTGCCATTAGCCAACTTGAGAATCTGTTGCTCAATAGGAACAAGGAGAGATTGAAGCACGATACAGCTGCTAGGAGCCTTCTTGAGTATGCCTAAGAAGGAAAGACTCGAAGTTTTGGATTGACGAAGAGATTACTCTATACAAAAGGATGACGTATCTACATACTGCATCATGGGAACTTGAGGCGGGAATTAATGAAGGAGTGCCATGATTCGAAGTGGGTTGGGGGATGCACCGTACCTTGGCGCTGATGTAGGAAAGATACTATTGGCCTCAGATGATAGATGACGTGGAGACTTATATTCAAACCTGCTTGGTGTGTCAACAAGACAAAGTCGAACAATCAAAAGCAGCGGGTTTACTGGAGCCTTAGCCCATTCCAGAGAGACCATGAGAAAGTATCTTAATGGACTTTATAGTTGGCCTGCCAAAATTCAAGAGATGCCAAACCATCATGGTAGTGGTAGACAGGTTCTCTAAGTATGGAACCTTCATAGCCACTTCCAAGGACTGTCAAGCTGAGGAAGTTGCCCGATTATTCATGAAGCATATTGTGAAGTATTGGGGAGTGCCACAAACCATTGTAAGAGATCGACAACCTCGATTCGCTGGGAATTTCTAAATTGAGTTGTTTGACCAATAGTTGTTGGGTTCGGAACTTAACATGTCAACAAGTTCACATCCTTAAATTGATGGGTAGACGGAGTGAGCGAATGCACTACTAGAGCTATACTTGAGGCACTATTTGAGCTCAACCCAACAAAATTGGGCAAGGGTGCTTGATGTTGCCCTATTATCTTTTAACTTGTAGGTAAACGAGTCAATAGGGAAGAGTCCTTTCGAGATAGTGATAGGACAACAACCACTCACTCCTAACACTGACGTGGCGGGACATAAAGGCATTAGCCCTGCAGCATATGAACTTGCTAAGACATGGCAAGAGGAGGTAGACTTGGCAAGGGCGTCCCTACACAAGGCTGCTAAGAAGATAAAGAAATGGGTCGGTGAGAAGAGATGGTTCCTTGATTTTGAGGGAGGCGACCTTGTGCTAGTCAAGATGCACTCTATACTTGGATACAGGAAGGTGCACAAAGGACTATTTGAAGGTATGAAGGACCCTTCAGGATACTAAGACGGGTAGGAAAGTGTACTAGTGGCATACATGATGGAACTCCTCCCGAAGTTAAAAGTTCATTCTGTATTTAATGTGAGCTTATTGAAGCCCTACCATGAGGATGAGGAAGATCCTAGTTGCGGACTGTCACAGAGACCACCTATGGGAGCAAAGACCTCTTATGATCGTGAGGTGAATTGCATACTGAAGGTATGAGATGTACGGAAAAGGTATTGTAAGCCAAAGATCGAGTACAGAGTATGATGGAAAGGTTTGCCAAAAAGCAAGGACAGTTGAGAGCCGACCGAGATACTTTGGCAGTTCAAGAAATAAATTGATGCATTCCATACTGCCAAACCAACGAGGACGTTGCCAGAATAGGTGGGGAAGAATGACACGGTCTGCCTGTTCAGACAAAGAGATTTACCCAAAGGAGTGTCCGGACTCTTTTTCAGAAGATTATGGAACATTCTAGAGTACTACTGAATTTCCTAGAACGCGCTTGGATTCCCTAGAATATTCTAAGAGGCCTAGAATATTCTCTAGAAGATTTATAGAATTGTAAGTAATGTAGTAGATTCTAGAATACACTCTTCTAACTATATAAAGAGCCAACCCCCTCATTTGTAACATATCTTACAAGCTTGAGAAATTCAATACTTAGAGTTCTTATTCTCTCTTCTCTTGTAGTGAGCGTGAAGAAAGGCTGACTTAGGGTGAAAACCTAAGTCTCGCATGGGTTGGCGACACTAAAAAGAGTGAGCTCATAACACATGTGCGAGAGGATCATCCTGGAACTTTGATTCTAGAATTTGCGCACATGTGAAAGGATTCTCGCATATGTGAGCGGTTTCCAATGCACATGTCCCAACTTCTATCTCGATTTTGACCTCGATGCCAGTAGAATTTGGATAAACGCAAAACATGAAAGTTATAGCTCTTCTCTTATCTTACCAAAGTATCTTGAATCACCTCAATCAGAGTTTGGACAAGAAAGTTATGCTCAAAATACCAAACATTGTCCACACATGTGCGTGATTTCCAGCACTTGCTTCGATCGTTTTACTTCTAAAATCTCCATCTGACATCCGATTGATGCGCCATTTTTTCCTACATGATCCTAGAACAAAAATACACATTCTTATCTATATTATAACTCCAAAATAGCACTTAAAGACTTTCTAAAGCTAAACAAAAATGACAAACAAAAATGCACAAAGAACTTTATTTCCGGAAAGAATTAGGTAAACAATCTAAACACAACTCTAAACACAAAGACACATAAATATAAGTTTAATTACATCAAATAAACGCTAAAAAACTATACTTAACATATACTAACACATAGAAACAAAAATTTATGAAAACAAACACATAAAACCTAAAAGCACCGCAACTAGTGCAAAAACCATATAAAAAAGAATAAGAATAACTCTAATTTCTTAAGGTTATCAACAACCCCAACTTAAGGTTTTGCTAGTTTTGAGCAAAACAAAAAAAACAAAAACACAAAACACATTAACTTTATTCAACATATCAACAATCTTAACAAAGAAAACTATATTTCTAGTAAAGAAATGAATCAAATATGTATATAAGAGAACTTTGATAATCAACCCCAATTTACCATGAAAGTGATAATCTCTCCACTCATGAAAGCAGATATCACTCGCTTACTAATCGACGGAAACCCTATCGAATAAAAGTTTAGTAAGTGACAAACATGTTGGAAGAAATTAACACACACTATACCCACTAATACAAATGAACTCAAAACGAAGATCAAATAGTTCTTTAAAACTTGTAACGTAGGTTTTGTGGCCACTAGGTCGGTTTTGAAGATTGTAAATGAAGTGATAATTGTTATTGAGGCTTGCCGGGCCTTGAGGGAAAAGGTCCTTATTTTCTAGGTCAAGATGTTAAAGATATCCATGGGAAATTTTCAAACTACTTTTCTTGCTGATTTAAGTTATCAAACTTTCCGTTGTTTTTTTTGTTTTCTTTTTTTTGCTTTGTTATTTCATAAAATTTGGGTACGGCGTGGAACTTTTTTTCTAGAAATATTTAGTATCATTATTAAGGTTAGGAATTATTTATAACTTGGATGAAGTCATTTTAGCCTGTGATTTTAGTATATATATTTTAGAAAGACTTAGTTTTGCCTTGGATATAGTAAAATTATTCCCTTAAATGTATGTGCTACTATCTTTGGAATCATTAAAATTATACTGTTGAATTTATATGCTATTATTGATGTCAACGATTTGGTTTAGTATAATTTCCTAATGCTATGTCTATGACTCGAGCATAAATTTGCTTTGCATTATAGTTTAAGAGGTTAATTTCTTTGTATTTATGTTGTCTAAAGTGTATACATGTGTAAATGTGAGGGACCAGTTTTGAGATGAGTTTGTAAAGCTTATCTTTGTTGATAGAAAAGGTAGTAGATTCACTCGAAATGCTTAATGAATTAACCCTATTGTCCTCAAATCTTTGTTGATAGAAAAGGTAGTAGATTCACTCGAAATGCTTAATGAATTAACCCTATTGTCCTCAAATTTTGATGGAATACTATAGTATTTCCTGTACATTGTTGTTTATTCTTTATTGTATATAAGCAATCTGTACAAGTATATATAAGTAGACATAAAAGTGGACATATGAACTCATGGGATTATGCTGTCATGTAAGTTTGATCATTTCTTAAGGTGCACAAAATTTTATGTTACTATTCTTTATGATTTTGTTATTTTTACTTAAAAATTAACTAAAACACTCTAGAAATTTTTTATTAGGACCACAATATTTATAAAGTGGGCACCTTAGTCAGTGCGAGCTGCCAAAACTAATATTTTAGCGTAATAATGTCATTCTTGTTCTCTTTCCTCTCATTTTTTTTTTTTTTTTGTCTTTTCTCATCTTTTACTCTTTTCTACTTGACTACTTTATTAATGTATTATAATTCTTTCACCATTCTTCATCTAATTAGATTGATTGGAATTATATCTCAAGTATTTGTTTTTATAAACAGTAAGGAATACTTGAGCTGGAGGACATGTTCACAAATTGCAACCGAGAAACGATGATGCTTGAGTAGTAATTTGAGGTGCCAATTAGATTAAAACACTTTCTTTGTAACGTTTACAAATTTTACTCCTCGTTTAGTTGAGAAGAAAGTAAAGTTAATCAGAAATCTCATTACTGGATTATAATTTTAAAAAAAAATATTACTTTATTATGTTTGGATATTCTCAGAAAAATTGATAGGAAGTTATACAGATTCATATTCCAATGTTTAGTTCATAACAAAATATATGGATTGTATTCAAGATTTTCTTTAAATTGCCAAAAATATCTCTACATATCCCTACAAGCATAATATATTGACAAAAAATTTATAAAATTATTTTGCTTTATAACACAAATAAAAATATAGATTCAAAATAAATATTTTTTTTTCCTCTTTTTTCTTATATTTCAAAACAATTTATTTACCTTCTTGATTAAAGAAGGAGTAAGTAATAATTTATTTGTACACCTATGTTTCGCAAACTACAAAATTTCATAACAACACTCAAATAGACATTTTTTTATATGACTAATCTACTGTAGGATTCAGGTTTACCGTCATTATTGTTAACAAATATATGATCACAACATTATATTAATTTTTGTACAAAAAATAAATAAATATATCCAAGGCAACATCAAAATAAATGAATCAAATAAATTTTGACTTACAACTAATTCCAAGAAAATAAATCAAATCCAAGATAAAACAATAACAAACTTTAAACATGACAAACCAATCTCATTTTTAACATATTTACGCATGGAAACTAATTGTTCTCTAAAAGTTGAACAACTTATTACCAACTAAATAATAAAAATATTAAAATAAAGCCATGTAAACTGAAAAGGTATTCATTTTTCTATCCATTATTCCTATTTTGCAATTAGCTAGAGTTAGTTTCCAATTTGTCCACTCATCAGATGGTTCGACTGAAGTGATTAGTTCACCATCTAACTCAACAGGCACATCTTTTTCATTTTCTGATTCTTCATCTAAATCAGTTTCTGTTGGATCAATAGGCTATATTTCTTCTTATATGATTGTGGACAAAACAGCATATTGTTATAATTTTACTTTGTACCTTAATTAAGTACCAATTTGGATTGCTAATAATTTCCCAATGTATTTTCAACAATCCAAAACATCTTTCAATAATATTTATAGCCGATGAATGCTTCATATTAAAAACTTCTTCGGGAGTACTTGGTTGATATCCTGAAGTTCATTCATGAAGATCATATTTTTGTCCTCTAAATAGTGAAAGAAATTCTTTATCATTTGTGCATCCAGCATCCACAGGATAGTACTATCCTAAAATAAGAAAATGAGTTTTGAAACTTCTCAAATGACAATTGCTAATTGCTCCATTTGCATCCACAATATAAAATATGACCGTTAGTATGTCTAATTACTCCATTTGCATTTTCATTAACAAAAAAAAAGAAGTAATTTCCTCTTTGTAACCAAATGCAATTGAGCCATTTTGTAGATCAATCATCTATCAATTAATTAAATATTTTGTAATAAATAATAAAACACTATATCAACATAAATTCTAAAACAGCAAGACTGGAATGTAAATTATAACTAATTCATTCACAAGTTAAACTTCAAATGATAATACAAAAACTAAGTGATATGCATGTAGAATACCAATATGAATTAAAAATGCTTTAATAATTATACAATAACTTAACTAAAGTTAATAATTTGACAACGAAATATAAATCAAATAGTAAAACTACACTTCTTTATATCCTATATCATGAGTTTGAGACATTAAAGTAGTAGGTGGAGATTCACTATAGACCATTTTTCACAAAAAAAAAAAAAAAAAAGTTAATAATTTACTTATATGACTTGAGATTTTTGAATGCTAAATAAGTCACATATAACTATCATTTATTTTGGCCATCTACAGTCAAATTAAACATATTAGCTTTCGTTTTGCATGGACTTAATGCACGAAAAAAATTAGTAAGGACTTCTAAACATATTTTTTTTGGTAAATAAACATTCAATCATTGGATATTTACATCTAGACTTGCATCAGCAACAGAAGTTTCAGCTAACACTCCCTTAAAAGACAAAACAGAGGACTAAAGTCACAAAATATTTGAGGGAACGCAGCAAACCTTTTTCCTTACAAAAGCCTATTTAGCAATTCTATAAGCAGTAGAGTTGCAACATCTAAGTACTTTTCTAAATCTCCACTTAGGCCATTTACAGCACAATTTCCTTGCCTCTTGTACATCTACCGCGCACAAGAACAGTCCATTTGAATGAAAGCATTTTTAAGAGCAGCGATGACTACAGTCGAATTTCTGAACATATACTCATTATAAAATTGTACTATATATATATATAATAGATCAACATGTTTATTATTATTATTATTATTTTTTTTTTTACTTTGTTATGGATGTTGTGACTTCATTTTTTTTTTTTTTTTTTTTTTTTTTGGTATTTGCAAATGCATCCAAATTATATTTAAGGGAAATTCTACAATCCCTTTAAGGGAATCATTCTCTTGTACTTTGAATACTTGTACATAGTACAATATAATATAATGTGCTTTAAAAACTTATATTGTACAAACATTCAAAGTTAAGGGAATGATTTCCTAAAAAGAACTGTAGAATTCCCCCATACTTAAAAGGCAAAAGTAGGTGATAAGCACCCAAGATATACGTGCATGTCATTCATGGAAATTTCATATTTGAACCAAAAATCCAAACATTGTTCATTGGCAGAAATAAAATGTAATGTTTCAGACATTGTTCACTGGCAGAAGTATGAAAGGTTTCAAAACTCAAAAAGATTTACTTGCATATCATCAAGAATGAAGGACAACCAATGAAAGTACACATTAATGTTATTTTTAAGGTTAAATCTTTTGTTCCCATTACTAGGAAAAATATATCTGCATTTAAAGAGCAAGAAAATACCACAACTTCACAACCCAAAAAGATGAACACGATCATTTTAGAAAGCATATTTTAAAACAATCTCAAGCACTGACCACAAAAATTTATAGATTAAACGTACAAATAATAGAAGATTTTGCATGCTAGAGGCAAGAAGATCTCTTGATTCACAATATCAGAATAAATTGATATTTGGCTACCAATGAACAGTCATGGATCAAATTTTCAAAAACAGCCCTTAGTCGCTCCTCAACTTCAAAATACCTTGCTATGTCTTTGCATTCATTCCTAATTTTCAATAAAATTCAACTCTCTCTTCTCTATTCTCTATTTTACATTGTTCACTACCTTGTTGATTGTCATTCAACCATAAAGCTTTATTCTTTATTTCACCATATTTGCACACCATTAATTAATAAGAGACAAATTTATAAATCAACGAATAACAATAAACTCATACAAGAACATTATAAATAATTATACAAAGTTAATTCATCAAACAAATTAAAAAAAAAAAAAAACACACTTGAACCAGATATGAAAAAGTTAATCACAAACCTGAAAATTGTCCTACAAGAATTCAAAGGCTACAAAGATTGCTTGAACAACCATAACAACTGGGTTGTCGAATAGGAGCACAGGGGCAGGTTGAGAAGGAAAAGGGTTGAATGAGAGAGGGTATCATCAATTTATATTTTCCCCATATGAGTTGGGTTAAAGTGTCTAGCGTTTGTTATTGGTTAGACTCCTAGGAAAAGTAATCAAAATACCAACGAAAAATAAGGATCTAGAATCCTGATATTATCCAACTACTTTTCTTGTTTTAAGAAAAATTTTTACTTTTCCAACAAGTCAAAAAATTAACCAAACACTAAAATTTAATTTTTGAAAAAAACATTACTTTTCCTATCCAAAATCGTTGCCAACCGAACGAGGGTGCTACGTTCCCGTAATGTTGAATTTGGTCACTCCAAAGTGCTACTTAATGGGAAGCAAGAACAGTGTCTCAACAAGTAATCACTTATTGAGACACTAGAAAGTGAAATTTATTTTTAGATACATTTAAATTTGGTATTATTTTATTTAGTTTGTTTATTTATTGAATATTTTTCAATCGAAATGGACGGGTGTCGCTATAATTGTGATTTTTTTTGTGGTTTTTATTGGAAAGACAATTTGATTGTTGGTAGGTATATGTTTGGTTTCTGAATTTTTTTAGTTTTTTAATTTTTAATTTTTTTTTTAAAATTTGTAATGGAAAATAGATAAGTGGCCAAAATAGCAACTAAATTTCCCATTGCAAAATTAACAGTGGATAATTCTTGCAAATTACCAACGGAATTGAAATTCTATTGGTACTTAGCTTTGGAATTATCCGTTGCTAATTTTGCAATGGATAATTCCGTTGCAAACTTCAGTGAACGATCAGTGACTAATTTCTTTAGAAAGAATTTCGTTGGAAATTCCGTTGATATTTATTTTCGTCAAGACATTTGCAACGTAATTTTTTCATTTTAAAATTCGTTGTTAAGCTGATTTTCAAAGGACTTTTGGACAAACTTTAGTGAAAATTTCGTTGATAACAGACGTTTTTCTAGTAGGATATTTCAACCGCTGCAATTAATACAAGAGTTAACTATAACACATATGACCAATGGAAAGGATATTAATTGACCAAAAACACATATTAGCACTTGAATAGTCCCATTTAAAAGTTCACATTAGAAATAACACTATAACATAGATAATGAAATACTTCAACACCTAACACCATACATAATATTACTTAACAAATAACAATATTAAAAACAAAACAAATAACAAATATTAAAATAAAAATGAAAATAAAATAAGAAAACTCTAGAAGTATCCACTGAATCCCAGCAGCCATCTAATCATCATCAACATCATCATCATCATCATCAGCGTCTTTAGCTGGTCCTGGACCATCATCCATAGGTAGTCCGGTGTCATGCTAGGACGGGGAACCAAAGGTGTAAATTGGCCAATACTAACTCTCAAATATATCAGAATGGTCCTCATCATCGAATCCCGCCGCAACATGCTTTTTGTTTGGAAAGTCGCTTGCTTACTCAACTGCTCTGGTGTCAGCTGCTGGTAGTGACAAGGGAAATTCATATAGCCATGGATCATATATCTTGATTCAAAACACTTCATATCATTTCATATTATATTATTTGTTAATGTGGAGTATTTTGAATCAAGGAATACATAATATTATATCATAAATTCGATCCATATAAAAAATTTTCGTAGTGACAAGGCATATATTGTTCTCGTTGCTGCCTTACTCTAGGTTGATCCATGGGATGGTGTTTTCCGGTTTTGCGCTCCATCACCTATCCCAGCATATTAAAATATAGGGTAAATTATTGTAAATTCTAATGTAATAGATCATTGGATCTATAATTTTCATGTATTTTAAAAATATACTTTAAATTCTATGTGATCTAGATTAAATGGTAAAGTGAACGAAAATCATCTAAATTAACGGTATTTGAAAAGCACATTCTCCCAAAACAAGTGTTTAATGAAAAATATAATTTTTCTTAAAAAAGTTTAGGATAAATTACCTTAAACCGCAATGTGATATATATTTTGAACTTATAACCCCCATATATTTTTGTAAATATACCCTAATGACACACCATGTGGTCTAAACTAAATAGAAAAGCAAACATAAATCATCGAAACTAATTATTTTTACTTTACATGCGCCCCTATTACGAGTTGTTATCTGAAAATTCGTTTTTCCTCTCAAAAGTTTAAAATTGTATGCCCAACCTACACTTATTGTTATTTACATAAACTTATTCTCAAATTTACTACACTTATCCACAATTTACAACCAAAAAAGTATAACTACAAGAATGTATAAGATATTTTCCGATCCTTTTTTTCTTTTATTTTATGCATTAATTTACAAACTTTTAATTGTAATAATAAATTAATATCATTTTCTTCATTTTTAATCATGCAAATTGAAAGTTATAATTTTTGAAATAGGGAGAAATGAATTATCTAAAAGTTTTGATATTAAATTACATATCGCGTAAAAGTATAATTTCGAAAATCGTAACTTTGGATGATTTTTGTCTATTTTATCATTAGTTCAAGCCACATGGGAGTTTAGGATATTTTTTTCAAAAATTATATAGGGGTTATGGGTACGAGAGTAATATCACATTGGGGTTTACAGTAATTTAATCTAATTTAAATATTAGGTAAGAACGTAGTTTCAACGAAAACTGTTAGTTTGGATAATTTTTGTCCATTTTATCACTTAGTTTAGACTATATAAGAATTTAAGCTCTATTTTCAAAACACTTGAAAGTTATGAATCAAATGATCATACCATATAAGAGTTTACAATAATTTATCTTAAAATAAATTAGATAAGATTGGGCACTGTAACATGGCTAGTATAGAATGTGGGGTAAAAATAAGAAGACAGAGTTACAAGATAAAACTTAAACTGTTGCAGCACAAAATTACAAGTATGCCCTAAGACTTAAGTTGTTCATACTTCGATGTCGCGATATGAACTATTTGATGTCGTGACATTAAGCTAAAAATTACAATGAATTCCCGCCTCGATGTCGCGACATTGAACCTCTTTCAGCTCTAGTCTTCAATTCATCATCATTTACAATATTGCTTCTTGGACTCTTGTAATCTTGATTTTTCATCCTTTAATTCTCATCCTGCAAAACACGTTACTTAGTATGTACGCCAATTTAACTAAAATTAAACAAGCATCGTACTAATATTTTAGTATTTACAAATAAAGTAATTGAAAATGACTAATACCAAAAATTAAACAAAAACATTTGATTAAATACCAAAAATAAAGGTTAAACTGACAAAAAACTATAGTTTACAAGTAGAGTAACTCTTGTTTACTAGTGTTATCATAAAGCATACATATAAATAAGATGACACGAAAATAAAACCAAAAAGTTGAGAAGAAATAGAATTACAATTAGTTTTTAACTGTTCAAACAAATTTCATGTAGGAACAATACTGAAGGTCAAGAACAAATAAGCAAAAAAGATCAATTCTATTGATTTAATCAGCAAAAGGTATAGAATTCGGATTTTTTTTTCACAAAAATGCTCCATTGATTCTTGGTCCTTTTAAAATTGTAGATGTAGAACTTCAATTAAAGTAGACAATAGATATTCTTACAATAATTTAGTAATTGAAAGAAAATTTGTCTGTAAGAAAATACTTGAGTAGATATCGAGTAAGAAAGTCTCACGATCAATCTAGAATTTGAAAATTTATCACCACTTGAAAATTTAAACACGTAGATCTTAATGAAGAATGTCTCACGATCTATGAAGGACTTATAAATTACCACTTGAAAATTTGAACACTTGAGTAGATCTCGAGGAAGAATATCTCTCGATCTACAAATAACTCGAACTTAAAGATTTGGCAGCACTTAAAGAGTTGAGCACTTTGGCAGTACTTGAAAATTTGAATACTTGAGCAGATCTTAAAGAATAATGTCTCTCAATCTATGAAGAAGTTAAGGACTTGAACAATTGAAAAAATCTAGAGGAAAAAGTCTCTAGATCTGCGAATGATTTAAATATTTGTTAGCACTTGAGGACTTTAATGCTTGAGAATTTGTCAACACTTCAAGATTTGAACACTTGACGCTGAATTTACCAACGCTCAAGAATTTCTCAGCACTCGAGAACTTGATCACTTAAGGAATGAGAACATCTTGCAGGATTTCAAGGATTTGAGCGTCGAGGAATATGAGAAACTTAAACCACTTGGAAGACTTGAGAATCGAAGAATGCAGAACTACTTGGAAACCTTGATCTATGTTGTCACTCTCTTATGCCATTTTGTATCTTTTGTTTAAGGGAAAGTGTCCTATTTATAGGCAAATTTGGGGTTTCTTACTCCAATAGGTTACTTGTGACTTAAGGCACTTGCTGATGCACAAAATTAAGCTAGGCTATGTACCAAGTGCAAAGTAGTCCAAGTTTTGGTTGAGCACAATGTGTAGTACCCACGTCTGGATTATTTGAAAAGAAAAGAGTGAGTCTTTGTCCCCTAGAGTTGATTCCGACGCTCAAATCAATACTTCGATTAGAGAGTAAATTTTAGAGAGAAATCAGATTTTAAGAAATTAGGAAAGTGTTTAATGAATATGAATCCTAACTTGTCATTTTGATATTTATATATGTGGTTGATGGATCAAATTGATTCGTGGGTTGAACACTCATAACTTGACTTATTTAGATATATTTGAACCGCATGAGTAAAATTATTAAAATATCCCCGATACACCAAGACTAGGAGCCACGTATAATATTTTTAGTGGGTATATTGTTTTAATATATTAGATCGGCTTATGATATAGTCCAACACATCTTTAATTGACACTTAAGTAATTTTTTCTTTTACTTATCAAATCTAGCCCAAATTTAGACAGTAAGTATTGAACCATGACTTGAATTACCTTTAAATTTAAATAACGAAGAAAAATTAATTTAATTTTGTGATGAATCAATCTTTGAAAATTTCAATGTCAACATAGGTCCCCACTTCAACCCCGATAGATTACTTGTTTGTCAATGATTGAAATCATTATTATTTTTTTTGTTCTTCGCAAAAGAGGAGCAGCTCAATGTTTAAAATCACCGAGGGCTTTGGATTAATACATAAGTCAATGAACAAACTCAAATAACAATGGGAGAATCAAAGGTGAAGCTCTGTGCCTTATATATATATAATGGGAGAAGCATAGGCCAACAGATTAGTTTTCTGTTCCAACTAAAATATGTTCATGGTAAAATATGTGCATGGTAAAAAAAATTTCACACTTGAAATAATGATGAATTGTAGTAAGTTGATAAGGCTTTTCTCTATGACCTATAAGTCATGAGTTTGAATTATCAAAAGAGTCAAAAAGTATGTAAGACCCAGTGTAGCTCTTCTTTACAAATAAAATAAGCAACAATAAAAAGCTTTACTTATTGTCGCATTTGTTGGATTCGTAATAAGAAATAAAGCAATTGCAATTTAAGAACAAAAAATCATCCTTTTTGACTTATACAACTTCTGTCTATTTAAATTGTCATCATTTTTTTTTTTTTTTGTCAATGCATTAAATTTTCAGAACTCAATTTTGGAAGTTACATTTTTTATGTCCATAACTTACAAATTACATAAGTTAGGTAGTTTATAGGGTTAATAACACTTTATACCCCGACTTAAAAAGGATATACACTTCACTACCATCGACATTATCCATTTATTAATAATTTTAATACTTTAATAAAATCTAATTAAATGACTAAAACACCCTTAATACTATATGTTGAATTTTTTATGCATTTAATTTTTGATAGTTGTATTTAAAAATAAGGAAAAATAAACTATATAATATTCCAAAATAATCAATATCAATATATTTCTTGGTCAACTTTTTTCTTTCAAGAGTTCATTTGATATTATTTTATGTTTGAATATTTAAGTATTGTGGTAGAACAATTCCTAAATAGGCTTATTTTCTACTGAAAAATTTCTTTAAGGGTATTATTGACAATATATCTTTTATAAAATTTTTATAATTTTTTGATGTCTTTAAGTATTTTACAATTTTAATATTTGACTTAACCTGTGCAAATTACAATATCGGATATAATTTAATTCAATATTATCTCACAGTTTCAGTTAACTTAATGTCAAAGATACCAATTTATTATTATAGATTGTTTTTCCTATTTATTTTCGAACATCAAAATTAAATATATGAAAAATTAAAATATAATATTAAGGGTATTTCAGTCATTTAACTATTTTTTGTGGTGTTAAAGTTTTTAAATGGTTAATAGTGTCAATAAAGGACAAAGTGTATATTTTTTTAGTTTAGGGGGGCAAAGTGTAATTAGGGGCAACCAACAATAATCAAGTCATAAGAAAGAGCAAAATGCACCAATAGTCACTAAACTATTATTTTGTTGCATATAAGGTTACTGAACTATTTATTTTTCAAATTTGATCACTGAATTATCTTAAGTGTTTGTCTGGAGTCACTTTATTCGATTTCCATGGCAACTTCGAACACACCCTTAAGGTAGTTTAGTGACCAAATTTACAAACAGAGTCACTCTTGACACACACTTAATATAATTTATTGACCAAATTTACAAAATAAATAGTTCTGTAACCTTATATGCAAGACAACCTAATAGTTTGATAATCATTAGTGTATTTTGCTCAAATATATTTATGCGACCCAATTATACAACTCATAAAACGCTCCATAAAAGGGGGAGAAAAAGGAAATATGGAGAACAATTTTTTTACTTTAAGTTTCGGTCTTTAGTTTGAAATAAAAAGAGGAAATATGGAAACGTTAATAAAAGGGTCAATAACACTTTACCCCACTAAAATAGTTGGGTAATTACAGCTTTCCCTTATAATGTAAAAGAATATATATTTTGCCTCCTTTCCCTACTTACCCTATTCATTTGTTAACAAAATTAACCTGTCAAGAAAAGTTCGTTAACTGGACTGATCTTTAGCACTATTTTTTGTTGTTCATGTATTTTATTCTTTAATAGTTAATTTTTAATTATTAAAAAATTATAAAAAATAAATAATAAAAATAAATGGATATCTTATGTCATTTAGAAATTGAAAAGGCTTGACTCAAATTATTTCAGATATTGAAATTGATAATGTACTGTTTAACCCAAATATAATAATTGTAGAATACCAACATATTAATGTTGAAAATCATAGAACTTTTTTTGGAAAAAATAGTTATCACACAATGCTCATTTGTTTTTTTTTTTTTTCTTATTTTTGAATAATTGATAACACTATAAAAAATTAAATACAAAAAAATAAAAAAGTAGTTTTAAGTTCTTAAGGGTATTCCAATTATGTAATTGGCTTTTCTTTATAGGTTAAAATTGTTCACTGGTTAACAATATAAGAGGGGAGCAACAAATTATATATTAGTTTAGTTTAGGGAGTAAAGTGTAATTACCCTATAATTTAGTAAGTAAAGTATTTATCGTCCGATTTTTAGTAATTTGGTTAAAAATTTCAGATTTTTTTTTTTTTTGGGCTTTTGATGGCAGAAAATCAAAATCAAATTCAAATTAAACTTTTTTCCATTTTGTTGGTTAACTAAAATTTGTTTGGTTTATCTGATTAATCGAAATTCACTTTAATTGAAAATCTAAGTACAAAATGTCTTAATAAAACTAATAAATGAAAACCTAAAACTAGAAACAAAAAATAAATAGCAAAGGAAAATAATATCAAAATGTTGAACAAAAATAGATATATGAAATTGGTAACTGAAAACCAAACACTAAAAATTCAGTTATTCCGCTATTCAATTATTGATTTTTAATAATCAAATTCAAACCATATAATTAATGTGCTTGTTTAGTTACCCATTTTACGAAAAAAAAAAAAAATTAAAAACCGTTGTCATAAACCTAATGGTTTCACTTCGCATGTGAGCCACGTGTTTCATCATTTGGCGTAAACCACACATTTTTACTTGGCTGCTACCTTTGGTAAGAAAGCAGCCAACTCATCTGCCAAGTGCCAACCAGCATTTCATGCCATTTGTACAAGTTAAAAGATAAATTCTTGTATAACTAAGATGTTTGTATATTAATACGCAAAAATTATGAATTCCGTATAAAAAAAAAAACCACGAGTTAGCAGAAGTCTCACGCCACGTGAATGTACGTCCCATTGAACACTTAGGAAACTTAATTATTAATGGAAAAAAATTAATTTAATATCTTATTTTTGATATATCGATGAATCAATTCCTTATCTATTAGATTAATTTTATTCCTTATCTTCAAAAAAATTCGTCAATTAAGACTTATGATGAAAATCATGAACAAATTAATAAACCAAATCATATAATAATTAAGTGACTGTGAACCAACAGTAGATGTGATGCCAATGACTCCATTGGTTTGTATACAATTTTCATCAGAAGTCATAAATTAGTTATTTTTTTTTTTTTTTTAAGCATGAGGGATCAAACTAGTCTGTTTGACAGATAAGTGACTAAATTGGTCGATACTTTAAAGATAAAAGACCAAATTAGTCTTTTTTTTCATTATTAATATATTGCTTTATAATTATTTTACAATTCATTTTGATTTATTTAACATTTGAGAACAGTATTTGATAGATATTATATTTTTTGTAGTATAAACTAAATAAAAATAGGTAGTATTAGAGCAATTTAGTCAAAAAGTTAAAATACGTATATAGAAAAATATTTAAAGTCGATCAATCGATCAAATCAACTATGACAATATTAGCATAATTGAGACGGTATAATTTATGGAAAAAAAAGTACAAATTCAAATTTGAAATCTTAAATTGACCTTAATGCAGTACATAATTTTTTTGGATGAATACATATCACGGAAGAATAAAAATTGAATTTATGTGTGTGACCTATAAAATTTAAAAATGAGTAAAAAAAAAAAATGGCAAATTAGATTTACACTAAATATACAACTTCGCCCCTGTTACCTAAATTTATGGTTGTGCCAGTGGAACAAATACATCACTCAAATACGAACCCTTAGTAGTTGATAACTCATGTTATGCACGGGAAGGAAAATATATTCAATTTATAGAAGAAAATAATATTAATAAATTGATATTTGAAACTTTTAATTAACTAAATAAAGACAAATAAAAGTAAGTACTTAATTAGCAAGTTCAATAATATTATAAACTATCAAAATTAAAAAGAAGAGAAGACTATATGCTATTCAAATTATTATATTTTTTGTCGTATAAAAATTGATTGTTAATTTTAATTTTAATGTTCATTACTTAATCAAAAATCTTATTTCATTTATATGACAATATTTTAAAAATTCATGTTTTTTAATAAAATAGTTTTTAAATATTACATAGTAAAATTAAAGGATCAAAATTTTAGATTAGACTATAACATTAAAATCTCAATATGTATTTCATTCCATCAAAATTATGGAAATGAAAATGTCACATTTATACGGAATACAAATGAAAGTGTTAGTTATTATCTGTATGAAAAACAAAATAAAATATTTCTAATTATTGATTTACACCTTAACGTATAACACATACATGTAAATATGATGGTATGAAAATAAATCAAAAAGTTGAGAGAAAATAGTATTAAAATTAGTTTTTAATTGTTCATTCCAATTTCGAGTTGGAAATCATGCTGAAAATCAAGAACAAATTAATAAGAAATAGTCAATTCTATTGATTAATAAATAAAAGGTACATAATTCTGATTTTATTTTATTTAGAAAATACAACCTTGATTCTTGCTCCTTTTGAATTGTAGATTCAGAACCAAAGTAGACAATAGATCTTCTCAAAAAGATTTGGTAATTGAAAGAAGACTTGTCCGTAGAAAATCACTTGATTAGATCTTGAAAAAAATGTTTCTCGAGCTATGAAAAATTTGAATATTTATCGTCACTTGAAAATTTGAACACCTAAGTAGATTTCAAACAAGAACGTCTCTCGATTTAAGAAAAACTTGAACTTGAAGATTTGATGGCACTTAAAGACTTGATTACTTTGGCAGCACTTAAAGATTTGAACACTTGAGCATATCTTGGGGAATAACGTCTATCGATCTATGAATACCTTAAGGACTTGCGACATGTGCAGGACAAGTTTTAAATTCCTTTTACCATGTTTCCACAAATTCCACAAGTATACAGTTATCAAGGTAGTAGGGTGAGCAAGGGTCGATCCCACGAGAACTGGTGCAAGTACTGAGAGTTTAATTTAACTTCTATTTAGATGACCAATTTGTAATATTTTTGTTAGTGGAAATCAATTTTTTCAAAAACAGTTTAAAAGAACTAAAAATTAAGGAAGTGATCAAATCGAAAGAACTAATAGTAATGACTAAGACAGATTGAATGCAAGGCTAGCAATCATCTAAGGTCAATCAAATAGTGAATAAATCAATTAACTAATTATAGTTAATGGTGTTTCTATTCCCATTTTTCAACCCAATCCTGAAACTTTTAGTAATTGAATCCTATCAAATTAATTTAAGTAGGGTTATGAAACCTTCTACTAATCTACCCAATTACTTTGAGTTATTAATCATCTGGAATTCAAATTTTCTTTCCAAAAACTTGGTGAATTAACCAATTAAATGTGTCAACTTGAAGTAGATTAATTAGCCTAACAAATTAATATTGGTCATTAAAAAAGGTTCAAAATCCTGTCTGCTTATCCCCTCAATCAACCTAACCAAAATTAGGGTTAGCTATTCCCTTGAATTTTCTATTTATATTGATTATTAGCCAATTACCATAACTTTTAATGATTAACCCTCAATTTGATTTCTCACGATTGATTGCATCTCCCGCACCCAATTGCTAACTAATTTAGCAACTCATAATATGCATAAACAAAAATAAACTATTGGAATCAAATGTAAACATATCAAAGTGATTAACAACATTAAATAGATTAAGTAAAAATAAAAAAATAAAAGACACAATACTGGAATTGAAAGAATTGAGAAAGTACTCGAAATTAAAACTTGAATGATCCACAACTTGAGATTTGTTCTAAGAAATTAAAGAATCAATTAACCTAATTATTGTTCAATACCCTAAATAAAAATCCTAGATAAAAACCTTAAGTAAAAGTATGAGAATTGCTCATTTTATGGTACAAGAATTGATTTATTTATAAATAAGTGTAACTAAGCCCACATTGACTGAGTCATGAACAGTTGACAGTGATTAAATTTGCCTTGCTCAACTGTTGTCAGCGGCTGATTAACCTTCGTCTAGTCACTGTCAGGGACTAGTCTTCTTCACAGCTCACTTGTAGTCCTCATTCCTTCACTTCTAGTCCATTCCTTAGCCACCAAATGACTTTTTACCCTTCTATTCGCTTGCACATTACACAAAACTACATAAATAGATAATATATGCAACAAAAAAACACATTTAAGTACAAAAACAATAAAAACTAACATGACGACTCTAAATTCCTAAATATGACCTATTTACCCCTAAAACACGACAAATGAAACTAAATATGCCAAAATTTAATAACAAAAACATAAAATAATAATGCTAATTTTAGACTTCTCAACTCCAACCAACTTGAATTTTGCTAGTCTCCAGCAAAAGTTATTAGCCAAATAAAACAAGTGAGAGTAAACACATTAAGATCGAATTAATCCAATTAACTCATCAATCTAGTAAACGTGCAATCGATCATCACATAAAATCATGCTCCATATTTACTCATACCAAAATGTCCATCCGAGTAAATATTAAAAAATATTTTCTCAATTCTACATGCCAAGCTTATAGTATATCAATATGGGTTACGTCACACAATAAATTTCCTACCACGATCAATCAAAAAATGTACAAAATTAAATCTTTAGAACCATCAAGAACGTAAAGAAGACTCAATGACCCTTAACATGTTAGCACACAAATATCAAACAATAGCAAAATATCAGAAACCATCACAATTGTTTAACTCAAATCAGCAATATAACCTTTTGTAGTTCCTTTATGACTACCTTTTATTGGCTCTTTAATTTACTTTTTTTTAAGGCTTAGCAAGATGTATTTTCATGCAACCTGCCCTTTTAATTCTTGTTTACTTATGTAAAGAAAGCTGTTTTTTCTTTCACTTTTTTTTGAAGCTCATTGGAGCAAGTAGAGCACTAAGGAGCTAACCACAAAAAAAATGAGTTATATCAACGTTAATAAAAGGTTATTAAACAAAATTAATGAATCCTAATAGCTTGTCATGCAAAAACATGTAAATGAAATATAAAAGTCCAAATCACATTCCACTCTATCCTACCCAACAATTATAATGACTTATTCCACACAACTTAAAATTAATATGGGCATCAAAATAAATCCTGTGGTTTCTCTCTAATAGCAATAAGCCAAACTTATAAAACCAAGAAAATATTATCAATATAAACTTAAACTTCCACACATTTTAAGCAAAATAATGGAGCATGACACATGTGAACACACAATATTATATTATCACATCATTGCCAGTTAGACTCAATTCTACTATTAACATGTCTTTCTCATCAACCCTAACAAATTTACATCACAAACAAAGCACTAGACACAAAAACAATTAAACATAAACACTTAACTAGTATGATACTTACCTTCACATCACTAACACACATAACTAAACTAGGCAAGTGTAAACAACAAAACTACCTTACAAATTCATGAAAAAGAAAAAGAAACAATAAAAACAACACTCTCTTGACAACTGTGCAGATGTAGTGGACATTCGTTGTCCGACAGCTCTGAAGGTTTGGCTTATCCTTTCCTTTCCTTGTTCTTTCTCTCTACATCATCTAGAGGTCCATAATGCCACTCTGGTGGTAGAGTAGTCTTTGGCCAGTGAGACATGTCAAAATTATGCTACGAAATCCATCTTCTACCTCATCTCCTCAAAACATTGACTATGATATACGAGGAGCTCTTTTTGTGTCTCAGTATTAAGAGGAGGATGGAAAATGTAATGGGAAGCAAGCCTTTAAGGAGGTGTTAGCAACCGTCCTTGCAGTCTTTCTTGCTGAACGCCTTCTTCTTCAACTGCTTGCTCACCTCTTGCCTCAGATTGCACAATAAGGAATGTAGATTTATATTGTTGAACAATTGATTGAACAACTCTATTGTCAGTTGGTGTCAGCACTTCCTATTTCTTTGTAGTCAACTTGTAAACCTGCAAGTTGGCACAAGATCATGAGTGATTAAACATGGAAAGAATAGTGTCTTATGCATCCTATTCGCATTCTTCAAAATCTCTAAGAAATTTCATGGCCAATATCAATGGTCATCCACTCCATAATAGTAAAAATGAGGCAAGCCCTATCAGGATTAACATCGGTGGTATGGGATGTAGGTAAAATGCGGGTACACACTAATTGCATCCAAACTCTAGCCTCCCCTGCTCAGCATCCATGTCCTAATTACTTAATAACATAATCATATGCCTCTAAGCTGTTACCTATAAACTTGCAAACTACATTCTTATTAGCCACCACAGTTGGAGTTTGGACAAAATCTTTCCATTCCCTACTTTGGATTTTATTAAAAATTATCCGGTGTAATGCCTCGATGTCATTGTTGTTCTTAATCCATACATGACTCTATCCATCGCTCATGTAAAGGGCTCACTCGGTTTTGTAACTTGTCATGTAATCGCTTAGTTTCAAGAGATACAAAGATATTATCATCAAAACTTTTATGAGCATCGGTTTGCTTTCTTTTCTTTCCCATAGAACAAAATCACCAAATATTCAAAACAATTAACCAATGAAAATTTCCCCTAAACTTAATCAATAACAAGTTCCCAAATTACTTCAACAATTAATCAACACACGAAGCAAAAATATCCTCAAGACATTTACCAACAATGCAAAAATTCTATCCCAAAAGTAAATAAGAATAATCATACTTGAACTCCGGATGTGAAAATACCCTTTTGTTATGCAAATCAACCTTCCACTTGTGTGTTCTCCAACTAGTGAATTAATTAAACCAAAGGGAAATTCCTCAATTAACTTTTGAGTACAACTTTGGAAAAGAAAAATATAGAAGAGAAAGATTGTTTAGGGTTTGATTAAAGGAAAGGAAAAGAAAAGAAAAGAAAAGAACTAAAGAAAATTTTTAGAGGGTGGGTTTTGGTCTTGAGTTTCCTAGAGAGAAGAAAGAGTAAGGAGTAGTTTGTATTGGAAAAACTAAAGCAATTGAAAGGTTTTTAAAAATAAATAAACCTTCCTGGATCATCCGTTGTCAGCGGCTGATTCATTACCTTTCAACCGCTATCAGCGATTGGCCTTCTAGATCAACCGATATCAATAACTGATAGCTTGTTTCACCCGCTGTCAGCGAGTGACATTATATTTCACCCGGTTGTTAGCGAATGTTTCCTTTTAAGTCAGCCACTAACAGCAGCTGACATGTTCTAGCCAAATTTGTTTCTTTTTTCTTTTTTAATTTCCTTTGTTTCCACAATGATTCCAAACCTACAAAACAGCCAATAAAAAAAAAATAGCAATTCTTGACTCAATTATTTAATCAAAACTAAAAAAAAGATTAATAAATTAAACAATTGAATAAAATAAAATAAAATAAAATGCTTGGGTTGCCTCCCATAAGCACTTGTTTAAAGTTATTAGCTCGACTTAGTTACTTCTCGAGGCCACTTATTTGAGAAAATAGACTTTTTTAAGTCTATCATGAAAAACACCATTCTGGTTATAATATCTTCAACCGATTACCATTAACCTTGAATGTTAATTTTTCTCCTTGTACATCCACTACGCTGAATAGGTGGACATTCATCACCTTAAGGGGTCCACTCCATATTAATTTCAGTTTTCCTGGAAACAACCACAATTTGGATTTACATAGGAGCACTTTGTCACCAACATGAAATTTCTTTGGTACTATTCACTTATCATGCCACTTCTTTAATCTATCTTTATAAATTCACTCATATTTATAAGCTTCATTTTGGAATTCCTTGAGGTCGCACAAGTTCCACGATCTTTTTTTCTCTGGCTGCTTTAGCATCAAAATACAATGCCTTAATATCCCAAAATGCCTTGTGTTCAACCTCTACTAGTAGGTGCATGTTTTCCCAATGACTAACCGATACGGGAACATCCGAATAGGTGTTTTGAACTCAATCCGATATGCCTACAATGCATCATCTAGTTTCCGAGCCTGATCCTTTCGTGAGGAAGCCACCGTTTTCTCTAAGTCAATATAGTTCAATTCTCTATTTAAAACCTCAATTTGTCTTGAAGTTTGTGGGTGATAAGGAAACCTTATACTTCACTCCATATTAGGCCAACAAGGCTTCAAACTAAGAATTCTTAAAATAGGAACCCCCATCACTTATAAGTGCTCCCAATATCCCAAATCTTGAGAAAATGTTATGCCAAACAAACTTACTCACAACTCGAGCATCATTAGTAGGAAATCCTACCGCTTCAACCCACTTTGAGACATAGTCTACCACCACCAAGATATACTTATGGAATATAACTTGGGAAGGGCCCCATGAAGTCTATTCCATATACATCGAATATATCAATAATGAGGACATTGTGTAGTGGCATTTCATCTCTGCGGGAGTTGTTTCCAATTTTTTGACACTCGTTACAATGTTGAATGAACCTCCTTGCATTTTGGAACAGTGTAGGCCAATGTAATCCACTTTTAAAAACTTTAATAGCCGTTCTATGGTTACCATGATGCCCCCACGAGGACTGGTGATGGGTGACACATCTGAAGGATATTTTCGATCTCATCATCCACACATTGTACAGATGATTTGATCACTACCCCTTTTGAACAAGTGCGGTTCATCCCAATAGTAAAACTTAACATTGGAGAAAAACTTCTTCCGTTGATTACAATTCGTTGATGGCAGAACACCATTGGCAGCTAAATAGTTTGTAACATCAGCATACTAAGGGTTAGTTCTAACTACCATCAAGTGCTCCTCTAGAAACTCCTCCTTGATGGTTAGTGACTCATCATTTTCTTCACTTAACTCCAACATAGACAAATGATCAGCTACAAGGTTTTCATTCCCTTTTTTGTCCACAACTTCCGAGTCAAACTCCTACAGCAATGGAATCCATCAAATTAATCGCGGTTTTGCATTCACTTTAGAAAACAAATATTTCAGAGCAGCATGAACAGTATGAACAATCATTTTAGACCCAATTAAATAGGAAAGGAATTTGTCTAAGGCAAAAACCACAACTAGCAACTCTTTTTCAGTAGTAATGTAATTAATTTGTGCATCATTAAGAGTTTTACTAACATAGTATATGACAAGTAAAACCTTATCTTTTCTCTGACAAAGAACAGCACCACAGCATCATCACTAGTATCACACATAATTTCAAATGGTAATGACCAATCAGGTGCTACGATAATAGGTGCGGACACTAAGGCCTTCTTCAATAAATAAATGCATGCAAACAATTTCCATCAAAATTAAAGGCCACCTCTTTTTGTTATAAATCACATAAGGGTTTAGAGATTGGAGAGAAGTTCTTTATGAACTGCCGGTAAAACCCTGCATGTCCTAAGAAACTCTTTATTTCTTTAACATTCATGGGTGGAGGCAATTTTTCAATAACTTCAATTTTTTCCCTATCCATTTCTATATCCTTTGCAAAAAATTTATGGCCTAAACCTATCCCTTCTTGAACCATGAAGTGACATTTCTCCCAGTTAAGAGCTAAATTGGTCTTTTTACATTGTCTCTTTGTATAATTTCAAGAATAGTAGATAAGTTATACAAGCAATCATGGAATGAAGAACCATAAACAAAAAAATCGTCCATGAAAACTTCTATGCAATTTTCAATCATATCATGAAAAATTGAAAATATGCATCTTTGAAAAGTAGCAGGTGCATTACACAAATCGAAATGCATCCTTTTATAGGCAAAGGTGCCACAGAGACATGTAAATGTGGTTTTCTATAATCAACACATACCTTCCACTCAGTAACTAACCTAGAAGGGATTAATTCATTATTCCCATTAGCAAATATAGTCATTCCTCCATTCTTAGGTACCAATTGAGTAAGACTTACCCATTCATTATCACTAATTGCATAAATTATTCCAGCATCAAGCAGTTTCATTTCTTTTCTTACAACTTCCTTCAACATAGGGTTCAGTCGACATTGACGTTGTCTACATGTCCTATAATTTTTAGTCATTACAATTTTATGCATGCAAATAGTAGGATTTATCCCCTTTATGTCATGAAATTTGCTCCATGCAATTCCACCTTTATGCTTCCTCAAGACAAAAAGTAATGCATTCAATTATTCTTCAGATAGATTTGCACTAACTATGACAGGAAAAGACTCATTTTCGCTAAGGAAAGCATACTTAAGATGATTAGAAAGTGGTTTTAACTCTTAACTCGGGGGATTCATTGGTCGGAAATCCCTCTTACCTTTGTCCTCAGTTAGGTTGTCTTCCTTACTTGTTAGAATCTCATCCAACATTTCCAAGCAAGTCCTTGCTGACTCATCCAGCTCCTCCAACTCATCCGATTGAGTTAATGCTCTTTTTAATAGAAGCTGTTAATTATTATTCTTGAAAAAATCATTAACAAGATCATCAGTTATATCTTCCGTCATTAAATTATTATCAATAGTAGGAAGTTTGAGACAGTTAAAAACAGAGAAATTGACGGTCTGATTATCGACTCTCAGTTATAACTTCATCTCTTGGACTTCGATTAATGCTGGTCCCGTAGCTAGGAATGATATCAAAAATCAAGCTCATTTGTTTATCCTCTTCCGTGTGCAGGATGATGAAGTCTATAGTTAGATAATACTTTCCCACTTTTACCCACACATCTTCTACAAACTTGTTTGTCAAACATTGAAATCGAGATTTGAAATACTTTTTTTTTATTATTTTTTTAATCTTCGGACATGAGGAGCAGCTCAAACACCGAGGGCTTGATTGGGTTTAAGTCAATGAACAAACTCAAATAACAAAAGCCGATTAATAGGTATAGGTCCTAATCGTTATAATACTTTTTGTAGCCTTGTGGTGAGGTTTTGGACACTGGACCCGGCCTTAATAATATAAATAAAGTTCCAACCTGGCCTTGGGAAATTTCTGAGGGACTTACAAACCTTTTGGCTTTTATAAACACAAAATAGAAGCCCAAAGAAACCTGCAAACAGATGTTCTTAATACTAGAAGAATTACTTTAAGGGTTAATAACACTTTGCTCCCTAAATTAGGTAAGTAATTACACTTCCTCTGCTTCTATAAATTAAGATAATATACACTTTGCACCCCATTGACATTCTTCATCTATTTACAATTTTAAAATCATCAAGATAATCTAGTCAAATTACTAAAATACCTTTGGTATTATATTTTGATTTTTTTTGTGTATTTAAAAGTTTGGTAGTGATATGATAATTATTTAAAAATAAAATATATAATATTTCAATATAGTCCGTATCAATATATTTGTTGGCCAAATTTTTAAAATTTTAAATTTTATTTTATATTATTTGAAATTTGAATATTTAACTATAGTGGTAGAACAATTCCCAAATAATATAAAATAAAATTTAAAAATTTTAAAAATTTGGCCAACAAAGAACAATTCCCAAATAGGCTCATTTTCTATAGAAATTTTTTCTTTAAGGTATTGTATGACAATATATTTTTTTATAATTTTTTTTGATTTTCTTGATATCTCTTAGTATTTTATACTTTTAATATTTGGTTTAACCTGTGAAAATTACAATGTCGGAATATATAATATAATTCAATATTTTTTCACATTTGCATCCCCATTAATTTGTTATCATATTTTATTCTTTTTAATTTTTTTATAATTATCGAACATTAAAATTAAATATATGAAAAATCAAAATACAATAATAAGGGCCGCGAACCAAATACTAATTCGTCAACATTCTAAGAAGCCTTCGCTTTTCTTTCTCTTTTGGGCCAACGAACTTCCGGTTTCTTTTCGTTTTACTCCCAGTGAGAAACCTTTGTATTTCCTTCTTTTCTGGAAATAAGAAAACAAGCCATGGGCACATGCAATTTGCAAGCAAACCTTTATTTCTTCAAGCTTCCAACTTTAACCCATTCCAAAACTGAAATGATCCCAAAACAGAGTAATTCAATCTTTAGGAAAACTGGAAAACTGCTAAATTGCTCACCAATGATTCGTAGAATAATACCTTATGCTCCACTCAACTTGCAGTTTATATTTAAATCAACGCCATGCACCCAATTCTTCACACAGGTGTTGACAACAATGCTTCTGTACTTGCTTTCTATACCAGCGATTTTTTTTCGTTTTTTTTTTTTTTTTGGTTTTCGATTATGAAATGCAGATGATTTTGATCAGTAACAATGAAGTTATTGAATCGAGGTGAATGCCGTTGACTTTTTCCACTTTTGTCAACCTTTAAATCATAGTTACCGAATTTACTTGAAAACTTTACGTACAGCATATCAGTTCACGATTTTGATTTACGGAATTTTTACGATTTGGAACATTATGGTACACGTACTGATTTAGTAAATCTAGGAACCATTTTTATACTTAATTTGTAAATGATTGACTAATTAAATTTAAACTTTTTTTAATTTTATTATTTTTAATACTAATTTGATTTCTTTTATTTAATAATTATCCTTTGACCGGATTGTAACTTAAAATATCAAGTGCTTTAAAAGTTGACTTTTACTTACATATATAAATTACCTTTTTTGAGTTTTTCTTCCAAAATTATTCTAATTGTCATGGACAGTCAAGATGCCTCCCACAAACTATAAAAATCAAGGTCAAGCATACCAATTATGAATTATTTTCATAATAATTCAATTTGATATGGAGTTTAATTACGCTAATGCTTTTGTTGATACTAATTATAATTTTAATCTAACAATTCTCAATAAGTTCAAGTAAATTTGTATAAGATTCTAACTTTTTTAAAAGTGTTACATTGGAACGTACTAACTAAATTAATCAAGGCTATAAACATACTAAAAGAACGTACCACTACCAACTAAGCCTACCCCAGTGTACCACATTTTTAGCAATGTGATGTACCGCGCACTCGTATCCGTATTGATGAGTACCCTGAATCTGGTAACTATGTTTTCCAATATCACCCAAGTAGTCCTGTGAATGGGTTGGATATGTGAATGGGTTGGATACGAGTCGGAACACTAGTTCTAGACCCGGATATGATTAATAAATACAATTTTGAATTCATTCCGATTACTCGACGAGTCTTAGACATATAAATTTGTCTCCGTATCTCCAAATCGAATATATTTGTTTCAAAGTCAAGAACAATAAGAATGCAAAGTTCTGAATTATATGATCAGTTCCCAATTTAAATATTAAATCATTTAAAGATAACAACAACAATTCCACTTTCCAATTGCAAACATAGTTCTTTCTAAAATATTAGAATGGCAAACACATCAGATTATAATATAATGACAACACTTTTAATTAAAAGATAAAATTCTGAGATTTTAACTTCTTAACAAAATAACTTCATTCCAAATTCTTCATTCTCCCTTTACTAGCTCCAACTCCTCCTATAACATAAAAAGTAAGAAGTAACATTAGTAACATTAAAGACTAAAAAATTAATGAAAATTATCTATATATCTGTTGTTACTATTTCTCACCAAAGTAGTAGTACATATTTTGTGAAAAAAAAATATCTTTAGTGCATATATATTAATTTTCTCTTAGCATAAATTTATGTTGCATAATCTATTTTACTATTAGAACTATAGGCCTACGATTTCTAGATTTGAAAAAAATAATGGTAAAGACTAAGAAATAGAAAGCAATTAAAATTTTAAGATAGATAAAGAAAGAAGAAGAAACAAATTGGATAATCTTTTCTAGATCAAAAGAAACAAAGAGGCAAGAAAAGACAAGGAAGATAAGAACAATGAGAGAGCTAAAGTAACTGATTAGGCTGGTCTGATCATCGATGGTGATGATTGGCTTTTCAAAATCTTGGCAGAGATGAAGAATGAAAATTTTGAGAGAAAGGGAGATAGAAGAAGGATAAGGAAGGAAGTATGTCGGTTGAAATGAGAGTGAGTAACTAAAATGTCTAACCTATATATGTATGTGTGTGTATATATATACATACAATTTTTTTTTGTAATTGGATCTGGGTCTTAAAAATGTCAAAATTAATAAACTCATATCAGATCTGGTTACTAAACGTGTTAGAACTGGATGGCGTATAGGTCCAGTACATTGATAGGCCGGCATCGGAGTCTTGAGTCATTGATGATAACAAATATTAGCTATCTGCATGGCAATAATCATTATGTTGACTACCCACGTGGAGAAACTTATTAAAGGCAAAAATGCAAATTGCTTAAGCAATATAAGATAAATTAGACTATTCGGACAACCCAACAAAATCTATAAATAAGGGGTTCTAGCCTCATTATTGTATCTTTTACTCTCATGAATATACGGGTATTCTTTCTCTGTTTTTTCTCTCTAACTTTTATACTCGTCATTGAGGTTGTTTGTGGGAATCTATGACAAAATGTCTGTATTTTTCATGTTTTTCTTGCTTGTTCTCTTGTTTAACGAGCTTTCCTGTACTTTTTATCGAATAAAATTTCTAAAAAGATGAAGAATCACACTATTGCTAGAAAAGCTAACAATAAGGAAGCTAAGGATGATAATCAACACCTCCTAGTTGAAACTGAGCCCCAAGATGAGGCTGGGAGTCACTAATCCAGTAGTAGAAGCAAGAAAATATGTTTTGGTATACTTCTGGAAATTTTGCCGAATCTTTCCATGCTTTTGTGTGCAATAGAGAGAAAATCGCACACCATTTGGGGCAAAAATCCTGCTCAACATCATGAACGCCATCCTGGAAAGCAGTTCGAAGCTGACACCAACAAATCAACAATGAAAATACTTACAAACTTTAGTCGTTATTGTATAGTGGTCAGTATTACGGCCTGTCACATGGGTGACCTGGGTCGGATTCCCGACAACGGTGCCAAAAACTTGATGCGATTGAAATACTTACATCTAATTACATCATTTATAAAATAACTAAATTCTACTACTAACTAGATATCACATTGTAAGTATACGGGGTCAAATAGTAGCAAGCAGAAGTAAAGATCGAACCCACAAGGGTTGCTAGGTAATTATCGATTATTAGATTCAATTACTATTTGAGGATTTTGATTTATGAAAATTAGATTGTAAAAGACTAACAAAGCAATTTAAAGCGTAACTAACAAAAACAACAAAAGGTGAACTGGGCTAGGAAAATGTTCTTTCACCTACGGCTTCTCATTCAATTGGTTGTCCAACTAATGGATCCAATTAAGGGTTCGCTCCCAACTAGGAATCAATCCTTTACTGACTCGTTATTTTAAGTCATTCGTGCATCATGGAGCTTTATGAACCAACTAAGAAAAGTGCATCTTGACCTGACTACCACTTATCCTAATCAGGTAAAAGGTTTAGTCTAGGAATTGACACTAAATGCTGGTATGTTGTGTTAAAACCTACTAAATTAGTTCAAGAAGGAGTCCTTTTCTCTTCCTGAATGTCGAAGCACCAATTACTATCTAATTATACACCACCTTATGATTATCCAATTGGAACTACTCACACAAGTAGAAATTACATCTTGTTAGCCCAATCCAAGACTAACAAATGCATAAGTAAAGACAATAAATAGGAAGAAAGCATTTTAAGAAAGCATATAAAATGAAAGTATCTTAAGAAAGCAATTAAATAATCTAAACTAAAAATTTTCACTAAGAAAACATATTTAATATTATTAGAAAGCCCATATATACTCTAATATTACAATCACACTAAGAAAAAAAGCAAATAAAGCAATAAAACTAAACTACAATAATTTAACACTAGGTAAAATGAAACATAAAAGAAAAATCTTATACTAGGAGGCTTCAATCTTAAATTAGGAAATTAAAGTCACTTGGAAAGAAAACCTAATCTAAGATATCTCCCCCCAAGTATGGAGGAATTGCTCTCTATTCTTATCCTAAACTAATACCTACTAACACACTACTAACTATGAGAAAAAAGTCCTAATGTGCTATTTATTGTACTAGGGTTGGAGAGAGAAGTTTCAGCCACTTTTTGACTTGATTAGGACCATTTGCTTTTAGAAAACTGGGACCACGGTGTCAAATTTATGCCTACGAATTTGACACTGCAGTCTCCAATTTGGACCATGGAACCAAATTCATAGGCACAAATTTGAGGCCACGATTCCAATTTTTGAAAGGCAAAATGGTCAAAATCGAGAAAAAAAAATGGTATTAGATCTGAAACTTCTCCCTCAACCCTAGCATTATAAATAGCACATTTAGGTCTCTTTTCTTATAGTTAGTAGTATGTTAGTAGGTGTGAGTTTAGGATTAGAGTATAGAGAAATTCCTCCCAATTTAGGAAAGGACCTCTTGGATTAGGTTTCTTTCTATGTAATTTTAATTTCCTAGTTGAAGATTGAAGACTCCTAGTGTAAGATCTTTCTTTTATATTTAATTTCATTTTCTTAGGGTTAACCCCCACTATTTAGTTTAATTTTGCTTTCGTTTAATTTTTTTTTACTTGCTTTCTTAGTGATTGTTAGATTAATAATGTTTTTTTTTAAAATATACTTTCTTAGTGGTGATTTATAATTAAGATTAGTTAATTGGTTTCTTAAGATACTTTCCCTTTACATGCTTTCTTAAAATACTTTTTTCTTTAATTGCTTTCTTTCCATTTCCTATTTTGCTCTTTCTTTTTTGTAAAAAATATAACGTAGATATATGGCTAGTTATTACCCTCTAGTCATAACTAAAGTCAAAACTTTCCCCCTCCGTTTCATTTGAAATGTCATTTTGACTTGATGCATAAAGATCAAGAAAGTTATTAAATTACTTCAACTTTATAAAAAGATATTTGAAAGTGATTGGATTACCTTTTCACATTAATATCCCTAACTATATAATTCTTCCTCTATTAAAAAGATATTAGGTAGATTCCTATGATCCTTCCATTTCCAAATGGTTTATTCAGGAATGCTGGATTGACTTTTGGTTCTTTTGAATGGAGTAAAATATGTTTTTCATAAACTAGTTACTTTTGTGAAACCTTTTTGATTAAGGACATGGTTGGTAATTTGAAACTATATTTTCAATTGAACTAGTTTTTAGGAAAGTGAATCATTAGAGTGACCATTTGAATCCATCGATATTGTATGTTATTTGTGGACTTTGAGAGGTTGCCAAATGATCCAAGGTATACCCTGATTCCATTTACTTGTAGCTTGTGAATTTGGTGGTGTCAAGTAATTATGTTTCTTATGTCTTGTATTTTGTGTTCATATTTGTGTTAGTCCTCTTGGATGTTCTTTTCATTTTCTTTATTTTCTCGGGATAAGCAAAACCTTAAGTTTGAGGGTATGATAACTCTAAAAACCTAGAGTTATATGTACATTAAATTTATCAGTATTGATATTAGTTCCAAGCATTCTTAGTATTAAGTGTGTGTTTTTGTCTATTTTTACTATTATGTTTTAGAACATGTTAGCATGTGTTGTCTATTTTTACTATTATGTTTTAGAACATGTTAGCACGTGTTTATTAAGTTATTTATTACTTATTTAGGTGCTAATTGTCTTCTTTTATTATGTTCTTGTGTTTAGAGTTTGTATCAAGTCTTTAACCTAACTCCGTTTGGAGTTAGGGTTTTCTTTCATCTTTGTCCATCTTTGATTTTTGGTCTATTTTGTGAGTATTTTGTTTAACCATTTGGGACTTACTTGAAGTGTTTATTAAAGATATTAATGTGGAGCTAGAACATTTTCTTGTTAGAGTTTGGTATGAGAAAACAACGCATTGATCGAATATTGGATGAAGATTTTCAAAGCAAAACAATGAAGTGGTACTGGAGAAGATTCCAAAACGCAGTGTCAATTTTATGCCTATGAATTTAACACTAACTTAAGAGTTTTTCCAGGGGAAAAGGTGATCAAATCGTGTCTGATTTGTGGATGAAACTTCTTACCCAAGCCTTGCACTATAAATAGCATATTGAGGCCTATTTTTCTGCTAGTTAGTTGTATGTTAGTAGGTGTTAGTTAAGGATTAGAATAGAGAGCATTTCCTTCCCATTTTGGGAAGGTTCTCTTAGGTTAGGTTTTATTTATTGTTGAAGATTTGAAGATCCTTAGTATAAGACTTTTATTTTGTGTTTATGCTTCTTAGATTAATGTTAATTTATTGTAGTTTAGTTTAATCATTTAGTTTAATTGCTTTCTTTACTTGCTTTCTTAGTATAATTGGTAGATTAGTTTATGTGCTTTCTTTAATTATGCTTTTTAGTGGTAACATATAGTTTCGATTAGTTAATTGCTTTCTTAAGATGCTTTCCTTTTACATGTTTTCTTTATTTGCTTTCTTAAAAATGCTTTCTTTAGTGTTAATGTTTACTTTTATCCGCTAGTTAGCTTTACGTTAAGGTTTGTTGATGAAAATTTCCAGTAGCTATTGATTAATTGGTGGGTTGAATGGTAAAAGTCGTGGATAGTTGGGTAGTAGAAAACATTGTGAGTGCTTGTTAAAACAAAATGGCCATTTCTTGAACCAATTTAGTGGGTTTTAGCACAACATTCAAGCGTTGAATGTTAATTTCTAGACTAGTTTATTACTTGATTAGGAAGGTCAGTAGTCAAACCAAGACGAGTTTTTCTAGTTGGTTCCTTCAACTCCGTGTTGATAATTAGACTAGAATCATGAACCGGACAAAGGGATTGATTCAACTTTAGGAAGGATCCCAATTAGTCCCATTGAACCACTTGACCGTTAATCAATTGATTAAACTCAGAAAATTGACTAATTGAACCCTAACTTGTTTTAAATTGCTTTTTAATCTTTTTAAATATAGTTTTAGTTAAATCCTCTTTCATCAACTCTTCAAATAGTAATCCAACCAAATACTAACTGATCAATTCTCATGGGTTTGATCCCTACTTCCATTTCTACTAGTTGATATCATATGCTTGTGAGACGCCATCTAGTTAATAGTAGGATTTAGAATTTTATAAATTTATAACTAGATGTGAAATGCAACACATACCATGATATGAATGGAGTTTGGGAAAAAATGGGAAACACCATGTCCAAATGGTCAGTGATTTGGATAAATAAAAAAAGGACAGCGAGACAAAGGCCAGTAGTTATATATTCATCATAAATGGTCATGTAATCACTTGGGGGCATGGACTCGGTCCTTGACCGAGAGGAGTTTGAGGTGAACCTCTTTGTGGATATGATACAAGTTCCTCAGTTGGACAACTTTCTCATGGTTATGGGGGATAAGGTAAAGAGTGGGTGAAACGGTGAATTGAGCCTTGGGTGTAAGGTATGGTTGTGGCCCTTCTAGGAAAGCACGTCCTAGGAAAACAAGGGGCACAAGAGGCACAGATGTAAGGATGGTGTCATAGGGGTTTAGCATGAAGTCCATGGGGTATCGAGATGCAGGTGTAAACATACCATATCCACTTCCTGAAGCCATTGATGATGATTGAAAGTTGTGTGAAGAAAAAGAAGGAAAGGATATCTTAGAATAGGCGAAGAAGATTTCTTGAAGATTTCCAATACAACAGTACAATCAAAGTTGCAGAAGAATTGCTAAAGGGGAGGGTTAGTTTGCAATAAATATTGAAGAGGATGATAGCTTAGAAAGATAAGTGTAAAGTGAAATTTTTTTTTTAGTAGAAGTATTTATATTCAGAAGGTAAAGGGTTAAGAGCCCTAATATTCGGATCCATTAAGCTGTAATCTGGGGCAGTTACTTGAGTAATGGGCCAGTTAAAATTTATTTGAGTTATAGGATAGTTAAAATAATAGGATGGCACTAAAAGTGGTAAAACCATGGGAAGTGGTGTTGGCGAAATTAAAGGCGGGACAGTTATCAAGGGAAGCAATAATTCAAAAATTGAGAATGGCATGTTAGGCAGGAAAAGTGGTGAATGTGAAAGACAGGTAGGTAATAATTCAATTATTATAATATTCACGTGGCATGCAAGCTCGGCTCGAATTATGAAGTTCCTAGCCTCAGTTTCAATCTACTTAAAAGAAAGCATTGGAAGGGAAATGATAATATGAGGCTAAGCACTTTGGAGCTTTGGATTTGGATGGATTCTTGAGTGAGGGCTCGATAAAGCCACCGCTCATAATGGTAAAATAACACCAACTAACCATGGACAGGGGACTTATAAGAAGCCTCAGGCTAAGGGACTGGTTGATAATAATAATGATCCCAAGTAGAGACTTCGGTTCAGAATAAAAAGAGATCCCAAAATGAGGACTCCCAAGGCATTTGGTTAGTTTGACCTTGAAGCCGAGTTCGGCCTCGAACTGAGAGACTATTGCTAATACATATATTAGCTATCTATGTGGCACTAACCATTATACCGACTGCTCATGTGGAAAAGCTCATTAAGGATATAAATCCAAAGTGCTTAGGCAATATAAATAAATTACGCTCTTCGAAATCTCCACAAAAATCTATAAATAGGGTGTCCTTGCCTCGGTATTGTATCTTTTACTCTCATTAATACAAGAACATTCTCTCTCTACTTAGTCTTTCTACCTTTTATACTTATCAATTATCGAGTTACAACATCATACTCCAATTGTTCATTGAATTGAGACAGAATCTACAATTACGAAAGATAGTTCGCCGGACTCCAATTCACGCAAAGAGGATACGATTGTGTAACATCGGTTTGTCTGTGGTTTTCAACTCCAACTTGGGTTTTGGCTTCTGACCTTCGACTTTCGGCCCCTCTTGAAGAAGTCAGTACTTCAAATTGATTTAAATAACTTCAAGAATCCTGTAGTTTATGATTTCTCTCTAAAAGACCCTAATTGTAATTTTTAGTACCATTGGAAACATTATTGTCTTGAGACGAAATGTCCCAAAGAATTCTCGTCGTGCTTTTGCCGAATTCTCCTAGTCACTGCAATTTTCCCATGTTATGCTTTGGTAAGCCTTGATTTTTTTTTGGAATGTAGGTGTGTTGCATTGAAGTGCGTTATTCTTGCGGATGGCATTGATCCTCAATTGACACAATGGAACAATAGAAGCAACGTACATTCTTCTATTGATATTATTCCTTGAATCTTCAATGTATGAGTAGTATTGCAACCAGTCTTTAGCTTTTAATATTCAGCATGTGATCAACACTTCAATTGACATTTTGTTTTGAATCTTCTACATGGGAGGACCTTCTTCTTTGAATCTTCTACATGTGACTATATGAGTACCTTTTTCATTGGATTTTCTATATGGAAGGACCTTCTACTTTGAATCTTCTACATGTGAGGAAGTACCACATGTGCTACAATCTCATGGCCGTGGTGAAGAATAGACTGCTAACAAGTTTCTGCTTTCGATCAATAGCATCAGTAACAAAGCTACTTGGGATGGTCCATCATGTAGTTTTGTCAAAATTTCTTAAACATCAGGCTACTAGGAGTTGATCGAAGATGCTCATCCAAGATCTACAACGTCTTTCATGCATCCTTGTCCACTATGACTGCTACTGCAACATCATGTGCTCCTTTGTCGAGGTTTGAGGTCAAGGAGATTCTAGGGACTTAAGATCTTCAAAACAGTTTCAACTCGTGTCAAGAAGGCTTCAAGAGACATAGAACTTTATAGTTTACACTAGTGTCAAGGAGGATTCAAGGGACATGGAACTTGAAAATAGTTTGCACTCGTGTGAAGGAGGTTTCAAGGGACTTGGAACTTGAAGATAGTTTCAACTCAGGTCAAAAAGGCTTTAAAGGATTGGAACTTGAAGATAGCTTATGCTCGTGTCAAGGAGGCTTTCAAAGGGCTTCGAAATTTGAAGACAGTTTAAACTCATAATGAGATTTCAAATGACTTGGATCCTGAAGAAAGTTTATACTCATGTCAATGAGACTTCAAAGACTTGTTACTTGAAGACAATTTACGCTCATATCAAGGACACTTAAAAGGACTTGTGACTTGGTGACATTTACGCTTTTGTCAAGGAGATTTGCAATTTTGGAGACAGTTTAAACTCGTGTTAAGGAGGTTTTAAGGAATTTGGAACTTGATGACAGTTTACACTTTTATCAAGGAGTATGCATGGACTTTTGATTTAAAGATACTTTACCTTTGTGCCAAGGAGATTTGTTGACAATTTAGACTCTAATCAAAGAATACTTGAAGATTTGCAATTTTGGAAACAATTTATACTCGTGCTAAGGACTACTTGGATATTTGCAATTTTGGAGACAGTTTAAAATTGTATCAAGGAGACTTTAAGGAATTTGGAACTTGAAGACAATTTAGACTCTTATCAAGAAAGTACTTGAAGATTTGAAACTTTGAAAATAGTTTATACTTGGAGATCTGTAATTTTAAAGATAGTTTTAGACTCGTGTCGAAGAGGCTTTAAGGAATTTGGAACTTGAAGATAGTTTAGATACTTATCAGGGAGTATAGTGTTGATACATAACTTGTGACCATGATACAGCTTCAAAACTTTCATTTTGTTGGAAAAATCTTCACAATGTTCTTGTCTACTTTGGAAAATGTTTTCTTGATTTTAGCCTTCACAAATTGTAGTAATTTTCATCTTTATTTATTTATTTATTTTATCTTCAATGGAGGCATCATGCCATGGTTAGCAATACTTAGCTCCAAGTAATGAGATATAGTTGCCAATTTATTGAATGTCTCCGATTAGATCCCTTGAAGAATATATGATAACCTCTAGTGCATGCCTTGTATGCACATTTCTACAGCAGAAGATTCAGATAGTGTATTTGTAGCTAAGGCATGGAGTACACCAACAATCAATTTATTCTTTGGAACCAGAAAGGTTTTCGGCCGGTTCCCCGACTCCAATCCCAGTTCCGATTTTGAATTTTTTTAAAGTCAATATACATTTTAGATAATACTAAAAAAAATAATAAAAGCTAAGATGAGTAACAAAAAATTTACATTTTATTTATGTTTCAATTGTAGACTTTATTTTCGGAAAAAAAAAGGTACACAATTGTATCATTTATTGAACCATTAAAAATTAAAGTAAAGATACATTTTGGATAATTCATACTAAAAGATATTCTAAAGAAAAATTAAATGCATCAATTACATTTGCATATATATATATATATATATATATATATATTCTTTCTTTTTTTTTACCCTGTTCTGGATCTGGAACTGCCAGTCATCTCGATTCCAATTCCAAAAAATGGTGAACCAGAACCGGAACCTTGTCCACAGTTTCAAATCCAATTTCGATTTTGGAGCCACCAGTTTTTGGCGGTCCAGTTCCAGAACCAGACCTATGGCCATCCCTACTTTCATTAGTGAAATCTATAATGTTGATTATGCAACATGAGCACTAGAACCGATTCAAGAACTCAGGCTCTATCTGCTCCCAAGTGTCGATTGATTCATGTTCTAGATCTGCACACTAGTCAAAGGAATTACCTTTCAAGGATCGCACAAAATGCTTCACGAGAATATCACCTTTAGTAACATGGTTGCATGTTGATGTGAATCACATCTAGTTCTAAATTTATAATGAACCTGAATCCTACTACTAACTAGATAGGCGCACCACAAGTATGCGAGTCAAAAGTAGCAAGTAGAAGTTGGAATCGAATCTACAAGTATTGGTTGGTAATTACTGATGATTTTGTTAGTTACTATTCAAAGAGTTTGCTTTAAGGCAGAATAGATTTTACTACAACTAAGGTAAAGAAACTAAGAAAGCAGTACAAAATGGGTTAGTGTTCGATTAGCCAATTCTTTGGGTTTAATCAATTGATTGGGTCAAATAGCTCAATGAGTCTAATTAGATATTTCTTCCAAATTATGAATAAATCCCTTGGCCTGGCTCATGATTTTAGTCTAATTATCAATACAGAGTTCAAGGAACCATCTAAAAAAGCTAGCATCTTGACCCAATTACTAACCTTCCTAATCAAGTAGTAAACCCGTCTAGGAAATTAACATTCGACACTCGTTGGTTGTGATAAACCCTCTAACATGGTTCAAAGGAGGATCCTTCCCTCTCATCAAGTGACCAAACCATTTGCTACTACCCAATTTATTCGCCATTTTTTCCATCCAACCCACCAATCAATCAAGACCAAAAGGGAAATTGGCATCATCAAATCTTAACCCGAACTAGCTAGTGCATAATTAAAGACAATAAATGTAAAGAAAGAATTTGCTGTTAAAGAAAACATTTAAAGAAAGCATGTAAAAGGAAAGCATTTTGAGAAACCATTTAAAAATCCTAACTACAAATTACTACTAACAAAGCATTATCAAATAAAGCTCATAAACTAATCTAACAACTGACTAATAAAGCAAGTAAACAAAGTAATTAAACTAAACTACACTAAATTAACACAAATCTAAATGGCATAAACATAAAATAGTAGTCTTACACTAGGAGTCTTCAAGGAATTACAACTAAACTACGTCTAACTAAGAAAATACTTCCCAAATGGGGAGGAAGAAGAAGACTAACTAGCCTACACTAACACATATTACACACTCTAACTATGTGAAGAAAAGAGGCTAAAGAGTGTTTACATAGTGCTAGAATTGGGGGAAAGGTCTCAACAACCATTTGACCTCAATTTGGATGTATTGCCTCTGAAAGTTCTTAGGCCGTGGTGTCAAAGTGTAGTACTGAGTTTTGATACCGTGGTGTTGTTTCAATTACATGTAGCAAACTATCTTCCATAATGTGCTAAGTCTTTGGGACCATAGTGTAAAACACTGAGCTTTTTTTTTAGCAATCTGATTTGGCTTCTTTATCCAATTGTGACTTGATTTGGTCCATTTCTCATCCAATTTCCACGTCGTTTTCTCTTACCAAACTCTAACTTAAACAAACTTTATTAATTACATAAAAAACACTTAAATAACATTAAAAATACTAAATTAATACAAACTAACACATTCTAGAACATTAAAGCAAAAATAAGCAAAAACAACACTTAAGCCCTAAAAATGTTCGAAACTAAAGTCAAAACACTCAAATTTAGGGTATATATAATTTTAGTTTTCTATAGTAATAACACCCCTCAACTTAAACTTTTTTTGTCCCTAGAAAAATAAAGATAAGAAAAAGAAAAGAAACAACAAGAACGACTAACACAAAACATAGAGCACCACCAAAAGAAAAGAAAGTGAGATTTTGAACTGTAGTGCACTTGTCCAAAATGAAAATGGGGTTTTATAAATTTATGATTCAAGAAACTCAATGTTTTGTCCGACCTCTTCATTTACAAATGTTGACACTAGTTTTAGTTACAAATATTACTTTGGCTAGAGAAAACTTAATGCAGTGTCAATTCAAATGAAAGTTAATTAATGTTAAAGGAGCTCAAATCAATGTAAATGAACATACAAAGATATTTGTTACCACCGCAAGGTGTAGCAAAAGACCTCAAATGAAGCAACGCTTCACCCACGACTCACTAATACTCATTAGCCTAGATAAAGGATCATTTAGGATTTCTCAAGTTTGTAATGTAGGTTAAGATAACAACGTAGAATCAATTTGGGTAAGAGTGACTTAAATCACCTCATTCGTGTCAAAACAAACTTTTGGAACACTATCCCATTTATAAAGTCCCAAAGATCAACATTACTAACCAATAAACATTTTGAAGCCAAAAACATTACTTTGTTTTAAACTAACTTTGAAGGTAAAACAAACCTTCTTTATTGAATAGGAACATAATACGTTCCAATTCTTTACTTTTCTCTTCTTTTCTTATATATTTTTTTTCTCTTTTTTTTTTATAAATTTTTTTAAAAAATTTCATTTTCTTTAATTTTTTTTATTTGAAACAATAATAATAACATAATATAATAATTACAAAATGGGTATATAAACAACATTGAACTTTCGATTTCATTTCCCAACAAATACACAAAAACTATTCAACCATCATAAGAATATTAAACCACTACATTGAAGAACTCAAAGAGATCAACAATGCCTAGGTGATGGATTTGAAAGATGATAAATAAAATAAGTGGATTAGCCAAATTATGTGGCCTACAAGAAAATAGGCTTAATCACCCTGGCCTTATACACATCACTAGGGTGAATAATTTCTATCGGTTAGGCAATTTAGTTTCAAATGGTCCACAAAAGGCATAGATCATTTCCAAAACCCAAGATTCATAAGTATAAAGAGAAAATGAAGGATTCGCATTATACGACCAACTTCCCAAGAATAAACTTCATCATAAATAACTAAATATCCAGTAAAATGCAAATTCAAGCACAACGATTAAATGATGGCCTAACTCATTTCTATCCCTACTTAGAAACCATTTCAAAAATATTGAAGTATGTAAAGTAAATTAATACTCATATGAAATTGGCATTGAAAGAAGTCTTTCAGAAAAAGTAATGTTTGAGATAAAAACTAGCGATGAAAACAATTTTACCAAATAGTTGAAATCATGATTGAGTTTCAAGGGTTAAATCCCATGTTTGGTCAAATTAACACTTGAATGCAACCTATGTTTGGTCAAATTAACACATGAATGCAACCTATGTTCAACATTCAATTTCAACTTTCACTAATGTGGCTTAGTGTAAGGATCTATTTTCAATTGTATACTCTCAAGTAATAAAATCCACCTAACTCACTTAGACTACAATTTGACTCCCGTAAGTATACGTGGTAGATTAGTAGTTATTAAAACAAACAAACTTGATATTAATCCAAGTTGTATCAAAAAAAGGGGTAACAAGCTTTAATAAGTCCCTTCCAAACCTGATTCTGCTGTAAATCAAATGTCGACATCACTGAGATAGGAGGCTTATCATCACATGTCTAGTTTTCAAACCAAAAAAGAAACCTAACCACTTCTTACCCCAAAAACACAGATTAGATTCACCTATGTCCTTCACAGGCATCATTCTTTTCCAAGTTGGTGATGATGTGCCCTCTCCCAGCACACAACTAGGATAAAGATAAATAGAGTCCAAGAATCTTTTTCATGATGATTGCTTGGTTCTATATGACCACCATAGCATCATAGGCATCCCCTTCACAATGTATGACAACTTTTGAATCCCTAATCCATTCTCTTTTGTTGGTAGTGATACCAAACTCCATCACTTCCAATGCATCCTTTTGCCAAATTCAGAAGCTCCCGCGAAGAAGCCTGGAAAAAGTGTTTCAACCTCCTTCAAAATAATTTTTGGAGAAGCCAAAACTGTCACTTAATATAATTTTATAGAACTCATATGCTGTCTAGTACATGCTTAATGAGCATAAGCCTCCATCCTACAGTTAACATTTTAGCTTTCCACCCAGAAAGTTTGGCCACTATTTTATCCACCATAGAACAATGAATTTAATTTTCCTTCCATTCTTAATAAGACATCCTGGATACACAAATGGAAGTGTCCTCCTTACAAAACCTGTTAATCTTTAAATTAACCTAGCTCTGTTAACTGGCAACTTTGAAGATACATAGAGGTTGCTTTTCTAAGCATTAACCAGCAGCCCAGACAGTATATCATACTTGTGAAGAAAAGCTACCAGATTATTCAAGGACTTCTTGCTACCATTGAGAAAAATTATCACATCATCTACATAAGTGATACGTGTCAAACCCTAAACAAATTAAATACGCACTAACACACGTCTCCGCAAGTGCACGAGTCGCGTAGTAGTATATAGGTAACAAGGATAATTCCCGCGAGAATCAAATTGGTCAATTACCGAATACATAGTATCGGTTAGTATTTAGGCGATCACATCAAATTGAAAGGAATTGTTTTTGGATTTTTTTATAAAAATAAATTAAATAACAAACTAACCCTAAAAAATTACCAAAAATAAATTTGCGTGAATTAAATGACGAAAGAACTAATTTGACTATGAAATAATTAATTGACAGAAATTCTAACTAAAATTAATTAAAGAGCTAATAAAAGCAAAATAAAATAAATAGCAAAATTAAACTAAGAATTAATCCTAAATTAAAATGAACTAAACTAGGAAAAAAACAATTAAATAATTAAATGACAAATTTGAATTGAAAATAATTAACTAATAAATAATGAAGCGTACTCAAACCCTCCGAAGATTGTCACAGGTTCTCCGGAGAATCCACGAATCCAAAATCACAAATTGTAATAAATCCATGAACAAACACTTGAAATCGAAATTTAAAAATTGTTAAAGAAATTAATGCAAGAAATATAAAATTGTCCAGAGAGAACCCTAGCAGCTACTCTCAAAAATATCTAAATGCTAATTCTCTCTCTCAAATCTCTTATGAGAGAAAAGGGTTATTTATATAAGTATGTGGGTTTTTTATTAATAAACAAGTTTAGTAGCCCACAACTGCTTTTCTTCACAATCCTTGATGGCCCGCAATTACTCCCTTGCACTCATGCACGTTGGAATCTTTTTGCAATCATTGATGGCCTATGTGCACCCTTGCACATGGGATTGCTTCCTATGCCTTGCTGTTTGTTGATTCCTTGTTGTAGCATATAACTTCCTTGCTGCAGCAAAGAAGTCATCTGCCAAAGTGAATTTGGCCAGGCTCAAACGAGCCTGGTGTTGAACTCCAGTTGTGATACTCATGTTTTGATGATGACCAAATCATACTAATGATCTGCAATCAAGTGTGCAGAAAAGTAGGATAATTCGGACGCAAGGAAGCGTCTGAAAGAAAGGTGTTCGGATGCAAGGAAGCGTCTGAAAGAAAGGTGTTCGGACGCAAGGGAGCGTCTGATAGAGAAGAATCTAAAGTAGCCTCGGACGCACGAAAAACTTCCGAAACACAACCAAAAGCTGTAGGATATGACAGTCCGAAGAGAAGAGCTCAAAATGAAGAAGTTTCTGTCAAAGCTGTAGGACGCATACAACCATCCGAAGCACTGTTCTTATTGTTATCGGACGCATCATCGGACACAGAGGCTTTACATCTAACATCTGAAAGGTCCAACGGCTAGTTCGTTCGAACGCACATTCACAGCATTGGTCGTCCGAAAGACCAAACGACTAGTTTATCAGGAAACAGAAAATGGCCTTTAGAGAACCGTTGGAAGCAATTTCTGGGCTTCTATAAATACTCCCTTGTCTGTAGTTGTAAATAAGTGAGAGTTAAACTACTGCATTCAGTACAAACACTTGTAAAAGCTATTTGGGAAGAAATAGACTAAAATATTGTCGGTTGTATTGGTTTGAGTAGTGTAGTTCTCTTGACTCAATTAGAGGGAATTAGTGTGAGCAAGAGTAGACTAGTGAGTGATCTTCAAGTGTAAGAGTGAACTGTGGGGATAACAGTGCACAAAAGTGAGGTTGTTGTGTAAAACCCTTTGGCTTGACTAGAGGGACTTAGTTGGTGCAAGGATGAGCCTACTTTGTATACATCAAGGTTATTGCCTTACCTTTTTTGAAGAGGCACTACTAATGGAAATACTCCAAGCTTGAGAAGCTTTGGAGTTTGGTTTGATACTCTCTATCTCTATCTTTATATTTGTTCTTTAAGCTTTAATTGTTGAATATTTATTATATTCATTTGTACTTAAGTGTTTATTTGTTGCATTTCCATTAAGCACATTAAAAAGGTTTTTTTTTGAAACAACCTAATTCACCACCCTCTTAGGTTGCTTTTGGGGCCAACACCTAGCTTTCCCTTTGTCTTTTTTTTTTCTTTGTTTAAGAATGCAGATATCCACTTTTAGACTTCCAAAATTACATTTCCTGCATAACACAAACAAACGAATATTAGTAACATAATTTTAACACAAATTTAACACTAAAAATTACTAAAACACATCTCAAACACACAAAACCTAATTTTAACCTAACAACCATAAATTACACAAAAAACTAATAAAATTTGGGTTACAAAACATCAAATTAGGGTTCAAAGTAAATAAATTATCCCCAAATTTTTAGAGTTATCCACTCCCCCCGATTAACGTTTTGCACGTCCCGGGCAAAAACAAAAGAAAATGACTAACACAATAACACGACCACTAAAAGAAACAAAATCCACAGAAAACTAACTCTTCCCATGTATCATAATAAAATTCTTAATGAAAAATTCAATTGAATTTCACACACACATAAGAAAATTTTGATCCATAATCCCACATTCATCATGACAATGCAACCACTCCACTCACAAAGAAAAAGTACGGAAAGCAGTATCACTCCCTAAACCCATCTTGACAAGACTTATATTAACCACAGTTTAACAAGTGACAATCTAGTCAGACATTCAGAAGGATGTTTACGTTCCATGATCACTAATGCGAATTAATTCAGACCAAAGCCTTGTCAAATAGGACTTTTCAACTTGTAATGTAGGCTAAGGGACATAGGGTAGGATAAATTTAGATATAGTAGCTCAAATCACCTTAGTTACATCACTTTGACAACATTGAACCGAAATCCCAAATACATGTCCGAACCACTTCATTATTTAACCAACAACATAGAAGGCTACAACATGCCCTCTTATTCACAAAAACAAAACAATACTTGAACTTGAATACACTTATTTTTTCTTTTTTTGTTTTTTACATTTCATCAGACTTTTTTTTTCACTTTCATTTTTTTTTCTTGAATAATAATAGCACCAACTAACATTCATAATAACCTTATACAAACAGGGACTTCAACTAATCAAAATATTCTCTCGAAATTTTTAGTCCCAATAAATAACATATTTCAACCTTCCACCAAAAATAACTTAATAGTATCAATGTCGTTAATAGTAACTAAGGTGATGGGTAAAAAGACGGAAAAACAAAACAAAAGGACAAAACGGTTAAATAATGTGGTGATTACCAACGAAAAATAGACTTATAGGCTCAAAAAGGGACACTAGGGATAATCATAAAAAGTTGGGCTTTTTAGGCTCAAACGGTTCAAAGAAATTGCCTAAATCATCTCTTTAGTCCAAACTTCATTCATATTTTGCAAATATGGAATGATGCCATCTAATATGTCACAAGTTAAATCCAAGTTGCAATAAGTGGTCAAGGATAGAACTCATTTAAAAATTAACGAAATTGCCACTCACACTCACATATTGTCACACATTATCATATAAAAGTGTCCATGAATCTATAGGATTAAAGAACAAAAATTCTATATACATGTGGATTCCACAATTCAAAAAAAATTATTTTTCAAAAACTATTGACACAGAAAAGAGTCAATAAAGTATAGAAATTCTCCTAACACACACACACACTTTAACAAACAAACAAACATATAACACAAAATACCTAAAATAACCTAAAACAACCTAGACGACGAAAATACATACATCTATATCATAAAACGCTCTCTATCCCCCCAACTAAAGTGAATCATTGTTCTCAATGTTTTCACAAAAATAGGAGATGAAACAAAAACAAACACAAATATCACTACACATTAAACGAACAAAAGGAAAAGAACAAAACATGAAGAAAAAGAGAAGAAAAAGAAAAAGAAAAAGAAAATAGAAAACTCCCTCAGTAAAGCCAAGGAGGCTTCCCAAGAATGTTAAAGTCCTTTGTAAATTTGCTCCATTGAATTCCACATCCGACGCATCCAAGGACCACGGGATCTCCGGCATAAGTAAACATGTCCCTAACTTCTTCTAGAATGTATTCATCATTATCCACTCCTTTAACCGACTCTTTTTCTACAGATATTCCCAATGGTACCTCTTTATTAATTAATCAGGTAATCTTACACTTATTCAAATGATAGGTTAATTGTGTTTTCAAACACGTGTCGAATGGTATGATTATTGAGAATTCAAGTCCACGAGACCCATTACATTCAGTTTGAGTGGTTCCACAACCTGCTCATTGACTCCATGTGCTCTCCATATTGGTCATTACTCCCAAACTTGCATTGTTCCGTCGACATTGGTGATTCTTGATTTAAAAATTGATCATTCACTCCATCATCACCATACCATTCTTTAGGATTTGGGTAGTTCATAGGAACATTTTGAGTCTAACCTACCAACACATCAAATTGAGGTTGAAAGTGTTGAACACGGCTACTAATTTGCTCCATGTTGGTCATTGTCATCATCTCGAACCATGCATCTCCTTTTCTTCATAGGTTGATGAGGCTTGATATTCAAGTTGGGTTGGAATTTCCATTGGAGCTCCTTGAGCTTTACCCCCCAAATATTTCATGATTTCGACACAATAGGCATCTGCATTCTTCAAGGATTTGGCTTGATTCTCCATGAAGTTATTCATCATTTTGTCTAATCGTACCTCTTCTTCTCTTTTCAATAGGTAGTGGATAATGACAAGTTTGATCTTGATAACTCCAATAACAAGAATTTGAATGTTGTTTGTTGTACCATCGCATATCATAGTCTAAGGAGTAGGGTGAATAACAATCAATATGCTCATTAGTCATGCCTCTATTATCATAAGAATGATAATATCCTTAGCAAGATTCATTCCAATACATTCCTTGCATGTTTGTTGATAAAAACACATAAAGAGAGTGAGAAGAAATTAAACAGAAAAGAAAAATCTAAATTAGTAGTAATACTAAGCTGCTCGATACTGCCTAGATAATTGATTCCCAACAACGGCGTCAAAAATTTGGTACTTGTCAAATCCTAAATTCACAAATTAACTACGTACTAACATACGTCTCGGCAAGTGCACGAGTCGTGTGTATAGTATATAGGTAATAAGGATCGTTCCCACGAGAATCAAATTGGTCAATTACCGAATACTTAGTATCGATTACTATTTAGATGATCACAAATTGAACGGAATTATTTTTGGATTTTTTTATAAAAATAAATTAAATAACAAACTAACCCTAGACAATTACGAAAAATAAATTTGCGTGAATTAAACGACGAAAGAACTAATTTGACTATAAAATAATTAATTGACAGAAATCCTAACTAAAATTAATTAATGTTCTAATAAAAGCAAAATAAAAGAAATAACAAAATTAAACTAAGAATTAGTCCTAAATTAAAATTAAATAAACAAGGCAAAAAGAAATTAAATAATTAAATGACAAATTTGAAGTGAAAATAATTAACTAATAAATAATGGAGTGTACTCAAACCCTCCGAAAATTGTCACAGATTTTCTGAAAAATTGTGAAATCCAAAATCACGAATTGTAATAAATCTACGAACAAACTCTTGAAATCAAAATTTAATAATTTGTAAAGAAATTAATGCGAGAAATATAAAATTGTCCAGAGAGAACTCTAACGGCTACTCTAAAAATATTTAAAACCTAATTCTCTCTCTCTCTTATGAGAGAAAAGAGCTATTTATAGAAGTATGTGGGCTTTTTATGAATAAACAAGTTTTGTAGCTCACAATTGCTTTTCTTCACAATTCTTGGATGGCCCACAATTACTCACTTGCACACATGCACCTTGGAATCTTTTGCAATCATTGATGGCCCATGTGCACCGTTGCACATGGGATTGCTTCCTATGCCTCGCTGCTTGTTGATTCCATGCTGCAGCATATAACTTCCTTGCTGCAGCAAAGAAGTCTTCTGCCAAAGCCAGGCTAAAACGAGCCTGGCTTTCCCTCTTTTTTTTTTTTTCTTCTTTGTATAAGAATGCATATATCCACTTTTAAACTTCCAAAATTACCCTTTTCTACATAACACAAATAAACAAATATTACTAACATAATTTTAACACAAATTTAACCCTAAAAATTTACTAAAACACATTAAAACACACAAACCTAATTTTAACCTAGCAACCATAAATTACACACAAAACACATAAAATTAGGGTTACAAAACATCAAATTAGGGTTCATAGTAAATAAATTATCCTCAAATTTTTGGAATTATCAATAAGCCAAGTGTTTGACTAGGATACTAGTCCTTGATGAATGTAGTATAATATTCGATCTTTCCAAATGAAAACTGAATGTTCAATCCTCTACTGAATGTTTCTGCTACCAATACAAAAACTGATGGGGATAGAGGATCACCTTATCAAATCCATCTTGAAGACTGAAAGAAGCGATTGGCAAACCATTGAATAAAATTGAAAACCAGTTACCTTTCACAGTGTTAGCAATCAAGGATACATACGGCTGTGAGAAACCAAATTTCCTCAACACCTGGTAAAGAAAACTCTAAGAAATCCTGTCAAATGCTTTAGCCATATCAAGCTTTCGAATCATGTTACATCCTCTTGCTTTTTTCTCAATAAACACCACCATCTCTTGTGGCAACAAAACATTATAAGCTATATTTCTGTCATTAGCAAATCCACTTTGCTCTGTAGATATGAGTTTATGCGGAATACTTGCAATCTATTTTTCAACATTTTTGGGTAAACCTGGTTTGCAAAAGTACACAAACTTGTAGGTATAAGTTTTCCAAACAGCGCATGAAGGATTATCTACTTTAGGAATCCGACAAACAAGTGTGCTAGAAATAGCTTTAGACAAACTGCCTTAAAGAAATCCTTTGTAGTTTGTAGCAAGTCATATGCAATTATGCTCCAATAGGCTTTATAAAAGAGGTTCCGAAAAAGCCATCCATTCCAGCAGCACTGTTTGAACTAAGAGAAAGCACCACCTCCTTAAGCTCATTCATGCCGGGCTGTGCTAACAAAGATTCATTGTCAACGTTAGAAATAATTAGAGAATTAAAATCAAGAAAAATAATCATCAAATTGAACATCCTCTGCAGTTAGTTGATCTTTAAAGAAATTAGTTGCTTCCTACTTTAATACATCTTGATCTAACACTCAATTTCTATTGGTGAGTTTCATTCTTCTAATACATATTTTGTTTTGTTTGATCTGAAGCTGTACATGAAATAACTCTAAATTATGATCCCCTTCTTTAACCATTTGATATTTGCTTTCTGCTTCCAAAAAGCCTGAAACTGACCTCCTTAGCCAGGCAATGGTTCAGTTCAGCTTGTGCTTGTGCAAGATTAGACTGGTTGACATCGGAAGGCACAACTTGTACCTCTAGATCCTTAGAAAGCACATTATCCTCAGCCTACTGCATCCTTTAAAAAATATTACCAAATTTAGTTTTATGTCAAGCCTTCAACTCAAATTTCAACCTCTTTAATTTGGCAGAAAACTTCTGTATTGGACTACCTACACAATAATCATTCCAACTATTTTTAATAGCACCTAGGAAAGAGTTATTACTCACCCAAACATTGAGAAACCTAAAAAGTTTAGGTCCTGAATAATGAGTAGAAGAGAGCTTAAGCACCATAGGCGCATGATCAGAGCATGTTCTATTCAAATTTGCTATAAAAACATTTTGAAAGTCATTAACAAGTTGTTGATTGCAAACAACCCTATCAATTTTCTACCAAACCAAGTTACTAAACCTTTTACTACACCAAGTGAACTTTGACCCTGAATAAGGAATAATTGAGAAGAGCACAGCGACTTAACACCCCATTGGATTCTGAAATACTCCTCAAATCTAGCTGAGAGATCCTGATATATTCAGAAACATCCATGATCACGTCCTTTACAACCAGTAGCGAATCCCTTCAGAGAATGCCAAAGTTTTCAATTGCAATAATGTGACACTTTGCATAAACAAAAGAAGCAAATATATGAGTAGGAAATACAATATAATCTACCGAAAGATGAATAACTTGCTACTCAATAGACATTATTTGAATTGTAATTGAATTTCTCCAAAGAATCTAGATAGAACCCTTTGAATTAGAACATGATTGAAAAACTCTATTTCCTGTAGCAACTGAGTAATTCTATTGGCATTCAACATTGGCACCATAAGAATCAGAAAATTAATTTCATTCATTTTAATTGGTTTTCTCAATATTCTAATTGAGGGTTTGTTTCAAATACCTTTATTGTTCCAAATTAAAGAATTCATTAAAGATTATTGGTTGAAGGTGGCAATTTGTTAGACCTAGAAACATTTCTAGTCCTAATGGAAATTCCAACAACATATTTTCTGCTCCTTCGTGCTTTCTTAGTGGTCATTAATGTAAATTTATCATCTACAGGGATGGTTTTCTTATACAGTTTAGAAGCGAATTCCCTTATTTCAATTATCTGTTTGTTTTGGCTTTTATCCACCTTTTTTATGGGATCCAAATTTCAGTGAATAAATGATGCTCCATTATTTGCACCTCACAATTATGAAATACATTTGCTTGACCATCTTGAATGGATTCAGATAACATATTAGCCTTTGGAATTGAGAAATCAAGTTTTGCATGCAAATTAGGGCTTCTTGCTTGTAATTTGGGTTTTCTGCATGCAAATTAGGGCTTTCAAGAAGTTGATTTGAATACCCTAACACAACTTGATCACTCATTGCATGAGAAGATTTCGGGATATCTAAGCTGAGTTGAACTAATTTGTTGTAGTCAATCAGATTCTCTTTGGTCGTTCTAAAACTAATTCCACATCTGCTGACCTAACAGGGTCAATTTGTTGAGGTTGTTTGGCATTTGAATTGGCACCCATATTCAAATTTTGAAGCTTTCTCCATTCTTCGGATTCCTTGGATTGCTTCCCAACAGATTATCCACCATTTCCAGCCTCCTTATTTTCATTTCCAAGCTACTTGTTATTCAACTTCTGATTTGGTTTTTTCTGTTGAAGTTCATGAGATTACTGATGATCCTTCTTTGGTTGATCCTTGTTTTATTGCTCCACTTTGTGATGCTGATTAGATGATTTGTGTGTTGGACAATCAGCCTTCTCATGCCTTGTTTACAACAAATGACACAATACTAAGGAAGATCCTCATATGTGATTGGCCGCTAGAATCCTTTAGAATCATGCTCTAACTATAATCTATTTGGGAGAGTAGCTTAAAGGTCTATATCAATACAAATTTGTGCAATATTCGATCGAGTTCTGTTAATGCTAGCTGCATCCATCTTTAAATGACTTCCCATAGCTTGTGCAATCAAAAATAATTCATATTTCTTAAATAGACATAATGGTAATTCATGTAATACAATCCAACTGATACAAGTTGTTATGTGCTAGCATTTTACTTGTTGTTTGTTACTTTAAGCATGAGTAACTAAATTTCTATGGGTTGGATAAGGAAATGTAACTTTTATGTATATGTGGTTGCTATTAAGTGGAGGAACATGAAATCGTTAGACAAATGAGTAGTAGTAAATTTAAGAGCTTGGTGAGAGAGGACCCTTTCTTGAACCAATTTAGAGGATTTTAGTATAAAACACGAGCGTTGAGTGTTAATTCCTAGATTAGTTTTCTACTTGATTAGAAAGGTTTGTAGTCAAGCCAATATACTATCTTTTCTAGTTGATTCCTTGAACTCCATATTGTTAATTAGACAAGAATCATGAGTCGGGCTAAGAGATTAGTTTATAGTTAGGAGAGAATCCTCAGTTAGATTCAATGAATGGTCATCGCAGGCACTAGAAGAAACTAACTCGTAGAAGTAACGTTTCTATATCTCTATCTTCCTTTGTTATTGTTGATTAATTAGTTGTTTATTTCTAGAACTTACTTGCTTTGCTTGCTCATTTCTAGTTTTAGCTTACAACTTGATTTGCTTATTTAGGCAATACAAAATCATTTTAATCCTAGTATTGTTGTTTAGACAAAACCTCATGGGAATGATCCTCTTAACACTAGTTACATATCTTCCCTATATACTTGCGAGCGTGTAAATTGTAATCGAGATATTTTAGGAGATTTATAGCTAGAGTGATCATTTTTATTGTTATAACACTTAGCACACATTAACCGGCTCTAGTCATAGAAGATGTGTGAAATTCTCACATTGTCTTATAATACTTTTTCCCTACTAAGCCTACGCTCCTCTTCCTCGGCCATCGCTTTATGTGCAGCAATTCTAGTACGACTAATCAATATCTCAATTTCAAGATTAAATACTTCAAGGCCCTCCTCTGATACTCCTGGTCATCAACTAGATAAAATCAACAACACCTATAATAAAATAAAATATAAAATTCTTAGATTGACAACAAAAATAGAAGCAAAAATGTGAATCACAATAGTTCCCCATAATGACGGTGAAAAATTAGTGCGTGCTAATTATTCTAACAAGTGTACTTGTCAGACAAGTAATAAAGTAAGGGAAAGACTTAGGTCAGACAAGTAATAAAGTAAGGGAAAGACTTAGGTAGATTTGGTGTTTGGCCCCACTTATAGATCTTGTGGTGTGGATTAAATGTTATGAAATTTATAACATAAGGTGATGTAAGCAAGATTTTATACGATTTAATCTTGAGCGCAGGGTCTATAGGTGGGGCTAAAAACCGGATTCATGTAAGTTTTTTCCATAAAGTAATATATGTCCCATGCACAATATAAAAACAATCACAAAGTAATTCAAATTTTAACCTAAATGTTATCCTAGAAAAATCAAATTAAAAGTTATTTGTCTATATTAAAATTTAGACTGATCCAAGTGTTTAAAATTAAACCAAAGCTGGTAAATCAATTATGATAAACTAAATGAAAGCAACTGAAAGTGAATTTTAAATTTTATTCAAGAATTAAAAGTAAACAATTAAATTAACAGATTAAATTAAATAATGAAAACGTTACGGAGTTGAGTTCACTTAAATGATATAACGATGAAATCATCTAGTCATATTGATCACATACAAAAGGTTATCATATTATTACTTTTTTCGAATTAATTAATCAAACAATACGGTTAATTCTTGAGTATTTTCTCGAATCAAACATAAATAGTCATGACATGCATGATAATCAACTACAATTAAAAGATCAATTCAACACACAACCAAATCAATGAAATAAAACATCTTTTCAAATAAATCTAAGAAAAAATCATTGATCACAAATAGAAAAACATTAATAAACATTATCCACACTCTTGCGGAACAAAACATCTAATCTTCTATCATAAACATATCATGGCATGTAGTTTCACGAACTACATCAATCTCTAACTAATGTAAACTATTCTATAATAAAGAATTAAAAGACTAAATCGCTCGAATAGACATCTTGAATTGAAATAATTATGAAAGCTAACTAAGCAAACTCTTAGGAGATAGGAATTCGTGGAGGGAGTCGATGCTTGTATCTCCTCTTGGATATGGATCAAAGACCTCAACAAGTCTTCAATTATCTTCTAAGCATTCTTAAATTAAACCTAATATAGCAGTAAAATCTAACTATGAAAGATAGAAAAACTAGACTAATCTACCCTAGGAGAATTAAGAACCGTAAGGAACATAAGGATGGAAAATAAACGTGTTTATTTCATTTCCAACATGTTATATTTATAGCCATAAGATGACCATAATATCTAGGATCGGTTCCAACTCTTAGGATTTCCAAACTGACCTAAATGCAAGCTCCAAATTCTTAAAATCGCAAAAGTGAAAGTCCAGTAAAACACCGCAACACTTGAATTTATTCTTTAATGTAATGCAGTGCTGAGCTCTCGCATTCTCAGACTCATTGATGAATGTCGCGGCGCTTGATTCCTTTGTAATGTGGAATGCAATTGGACTTGGCAGCTAGAAGTTCTCCTCGATTTCCACATTGTTCATCGTTTTCTTTGCAAATTGTATCATTAAACCATCCACCATCCTATAAATATATAAACAACACATAAATACCACAAAAGCACATAAGCACATAAGCAAAGGACACCAAAACACAAAAGGTACTAAAATAGGCACCAAATCCTAGAAAGTACTCGAATCTTAACTAAATGAAAACTCTATTTTGTAGAGTTATAATGTCATCACAGTGCTCAACCTTTGCTTATATTTTTCTTTTATTGAAAAAGGAAATGGTATAAGTCTAATGTCGTCCTCAATTAAGTTCGAATATGAAATGTTCAACACACCTATAAGACATCATATGTTTGTTTATAGGATTTTTTGTGCTCAATCAATGGTAGGATGACAACCTCTGAATGTAGATTGAACAGTTGGTTTAATCTCATAATGGTTTGCTTGAACCTGAAGCAATTGATTAACATGTGGATTACAGAAATTAGTGTTAGTAAAATAAAAAGAGAAACAGAAATATAAGAGATGGTTTTGAAAGTGTATTTACTATCCTTAAGGAATATTGCCCCCCCCCCCCCACTGTGGTTGCAACTAGGATTGAATCGCAATATTCCTCCAGGATTTTACAAAACCAAATAAGAAAATTCAGATAGCAAAACCGAATTTTCTCAAACGAACACGTTAGAATAATTTTAATAGAAGAAGTAATATTTATTATCAGAAGAGAAGATAATGCTGTGATACTTATTTTGGAGTTATCGATGGTATTTATAGATTTTCTTTGGGTGTCTCGAAGAGACATACCTCTTCATCAGACACACTTCTTTATCAGACATCCCTTAAATTTAAAATTAAATTTTAACCGTTAATGACTGTTAAAAATAAATAAATAAATAAATAAATAATAATTAATTATTAATTTTCTCGATACACTTAATTGGCCCCAAGTGCCCAAGTACTCATCTTTGACTGTAAATTTATTATATTTATAGTCAACTTTTGGTTTTCCCTCCAAACATCTATAAATCATTTTTATTCAAAAAAATTCACAAATGTACTTATGAATAGTCAACTCTTCTTGCAACTTTTAGATGTGGGACAAATTTTTTTTTTTTTCATGTGCCTTTAATCACTAACTATTACTAACAATTAGGAATAACATAATCTTTAAGTGTTCTCACTAGCACAATCCTAGCTTGGTTATTAATATTAGTAGTTAGATTTAAAGGAGGGTTATTTTCTTGTGCCACAGTAACGAGTTCTTGTTGTCTCCCTACTCTATCCAAGTCGAGTTGTCTATGTATACATGTGGGTCACTCTCACACTCTATTTTCTTATCTGAGAATTTTTTATATGGATTAGATCTATAACATATTGTCATGAACCTCTTAATTCATGTTAATCCATATCACCTAATTGAATAATGTAAAATGGATACGTATTTATTGATGTGGATCAATATGTACCAAAGAATCCATAGCATAGTGACACGATCCGCCCATTTAGACGAAGAGGTTTGGCCCAGAATGAAGGTCCAAACTCTTTTCGAGAAGATAAAGGAACATTCTAGAATTCTTTAGAGTTTCCTTAATTGACCTTAGATTCCTCAGAATATTCTAGAAGGAATATTCTTTGTATAGAATTCTCTAGAATCATGTAGATTTGTAATTAATGTGATAGGTTCTAGAATTTTCTCTTGCAAGTATAAAAATGAGCCAACCCCCTCATTTGTAAGATACCTCATAAGTTGAGCAATTCAATATATAGAGTTTTCATTCCCTCAATTTTCTCTCTTCTATTGTTGTGAGTGTGAGAAAGGCTGACTTAGGGCGAAAACTTAAGTGCCACGGGTTGGGAGCCTAAAAAGTAAGCCCGTGACAAGTGGTATCAGAGCGAGTTTTGTAGCAAGTGCTTGGCAAGAAGACACTATGGCTGGAACTTCATCATAGACCCGACGTGACCCATGAGGAGATTCCTCAGACCAAGAAGGACAGGAAGGGGCGAGAACCATCAAGAGATGTGCTGGCAACTGCTGTTGCTCGTGTGGAGAAACTCGAGTTGGCCATGGCAGAAACCCGCGACTCTGTTGAGGATGCAGTCGTACGTATTGAAGGGGTCGAGTCCAGCGAGGAAGACCTTAAGGGAGAAATGCAGGGTGCCTTGAATGCGGCAGTAGATGGTTTGGCCCAGAGATTCGAAAGTCTACACAGAATTGGTGTCCGTCAAAGAGGAGATTGCGGCCATACGTACGGAGCGAGACCAAGTTGCTACTATGCGAGAGGAGTTTGAGGCACTCAAGGCAGAATTGATTGCCTTGAGATGAGCGGTTGCCGACGGGACGATGATGCTACAGCCTACACCCCGATCAGACGCTCCAAAGCCCAAGGAGTTCAATGGACATAGCGAGGCCAAGGTAGTGGACAACTTCCTGTGGTCCATGGAGCAGTATTTTTGGACATGCAGGAATTTGGATCGACGAGCAAAAGGTAAATCTTGCCTCATCATACTTGACCGATTATGCTTTATTGTGGTGGCGATGCAGGAGTGACAATTGTAGTGGCACTGCCATCACTACTTGGGACCAATTTGTGGACGAGTTTCGAAGCTACTTTTACCCTCAATATGCAAAGAGAGACGCTCGTACAAAACTTCGCCGACTAGAGATGAAAGGTGAGTGAGGGATACGTGAAAGAGTTCTCCCAATTGATGCTGCAAATTCAAATTATGAGCGAGGAGGATGCCTTCTTCCAGTTTATGGATGGACTTAAGCCATGGGCATGGTTGGAGCTGGAAAGAAGGAATGTGGATAATCTATCCAAAGCAATGTCGGTGGCTGAGTCCCTCTTGGAGTTCAAGCAACGGGAAAAGCCTAATTTCTCAAAACCAAAGGGTAAGGAGATTGCGAATGAGAGCAACAAAGAATTTGGTGGGGGAGCAAGGGAGAAGTCTCCTTCCAAGAATGTCAGAAGGGAAAGTCGTTCACAGCAAAGGACAAGGGCAAGCGACCATTGAAATGCTTTTTCTGCGATGGTCCACACATGGCGCGAGAATGTCCTGCTAAAGCAAAATTAGCAGCCATGGCCTTGGAAGAGGAGAAAGTAGAGGAAAAGCAATTGGGTTCACTGCAAATCCTAAATACCATCAAGGTAAAGAAGTCGCAAAAGAAGAGGGGCTTGATGTTCGCCGATGTGGAGATAGCGGGCCACAAGCTAAGCGCTCTAGTGGACACTAGAGCCATCGACTTCTTCATCTCGATCGAGGCCGCCAAGAAATTCAACCTTCAAGTGGGGAAAGGCATGGGCACCTTGAAGACCGTCAACACCAAGGAGGTCCCTGTCAATGGGTTGGCAAGCAACGTAGATGTAGCTATTGGGCAATGGAAGGGCAAGACTTCACTTGAGGTAATTCCCCTTGATGATTATGATGTTGTGATAGGACTTGACTTCCTTGATCGTATTAGTGCCATGCTGCTTCCTTTCGCCTACTGCATATGCATTCTGGATTCTCAATACCAATGCGTGGTACCTCTAAGGAGGGAGTCTGGAAGAGTCACAAGACCCTATCTGCCATCCAACTATGCAGCGGGTTGAAGCGAGGAGAACCAACCTTCCTTGCGACTCTAAAGGTAGATGAGGGAGATAACCAAAGGGAGGTGCCTGATGTGGTTACGACAGTACTGGAGGAGTTCAAGAGTGTGATGCCTGTAGAACTACCAAAGGAATTGCCTCCTAAGAGAGAAGTAGACCACGAGATCGAGTTGATCCCCGGCACCAAGCCACCTGCGATGGTCCCCTATTGCATGGCCCCTCCGGAGGTCGCAGAGTTAAGAAAGCAGTTGACAGATTTGCTGGATGCTGGGTACATCTTCTCTAAGTCTCTGTTTGGTGCCCCGGTGCTGTACCAGAAAAAACACGACGGGTCCCTGAGGATGTGCGTAGACTACAGGGCCTTAAACAAACTGACGGTGAAGAACAAGTACCTGTATTCCATTGATTGCCGACTTGTTCGACCAGCTTGAAGGTGGATGATGGTTTTCCAAGTTGGACCTAAGGTCAGGGTACTGGCAGGTACGCATTGCAGAAGGCAACGAACACAAAACAACATGTGTGATGCGATACGGCGCCTATGAGTTCCTCGTCATGCCTTTCGGCTTGACCAATGCCCCAGCAACCTTCTGCACGTTGATGAACAAGGTACTTTGAGAGTTTCTCGATAAATTTGTGATAGTATATCTTGACGATATTGTGATATATAGTCGCACTTTGGAAGAGCACATCCAACACTTGAGGGAGGTGTTTAGGGTCCTTAAGGAGAACCAACTCTTCGTAAAAAAGGAGAAATACGCATTTGCACAGCAAGAGGTGTCGTTCCTTGGACACACTGTGGGGGGAGGCCAGATTAGGATGAATGTGTCAAAAATCCAAGCTATTGTGGAGTGGAAACCCCCTACCAAGGTGACAGAACTACGATCATTCCTTGGATTGACGAACTACTGACCGAAAGTTCTTGCGAGGCTACTCCAACATCACCACACCTCTCACGGAGTTGCTAAAGAAAGGAAAGGCATGGGAATGGGATGAGGAGTGCTAAGGAGCTTTTGAAAAACTAAAAGAAGCCATGACCCAAGAACCGGTACTTGCCTTGCCAGACTTTTCAAAGGCCTTTGAGGTGGAAACAGGGGGTATTGATGCAAGATGGACATCCAGTGGCCTACGAGTCGAGGAAGCTTAGCGAGGCGGAAAGGAGATATACAGTGCAAGAAAAAGAGATGACAGCGGTCGTCCATTGCCTAATAACACGGAGGCACTACCTATTGGGGTCCCATTTTATGGTGCAGACGGACAACGTCGCCACAAGCTACTTCCAGTCCCAAAAGAAACTCTCTCACAAGCAGGCGAGGTGGCAAGACTTTTTGGTTGAGTTCGACTATGTACTGGAGTACAAGCCTGGAAGGGTCAACTCTGCTGCTGACGCCTTGAGCCGAAAGACGATGCTTGAGCGACTGCCATTAGCCAACTTGAGAGTCTGTTGCTCGACAGGATCAAAGAGGGATTGAAGCACGATGCAGCTGCTAGGAGCCTTCTTGAATACGCCAAGCAAGGGAAAACTCGAAGGTTTTGGGTTGAGGAGGAGTTGCTCTACACGAAAGGGCGACGCCTTTACTTGCCGCACTATAGGAACTTAAGGCGGAAATTAATGAAAGAGTTCCACGACTCGAAGTGGGCTGGCCACCCAGGGATGCACCATACCTTAGCGCTGATGCAAGAAGGATACTATTGGCCTCGGATGAGAGACGACGTGGAGACTTATGTTCGAACTTGCTTAGTATGCCAACAAGACAAGATCGAGCAGTCTAAAACAGCGGGGTTACTGGAGCCTTTGCCCGTTCCAGAGAGACCATGGGAAAGCGTCTCAATGGACTTTATAGTTGGCCTGCCAAAATCCGAGGGATGCCAAACCATCATAGTGGTAATCGATAGATTCTCAAAATATGGAACTTTCATAGCCTGCTTCCAAGGACTGTCCAGTTGATGAAGCAGCTCGGCTATTCATGAAGCATATTGTAAAGTATTGGGGAGTGCCACGAACAATTGTGAGTGACCGGGATCCCCGATTCACTGGAAAGTTCTGGACAGAGTTGTTTGAACTACTGGGTTCGAAGCTCAACATGTCAACTAGCTCACATCCTCAAACAGATGGGCAAACAGAACGGGCGAATGAGCTACTGGAGCTATACTTGAGGCATTATGTGAGCTCAACCCAACAAAATTGGGCAAAATTGCTTGATGTTGCCCAATTCTCGTTTAACTTGCAGGTGAACTAGTCTACAGGAAAGAGTCCTTTCGAAATAGTGATGGGATAACAACCACTCACTCCTAGCACAGTCGTGAATGGACAAAAAGGTGGTAACCCTGCAGCATACGAACTTGCCAAGACATGGCAAGAAGAGGCGGATTTGGCAAGGGCATCCCTACAAAAGGCTGCTAAGAAGATGAAGAAATGGGCTGACGAGAAGAGAGATTCGGTTCCTTGAGTTTGAAAAAGGCGACCTTGTGTTAGTCAAGATGCACTCCATACTTAGATATCAGAAGGTGCATAAGGGACTACTTCGAAGGTAAGAGGGACCGTTCAAAGTACTAAAACGAGTAGGGAAGGTGGCATACAAGGTGGAACTCCCTCCGAAACTAAACTTCATTTGGTGTTCCATGTGAGCTCGTTGAAGCCATACCATGGGGACGAGGAGGACCCCAACCGCGGGCTATCACAACGGGCACCTATGGGAGCAAAAACCTCGTATGATCGTGAGGTGGATTGCATACTAAAGGTACGAGAGGTACGCAAACGGTATTGCAAGCCCAGGATCGAATACAAGGTACGATGGAAAGATTTGCCCAAAAGCAAGGATAGTTGGGAGCCGGCCGAGGCCCTTTGGCAATTCAAGAAGCAGATTGACGCAATCAATCCCGCCAAAGCCAACGAGGATGTTGCCAGAATAGGTGGGGGAGAATGACATGATCCGCCTATTAGGCCCTAGACGAAGAGGTTTGGCCCCGAATGAAGGTCCAAACTCTTTTCTAGAAGATAAAGGAACATTCTAGAATTCTTTAGAGTTTCCTTAATTGACCTTAGATTCCTCAGAATATTCTAGAAGGAATATTCTCTGTATAGAATTCTCTAGAATCATGTAGATTTGTAATTAATGTGATGGGTTCTAAAATTTTCTCTTGCAATATAAAAAGGGGCCAATCCCCTCATTTGTAAGATACCTCATAAGTTGAGCAATTCAATATACAGAGTTTTCATTCTCTCAATTCTCTCTCTTCTATTGTTGTGAGTGTGAGAAAGGCTGATTTAGGGTGAAAACCTAAGTGCCGCACGGGTTGGGAGCACTAAAAAGTAAGCCCGAGACAATAGCACATAAGAATTTTCCCATCTTGTAATGGTGATTAGGAGCAACATCCAGTCACAAACTACAGTGACGCTGAATAAAAGAAACAAAAACGGAAGGACAAGGAAAATTGTTGCCAGAAAGCAGCTGTAGAAGTTGGATTCCAGTTGTTTCATTGTGGTGCGTCCAAAGAACTATTTTATCTCCAACAATCATGCCAGTAAACATCCAAATACAATTACACAAAGATAAATTCAAAATGTAAGACTTCCATGCCATAAGATTCGTTCTCCGACAACTAAGACAAAAATTTGGTGCGACCTATGTTACCCCAAATAATAACCATGTTCCGTACTTGAAAGCATACAATTTATAATTATAGTTATGGAATTAAGGTATCGTTCCCACAATGAACCTTCTCTCACACCACAGAAAACCTAAGGTCTAAATTTACCAATCGGGAAACGGGATTTGTGAGATATAAGCTAAACGCAGGAATGGTTAAAGGATGGAATTCAATCAAGCAAATAAAAAATGAATTAAAATAAATAAATAAATAAATAAAACCAACAGTTTAATTCCCCACTAGTTACAGGTAAAATTTATCAATCACAAAAAAATATTGCCATATAAGGGATTGCAAGCTATAAGTCCAATTGGTACCCTAAAAAGATAGTCTAGCGTGAATTACTGATTATAATCCGTCTAACTAAAACCTTGATTGTACACTCATCCACAATTATATGATCAGTAAACACAATTTACATCTTTCATGCATAAATCTACAAGATCTATAGATATATTCTTCGTCAATCACAAACCAAATCCTGATTAACTACAAGCATAATCAAGGAATGGGTTAACTTGCAATTAATTACAATTGCATATGCGCAATAAATTTGAGACTTTAACTTCACTTTGCACTCCTCAACTTGTGCCGGATTCTCATTTCGCACTCTAAACATTTTTTCGGATACTTTGTACCCTGAACTATCTAATTGTTCCCACTCAAATGCAAAATGTGATTCCATAAAAAACTTTAACGGTTGTAGGGTGCGTGTACAATACTCTCGTTAAATGCAAGGGACCATAAAAAGGCATATCTTCACTTTGCACCCCAACTTGTACCGAATTCATACTTTACACTCTAAACATTTTTTGGGACTGAGACTTTGGACCCTAAAGTGTCTAAATCTTCCCACTTAAATCCAAAATAGGATTCCGTCAAAAAATACAATGGTTGTAGAGTATGTGTGAAATACTCTCTATTGTGTGCAATTGCTGGGGGACACAGGTTGTCAGTTAATGGAAGGTATGGATTAAGAGGTGGTGAGATGTGTGTTCAAGGGACTAGTATAGTGGGGTGGATGGGGTTGGGTGGCGAGAATGGATACAGGGGGATTGCGGGGTAGAGGTGGGATGGCAAGGGGGCGGCGAGAATGGAGGGTTAGGGGTGTTGAATGGGTTGTCGGGAATGGAGGATGTGGGAGTTGAAGGGGTGGTTGGATCTGAGTTTTAGGGGAGAGGAAGTGGGGATGGTACGAGGATTGGGGTAGGGTTGCATGGAAGGGGATAGAGAATTAGGAGTGGTGACTATAGCTGAAGATGAGGAGGAGAAGGATGACTAGTTAGGGAAAAAAAGTTTTTTTTTTTTCATTTCACTCCAAATTTTAGTTAAGGTTCCCTTTTCATTTATTTCCAAAATAATTCAATATAACTCAATTAGAATTTATAAAGAGTAGTTTAGGATGAAGGAATGAGTGCTGAGAGGGAAATAGTAAATAAGAGGAAAGGGACAATTTTACAACCCAATATTTTGGTCAATGGGGAAATTCTCCAACCACTAAATTTCTAACATCTTTAGTGATTTTTTGGTCACTTGCACAATTAACGAGAATGTTGCACAAATGCTCTACAACTGCTATATTTTTTGACGAAATCACATTTTAGACTTAAGTGAGAAGATTTAGATAGTTCTGGTTGCAAAGTGTTCCAAAAAAGTTTAAAGTGAAAAGTAAGAATCTAATACAAGTTAGGGTGCAAAATGGAGTTAGGCCTTTTTATGATCACTTACATTTAACGAAGAGTGTTGCACATGCACGAATCACATTTTGGAATTAAGTAGGAAGATTTAGATAACTTGGGGTGCAAAGCATCTAAAAAAATGTTTAACTTGTAAAGTGAGAATCCAATACTTCAAGTTAGGAGGTGTAAAGTAGAGTTAAGCTTAAATTTAAAGAAGTAAACCATAGATTCGTATAAATGAGAATTGATTCATAACATCAAGTAGTAAACCATAGATTCGTATAAATGAGAATTGATTCATAACATCAAGTGTAAATCAACCAAAACTAGGCTTCCATCTAGAACCCTAGACCGTGAATTGGTCATAAAATGACTACTCATAATTAGAAGAATAGATACAACCTAATAAGGTGATCAGCATCTTCATACACAGTATTATTCCTCTCACGTTGAAAAATAAGTGCAGAAAATTTCTAAATCTAATCCTGGAATTGAAATATAAATGCTGTGAAAGCTAGAAAATGTTCTAAAAATCGTTCCCAACTCTTAACCTTAGATGTATCCAAATTTTGCTGCATGTATGGTATTTATAGGCTTCATTATTGGAGTCCCGAAGCTGAAATTTCGCAAGTCTAGAGTCCTGTTAGCCTCAGCCAGAGCTTTCTTTCCATGATTCTAACCAAAATGTATTCTGTTCAGACAGTTGACAAATGGATCCCCATGGTTGTTAGATTCTCGCCGCGTCCAACTGGCTCCTAGAAGTTTTCATCCTGATTATCTCACCACGGCCATTCGTGTTTCGTTGCCGCCAAATGCCCACAGAAGTTTCCATCAGGAGGACACCCTGTCGCGACCAACTTAGGTAGCCACGACCATATGAAATGCTTGCAGAAGTTCTCAAAGTACACCCGTCCTCTTTTTAGCCGTGCCAAAATGGCCCTGTCTAACATTTTGATCCCAAGCTTCTTAACTCCTGTCCTTGGCGTTACCTACACATAAAATTTATGATACTTTATTAAAAATTCATATACAACTAACAATTAGGATCAAAATTAGGATACGCGAAAGCAATAAAACAAAAGTTTAACACAAATAAACTCTAATTTGCATAGGAGAAAGAATAAATTAAAATCAATTATAGATGAAAATACCCACTTTCGAGGAGTTATCACATAATACTAAGAAAGATTTCAACTTTTCGGAAAGAAAATAGATTTAGTGAAAGATTTCTAGTCGAATACTATATAAAAATTCGAAAATGTAGAGAAATTAGAACCTCTGACAATATATTTAATTCTTTGTTACCTATGTTCAAGAAAAATCAACTACCATGCTGAGATTTGACATGAACCTTGAGGCTTAAATTACAAAGAGTAAAATTATAGAGTTCGGAACTGTTAAGCAATTAAAATCTTTGATCACTTAATTTATTTCTTTTTCTATGCTCTAAATGTTTACTGTCATGGTAAGAATTTGACATGTATGCAATGTTTTAAAACTCCAACTGGAGGATGAACTGGACAAGTGACTAGTTCCTGATTTTAGTGATTTAACCAGTGCAACTAGCTAGCCGGTCTGTTCTTTGATTTGTTTTTCAATTTTTTTGTTTTTAGCTATTTTTACTTGGTTTCAGGTAAAGAAGACGTTCCATCATCGTACAAGTTTAGGGTGGTTCGGAGGCCTAAGGACGCCAAATTGAAAGTTTTTCCATTGTGGGAGGGTGTGGTTTCGGATCCCACTTGCGGCAATTTTTACTATTGGTTTAACAAATCTCTATTTTTCTTTTTTGTTTTCAACTATTTTACGTTATTTAAAATTATAGAAAACTATAAAGCACTTTGTCATTGCCACCTTCCTCTCTATTTTAATCCACAACTAATCCTCCAACCCATTCCTCTTCAACATACTAACACCACCACTACCACTACAACCTCCTCATTCTCCCCTACCCGTCCCCCTTCCCCCTATTTTCTATAACCCTCTCCTTTCATGTTTCCCTTCTCCTTGTGTGCTCTCTCACCTCCTCTCATTCCTATTCACCCTTCCCTCTTTCTCGTCTTTCTCTTTCCCCTTTCTCGCAACCCTTTCCCAACCCTTTCCCTTCCCCCAAGTATAGACACACAGATATCGTTATGCAGGGGCAAGAAAATATAAAATATAGCATGATTTATAAAGTTCTTGATAAATTATATTTGTAGTGTTTGAAATTGGTCAGATCACTTAGAAGATTCTTGGTTAGAAGGTATGGGAATCAAGAATGGGAGTGAAACCCATAATTATTGCTTGGCTATTAGGCAAAATTTATTATGGTCATTAAACAACTACTTGGCATCCTAATAGTTATTAAAAAACTAATCGGAGAAAGCCATTTGGACAAAACATGGCCTCCCTGTTTGTAGTAAATTGGGCTGCCCAATATAAATGAATTTCTTCTATTAGTTATTGAGCAATTACTAGGCTATTAGGTATGGGAATTGAAATTTTGAAATCATACCCAAAAGAATCAATCACTCCCCATCCCAAGTAGATTCGGCATTTTTTGCTAATTCCAAAATGTGAGGAAAAAATATATTTTTATCTCTCTTTTCTCCTTCCCTTCCTACCCATAGTTTTTTTTCCCCAATCCCCAAAGCCCTCCTTATCCTCCTACCTCCCCCTCCCTTTCCCCCTTATTTTCCTCCTCAATCCTCTACCATCCCCTCTCCTCAGCCTTCCTCCCCTTCTTCCTACTTCTCCTCCTCTCTTGTAGCTCTCTACCCATGCTCCTCTGCTCTCCCTTCCTCCCGCAGTCCCATTTCCACTCCTAAGTAGGCCTGTAAACGGGTCAGATCCAGCATATCCAAATACGGATCTGATTAATATAACCGGATTCGGATCCAGATCCGGATCTGGATCTCTGACGAGTCTACAAAAATAGATACATACTCGGATCCGTCGGGTCTTGTCGAATTTGGATCCAGGTCTTAATATTTTTTTTTATAACTTTTAAAATTATATATAACTATTACAACTTATCAAATTTTCTCTCTTTTTTTTAATTATAAAAAAGTATTGAGTTCATAATTAATATTTATGCATGTATTCTACATTAAATATAAATTACATAGGCAATTTACACAACATATATGTATATATACATATAAAATAATAATAATATACAATAACTTTATTATATATTAAATATTTTAATCGAATCCAGATCTTAATTGGGTCGTGAACACCAAGATCCAGATCCGACCCATTTATTATAATAGTTAAACGGGTCCAGATAATCAAAATTTGTTATAGATCCAGACTAGGATAAAAGGGTCAAAATGGGGTTGGGTCCGGGTCTAGACCCGACCCATTGACAGGCCTACTCCTAGGCTCCCCTTCTTTATCCTTTCTTCCCACCTTTATCCTCTCCTCAATAATTCAAATCTAGTGGTAGTGCAACAATATTCCATATCGATTATTAAAAATGGACGGTGCAACAATATTACGAAATTGACATGACAATATAATGTTATGTATGGGAATAAAATTTGAATTTTAGATTATTAGTAAAAAAATAGAGAAAGTACAATAGATGACGTTTTTTATATTGTTATTTTTTATCTAACCATATTATTGAATGGTTGAAACTCGTATACAATAATTTTTCAATCAATATAATAAACATGAAATTTATATTTATAGCAAAATAAACATGGAAAAGTCAAAAGAATGGGAATGATTGTCAGATGCAACAGCCAAGTAGTGGTGATCTCCTCTGTTATTTTTATTTTCTAGGTTTATTATGAAAGAATAGTAGTTATAATGCAGAGTTAATTCTAACATAATTAGTTAGGGAAAATTACTTCAATAGTCTTCTAATTATTTCACCAAAATCGGAATAATACTCCAACTTAAATTTTAACCTAAATGGTCCCTCAACTAAATAGTTGTATCCAATTTGATCACTAAATGGCGGTACCGTCTAAAACATAAGTTTTTTGAATATTGTCCAGCATTGACTAAAGGTAAAACTGTCAATTCATCTAGACCTAATAGTTAAGTGTCAAATCATCACCTAAATAGTCCTCAAACTTTTTTTATTATAATCGAATTGGCCCCTCAACTAAAAATTTAGCCAAATTAGTCTCTCAATAAAAAAATCCTACTTTTACCCTTTTTTTCCTCTTTCTTCTTCCATCAGCCTCCACCCTTTCTATCATTCCTTTAACCTCTACCAGCAACCACCTCCTGTACATCCACCCATCCCATCCTCCTCCCTTCCCTCTACTTCCTCTCCCTCTCTACCATCTACCATCCCTTCAGACCTCCCTTCCCAATCTACCAGTAGCCATCTTCCTTACCAACTCCAGCCACTGTCAGCCCATTTTCTCTCCATCCCACTCTACCAACAATCATTCCCTCCACTCACCCCAACCAATACGACCCCCAAATATCTGTTAACCATGATGGCCACGGTAATAACAAATATAACAAAAATTTCTCTATGACTATTGAAAACACTAGTCTCAAGTCTCAGTGTAAAGCTTTTTAAAGTGTTCTTTGGGGTAAAAAGAAGTTACGGATAACCAATACAAATTTAATCAGTACAAATTCTTATAAATTTTCAAGGTTCAACATCCTTTGCTCGGGTTCAGATAATTATCTCTCTTAGCAAGTTAACTGGAGGGTTCAGGATGACTTGGAGAAAAACATGCATAAGGAGACAGATGATCATATCTCTTCCAATGTTTAAGATAATTTGTCTATAAGTGGATTCAACAGGTTTGGTTTTTCTTTTGAATATATTTAACCATTTAGTCCTATTGTCCCTCTTAAGTTCCCAATAATTGAAAAAGTTCTTACTTGAAATTTTTTTCACGATGAAAAGAAAAAGGTTATTGGCAGAGTGGGAGGTCACTGCAAGAAAATAATAAGTTAGTGATAATATTAGAGTGACAATCTTTAGATTGTAGCAGAATAATCAATCATAGTCACAAAAAAATAATATCGTCATATTGTTCAAATTTTTGATTGAAACTATTATTGTTCTTAATAATATTGTCATATTGTTCAAATTTTTGATTGAAATTATTATTGGTCTTAATTTATTTCTATTTTTAATAGTAATAAATTACACCAAGTGACAAGGAATAGACCCTAAAGTTATCACTTATTACCATTTTGGGTGTGACAAAATTTAAAAGTTGTCAAAATATTTTCCTTTAAAGACAACCCTAATTGAAAAGTTCATTCTCTTCAAAGAAAAAAACTCTCTCTCTTTCTTTCCCGTCATTGCCTCCGCTTCTGCCACGGCAACCCCACCGTTGCCGGCTTAGAGACTGTCATGGAGATTACCACGATCTCCTCCAAGCTCCACCATCATTATCGATTAAAAAGAACTGTATTTTCCTTCGCTACCACCCTATCTCCTCAACCATCGACCGGCATCATCCCGTGCCACCGCCGTCATTGCTGTTTCACCATCTCCATCAATGAACTACCACTCTTGCCATCAAAGATCAGACAATTTCTCTCTTACTCTTTCCTAACAATGTTCGAGCTTCTGTAGAAGCTACTCGATGACGGTCATGATAATATGCTATTCATCTCAAAGAATTCTCTCTAATCCTTCTCATTTCCTTCTCGATCAGATTTCTCGCCTCAATTTCCTCTGAAGTTCATTTTCCTAATCCTTTCTCACTCTCTTCTTTTCTTTCCGAATTGTTGTAGAATGTTCAAGGGTGAATTTTTGAACTAATTCCTTTATGTGTTATGCTACTTTGCGTTCGTTTTGATGTCAATAGTAATATTACTGAATGGTGTAAATGGTAACTTAAGCGAATGGCTAATGATCAAATTGTAGTAGATTCTAGCTCTTAATAGCTATATTAATATAACATGATGCGCTAAATTATTAAATGTACACAAAATATTTTAATTGAGAGTAAGGATATTACTGTTGCTATTGTGTTCGGTTCATTTATGAAGTGGTAAGGTACTTGATCTGGCTTGGACATCCAGACTTAATGAGTGCATGGTGTAACACCCCAAGTCCTAGATTGGCCTAACAACTTTTGAGTAGAAACAACGGGTTCAAAATGCTTAAGCCAAGTTGTAAGTAGCCCACAACTCAAGGTGTTATAAACAATACAATATCCCCTCCCACTTTCGATGTGGGATGGCGCATCACATTCACCCCTCCTTTAAGCTTTGAGCCTCGCAAAGCCCAAGTTGGGGCCCAATAACATATCACATACACTGTGTAGCACAGCCCAATACCACTAGCCTTAGTCTCACCCTGTGCAGGGACCACACAAGGTTCTCTTTGATACCAATTGTAACACCCCAGGTTTTGGGCTAGCATAACAACTTTTGACTAAAAGAATGGGCTCAAAATGTTTAAGCCAAGTCGTAAGTAGCCCACAACCCTAGGTGTTATAAACAATACAATATCCCCTCCCACTTTTGATGTGGGACGGAACATCACACATGGCGTGTAGGATCATATTTTGTGATAGCTTAGCTGATTATCAAAATCCATTTTGGCAAATTTGGATCAGTAATTTCCTCTGGATGATTATGAATTAATGTAGATGTTTGTAGACTAAACAACACATGTTCATAAAGAAAAAACAACATGAAATGAGTAATGTAATGTGGGAAGATGTTTTATCTTATTTTTCCAGCATAATGTAAATCCTTGCTAGAGAAGCTTTTTACCCTAGGTTTATTGGATTTATTGAATTATACAGGCCGTAAAATGCTTCATTTTATCCAATGTTACTGAAGCTTAACATTGTTGATGATATAGCTAATTCTTTTTTATTGATTGACTTTAAATTCTTGCCTGCGTAGATGTATGCATCTCTTAGCTGTGTTAATTGCATTAATCTATAACTAATGCTCCAACTATCTTTTCATGTGAAAATAGTTGCAAACCCCCAAACTCTGTTTGAAGAAAAAGAAGCTTTAGAAGAAAAATTAGCTTTTAGTGAATATGAGCTAAGTGAAGAAAAACTTATTGTTATATCTTTGCACTTCAAAAGGTTTGTATTTTGAGACAACCTAATTCACTCCCCCTCTTCCCTCTTGGGTTGCTTTTGGGCCAACACCATGGTCTTCCTAACAATATGTGACTCACTTGCATTGGAACAGTATCACACAAAATTTCATATTTGTATTTTCTATTAGCTAATGAAACTAAACCTTGTCTAGTTACTTTAATTTCACCACATTCATTAAACCATTGTAATTTATATGGATGTAGATGCTTTTGACAAGGCAAACTCAATTTATTGACTATCATTATAATTTATTAACAACATTAACACAACTGCCACCATCTATGAGCAAACCACATATATGATTTTAAGCCACACATTTAGTGAAGAAAATATTCTCACGTTATACCTTATTGTGGTTGTCCTTGGTTTGAGCGTGAAGTGCCCTCATTATCACAAAGGCTGGTATCTTAAAAAGATCTTCCTGCTCATCATCATCGCTGGGACCATCCAATTTTGGCATTGAGTCATCTTCATCTTTACTTCCTTTCCTTACCACTTCATTTCCTTGCATGCAAGTACACGCTTGTTAAGACATTCATTTTCATAGTGACCTATATTCAAACAGCAATAACACTTAATATCACGAGTGCATTTTGAAGTGTTGGAAGATGAACCTTTAACTAAAGAATCCATGGGAAGTTTAACAGGTCTATGATTAGATTCATTAGTTTTAGGATTAATTGGTCTATTTTGAGATACATTAGGATGAGAAGGATTATTAGACCAATTTCTACGCCAATTAGATCTAGACTCAACCCTAGTTTACCTCCATTTTAATGTTGTCTTTCTACTTTAATTTCTTTTTCGACCATGTCTTGCAATTCAATATAATGATGCAATTCTATAATGTTGGAAAATTTTTATTAAGTACACACAAGAATTGAGCCATAGTGGCTTCACGATCATCAACTACATTAGCTCTTATTAGACCCTTTTGAAGCTTTCTATGATATTCTTCTACAGATTTATTACCTACCATAAAGTTTGCAATATTTGATCAAATCATAAGGATATGTAGAAGGTACAAATCTTTTGCTTAAGGACACTTTTAAGGATGTCCAATCATTAATTGGTTGTTCTCTACACCTAATTCTACCAGTTTTAAGTTGATCCCATCACTCTAAAGCATAAGCACTAAATGCAACTATTGCTAATTGTGCTTTCTTTATTTCAGAATAGTTTTGACAGTCAAAGATAACCGGTACCTTCTTTTCCCATTCAAGATAGATATTAGGATCGAGATTGACTATTAGCTTGAAACTTGGGGATAGTCAATTTAATGTTCCTAGTATCGTCGTCAATCATACCATCGTCTGAACATGTCGACGATTTCTTAACCTTGCATCTACATCTTACAATTTGTCTTCAGATTCGTAGTCATTGGAATCGTAATTAAGATAAGTACTTTGACGAGCTTGTCTCATTGTATGAGCATAAGGCCTCAGCTCGGCCAGCTTGCTGAGTTGGTTCACTCTGCCAGTTATTTAATGTCTCGAGAGAGCGTTGCTAAGAGACATTGCCATTTCAGATACACAAGATTCCAAGGCATTTACCCTTGAACTCTCTCCTTTTTCCGACATCTTGAACCTACAAAAAGAACAAAAACAAAAAGAAACAAGAGATTTTCAATAGTTAGGTGTAATTAAATAAAGAAGGACGTCACGGCACTTCCTTAGTGTTTACTCTCAAATTTGAAGATGTCATACAATTTCACTTGTTTTTCACTCAAATTCAAGGCTTTTACCCTCTAATAAGCTCACAACTCTTGCCTTTTTCATCACAAATAAATTCTCATCAAAGTCTTTCGCAGACTTGACAAGTACACAACAAGAATGACACAAATAATTACCAACACTTTAGAACATAATTAGCAATTATAGACTAAGAAAGAAAGAAATAACAAAGTAATGGCGGATCAATTTATCAAAGAATGCAAACAAAGCACTTTAGAAAGCCAAAATAAGAGGGCCAAAAACAACTAGGGTTTCGGGCTTAGAAAATTTACCCGAGTAGGACTGGGGGTAATTTTGGAATTTCAAAAAAAAAATTCACAACCCTAGAGATAGAATTATAGAAAAAAATGAATAAAGAATTTATTTTTTTAAATACCTAAGAGCAAGAAGTGTAACAAAATTTGGAATAAATCCTAGTTGGAAAAAGGATGTCAAACAATTCTTGGATGTGATGGATTTATAGTATGTACTCCAAGTTGGAAAAGGATTCAAATAAGCAATGTAATCTGATAAGTTCATAATTGTGCTATATTGTTTATGTGTCAATTATCACGTTTTTATGTGTTGTAAGCAAGATTTGAGTAGTATTGAGCTTAATTTGGTTATTCTCAATTTTTGTAGGGTTAAAGTGAAAAAGATGGAAAAAGATGAAAGAAAATGCTTAGCACAGGACATGTACGAGTATGAAGCCATTCTAGATACTGCGTCGTATTTCAAGCATAACTTTTGATTTCGAACTCCGATTGAGGTAATTTAAGATGAATTCGAAAGCTAAGGGATAGAGCTAAAACTTTCATGTTTTACACTTTATCAAATTACACAAGAATCAAGGTGAAAATCGAAGCTAAATATGGATCATAGTTGAGGAAACCTGCGCACATGCGCTGCAGCTGTGCAGTGCATGTGCACTGTATTCAGAAGCAAATTTCTAAAAGTAGCTTGCGCGTACATGCTCGCTACGATGCTGCGCATGTGTGCGGAGGACAAAATATGCCTGGACCTTACTGCCTCGCAAGCACATGCGCGCGCAGTACCCCAGTCCGCTTCAGGCTGCGCATGTACGCGGAAGGCAGTAGGCTTGTGGCGTGAAGTGATTTTTTTGGCAAATTCTTCGGCCGGTTGGACTCTTTCTCACTTGATTTCACGTCCTTATCTATGGCAATTTATTGTAACCCTAAATACTCATTATAAATACCCCAAGTAAGGTGAGAAAAAAGGGATCGACACTTTTATTTTCTTTAAGGAATTTGTGCCTAAAACCTTTTCTTGGTAGAGGGATTTGAAGCCTTGGTCAATTCTACAAAGTTGTGAGACTTCTTGTGCTTGAATTATTCAATTATATGTCAAGTATTGATTATTTTTCTGCGTTTAATTTTATGATTGTTCTTTTTAGCTTAGTATTGCTGCAGAATATTAAGTTATTAGAATTAATCTACTGCTATATTGTTTTAACCGTATGTGCTTAATTCAATCTGTGAATCAACTAAATTTGATAATTACTGGATTTGTGTTATTGAATTTAGGAAATTTAATCATGTAATTGGCATAACCGCGTGTGGCTTTATGTTTAATGAGTCTAATTGTTCTTGTTTATCTTAAAGCTTCTATTAATTGATCTTTGGCACGTGTTTGGGTTAAATTAATAGTTAGGGTTAATTGGATCGCTTGTTGAAAATTAACCAACTTTAGAAAGAAATAAGAATCAACTTTGAATTGGTATTCATTCAAGTTAATTCTTCAATTAGTGCTTTATATAAATTGAATTATCTTGTGTGTCAAGGATCGACTAATGAAATTGCCATGGTGGATATGACCAAAACCAAGACTTTTCTTACATCAAATTTTCTTCAATTATTTTCTTGTTTTAGTTTTAGTTTAGAAGCATTCAAAACCCCCCTTTTTCTCAATTAGCACGAAAATAAACTTCGTTCTTTGTGGGACGACCTATACTCACTGCTACTACATATTGAGAGTTGTTAATTTTGGGTGCCTACGACAGCATTGCAACTTCGCATTGTTTCAATCACACCAAAATTTTGGCACTGTTGCCGGGGAACGGTTTGAATCCTTATTTTTGTGTTATTTATTTCATTTGTTTTTCTTTTCTTTCTTTTTATTATAATTCTTCCACTAATTGTGTATGCCTGTGACCTGGTCTGCTGGACAAGTTGAATTCCAATTTGATCCAAAAATACAGAGAACATTACGCAGATTGGGAAAAGAGATACGAGAAAGACAGTTAGGGAAAGAATAATTGTTTAACTATATCTTTGCAGGTGAACAGGAAGAACAACAGGAAGACACTAACATGGCGCAACGCACTTTGAGAGAATTAGTCGCGCCCACTTTGAACCAACAACCCTTATACATTACTTATCCAGACTTAGTTGCTAATGTTACATTTGAATTAAAATCTGGACTAATCTATTTATTACCTTCTTTTCATGGATTGCCAGGTGAAGATCCGAACAAGCATTTTAAGGAGTTCCATGAGGTTTGCACAAGCATGAAACCCACCAGGGTGTCAGAGGAGTATATTAATTTGAAAGCATTTCCGTTTTCACTCAAGGATAAGAACCAAGGATTGGCTGTTCGATTTGCCTTCGGGTAGTATCACAACTTGGAAGCAGATGAATAGACTATTCTTGGCTAAATACTTTCCAGCTTCTCGAACTACAAATATTCTCAAAGAAATTTGTGGACTAAGGCAGTTCAATGAAGAATCCTTGTATGAGTATTGGGAGCGCTTCAAGAAATTGTGTGCAAGCTGTCCGCATCATCAGATAAGTGACTAATGAAAGGAACATGGTCGATGCCGCAAATGGAGAGGCATTAGAAAATTTGACCATAGACGCTACTTATAAGCTGATATCGAATATGGTCGTGCGATCTCAAAAGTTTGGGACACGGTGCGATCAATCTCTCAAGCATGTGAACGAGGTAAATGTTTCATCATTAGAAAAACAAATGGCAAGTTTAACTTCTTTTGTTCAACAGTTGGCTTCAAGTACCGCACTAACTGCACAACCATGTGGTATCTGTTCAAATGAGGGACACTCAACAGATATGTGTCCCAATACATTACAAGATAAGGGTCAAGAGCACATAAATGCAACTGGAGGATTCCCAGGGCAGCCACGACAAAGTTAGGATCCCTATTCGAACATGTACAATCCTAGATGGAGGGATCATCCTAACTTGAGATACGGGAACCCAGTCCAAATCAGCCTAAACAAAATCAGCAGAACTTCCAACCATATAGGCCATCATTTGCTCAAAGACAACAAGCAAATTTGAATAATCAATCTGGTAAGTCTTTAAATGAACGGCTGGATATTTTAATTGAAAATGCAATTCAATTCCAGCAGGATACAAAGGCCAGTATTCAGCAATTACAACATCAAATGGGATAAATGGCTACCGTGATTAGCAGGTTAGAAGCGCAGAGCTCCGGAAAGTTGCCGTTTCAAACCATCATCAACCCGAAGGAAAATGTGAGTGCAATTATGTTGAGGAGTGGTAAAGAGGTTGAAGCGCAAAGCAAAATAGTTCCTGAACATATTAAGGCTGAAAAGAAAACGATAACCACAGTCAAAAAAGAGGTTGAACCATGCGAGAAGAAAAGTAGCATCAATGAAGATAAAAGTGTTCCTGTACGGACCGAAGTTAAGCCTGAACCCCCATTCCCTGAGGCATTAAAAGAGTTTTCGAAAGAGGATCCCGACAAAGAGCTATACGAGACTTTTCGTAAGTGCGAGGTAAATATTCCCTTATTAGACACTATTAAACAAATACCTCGATATGCTAAATTTTTGAAAGAATTATGTACACACAAAAAGAAGCAAAAACAAAAGAAGGCTGCGAAGATCATGTTGGATAAAAATGTATCAGCCATGCTTACACAACAGAATCTTCCAATGAAATGCAAAGATCCAGGTATGTGTACCATTATGTGTACAATAAACAATACTATAATTAAGGAGGCCATGTTGGATTTAGGGGCTTCTATAAATGTTATGCCTTATTCAGTTTATAAATCCTTGCACCTAGGGCCTTTACTTGAAACTCGTGTTGTTATCCAGTTAGCAATTGGTATCATAGATCAGTGGCTTATCCTAAGGGTATAGTTGAGAATGTTTAGTCCAAGTGAATGAATTAATTTTTTCAGCTGATTTTTATGTACTTGACATGGAAAACAATGATGAATTTGCACCCATTTTGTTAGATAGATCATTTTTGGAAACCTCCAAAACTAAGATAGATGTAGATACGGAATTTTGTCAATGGAATTTGATGGCAAAATATTTCAACATAATATTTATGCAGCCATGAAGTATCCAGCCGAGGATAATTCAATTTACTTTGTTGATGTTATTGATTCAATAGTACAGGATGTTTTTGAAGATGAGTGTCTTATACAAATCTAGATGAGCAAGTAGGTAGTGATGCTGAACAACCGCAATTTGGTAAGTTATCTTATGACACTTTGAGGAACCTTAATGACACACTCTTGTTTTCGGTTTTGCAAGCGGTTAAGTCTGAATTGAAGCCTCTCCCGAATCACCTCAAATATAGATTTTTAGGTGATGGAAAAACTCATCCGTAGTTATAATCGCCAATGACCTAACCATTGACCAAGAAGAACGTTTGCTAAAAGTCCTAAGGGAGCATAAAACGGCGATTGGATGGAACATTGCAGATATAAAGGGAATTAGCCCATAAACATGTATGCATCGTATACTACTTGAAGATGGAGCTAAGCCTACCCGTCAACCACGAAGAAGGCTAAACCCGACGCTATTGGAAGTGGTTAAAATGGAAATACTCAAACTTCTTGAAGTGAGGATAATTTACCCGATTTCATGATTGCACATGGGTTAGTCCAGTGCAATTAGTCCCTAAGAAGAATATGAACTGGTTCCCACCCGTATACAAAACGGGTGGCGGGTTTTTATAGATTATCGAAAGCTTAATTCCCTTACTCGCAAAGATCATTTTCCTTTGCTTTTTATTGATCAAATGCTTGAAAGGTTAGCTGGTCATTCTTATTATTGTTTTCTTGATGGCTACTCAGGTTATTTTCAAATCGCTATTGCCCCCGAAGATTAGGGCACATGATAAGACAACATTTACATGCCCATTTGGAACATTTGCCTACCGTCGTATGCCATTGGGTTGTGTAATGCTCCTGCTACTTTCCAAAGGTGTATGGTTAGCATATTTTCTAATTTTTCTAACATTTTATTGAGGTATTCATTGATGATTTCACCGTTTATGGAGATTCTTTTGACTAGTGTTTGCATAATCTCACATTAATATTACAAAGGTGCATTGAAACTAACCTTGTTCTAAATTCTGAAAAATGTCATTTCATGGTTCGACAAGGTTTAGTGTTAGGTCATGTAGTGTCATCTAAGGGAATTGAGATTGATAAAACTAAAGTCGACATAATTCAATCCTTACCATACCCCACTAAGGTGCGGGAAGTTCGTGCTTTTCTTGGCCATGCAGGATTTTACCGACGGTTCATCAAAAACTTCTCAAACAGCACTATTATGCAAATTATTACAAACAGATGTCAAATTTGAATTTGGCGATGACTACAAGGCGGCATTTGACTCCAAATTGAAACAACTTCTTGTATCCACACTCATCATCCAACCACCCAATTGGAGTCTGCCATTTGCGATAGTGTACGACGCAAGTGATATTGCGATGGGCACAAGTTTTGGGACAACGCATTGGAAGGGTACCTCATGCCATTTACTATGTCTCCATAACCCTAAATGATGCATAGAAAAATTACACTACCACTGAACAGGAGCTTTTAGCTATTGTTTTTGCTTTAAGAAATTTCGTTCTTATCTAATTGGGACTAAAGTGATTGTATATACTGATCATGCAGCTTTACGTTATTTATTGATGAAAAAGGAATCAAAACCAAGGTTGATACGATGGATCCTCTTCTTGAGCGAATTCAATTTGGAAATCAGAGACAAAAGTCGTATGGAAAACAAAGTGGCAGACCATTTAAGTCAACTACCACATGTGGAGGATGAACTAGGGATACAAGAAAGATTTTTTGATGAATAATTATGCACAGTAAAGGCGATGTTACCCTGGTATGCAATCAAATATTGTTAATTTCTTGGTTACTAACAAATTACCTCAAGATTTGTCTAGGGCAGCTAGGGAGAAAATCAAAAGTAATGCCAAATGCTATGTGTGGGATGAGCCCTATTTATGGAAACATTGCGTTGATCAAGTAATCAGAAGATGTGTCAATGATGGTGAGATTAATTCAATTTTAGCATTTTGCCATACTTATGCTTGTGGAGGACATTTTGGAGCCAAAAGAACAGCAAAGAAGGTATTAGAGTGTGGATTTTATTGGCCCAAGAAATTTCGCGACTCTTACCTATTTTGTCGTTCGTGTGATAATTGCCAAAGGACAGGTAACATTTCCCGAAAGAATGAAATGCCTCAAAACCCTATACAATTCTACGAAATATTTGATGTTTGGGGCATTGATTTCATGGGACCTTTCCCTGTTTCTTATTCATATATCCTCTTGGCTGTTGATTATGTTTCAAAATGGATGGAAGCTAAAGCCACTCGTACTGATGATTCAAAGCATTGTTTTAGATTTTCTTAACAGCAATATCTTTTCTAGATTAAGGATTCCGCGAGCTATAATCAGTGATAGAGGTACTTATTTTTGTAATCAGATAGTGGAAGCTTTATTAAAGAAGTACCATGTGACACACAAAGATTTTCACCTCTTATCACCCACAAACCAGTGGACAAGCCAAGGTATCTAATCGAGAAATTAAGTCTATTCTCCAAAAAATGGTGAACTCCAATCGTAAGGATTGGAGTTTACGGTTGGATGATGCATTGTGGGCATATTGCACTGCTTATAAGACGCCTATTAGGATGTCCCCATTTTGGCTAATATACACATCTGTGTGTGTCACCTCCCCGTAGATTACAGCATAAAGCTTATTGGGTAATTAAGAGTTTCAATATGGGATTGGATGCTAGTGGCGAACATAGAAAATTACAACTGCAAGAGTTTGACAAAATCTGTAATGACGCTTACGAGAATACTCACATATATAAGGTGAAGGCAAAGCTTGTATGACCATGACCAAATGATCATAAGGAAGGATTTCCATGTCGGTCAAAGAGTCCTTCTTTATCAAACACGTCTTCGTCTATTTCCTGGTAAGTTGAGATCTCGTTGGATTGGTCCGTATTTAATAACTAATGTATTTCTCCATGGTGCAGTTGAAATTCAGAGTTCACAAACATCCAAGGTGATTACAGTTAATGGACATCACCTCAAACCCTATTATGAAGGAGTTGCATTGGAAAATGTGTGTGATAAGAATTTGGAAGAACTGCATTTTGATTGATTGAAAGAGTATCACGTCGAGCCAACGACATTAAACAAAGGCTCCGCATAGGAGGCAACTCATGTCCATTTCAATTTTATTCTGTTATATAATTTTTGCAACCTTATTTTTGCTAATTTTAGTTTAAAGATTCATATTTTAAATTCGTAGTTAGTTGGGAAATCGATTGCATTAAGAGGCTAAAATGATAAAATAGATCTTTAAGGGGTTTATGTGTTACGAGGGTGATAATCTTATGAATGTTTATGTGTTGAAAAAAAAAATAGTGTAATTTTCATTCTGCCTTCAGCGCACATGCGCGCTCATGCGCTGAACCCCTTTGAAATTTGCCCTCTGGCTCGCGCGCACATGCTCGCTCAAAGCCCACCGCATGTGCGCGGGGTCGATTAACACACTAATTCACTGCCTCGCATGCACATGCACATTGAGGAAGCTGTGCACGTGCGCGCGAGGGGATAAAGGAACTCAACCGTTCCCAATTCCCATTATTACTTCACATTCCTCTTCTTTTTCAACTTCCTCTCAAATCCTAAAATCCCCCACCTTTAGTTTTCCAAAACTCACCCCAATTCCATCAACTTACACCCAAATTTCTTCTTCTTTAAAGGAAAATCAAATCAAGGTATGAATTTCTCTTTCTTTCTTCAATTTTTTTGGGAAAATTGCCAAAATAGTCCCTCAACTTTTGCACTTTAGCCAGAATAGTCCCTCAACTTTCTTTTTAGCCAGAATAGTCCTTCAACTTTTTTTTTTTAGCCAGAATAGTCCTTTAACTTTTATTTTTTAGCCAAAAAAGTCCTTTTATAGTGTAGTCACCATAAATTTTTTTTTTTTTTTTTATAAATTTCACATGAAAGGACTATCTTGGCTAAAAAATAAAAGTTGGAGGACCATTCTGGCTACAAAAAAAGTTGAGGGACTATTTTGGCTAACAGTAAAAATGTTATAAGGACTAGCAGCAATTTTCCCTTTTTTTTTTATGGGTTTCAATTAATTTCCAAGAATATGTTGAGTCTTTTATTGCTTTGAATTGATGAAATCTCATATGGATTGATCTTAAAACATAAATTTGGTGTGATTTTTGTTTGGATTTTGATTGAGGATGGATTGCATGTTCATAATATACCCACAAATTTCCTCTTTCTTTATGCATGTCATGTGTTCGATATTATGTCTCAATGAATAAAAATGTTCAAACACAAATGCATATTATGCCATGTGAATTCTTTCTAATTGGTTTTCATGCATAGGAATGTTGCATGTATTGTATATAAGCCTTAGTTTTAGGCATTATTTTGTTTGGATTTTCATGTATCATCTTAGACTTATGATTTGGGGGAATGGCCTTTTATTTAAGTGTGGGGTGCTGTAATTGTTTGTTTGGAAGTCATGATACTTGCTTATGTTTTATAGGAATGAGAAGATCAGCCAAGAAAACTGCCACAGGCAAATGTACCGGAGAATCTTCATCATCCAGGGCTACACAACCATGGGTTGAAGGCGATTTACGTTTGTTAACGACGGTAGCCAAAAAAAAAATGATGAGGATATCTCTAAACAGGCTGCAATAAAGGAAATGGGCAATCAAGTTCCGTTGGCAGGGGTGCCAGAAATAAAGTTAACTATTCGCAATCGTGGATGGGAGCTTCTCACTTCAACTCCCATAGATGCCATTCTTCCAGTGGTGCGTGAATTCTATTCTAATTTTGATCATTATAGCTCCACCAGAGTAGATGTACGGGGGAAGGAAGTGGATATCTCTGCCAATGCAAGATGAAATCAATAGAATTTTGAAGGTCACTCGTGTTCGTAACGATGAATGGCCCGACACTCATAATGCTAATGTAGAGCTTCAGCAAATCACCAGTGTTCTTTGTGATAGGGATATGGATTGGACCTTTACGGCGGATGGCATGACAGCAAGCATTTCCACGTGAATAAACTTAAGCCAGCATGGTTTGTCTGGTTTAAATTCATTTGTGGTCGCTTTCTACCGGTAAACCATCTCACCCACGTTATTATGGAAAAGGCAAAATTGTTGTATTGCATTGCCACCGGGAAAGCCATTGATGTTGGTCAGCTCATACGTCAACAAATTTGATACTCCGCTACCAGTAGACAATTGGGATTGTGGTTTCCCCATCTGATTACGACACTATGTTTGGAAAGGTGTGGGGATTGAGCCTGCTGAAGAAAAATTAAGGCCAGGCCAGATGATTGCAATGGAAGGTATACGAGCTCTGGTTAAACGCACTAGAGCCCAGGCTTCTACATCACAAGTGGAGGACAATCACATGATAATAATGACGAGCCAGTACCTGCTCCTCCACAGTCTTAGGAGGACCTTCTAAATCTTATAACGTTTTGATTCGTTTATGCAATATCAGTTTACGTGGCAGTAGATAATGGAGGTTCGTCAGATGGCCAGAGAGTGGGGAGAAGACCCTTCAACATTACCACCCTTTCTACCTTTTTCGCAGGATTTGGGGCCCCATGCGCCTTGAGTTTTTATGCCCTATGTGTTGGGCCATTTTCTTTACTTGATAGTTACTGCAGTTGATTTCCTAGACAATTTGCTTTGTTCTTTTATTAGACATTTATTTTTGTTGGTTAGGTTTCATTTTAGTTGGTTAACTTACTTTTCATTAGGTTTATTTTCGTTATTTTGGTTATGTATTCCCTTAAGGGAATGAGTTTTTCGTGATTATTGTAGGATTATTTTCTCTAATTTTCTTGTTTTTCTTATTGTCTCAAGGGAATTGTTTATTTATTTTGTTTTGTTTTGTTTAGTGTTAAGTAGATCCAGCTTTCTTTCGCGACAAGGGGATATTTATAACAGATACTGCTCCAAACGCGAATAAATCCTAAGAAGCTTTCCTTTTTTCCATTTTTTTGGTTTTATTTTTGCATTGAGGACAATGCTTATTTTTAAGTGTAGGGTAGGAGTTATTTGGATTATTAAGTTGTTTGGTGTATTTTGCTTAATTTTGCTGCAATATTTTAACCTTTTCTTTGATCGGAGATCTTTTGAAACTTTTTGTGGATTATTTGACCATTTTTTGGCAATTTTCAAAAGTTTTTTCTTAACGTATTTTATACACATCTTTCTGTATATTAATCTTTAGTTGAACCATGCATGAATGAGTAGTCAGTATTAATATTTTCCATTCATGATTTTCAAGATTTTTGAGCACTAAGCCATACTTTAATTTTTTGATTTGGGATATTTAGAGAAATTTATGTAGACTCAATTATATTGCATCACAAAAACTCACTTTATTACATTTTCAAAACTAATACTTAGACGACCCAGACATTTAGTTTAAAAATGAAGGTAGTGCTTTTTTCGTTTGTTGAGCCATTCTAGCCAAATATTTTAACAATTTATTTCTAAGTGCCTTATTTAAGCCTTATTCTTGTGAAGAGAAACACCATTCATCTTCTTTTACTTAAACTCAATTTACCTATCCTTACTGAGTTTAATGTTCTTTTCATTGTTTTATCCCAAATTATTCCCTTCAAGAGCTTATGGTGCACATTATTTGTTAAGGGGATATCAGGGTGAAAGTTTGTGAGAAGTGAGTGATGTACATTTTTGTTGCGAAATGGGGTATTATACAAATTGATTGAAAAAAAAGCTGTGAATACACATGAGATGTTTATAATTGCAGTTAGTGCCCATCACTGGTACCTGCGTATTCTTGATATTTACAGGCAGTGCCTATCACTGGTACCTGTATTTGCAGGTAGTGCTCATCACTGGTACCTGCGTGTTTATTTGTTGCGGGTAGTGCCTACCACTAGTACCCGTACGGTGAGCAGACATAGAAAAATAAATCACATGATGATGATGTGATGTATATATGTCCGAGGGAGGTTGGCATGTTTGGTTGAAACGAATTCTTTATGGGTGTTTGTTACTCAAGTGTGGGGTTGTGGATGTTTGATATTCCGCATATGAAGAGAAGTTTTATTTTAATGTGTGGCCGTCATTACTATAAAGCTCTTATTCTTATTTGCTATATCCTCTCCCTTCTTTGGCTAACAAATATCCTAACCTATTTTTCGAACTGAAAGTCCTACCTAAATTTAAAATGAATCGGTTGTCTAGATTAGTAGAGAGGTGTAAAAAGAGTGAGCTATGGGGTATTTAGAAAAATTTTGAGGGTCTTCATGATTTATTCTAGATATTTTTAAATCTAAGTTTTTGAATGGCTATACACATATACACACGAATTTCATTTTTGGTTTTTATTAGCATTTGAGTTCTTGGGTTCTTTGACTACTCTAACTGGTGTATTGATTATTGATTATTTATGTGGATATTTGAAGGAATATGTTGAGTAGAAATTTTGTTAGGCTTAAATGTTTTAATTTTATATTTGATTGAGGACGATCAAAGGCTAAGTGTGGGGTAATTTGATAAGTTCATAATTGTGCTATATTTTATGTGTCAATTACCATATTTTTATGTGTTGTAAGCAAGATTTGAGTATTATTAAGCTTAATTTGGTTATTCTCAGTTTTTGTAGGGTTAAAGTGAAAAAGAGCTGAAAAAGAGGGAAAAAGATGCTTAGCACGGGACATGTACGAGTATGAAGCCATTCTAGACACTGTGTTGTATTTGAATCATAACTTTTGATCCCATTATTTGATTGAGGTGATTTAAGATGCATTGGAAAGCTAAGGGACAGAGCTACCACTTTCATGTTTTACACTTTATCAAATTACTCAAGCATCAAGGTGAAAATTGAAGATGAAGGCGGAGCACAGTTGAGGAAGCCAGAGCAAATGTGCTGGAACTGTGCAGCGCATGTACGTTGCATCTAGAAGCAAATTTCCAGAGAAAGTAGTTCGTGCCCTGCGCATGTGCACAGAGGAAAAAATATGCCTGGACCTTCCTGCCTCACGCGCCAGCATATGTGCGCAGAAGGCAGCAAGGGTGGCGTGAAGTGATTTTTTTGGCAAATTCTTCTGCCGGTTGGACTCTTTCTCGCCTGATTTCATGTCCTTATATATGGGCATTAATTGTAACCCTAAATACTCATTATAAATACCCTAAGTAGGGTGAGAAAAAAGGGATCGACACTTTTATTTTCTTTTAGCTAGGGTTTTTAGCAGTAGAAATTCTTCTTTATTCTTTCATGGCACTTTGTGCCTAAAACCTTTTCTTGGTAGACGGATTTGAAGCCATGGTCAATTCTACAAAGTTGTGAGACTTCTTGTGCTTGAATTATTCAATTATATGGCAATTATTGATTATTTTTTTGCAATTAATTTTATGATTGTTCTTTTTAGCTTTTTATTGATGCAGAATATTAAGTTATTAGAATTAATCTACTGCTAGATTGTTTTAACCGCAGGTGTGCTTAATTCAATCTGTGAAACAACTAAATTTGATAATTATTGGATTTGTGTTATTGAATTTAGGGAATTTAATCATCTAATTGGCATAACCGCGTGTGTTTGTATTTAATGAGTCTAATTGTGTAAAATTGATCTTAAAGCTTCTATTAATATAATCTTTGGTGCGTGTCTGGGTTAAATTAATAGTTAGGGTTAATTGGATGGCGTGTTGAAAATTAACCAACTTTAGAAAGAAATAAGAATCAATTTTGAATTGATATTTTTTTGGGTTAATTCTTCAATTAGTGCTTGATATAAATTGAATTATCTTGTGTGTCAATGATCGACTAATGAAATTGCCATGGTGGATATGACCAAAACCAAGACTTTTCTTACATCGAATTTTCTTCAATTATTTTCTTGTTTTAGTTTTAGTTTAAAAGCATTCAAAACCCCTTTTTTTTTCCATTAGCACGAAAATAAACTCTGTTCTCTTTGAGATGACCTGTACTCACCGCTAATACATATTGAGAGTTGTTAATTTTGGGTGCCTACGACAACCTTCAACTCTAAAAATCCAACTAAGAAAAGTATTCAAGTTGTGCAAGTATGTATGAACATGGAAGAACAATCTTTGGAGTGCACAATAACCATGCAAAACCCCAATTCACTAGGGTTTTAGAAATTGGCTTTTTTCCTTTTTTTTCTAAAGCAGATTACTGCACGAAATTCTAGCTCCAAAAATTAGAACAAGATCACAAGAAACTTGCACCCAAAAAAAATGAAGCTTTGAAGATCAAGAAAAACACAAGAACCCTAATCAGCTAAGGTTTTTGTCTTGGCTTTTTTTTTTTTTTTTAAGCAGTAGAATGTTACATGAAATACCCACAAATAATCAACAACACAAGACGAAAACTTGCACAAGAGTAACTTGAAGCTTGAGGAACAATAAATCGCAAGAAAAACCCTATTCAACTAGGGTTTTGTTTAGTCTGATTTTTTATCAGTAAGAACAAGGACTAATGCTTAGATATCTGGCAAAAATCACAGCAATAATCAGTTCAAAAGAGAAAGAATAAATTTACAATTTTCAAGAACAAGAATGAGCAAGAACTTGAACAAGAACAGGAACAAGAATACGAAAGAAAAGATTTTTTTTAACTAGAATTGAACAAAACAATAGGATATAATCTCAAAAGATTTACGATAACACAAGAAAACAAACGTGTTTAGGGTACCCAAAGATTTGATGCCATTCTGATGGGAGTCCCATAGTTAAACTAACGAGACCCAAATTTGAGTTGCAGAATCAAGATCGCCTTGAATACATAACCCACAAGATTAATCACAAAAATAATGACTTGGAAAAAACCCTAGGGAGTTCTGCCAAGTTGATCAAACAAGAAACAAGGAAAATCAAAAAATTAGTCAACAAGGAAACGAAACACAAACTCCGACTTGACGAACTTAAATCCTTTGATTACAGAATCAAGAATTTAAAGATGTTTCTTCTTGACTGTACGAGATATCGATCCGTTGTGACAGACTACAACGAGACTAGAACCAATAGTATTCTTGGTTGTTAATCACAAGAATCACTCTCGCAAATACCAAAAGTCTTTGGAAGACAAATTAGGAGAATTTCTCAAAAAATTTTACTTAATATTATTGTATGTATGGTTCAGCCATAAGGGCCTTTTTAAACGTGAAAAATAGCCACAATTCGTACCTATACTAGGACACGAACTAGCCAAATCCAAACAAGACATGGATCGGCACAAAAGGAATTAAAAGTGGGTATAAGACTAATGTGAACTAACACTTGTCCAAGTTAAGGAAACAAATAAAACATTAACTCCTAGGAGCAAGTCTTGAAGCTAAATCCTAGGTCAAATAGGATTAGCTTGGCCGATTCTAGGTGTTGGCTAAATTAGGGTTTCTAGAACCCTTCTTGGAACTCTTCAATTCTTGGGCTACTTGGACTTGGACTTCTAAAGCATGGACTAGCCTCTTGACTTGAGTTTGGATAAACTCATGGCCACCACTTGCATAAAATAATAATGCTTGTTGGTCTAAAATTTCCTTGACCAAGCCCATCGCAGTTTGATTTATCTTCTTAGCCCATGATCTTGTGATTGGTCAAACGAGAACATGAACTAGATCAACTTCTTGACCTCCTTGAGTTTGGTCCACGACCCCATCACTTGATCCATGGCTCACGTGTGCATCAGAGACTTTTCTATTATCTGGAGTGATGTGCTAATTTTTTTTTTATCATAAGTCAAAACTACAGGCCTGATCTTGATACAGTGACTTTGTGATTTGTCAAGTTCATCCATACACATTTTAGTTACAATATTTGTATTTTCATGAAAGAAAAAATTGGATTGTCTTAGTAGTTTCCATGATTTTAATCCCAACTTCGTTGCAGATGCAATATATGGATTGCGATATATGCACATACTGTTTCATGCAATATGAAAAGCTTGTAACTGCCAAACATGTTTGACAGGTTACCGACCAGAATCTAGATGTTTGGGAAAATTCATCGACATGTTCTCAGATGCCATGCAATATTACTATTACCAGTGCCTTTCTTCAACCACAGAAGCTATTGAGATACCTCCTGAATTACCATATTTTTTGAGAATTTTTTACATGCATGCTTAAGCACTGAAGCAGGCATCCTTCTTATGTTATCATGCCTTTGGTTGAAGCACTAATTCTCAAGTTAATTGTTGCTTGTGGTAGGTGATGGGCATAGCTGATAAAGTAGCAGACTTGGCCCGAATAACTGTGCTAGGGAAGAAAGAAGCAGGTGCATGCTATGAAATTAAAAGCACTCTTGTTCAAAAGAAGTGTGTATACTTTCCAATTTATGTTTGTGATGACTATATATCTGCAGTTTGTATGACCTTTCTAGACCTGATTAAACATTATAATTTTGAAGTTATAAAATATCCCTCTTGTGACGGATATCCATTTTGCTCCTACTATTGCACTTGAGTTGTTAAATGCTTTGACAAGATTCGAGTCAACGCAAGAAACTTTGGTACCTTTCTTCCCCTAGATTGTTTTCTCTTTCTCTCTCTCTCCCTTTCTTCCTCTCTCTCCACCTGCCATGGCTTAGATTGAAGAGGATTAACATACTTGAAATTAAAAAAACATCTAGTATTTGTTTGGAATATTGTGCTTCTGAATTTTAAATGCCTAAGTATTACACCTAGTTATTTAGTCTGTCAATCTCTATAACCTGCTAATCACATCAAAGTGTTAAATAATTGACACATCCCAAACGGAGGTGACTGAAATTGTAACATCAGCTTTCATAATTTAGAGAAACAACATGACTTGTCTTAACCTTAAAGTGCTCATTTGATATGTAGATTGCTCCTTAACAATCCATCTGTTGGTACATTTAAAATATGGAAATGTAAGAAATATGGAAGGGCAATGAACATTGGGACTGACCACGGGAGCCTTTCACAACGTATAATGAGCTGTTATGGAGATTCATCTATGGGGATGATGAGCATTATTCAACCCTTTTAAAGTTCATTGGCTCTTGTATTTGGTGAGAATCCTTCCAGATACAATGATAGGATTATCTGTCCTTGTAACAAGTTGAATCTACATTCGAGTTGGCAAGGATTTGTAGGAAACTGGACTTCCACAATTGTCTTTTCAATGAAGCAAGCAACCCCATGACCATGGTGGAGGCATACTGACTTCTTCTAGTTGAAATGTATGTTCAGGGATGGATTTCAACTTGGCAGTCACTGAAGCTAGTAAAGGGGATCATGAACACATGAAATCTGCAATTGGTTTCAGAATAGCAAACCAGGGTACAAGAGCCACTGAGATTCAACAAGGAGTGGAGGCTAAAACAAGAAAACATTTTCTAGTATTATAAAGTCTTTATATGTGACATTTGAAATACAAGACAAGTTAATATTATTGGCATTGATTAGGAACCATTTGAAGAAAAGCACAAAAATTATTGTGATTTCCAATGCCAAACAAGTCAATTGCCAAATGAAAAGGAGGTCTGGAAATTTTAATTGTTGGTAATGTATATATGGAGCCATTGTCTGTCTTATTTGGATTCTAAACTAATATCTGTTAGCTAGTAATCAATAGGATGAATAGGTGGATTATAAGGGTGTCCTCCACTGTGATAGTTTTGTCCTCCTATCCGTTTCCTTGGATCAACTAAAGGTTGACTTAATATCTTAATCTTAGAAACTTTACTGACTGGTCCTTTATGTTCTTTATGCTTGTTTATTTGACTAATTAGGACAATTTTTGTTTTCTTTTCTTTTTTCCAGACACCTGAACTTCTATACAGATCTTTAGCAGCAAAACTTGCAGTTCGTAGCCATTTAAGGTCCATTCCCAATTCTGTTATTGTATTCATCAACTAACTTGTGTTAGATATACACTCTGAGCTTTTGAATGAACTGAAGTTTGCATCACCATAACATTTGGTTCTAATTTTTATGTACCTACTACACAACTAGGTAATTTACAATTTTTTTTGGGTCTTGTAGCATGATTACGAAGAAACCAAATGAAACTAAGATTTTTTTTTTTTGTTGCAATATTTTTTGGATTGTTTTTTGCATTCTAAGTTGGAGTCTCATTTCTAGCATTTTCATTAACCAAGATGCTAAGCAGTTATATGGGGCTATTCGAGATCTATTGTGAACCCTAAATTGATATTTTGTAGCCCTAATTTAGATGTTTAGTGTATGTTTTAATGTTATTGTGTTAAAATTATGTTTTGTGCAATTTTGATGTGTAATTATAATTTTAAGTATTGGATTTTAATAAAATGTAGTAGTGGATGTTTTTGTGTTTTTTTTGGCAGCTTTGAGGGCATTTTCGTCCATTTTAGGCTTGGAAGAAAGGATTGGAAGAAATTCAAAGCTGCTGAAAGAAAATCAACTTTTGGGGTCAAGACCCTTGCCTACGGAGGCATGAGAGCTCACCGATGGCAAGCCTAAACAAAATGGGTTTCGCCTACAGTGATCATTCCCTCGTCGTCGATGAGGGTTGATATGCTTAATACATCGCCGACGGCAAGGTCCCAAGACGTTAGAAGATTAAGATAAGGGACTGCTGTTGCAACTCCTCTAGACCACTCATTTTTTAGTTTAGTTTTAGGATATTTTAGCTAGGGTTTAGAGAGCTTCTTAGAAAGAAAATTTCCTTGTCCTTTTTGCCTTCAAAACTTGTAATCTCTTTTGTACTTTAGCTTCATTAGTGTACTACTTGCTACTAGTTACTTTCAATATATGGACAGATAACTTCTCTCTCTTTGTAAGCTACTATCTACTATTGCACTTTACAAATTTCTTATGTGTTAATGGTAGCTTAAAAGAATCTTGTCTCTTTAGTGTTATTGTAGTTGTTGTTCATGTATGATTGCCATTAATGCTTTAAATCTACATTTCTACCAATCTCCATTATCAAGCATATTTTTTTTACTTATTTACCATTTACACTTCTTCTTCTTCTTTGAAATGAGTAGTAATTAATCATGGGTTGAGTGTGGGTTACCTTAAGTTCATATGTGTTACATTAGAATTTGAACATTTGAATATAAGGGAAATTTAGGATTCTAAGGGCAATTTCTAGTGCATTTAAATGGAAAATAAGTGATTTGGCCAATTGTCTATTTTGCTTAAGTAGGGGTGGTACCTAGCCATTGAAGTTTCCCATTAGACCTACATCAGAATTGGGTTGTGCTATTTAACTCTTGGTTAGTGTTAGATTTCTCTAATTAGAAGTTGTAGCTCATTGTGTTCTCTTTACAAGTCTCATTCTGGAATAGATTTTAGTATGCTCCTCAACCCATTTTGGTTGGGATAATCGTAGTAAGTCTTTCCCCTTGTTAAGTCACAATTCTCCCATCAATTGTTCAATTCTAGTGTAATTTGGAATTTTGGGTAACTCATAACTCAACCCGCTTGTTCTCCTTGCTTCTAACTTTAATTGTTTTTTGATAATAGTTTTAGTGTGTTATTAATTTACGTTGCTAGTAGTTTATTGTTGTGGTAGTGTATTAATTTTTTGATTTCGTTTTCCTTTATTTTACTCATTTTTATGCAATTGCACTTTAAAAACCAGAGGAAAAAAAACAAAGCTTTTATTTGTCTAGAGAGCCTTTAATCTTTGGTTGTTCGGTAGTTGCCAAACCTAGATCCCAGAGGGACAATCTCTATTTTCCTCCTACTTAATACACAAGCTGTATACTTGCAGTGTGTGTTAGTGTGAATAGGAAATAGTGGTTTACAAATTTGTCATACAAAAATTTTTTAGAATCGCCCATGATAAATGCTAATTTAGAACTTCTTTTCTGTTTAATTATTAACTTGAGAATATCTGCCTCTTTTTAGTCATTTAACTCCTTGATATACTATTGGTACCTTGATTTGTGTGCCAGTGTTTTTCTTCTCAATTTATGAAAGTTGAAGAAGGAAACCTAAGTGCTAGAGCAATATGTAAGCTAAGAATAAGAGCTCGAGCACGAGAAGCCGAAATTGCCATGGAGAATCGAAGGATAAATGAATGCAATTAGAGAGAAGATCAAAGGAATGAGAATAATAATGGGTAATGAGAATGATAATGCTAATGGGTATGAGAGGAATAGACGACTTCAGGAATACACTATGCCCACCTTTGATGGGGCTAGGTCAAACATAGCACGGATACTAGTTGTGGTGAACAACTTTGAAATCCGACCGTCACTAATCTAAATGCTTCAAAGTTATGCTATGTTCAGAGGCATACCAAATGAAGACCTTCCATGCCCATTTGCAAAATTTTGACAAAGTGCTTGACACATTTAAATTCTATGAAGTTCTTCTAGATGCCGTAAAGATGAAGTCCTTTCCTTTCTCATTAAGGAACAAGGCAAAGGCCTGGCTCCAAGGTTTTGATCAAGGAATTTTCACCTCTTGGGAACAATTGCCCCAAACATTTTTGTTATGGTATTTTCCTCTATCGAAGACGGTTAAGTTGAGAAATGACTTAGTGAAGCATGGGAGAGGTTTATGGAGATGTTGTGGAAATGCCCTCACAGTGGAATACCATTTTGGATGCAAGTTCACACTTAACCTTAAATATACTTTATAACAGGTTATTCCAAGAGTTCAAGACTATTGTGGGTGCATTGGCAAATGGCTTCATTTCACTGAAGACCCCTAAGGAGGCTAAAGCAATGTTAATAAAAATGGATTCCAAAAATTACCAACACACTCCTCAAGGATAGGCCAAAGAAGATGAGGAATGCTTGAATTGGATACCATGAATGTCATCCTTGCTCAAAACTAGGCTTGATTACTAGATTGACAAACATAGCAAGATCATTGAGCAACCTTAATGTGAATGCAGTGAACACAATGCCAACTCCAAACCACATTGTTCATGATTTTTGTGGAGGCAATCATATGAATGGCTAATGCTCGGTTGAAGAACCACCCATGTGTGAACAAGTGCAATTTGTCAACCAACCATCATATCAAAGGTCACAAAACAACCATATTCCAACACCTATAACCCCAGGTAACAAAATCATCCAAAATTCTCTTGGGAAGGAAACCAACAACTGTAACAACCACATCAAGCTAAAACGTATCCAAGCACAATACCCCCATCCAAAACCACCTTTAACCAATTTCATTCATGACGGAATCAATACTAAGGCCAACAAAATCGATCCCAATTTCACCATGGTGAACCAAACTACAACCAATGTCATCCTAATCAATACCATGGGGAGTCAAGTAGCTCACAATTTCAACAACACCAAATTTCCAACCCAATCAAGTCCAACAATAACAACCATGCCTTCCTCAATTTCAAGACATGTTTGCACAATTCATGAGAAATCAAGAATCTTCATTTAAAAAATTGGAAAATCAAATAGGGAAAATTGCAAGACATTTATCCGAAAGATCCCATGGCACTCTTCCAAATGACCCCGTTCCTAATCCAAAAGAACCAAATCTAAGGAAACATGCAATACTCTTAGGAGTGGGAAGGAGTTGACTAGAAATGTTGATGATTAAAATACAAAGGGTAATGATGGTAATGACAAACCTTTAAAGGGAAGGGCAAGGAAATTGATCAGATGATTACCAAGAAATACAAAATCCCCGCTCGTAGAAATCAAGAGGAAAATGATCTGCTCTTGGTGCTACCAAAAACATAAAAATTTCATTTCCCCAAAGGCTCAAGGGCGATGGCAAGGAGACGAAATTCAAGAGATTTTGGAGATCTTTGATAAGATTGAAATCAACATTACCTTCATTGAAGCAATGGAGAACATGCCGATCTATGCGAAGTTTTTGAAGCAAATACTCACTCGCAAGAGGAAACTTATGATGGATGAAATATTGTGCCTTAATGAGGATGAGTGCCATCATTCAAAAAATCTTCCCTAGAATTGAAGGACCCAATGTCATTTTCCATTCCATGTGAAATAGGGGGTTAAACTTTGAAAGACCTTTATGTGACCTTGAAGCTTCTATTAATCTCATGCCATTTTTCCTCTACAAGAAGTCAATTGGGGGATGCTTGAAACCTATCAATATATCACTCCAATTAGCCATTAGAAGCCTCAAACAACCGGAAGGAATCATTTGAGGACATCATTATTAAACTTGGGAAAGTATACTTACCAGCTAACTTTTTGTTCTTGAAATGGAAAAAGATGTCAACATTCCTTTGATTCTTGGGAAGCCATTTTTGGCAACCAGGAGGGCACTAATCGATGTGTAAAAGGGTAAGCTTCAATGAAGAGTCAATGAAAACAAGTTTCTTTTAACATTTTTGACTCTTTGAAATTCCCTTCTTTATATGATGATATCATGAGAATTGATATAATTGATGAAGTTGTGGTTGATTTTTCTAGGAACAACTTTAATGAGCTTCCAATGGACATGGAACTTATGCAATGAGATGAAGATTTGGAGCAAGAATAGGGAAAACAAGAAAGTATTGACATGCACAAGGAGGGATTGAATGTGGAAGAGGAGGTGTACGTAACGGAAAAAAAAAGGCAAGGGAGGTTTTTCGATCAACGAATCCCTAAAGGTTGAGTTAAAACCCCTTCCTCCGCATCTTCAATATGCTTCTTGGTGATGCCGAGAGGAATCTTATCCGGTCATCGTTAATGCATTACTTTCTTGTGACCAATTTGAAAGATTGATCGTTATTTTGAAAGAGCATCTTGGGGCACTTGCATGAAGCATTAACGACATAAAGGGAAAAAGTCCTACCATTTGTATGCACAAGATCCTCCTTAATGATAACTTGAAACCGTGTGGACAACCTCTATGTAAGTTGAATCCCACCTTAAAAGAGATAGTTAGAAAGTAGTTCCATAGCCTTTTCTCTGCCGGGATTATATATCTAATAAATGATAGTGAGTAGGTGAGCCCGACTCAAGTGGTGCCAAAGACAATGGGGGTAACAGTGATAGTGAATGAGAAAAGTGAGCTAATACCCTCTAGGATAATGATCAGGCTAGTGGATATGCACTGATTTTAGAAAACTAAATAAAGCCACTAGGAAAGACCACTTTTCTTTACCATTCATTAACCAAATGCTTGAGCACTTTTGGGACATACCTTTTATTGCTTTCTAGGTATAGGTTATTCGGGTTATTTCCAAATAGTGATAGCCCCTAAAGACCAAGAGAAAATCACCTTCACTTGTCCTTATGACATTTTTGCTTACCAGCAGATGCCCATCGGGTTGCAATGCTTCTAGCGCGTTCCAATGATGCAGGTTTGTTATTTTTCATGACATGATTGCAAAAATTCATCAAAATTTTCATGGATGATTTTAGTAAATTTGGTGATTCATTTGACACTTGCTTGCAAAACTTGACTTGTGTGCTTAAAATATGTGAAGAGACTAATTTGACTTTGAATTGGGAAAAATGCCATTTTATGATTAAGGAAGGAATTTTTTTAGGCCATATAATCTCTACTAAGTTTATTGAAGTGGATAAGGCTGAGGTAGAGGTTATTGAGAGATTGCCACGTCCAACCAATGTAAAGGGAGTGATGAGTATTTTGGGTCGTGCCGGTTTTTACCGACATTTTATTAAAAATTTCTCTTTAATCTCTTGACCTCTATATGCTTTTTTTTTTTATGTATAAAAATGTTGTTCCATTTATTTTCAATGATGATTGTTTGCATGCATTCAACCTTTTGAAAAACTGCCTTGATCATTTCCCCGGTAATCGTCTCTCCTAATTGGGCTTTGCCCTTTGAGTTGAATTGTGATGTGGGTGACTTTGCCGTAGGAGCAGTTTTGTGCCAAAAAAGTGTTGCATGTGTTATGTTTTGCTAGCCGAACCTTGAATAAGGCACCAATTAACTACTCAAGTACCAAAAAAGAACTCCTTGCAATTGTGTTTGCATTTGATAGGTTTAGGTCATACTCATCGGGAATAAAGTGATTGTTCACATCAATCACTCAACTCTCAAATATCTTCTTACAAAACACGATGCCAAGCCTAGACTAATCTGTTTGATATTGTTATTACATGAGTTTGATTGGTATGTGATAGACAAAAAGGATAGTGAGAACACCGTGGCTAACCATCTTTCAAGATTAGAAGGTCCTACTGGAAAACCAGATGAAGACATGCCAATTAAGGGAAAACTTTTTGGAAGAACAATTATTTATGGTTAGAGGGTCTACACCATGGTATGCAAATTTGACTCTCTTTTCTTTGTCCAATTCTGTCTTACCAAATAAGACTGACTTCTTACCAACCCACGAAGAGTTGTCAATTTTCTGGTGGCCAAGGTGATTCCCTTAACCATGGAGTCCAATCAAAGGAAAAGGTTTCTTTCAAAGGTTAAATATTACATGTGGGAATACCCTTATTTGTATTGCTGATGAAAGGATCAAGTGATCTAATAGTGTGTCCTGGAAGAAAAGGCTGTAAGTGTGTTCTATCATTGTCATTCTTCATTGGTAGGACGACACCATGGTTCCCAAAGAACGATGGCCAATGTCTTACAAAGTGGATTCTTTTGGCCAAGTTTATTCAAGGATGCAAGAGATTTCATGCTTCAATGCAACAAATTCCAACGTGCCAGAAATTTGACCAAGAGGAATGAGATGCCATTGAACAATATAATGGTATGTAAAGTAAAGGTTTGTTTAACATTGGGGAATTTATTTCATAGAACGATTCCCCTCATCTCACACGAAAAGTTTATACTCGTGGTGGTGGATTAAGTCTCAAAATGGATGGAGGCCGTGGCACTTTCAACAAATGATGTTTGGTTTGTGGTGAACTTTGTAAGAAAGAATATTTTCTGGAGGTTTAGAGTACCCAAGCCCATCATTAGTGATGGGGGAACACATTTCAAGAATTTATTATTCAAATCCATCCTCTCCAAGTACGAAGTTACCCACAAGATATCTATTGCATACCACCCTCAAACATTGGGGTAAGTGGAGGTCTCAAATTGGGAATTGAAGCACATACTTGAGAAAATTGTAAACTCATCAAGGAAGGAATTGTCCAAGAAACTTGATGATGCTTTGTGGGCATATTGAACTGCCTTCAAGACACCTATAGGGATCTCCCCTTATAGGATGGTTTATGGTAAATCATGTCATATTCCTATTGAAATTGAGCATAAGGCATATTGGGCTTACTAAAATCCTAAATTTTGATTTGAAGGATGCGGGTGAGAAAAGGCTTCTTGATTTGAATGAGCTTGATGAATTATAGAGATAATCCTCTAAGAGCTCACGAATTTACAAGCAAACAACTAAGGCTTGGCATGACAAACACATCTTGAGGAAACGAGTTAAAAGCTAGGGACCCAGTGTTGTTGAATAATTCAAGGCTCAAATTATTTTCCAAGAAACTCAAGTCAATGTGGAGTGGACCTTATGAAGTGGTGCAAGTGTTTTCTTGTGGTGCGATAGAGTTTAAAGGAAAGAAAGGGAATTTCAAAGTTATTTGGAGAAGCCATTGAGGATGAACTGGAGACCGTTCAATTCATTCAAGATTGAGCAAGTGCCATAGTTGAGTTTAAGACTATAAACAAACGTTTCTTGGGAGGCAACCCAAGTTATAATGAAGGTTTAATTCTCATATTCACTCAATTAACCCAAACAAACTAAGAAAGTAGATAATTTTTCTAATTCGTTACATCTAACCCTTAAGCCACCTAATGTTGCGTAATTAGTCCATTTCACCATCATTAACTTCTACCCATATGAAATTGGCTTCGCTAAACCCTCACCTATGACTTACTAATGCATATTAAATAGCAAGAAAGCAAGAAAAAGCATAGGAAAGTAATTAAATCACACAAAACAAAAAAAAATGTAGAAAACTAGTAAGGAAGCATTTAGTGGAAAGCTAGGTAGAAGAAAGCAATAATGAAGACGTGAAAACTAAAATGAACGTGAAATAAATGCATAAAATAAATAGATTAAATATAAAGAAAATCTCACAAATTTGTACAACAAGTTACACAACAATAGAAGAAAACTAATCGAGGAAAATGAAGAATAAAGTTGAAAATTCCTCTTCAAGTGGGAAAGAGAAAACAAAGAAGAAAACTAGGTTTTGGACCCTTAATTTCATCTTCTAAAAGATGTATTTATAGTGGTTTTCAGGATTAAGTAATAACCCTTCAAAACAGCACCAAAAGTTGGATTTTCTCCAATCCTACTCAAGCTCACTGACGGCAAGTTGCTCACTGCCTTGGCTCCTGGCAGTGAGCTACTCTCCCTGGCGGCAAGTTGCTCACTGCCTTGGCTCCCTGGCAGTGAGCTACTAGCTGGCAGCCTTGAGCTGTCAACTTGCTCATTGTTGGTTTCGCACTCCACTGCTTCCAGTATACATCCATTTATCCAAAACCCTAATCTAACATAAAAACACATAATTAGGGGTTGAAATTAACTTGCACCACTTAAATAAACACATAAAAATCACATAGCAAAGGAACACAAATACTACAAAACAATTGACAAACTCAAACCAAACAGACCCTAATTTTGGGAAGAATTATGTAAAACCCTAATTATGCAGACAAGATACTTACACAAATAAATCTAAGCTAAATAACATTAAACACAAACTAAAACACTATACATAATACATACTACAACATATAAATAGAAGTGCACAAAAGTACACATATAACACTAAAATTATTCGAAACTACCCAAGACCAGAATAGTTCAAATTTGGTCATAGAAACCCAGGTTTCCTTGGGTTATCGCACTCATAAACTTAAGATTTTGCTTATCCAGAGCAAAATAAAATATGGAAAGAAAAGGAACTAAAAAAAAAACTACCACATAAAGAAGCATAAAACACAGGACACAAAACACAAAATATTAAATACTCAATACCACCAAGTTTACAAACTATAAATAAGTAAACCATCCCAGATTGGGAACTTGTTTAGCTACAATACATGAAGATTTGGGTCCAGTTTCGCATACAAATGGATGGACTTTATCAATGTGTTTTAATTTTTTTAAGAATACACATGATTAGTTTTAAATAGTGGCATGAGCCAAAAGATTACAAGTGGCAAAAACCTATGTGCCTACCACTTCATCCATACCCCTGTATCTAGTTTAGTATTGGGATTGATACTGCAATATCGACCCCTAATAAGACTTTGATTCCTGTACAAATTTCGATATCATGGTATGCAGCCCTTTTTCCACAGAGATTCTTGATTTCTTCTTTTGCACCTTACTGCTTTAATTCTTCATTCTTCAAGCTCAATACCTTTTATTATAATCCTGCAAATTACCATAAACTCAATAAGTAATAAAATATTACTATAATTAATACAATACCATAATATCATAATTAATACCACAATACTAATATCATAATATCATAATTAATACCACAATACTATAATTAATACTAATATCATAATATTTACAAAATGTAAATGCAAAACCTAAATGCACTAAAATATGACAAAAACACATATTTAGACACTAAAATCCGGATAATACTAACAAAATACTATTGTAAAGAAGCAAAATAACTTTAGTTTCCTAGAGTTATCATCTAAATAGGGGCTCACTCCCAACTATGAGACAATCTCTTAGCCCGACTAATAATTCTAAGTCACCTTGATGTGTGATAACCTTATTATTTAGGGTTATTTATGCCCCATTTTGTGCTTAATCTTGTAGGATTTGTCCCCAAAATATTACGTATTAATAAGATCTTCTACAAGTTATTTAGTAAATTAGCATTTTTAGAGTTTAAATTAATGTTTAATTGCACTTTTTAAGTATTAGATTTTAATATAATGTAGTGATGGATGTTTTTGTGATTTTTTGTAGCTTTAAGGGTAAAATAGTCTATTTGGGCTTGGGAGCACAAAGATCAAAGAAGTCAAAACTGCCAGAAAAAGTCAACTACAAAAAGAAGACCCTCATCTATGACGAAGATACCATGAAGAAGAGCTCGCCTACTTCAAGACTTCACAGAAGGGGTCTCACTGATGGTGAGCCTTCCCCTCACTTACGGTGAGGTCCCTTTTAAATGGTCAACTAGGTCAAGGACAACGCCATCCTACACTAAGGACCTCGCCGACAGTGAGGTCACTAGGCGAGAATAAAAAAAGGATAAAGCAGCCACTTCTATACCACTCATCTTTAATTCTTAGTAGGTAGTACTAGCTAGGGTAGAGCATCTTGAAGGGTCTTTTCATAGCCCTTTTCCCTTCCATAAGATTTGTAATTTCCTTTGGTCAATTTCTTGTGCTTCTAAGCTAGACTAGTGGTTAAAACTTGCTATTCTCTACAATATTAGTTATAGGATTTGTACTATCTTAAATCTTGTGAGTTACTCTTTATTTTTAGGCATTATATGTTATTTCCTTTGGTAAAAAAAACTTTCTCAAACTTTGTCTGGTGATTGGTACTTAGTTATTACTTAGTAATTGCTCATTTATTGGCTTAAAAGTCTACATTTTCATTATTCTTCATCTCCTATTAATTACTATTATTCCCTTTTCCTTTTCTTTCCAATGATGAGCTAAATTAGTTATAGGTTGAGTGTGCGTTAGTGTAATTTCTTATGGGTAACACTTAAATTGAAGATTTAAATAGGGAATTTTGAGATTGCAAAGGCAACACTTAATTGGATTACGTGAAATTAGGTAATTTGGCTCAAAATCTAATTCTTGGGTAGAGGTAGTGGATACTAGTTATTGAAACTCCTCCTTAGACCCAGACTAGTATTGGATTGGGTGAGTCGGTATTTTAGAAATTACCTAAGTAACCCAATTGATTAGGGTAACCTCTTTGTTCTTTAATGATTATGCCTTCTTTTGATGAGTGTTGAAGGGATCCTCCTGGCTCATCTTAGTTAGGTAGAAAAACACAATTAGACAAATGATTGGGTTTGCGTACTTTTGAGAGCATAGCCCATTAATAAGTCACAATTTCCCCCATCGAGTATTAAACTTGAGTGAAACCCAAAAATTAGCTAGCTCAACACTTAACTCACATTTTACTTTGATTTCTCAAGTTGTGTAATTAGCATTTTAATCCATCTTAATTGTAGTGATTTCCTTAATTTATTTGTTTCATCTTTGAGTATTAATATTTGTTTCCTCAATTGTACTTTGGAGGAAGTAGTCTTCAAGGGAAAGGGGTAGGGGAAGCATGTTAGATATAGGATATGATTCAAACCACAACCCAACACCAAAATAACTAGAAATATGGTGTCAAATAGTAGAATGAGGAATCACCTAGGGTCTCCATCCATTTAGTTGCTCTCCGCTCCTTTTTGGCCAAATCTAAGATTGTTGTCACGTTCTACATGAAAATTCAAGTCCGAAAATGTCCCGATCGTCTCAAATCTCTACCTGGTGGTGATTGTTGACAATAGTGCGCGGTGACTTGGCCGTATGCACCACCAGCTGCCATCTTCTACGTGTATGGACAACTTTGCCCCTGTAAATCATCACATGTCCAGTGTGTTTACATATTTCCTTGATTCAACGCCAAAATCAGATAGAATAGGCACAAGTATATCATTTTTTTTAATTAAAATAAATCAATGGCCAAGTTTAAAACTTAAAAAGTTTAATGGTCTAAACAATGCAATCTGAATAGTTCATTGACCCCTAAAACTTTTTGCCCTATTAAAATTTGGCATTAATATTTTATACATTATCCTGTGAAAAAAATTAATTATTTTTCAGTTTTCACATACTTATACCGTTTCCAAAAGAAATTAAACTTCAATTAGTGGGACCAACCAATGTTTTTAGTAATGGGCTGGGACCGGAAATACGATCTGATTTGCCAAATTCATAAGAAAGATTTTCTTTCAGTTGAGATTTTATTTCGGATATATTTATTAACTATTTTTGACCAAAATAAAAAATTTTCATAATAATGTATCAAACTCTCAGTGTGCGAGACAAACATGTGGTTAATCACCACATTTCTTAAAGAATTTTGGACGCGTCATAAAGTGGGCAGCAAGCAGGCACGAAGCCACGTTTAAGTGAGGTGAGCAATTACCCTTTCAATTTTAAAAAATTATAAAATAAATTAAAAAATAGTTTAAAATTTTAAGTTTTATCCTATAATTACACAACTTAAAATTTATCAACAGTTTCAAAATTAAGGATAAGTTAGTGTCACTTAAAAATATAAAATTTTTTAAGACCTACTAAAATTTAGTACATAAAATAAGAATATAATTTTTAATTTAAAATTTTCAAGCACATGGTTGTCTAGAAATTTAGAGTTCTAAGATTTCTTTAGTTCTACAATCGTTATTCAACCATATTCCATATTTTTAATTTCGTAAAAATTAGGACAACTGCCATCAAATTTTTATATCACGTAAATTATATATATATAATCTACATGATATAAAAAAAAAATTTTAGAGAGCCACTCTCTTAATTTTAAGAACTTGTACGGTATAATTTTTTAAAACATATAGTGTTGACTGCACAAGTCCTTAAAGTACAAGGGAATGGTTTTTCTAAAAATGATTATAGAATTTTTCATATATATATATACCCCTATACGGAAAATTTTACAATCACTATTCCCTTGTACTTTAAGGGCTTATGCAATACATTACTATGTGCTTTAAAAACTTGTATTGTACAAGTCCTTAAACCAAAGGGAATGGTTCCCTTAACGGGACTGTAGAATTCTCATATATATATATATATATGGGAAAATATTTAGTTAGACCCGGTCTTTGACCCCACTTGTAGACCCTGTGGTCAAGATTAAATTTTAAAGAATCTGAATACCTACATTAGCTGATGTTATAGATGTTCTAAAGTTTAATCTACACTATTGAGTTTACAAGTCAAAAATCGGGTCTACCTAAGTATTTACATATATATATATATATATAATTTTAAATAAGCTTGTGTGACCATTTAAAAGGCGACCTCAAACAATTAATTTCAAAGTTCTGTTCCCACCCTGACAGCACGTGCCTCAAACGTAGTGGTCCAAAGCAAATATTAGTCAGAAACGAAACATCTGGCCTCGTTTTAAACATTTTTATTTTTCCACTTTGCTTGCTTTATTCTCTCTCAAAAGGGATCAAAAGGGATTTAAAAAATCTGGCCTCGTTTTAAACATTTTTATTTTTTCACTTTGCTTGCTTTATTTGGTCTCATTCAAAAGGGACAAAAAAAATATTGATAATTACAAAAAAATAAATATATATATATATAGGAAAATTTTACAGTCCCTTTTAAGTAATCATTTCATTAACTTTAAAAATTTGTACAGTACAAGTATTTAAAGTATAGTAGATTGTATGTACAAATATTTAAAGTATAAGAGAATGATTCTATAAAAATGATTATAGAATTTTCATATATATATATATATATATATATATATATATATATATATTGCAAGGAAGCAGAATTTTGTGGAAGACTAACCCACGAGCACATTAAGGAGGCAATGGCCGATGAGTAATTCAATCCTTTCCGATTTCTACCTCATGTAATGTAGTAAATGTGGGACAATATAATGTGTACGTGGTGGTGGAATTAGAATTAATTTTTAGTGGAACATAGGTAATATATGAGGTTGTGTGATTTTGGACAGTGAAATACACGAAAATATGTAGAATTAAAGTACTGAAATTGAATAAGAGATTGAAATTATATTTTTTGATGAGAGATGAAGATAGAATTGGCTAAATTCTTTCAGACAATTTTACACAAAGAAATATTGGTTGAAGATGAAAGAAGATGATGGAACTTTTTTAAAAGAAAGTGATGCTTAGTATTACACAGAGAAGTTGAAGGAACTCTTAGGCAACCGCTGGGTGAGAAAAAGAAAAAGTTAAAATAATAATAATAATAAAAAAAGGTAGCTATTTTAGAGGATAAGAGTGAATATTTTAGTAAACAAGTCTATTTTTATTAATTAGTGAATGGCAAAATAAATTTTCATATTTTAATGAAAGCAAAAACTAAATACTTTTAAAAGTAGGGGGGGTGGGGGGCGTTAATTTTTGACAGTTGAAGGAGAATAAGAATGCAAATCCTTGAAAACAGAAGAGATTTCTTTTCTTGAGTATATATGTGAAAGAAAATAGAAAAATTACGTACTATAACATTGTTTATTTATAATTTTTATCTCTTCCAGAGGTAGAGCATGTTGGAGGGAGGGGCAAATCTAAACTTTTAAAAAATATAAAATAGGTAAGGAAAATACAAAATTTTTAATTCTATCTATAATTACACCATGTAAAATTTATCGATTTTGTATTTTTCTTTACATTGATCCCTTAAAATTTTGAATTTTCTTAAATCCCTTATACAACTAAAAATGATGACATATTCAAAATTTTGAATAAGTGTCACCTAAAAATATAAGAATTTCATAGACATAATATTTAGTACATAAAATAGACATATAATTTATATTTTAAATTTATTTTTTAAATACATATTATATAAGAATTATAAGCGTTGTTGTTTCTTCAATTATAAAGATCATCTAAATTTTTTATTCCGTAAAAAATTAAGACAACCACCGTCAAACTCTATAATAGTATGTAAAATTATTTGTTAGTGTAAAAAAGTTACTTTTAATTTAATGATTATTAAATTCCCTTCAAAGTCATTGCTCCCTAATGTCAGGGTCTGACTCCGCCCCTAATTTCTTCCATCCTTCTAAATCAATCATAATGTTTCATCTCTTATCCCAAAAGTCTATGCAAACCCCATTCCAATAATTTCTTAGATACTCGTACAATAAAATAAAAATTTATCCAATAAAATTGTAATTACTTATTTGTGATTTTGGAAATCACCACATCACATATGATACTACTATTATTCATATACTACTATTATTCATAAGTGAAATTAAGATACATTTTTTAAGCCTAAATTAATACATTGGCACAAAAAACTACAGTCGAATAATGCATATACTTAACCCTCTCTCCCTCTCACATCCACATTTAATGGAGCGAAGCAACCTTATCTTAGTCAATTGTCGTGTTGCCGGGCCGCATGGTTCACATGCGTGGTTGGCTGTTATTTACCACAAGTTGTTTTTTTCTTTAAAATTTTCCTTTCATGCAAAGCAAAGTCTCAATCTGTTAGCTTTCATGTCCCTTTCAAATGTCAATGGTCATAATTTGGTCGGCGATTGACTATTTGACCACACCTTAATTTTCTTCCTTGCCCAACACACGGCTAGAAATGTGCACGACTGAAGTTGTGAAGTTACTGTATTGATTAGTGGCAATGGTTTTAGGGATAATTTTGGAAATGTGTCTTGAGTTTTAGACCAATATCACTTTAACACTCTTCCCTTAATTTTTAAAAATCTCATTTACCTCCCCTTTCTTATAAATGGGATCCAATTCATCATGAAATAACATTTATACCCTTTGTACTTTAATAAAATAATAGAGAGGATATTTTAAAACCTCCCTTAAGGTTTCTAGTAGTTTCCATTGGTACCCTTTATCTTTCTAACAATTCTTGTGTTAATTCTTAACTCTCTAAAAGAGAGTTATTTACATATATTTGAACTTGAGTTTTAGTCGATTTTCGAGGTGTCTTGTTCAATAACTTGGGGTGTTTTGGCCATTTTATGGTTTTAGTGGCAAAATATTATTTTGTGTATTATTAATGTTTAAATGCACTTATGTATGTGTTTTATATGGTGTTTTTATGGGTCTGGAATCAATCAGTGCACAACGGGACTAAAAAGAGTAAAATGGAACAAAACGGTAGTGCTGGTGGCTAAGTCCCAGGTGCAAGTATGCCTGGAAGGGCTAAACCGCACCCAAGGACTGTGTCCCAGGCGTGGGTGTAAACCCAAGTGCTTGGGAGGTGTAAGCCACGCCCACACTGCAATAGCAATGCATAGTCTCACGATTTTGAGGGTTTCTAAGGTTTCGAGTATTCGTTTTGACCCGTTATAGTGCGTTTTGAAATTTATTTAGAACCCTGCATTTTGTAACTCTTAAAACCTATAAATAAGTGTCTCAAGGATCTGAAAAACACATTCTCTTTCAGTCTCCCCTCGGGGGGCTGCAAATTAGACTAGAGCTTTTTTTTATTTTTCAAGAATAATTGAAAATGATGCTCAAAATTGACAATCTTGGATCAAAATCTTCATATTCTTCATTATAGGAACATAAGTTAGCATAAGTTAGAGTAGAGAGAAGCCGTAAAATATTAAGAGTTGATCAATCTTCTATAGTAGGAGAATCATCAAAGCAGAAGACGAAGAACGCGATTACTACTAGTTTTTCTTCTCTTTCTCTTTCCTTTGTTATTATTTACTCTAGAATGATTGTAAAACATTATTTTTATGTATTTATGACAATGGCGCATATGCATTAATTTCACACTGGAGTTTTATTTCAGTTTTACCATAAAAATTGTTTATTAAGGTTTTGATTATTCTAGTTGATTGCTTATGTTTGTTTGCTTAGTTGAATTGATCTTAATTCTTCTAAATGACTGATCACCCTCTAGTTGAATTGTAAACTCTATTTTGAATCAACAAAGGATATTAGGGTTAGGACAGGTTAAACTAGCCTTTATTTGGAACAATCGCCCATAGATTGAACTATTTCGTTGGTACGAATACACATATACCTGCTCATCTTAGGTAGTCGATCACGGTCATATTTATGCATTAATCGGGGTTTTAATTCACATAGACATATAGTGAACTAGTCAAAATTAGTAGATTTACAATGAGTTCAATAGAAACTTGCAATTACCACAAAAATCATAGATTAGTAAATAACATAACTAATTGAATGAATAATGAACTAAATGAGAATTCAATTGGATTGGTAAAGGAAGAATAAACCCAAGACAATTAATCATATATTTGAAATTTATTTCTTTTTTAGTTAGTTAGTTAGTTGTTTTATTATCAATTCTATTATTGAGTGTTTAAATAGAACATTGTGTGTGTAACTCTGGTACTTAGTAGCACTTTTTTTAACCATAGTTCTTGTGGGAAAGATCTCTACTTATCACTTTATTACTTGTAATGATATGTGCACTTGCGTGTATAAATCATACAACATTAACTTATTTACGAAAATGTGTGGGTGCTTTAATGTACTTGTCTTTGTTAGGTTGCAAAATAATTTAAAGTATATTATAATATGTTGAGCAAAATTTTAATATTATTGTGGATTAAATTCTCGCTCAACTTGATCTCATTCATATGATTTGCTCGCACGAGTTTTTATTAGTGTGAGTTGAACCCATTCAAGATATTTAATCCTTAATTGCATTTCCTAATTTTGGAGAAACACCTTTTGATTCTAATTGTCAATTAATTAATTTTACTTCCAATTAAATAAACGAGATAAGAGAGAACTTCATTTATATTTATACAATATTTATTTATGGGGTTGCACCTAAATAATGTACTTAAACTGCCTACATACCCATTACCAGGATCAAACCTTTTGTAGTTCGTGTGAAAAAAATTCACTAGTATTCGAGTCATTTATTTTGATTTTTATGGGAAAAAAATTAATTTTAACCCTTTTTGTAGTTTTGACGGATTACTTAGATTTAACCCATTTTGTTTACTTTACTTTTTTAGAATTTGAATCAAGGAAAAAATTCCACAAAATAATATATTTTGTAGTTCTTGTAGCTGAACCCTTTGGAGGGGTTTCCTACGTATCCAAATTGGAATCAAGCCACACGTAGTTCTTATTGAACTACAATTTTTTTTATTATCAATTATTTTTGATCATTTGAGGCAATCGATATTTAATTGGATTTGGCCATTAAAGGTAATAATAATTTGGACGAGTCCGAAACTAATCCAATTATTTTATTTAATCCTTTTCTGGCGGATATTATTACTGTAAATGGCTAACTAAGACACGAAAATCAATAATTTTAATTTAATACCTTAAACGATAATTTTTTGATACTAAGACCAAATAATTTAATTTAATGTCTTAAAAAGACAATTTTAGGCACTAAAGCCAAATAATTTAATTTAATGCCTTAAATGACAATTTTGGGTACTAATACCAAATAATTTAATTTAATGTCTTAAAAAGATAATTATAGGCACTAAGGCCAAAAAATTTAATTTAATGCCTTAAATGGTAATTTTTGGCCTCTAAGGCCATTTAATTAATTTGATGCCTTAAACGGTAATTTTTGGGCTCTAAGGTCAAATAATTTCATTTAATGTATTAAAAAGACAATTTTACATGTTAAGGCCAAATAATTTAATTTAATGTCTTAGACAGACAATTTTTGGGCACTAAGGCCGACAAATCAATTTAATGCCTTAAATAGCAAATTTTGGGCTCTAAGGCCATTTAATTAATTTGATGCCTTAAACGGCAATTTTGAGTTCTCTGATCTTTTTATGACATTAGCCAAATAATTTAATTTAATGTCTTAAAAAGACAATTTTAGGTACACTAAGGCCAATTAATTAATTTAATGCCTTAAATGACAATTTTCAGGTTCTAAGGCCAATTAAATAATTTTAATGTTTTAAAAAGGCAATTTTTGGCACTAAGGTCAAATAATTTAATTTAATGGCTTTAATGGCAATTTTTGGGCTCTAAGGCCATTTAATTAATTTAGTGCCTCAAATGGAAATTTTTTGGGTTCTAAGGCCAATTAATTAATTTAATGCTTTAAACGGCAATTTTTGAGCTCTTAGGCCAATTAATTAATTTAATGCCATAAACGGCATTTTTGGGCTCTAAGGCCACTTAATTAAATTTATACCTTAAACGGTAATTTTTGGGCTCTAAAGTCAAATAATTTAAATTAATGCTTTAGAAAGACAATTTTTGAGCATTAAGGCCGATAAATCAATTTAATTCCTTAAATGGCAAATTTTCGCAATTTTTGGGTGAGAGAGCTCATATTCACGGTATAAATGCGTACCAAGACCAATTATTATATATTTTTTTATTTGATTCTGTGCCTTATAATATGTTCTTAAAAAAGACACTATATAAACCGATCGCAATATATATAGATAGTTGTGCATATATATTATATATACACACAATTGTGCATATTATATATATATATATATATATATATACATATATATATATATATATATATAGTTTATGCATATATTATTTATATATAGCACAGCTGTGCACATATATGATTATACATATATATGCATAGTTTGTGCATATATATTATTATATATACATATATGTTTATGACTATATGTATATACACAATGTCACTTATATGGGATTAAAAGCAGACTTGTAGTTAAGATCTGATTTTCAAATTCCGTCAATATTATCAACAGTTATGGGTCAGGAGAATAACAAATTTATCAATGATCTTCTAGTTCACAAATTCAAATAAGTGTTTGACTTATTCTCCTGATAGTGCATACATAACTGTATAACAACATAACAAAAAATATATTTTTGTTAAAAAATAATAGGAATTAAGTAATTTTAGTTCCCTTGTTTTCGTAGGAAACAAATTTGGATAAACTCCAATCTTCCTTAAATAGCCAACAAATAAACTGTGATCTTCCTTAAATAGCCAACAAAAAACACATCGTTGTATTAAATTCAATCATAGAGTCGGTGAGTGAGAATAAACCAAATATATATATATATCAAACTTGTGGAGGAGAAGAATTAAAAGCAGGGTATATACCCATTTTTACCTTTGGTATAATTACTCGATCTCTTTAAACTAGTTTTCTCCCTTTTGAACTGATATATTATTGATATATTTGCTTTACTGCTTCTGGAAATTTTGGTTGCTCTCTCTCTCTCTGTTTTTTTTTTCGAATGACCTCTTCGTATGGCTCTTGTTGGTTTGGTCCCAAATGAACTATTTATATAGACAAATCTTTCCACTCCCACATGCTTATCTATGTACAGACAGAAGTTGCGTGTCTTACTTGCTGCCACAAACAAAATAATTGAACGTGTGCTATTATTCATGGGCATTTGTTACTGAACATAGGAGATAATCGAGCATGAGGGAATTAATAGCTTTTGCCATCTTTGTTCACCCAAAGGCAATTAAGACGTGGGCTAATGACCACGTCATGGCAGTTTACATGAAGTGGTCAATTTGACTACTTCATGGTTATTCGGCTATGATTTTTGTTTTTTAATTTTCTTTGAAAATTTGCAGTTTAACATAATAATAAATCTTATTGGTATTTTGTTTATAGAATCACAAACTCCTAAATTAAAAAGATTAAAATACAATTTTTGATAAATATTTTTTGCCTCATTTATGAAAATGTGTGATTATGTTAATTTATTTCAATTTGAATAAATAATTAGAAGGCGAAAAAATACACCATATGTTATATAATAAATGTGGCTGGTATTTATTTTGGAGAATCACAAAATTGTAATCAAAAAACGAAAATATATGTCTTTTCATTAATTTCTTTTGTTTAGATAGTTATGAAAATGTCTGCGGCTATTAATCTGCTTATATGAGTCAAAAATTTGTAAAACTTAGAAAAATCTTACATACTATAATAAAATAAAGGATAAATTCCACTTACACTCCTGGTAGTTTGACCGTTTACCACGTGCCCTTATTACGGTTTAAAAACCTAAAAACAAAAAAAACCCTTATTTAAGTCTCTAACAGATGGAAAAGTTTTTCACTAATGAAACTGTTAATTTGGTTATTTATACCCTTGTGTTCTTTGCCCTCTATTAAATATTATATCATTTAAAAAAACAAAAAACCATAAAAATTAGAAATAAAAAGTAAGAAAAATTAAAAATGAAAAATGTAAAGATGGAATAAAAAAAGAAAAATCAGAAAAGAAATAAGAATAAGAGTATGAATAATCAATAAATATTCTTTAGATGAAATGAAAAACAAAAAAATCATAATAAAAATAAAAATATGTAATAGAATGAAAATGAAATTAAAAAAATAATAATATATGGGGTGACTAGTAAGGAAATGGGAATAAGTGGCCTTAGGGAAATAGATATGGGGTTGGGAGAAGGGGCCGAGATGGAAGATGGTAGGAAGTAGATCCGAGATAGGGTGGGTAGCGAGATTTAGGGTTAGACGAAGTAGAGTCAAGGTTGGGTAGGGTGGCAGGTTTGCAGGGTAGGTGGACCTAGAAGAAGTAGAATTAGGGATGGGATGGGGTAGTGGGATTAGGGATGGCAGGATTTGGTAAGTTCGGGGTTGGATGGCGGGATTTGGGGATGGGGTGGGATAGGTGGAAGTTGGTTGAGGATGGTCATTGTTGAAGGTGGTTGGGAAAGATTAGGAAGGAGGAAGATGATGATGGTGGTGGAGGGCTAGGAGCTTGGAGTAGATTGGTGGTGGTTGGTTGAGGGAACTAGTAGTGGCAATGTTGGTAGAGATGGTAGCAGATGATTGGGGAAGTTGGGAGGGAGGAAAAATGATGAGTGTTTATCTTCTTACTTTAGGCACAAAGATTTTGTTTAACTGTAATTTATTCCCCAATCTTGTCAGGCATGCATTTCATAAAGGGTATTTTGGGTAGATAACAATTAGAGTTTCAAAATTTTCATTAACAAATGCACATTTGACATGCATGTCAGTCAATCTCCATAATGAGAGGTATTTTTCTTCCGTTGGATACTAAATCAAAAGCACAAGGGATTTTTTTTAGGTTTTTAAACAATATTGTTAGCCAAAAGAGTAACCTAAGAGGGGGTTGAATTAGGTTGTTTCTAAAAATAAACCTTTTAATGTGCTTAATGAAAATTCAAACTTTATGCAACAAATGAACACTTAAGCACAAATAATCACAAGTAGAGATTCAACAATTGAATCACAAAGAACCAATAAAAAGATTAAGATTAAGAAAAGCAAACCAAACTCCCAACCTTCTCAAGTTTGGAATACATTCACAAAGAGCTTCTCTCAAGGCAACTACCAATTGTGTTCTCAACTTGAAATTCAGCCACTAAAAGTATTCAAAGTAGGTGAGACAATAACCTCTTGTATACAAGTGAGGATCACTCTTGCTCACACTAATTTCCTTTAGCTGAGTCAAGAGTTTTACACTCACAACCTCCCTTTGTTACAATTGTTATCTCTCCACTCTTATATTGAAAAACTTTTATACTTCTAAACTCTTTTCACAAAACTACCTACACTATTACAACACTTGTACTCACTATTTCTCCCAAATAGCTCAAGAATTACTTGTAATCAATGTAGAAGTCTCTTCATTATTTAATTCAAGTTTAGGGATATTTATAGTTGCCCAAAATCAGCTTCCAACAACTTTCCAACGGCAATTTTCTGTTTACTAGAAAATTACCCGTTGGACCTTTCGGACGGCCGATGCAGTGGGTGTGCGTCCGAACGAACTAGTCGTTGGACCTTTCGGACGGCTGCTGCTAACCTTCGCATCCGACGCTACTTCCGTTCTCTGAGGGCATGTATTCGTTCGGACGTCCGAGGATGGGTCCGAACCTGTGTCCGATCGAAGAAATGTCTTCTGAAAATATGATCGGACGCTGTTCTTCGTCCGAAAATGCTTCAGGTTCTTTGTGTCGGACGATTATCATCGTCCGAAACTCTGTCTTTCAGACAGTTATTTGCATCCATGGAGTCTTCTGGTTGTTTTGTTCGGATGGTCATTTGCGTCCGAGCCTCCTTGTTTTTTTGCACACTTGTTTTCAAACCATTAGTGCGATTTGGTCATCATCAAAACATAATTAACATAATTGGGGTTCAACAAATACGAGGGGCATGTGGCAAACGCGGAAGTGTCCGTGGAATTTAACCTAAAATAAATATGACTAATACTTTTTGGCAAATCACAAACTAATAAACTAAGAATAAAATAACATGTATTTTTTTACATTAACTGGTGAATAACATGAAAATTTACATCATAATATTATTCTTTGACAATTTTAATTAAACCCTTAAATTTCCTTTTTCTTATTTCAACAACCATTATAATAAATTAAATTTGTTAATTGGGTTAATGATGGAACAGGAATTGCTTCTCTCTCTCCTTAAATAATATTTTAAACATTTGGGTTGAATTTGTTGCACCAAATATAAAATTAGGGAAGGTTTATAGGATTTTTGGAAGTTCTAGGGTAGTAAGGATATTAGCATAAATCTCCGGAGAGATTTGTAAAATTATCCCATGGTTTTAAAAGGGTAAAAGGATTGTCTTCAGTATATGAAAATGGCTCAGCATGAAAAGATAATTCCGAACAAAACATGTTTTTACCTGTAATAGATATGAATGATTATATTTATTTTACTGTTTGGTAATTTAAGTTAGAATAGATATGTATTATATGTATTACTTTTTATTGGCTAGGATAATTTTTGAGTGTTAGAATAGAATCAACTTTAATTTGAAAATTTTTCTTTTTGTTTCTATTCATGTAATATGTAATGTACTACTTTCACAATTAGGAGAAACTTTCTTAATACTTTGAATTAAAGAAAGAAAACTATTATGCATCAAATTTTTATTTACATTCAAATAATTAAATTGTATAGTTTAACTATTTGAAGATAAATAAAATAACAATATGTAATTTTATAACTTTTATCATTATATTATGCAATTTAACTAATTTATATTAATGATAAAAATACAAATAATTATATTATACATTCCAATAATTATATTGTACAATTTAATTAGTTTATCTTAATGGTAAAAAATTACAAAATTATATAATAAATTTTATTTACATAATTAAAATAATTAAATTATACTATAATTTAACTAATTATATAATAACCATATTTTTATTTAAAAAAATATTTGTTGGCAATAAGATTACAACTATGGATTAATCTTTCATACATCGTCGGTGTGGAAAATTTTCTACATCGTCGAGTTTGGATGCATAGCACATATGCAAAAATAATATTTGAAATTTAAACAATGCACACATGGCAAGCATCCACACTTGATGGTGTAATGGTAGAAAATTTTCGACACCAATAGTGTATGAAAGATTAATCCTATGCAAATAAAAAAAAAATTAAATAAAATTTGAAAAAATGAGGCATACTTGACATCCACAATTTTCTCTACTCAAAATGAATTTGGAAATGACTTTTTTTATTTTTTATTTTATTTATTTAGTTATTTTTTTTATTTTTTATTTTTTGAAAAATGGGTTCCTATGAGAAAGTTGGAATGAACTTTCTTGTGAAATGACCTTTCCAACTTAAACTTCTCATACAAATATGAAACAAAAAGAATAAGTTGAAAAGGAAAATAATTTACAAAGTCAAATTCAGGACCACATACTAAAAACAATTCGTGTGTCAAAATCATATTTAACCACTAACTCAGATTCAAGATATTTGATCAGATTTCATTCCTTTTTTTGGTAGATCTAGTGACGCAGTAGCGGTTTTATCACTTTGTATAGATGTACTAAAGTTGAAAAGGCATTTCCATTTTATATCATTTCTGTATACCAAATATGGGGACGCGATAATGCATGTAATGTTGGAATTTCTTTTGACGTATATGTGCGTGAGTTATCACAAAAAAATAAAAAATATAAAATTACGTGAACCGAGTCCATGATAGGTAACCATGGACTCCTTGGCCCAAATTTACCCGCATCAGCATTAAGAAATTTATATTTTTAATTTAAAATAATGTGGATAAATTAGAACAAAAGGTCCATAACAGATCCATGTAAGAATTTTCCTCTATCACCTACCTAATTTGTAAACATGTTATCTTCTTAATGATAATGATGATTGTGTTAAATAAAAAATAAATTGGGTTTTAAAGCCTATTGTTTTCAAATTGAACAAAGCTCTCACTCAAATGTTCATTCTTATATTCAATTGGATTAATTTGACTTTGTACCTCTCAACTTATATTGAATTGCCATTTTACACCCATCAATTTATACCTATTTTCCATTGTGCACCTTTGATTAAAGTTTTGGACATCTTGCACCTCAACTTTTAAATTTGTCAAACTTTACACATTCAGTATTTAATATCGTCATCAAATTTAATGGAATATTTATGCATGTACAACAAATTTAGCAAGATGTACAACAATCTGCTACAACATTTTGTGTGCACATATAAAGATTCTGTTAATTTTGGTGACAGTATTAAAAGTTAAATTGAAAAAGACGGTTTTGAAAGACAGGAGTGCAAAGTCCAAAACTAAAATTGAAGGTGCAAAATGAAAATTAAGTATAAGTTAGAGGGTGAATAATGAAACTAGTTCTGTTCAATTTTGGACAGTCAAACAGAATTTCACATGTATTGCTAGAAGATGTGAAATTTGACAAAAGATCCTCTATCTCACTTAGCTGTCTTATGCCATGTCACTATGTTTTTTCCATATGTCGTCTCGGCCCTTTTAGATCATAGTTATTTTGGATTTTGTTATCTCATAAGATAAGTTTCATTTGTGTTTGTCAAAGGTCATGAACAAAATTATAGGGTGCAGCTAGTCATCTTCCACGAAGGACCTCTATAGAGAACCGTCCTAATATGTGGCTAAATCTATTTTCTCTTCCATAAGTTAAATTTGACTTATGAATGCTCCAGTAAAGAAGACAATTTGAAAAAGTAACCTTGAGTTTAAGAACAGGAAATATTGGACTGTGGCTAAGTAGCTAATGCGAGAGCATCTTTTAAATGAGAACAATAGGAAGATCACACGAAAAGTAAATAACTAGGATGAAATTCATAGCGTTGTTCTCTTTATTCTTCTGAAATATGTTTAAAAACAATATTTTCGTCATAAAAGAATTTCAAAATAGTTTAAAAGGTTGCCGAATTACAAAAATTATTTCGATATCTTTTCTCTTATTATTTTTCATTTTTTGAGTGGAGAAGGACACGTTTATCTTTTCCTTTATTTCCTGACTATAACACGTCTATTAGTAAGTTACTAGTATACATTCTAAATTCTTATGATAGGGGAAAAGACGCCAGCTTAACATCGATGGATCCAACCTAAATCAAGTACTTAAAAAATTGGTAGACAATCTTAAAACTTAAAAGGCACTTATGGTTTATGATTAACACATTACCCAGCTAGGTCATTAAAAAGTTCATATTCTAATTTCGCTTCTCTCAAACTTCTGTATAAGTATACAATCTGTAAGAGGGTAAATATAATCGTAAACTAATGAAATATACGCCAGTAGTCTAGCCTGCTCGAAAGAAAAAGATAACTTAGCCTCATAAATTTTTTTCTTACCAAATAAACTATTCATGCTTGAAAGTTCATGTACGCTTCATTTCTGTGTTTTCTAGGCATTGTTGATAACAAGATGAAACATGAAAGACAGGTTGATGATATATAAACACTCTTCTACCTAGCATCAAAGGCGAACGCTTTTAAGAGTTATGACTTGGAGGTAAGTTTTGGAACAAGTTTATATTTTATGTTAAAATTCACAGGGTGAAATTCAATTTTCAAAAGAATATAATTGCAAAATTTTAATTTCTTAATAAAAAATACTACAATCGTCGAGCAATATAAACTTGACAACAAAAAGAGATAAATATGAAAATCTAAGGTTTGATATTGACACTTACACATAGGTAAAAAGTTTCCTACACGCCCCTATTATCGTATTTTACCTATAGTATATGTTTGTAATTGGTGAAAAAAAGTTCAAAGGGTGCATAAGAATTTTTTGAGATGAGCAAATATCATTCCTCAAAATTAAAAATATAAAAATAAACAGTAAATAATCAGAGTAGTCCATCAACTTTAAGTAGAGATCCTACTTTTTTTCTTAAATTAAAAAAAAAAATCATATACATCATATTAAAGCCTATAAGAAATTTCCTTCAACTAACAAATGTAAGTGCGCTTGTTCATGTGACTTGGAAAAGGGATTTTAGGGAAATGTAATAAAATATCATACGTGATCCTTAAAAAACCTTATTCATATCATGTGAATTACCTGTGCTTCTATCAGCCCTTTGTACGAAAATTTATATGCGATCTTACTATAATCAAATATAGATTTTGAGATCTACCAAAACTATCTCGATATATATCCTATATATATATATATATATATATATATATATTAATTTAAGGGATGACATAAGATTCCATTCAGAATTGGGGGACGATTTTCATCATTTAACCAAAGATAAATGCGATTTTTCTGTGGCCTATAAGATTTCAAGGTACACAAACTCGCGTGTACTGTATACCCTAAAGCGTTGCTTCTATATATTGATGTTTTTTAACTCGATCAAAGGCCTCACACGGGACTATATTCATCTGTTAGCATTGCAACATACCTGGATATTTCATATTTCATAATAGGTTTTTGATATACTGAGAGTAGCTAACCTGTAATCAAATACGATATGCTAGGCTTGCATGGTTGATAATTATTTGCATGCAATTTCTCAACGCAAATCCTGCTTTTTACTTAAAAAGTACCATTAACCCCAATACTTATTATTTAACAATTAACACGTAGTGCAAGATATAAGCTTGTTTTTTCTTACTATAGTACAAGAATTTTGTACCTGTCTCTCATATATGAATTTACCAATCTGTAGAACGTTTTGTACATTGAGTTAACATTAGATTAACATGCATATATTTGTGTATATAATTAGGTGTCATTATGGGCGTCGCTCTATGAACAGTGCATGAAAGCATATGTTTTGTCCCTTTGGTTTGATTTTTTATTTGATAAAAGTTAGTATTTCTTTGCGTACACTTGCGGAAGAAAGCAGAAAAAGACCCACTTCAGGTGTCGCTTCGAAATATATTAGTCAATTAAAATAAAGCCACATGCATAGAGGACATCCATGTGTCACCATGTTCACTGACTTAAAAAATCTTAAAAGTCCATCCCAGGAAATTGAATGTGAATGTCCTTGTCTAATACAAATGAAAAAGAAATTGAATGTGCAAGTCCTTGTCTGAAAATAATGAAAAAGATGAGGTCAATTAATATTGTTATGTGATTTGGCAATGCTTTCAAATCACGGTCAGTGAGAAAATTAGTTTACAGGTTCTTGATTCAGGTAATAACTGATTAATTTGAATAATATCAGGGGAAAAAAAAACTATCTAAAATTTCAACCGTAAGATTTTCCTTTTTACTAGTTCTAACTGATTCTATTTAGATCTTGTGTATTGTTGCGTGTCAAATTTAAATTATCACAATTTACTTTTTATTACTTGTACATACCACAAGTGTAGGGTTTGTATAGTAAATGGGTAGAAATAAAGACTATTTTTAAAGGATCTAGATTTGACAATTATCATATAATTAAAATCAATTTATTATTTAGACGATAAAAGATGAGTTTTTGTGGTTTTTAATAATTAAATGTAAAATTAAATGAAAAAGATTACGAAATTAGCAACTAAAGACAAAGCAACGAAGTAAGTAACTATGTTTAAGTCAATAATGGAAAAGTGAGTTAGTGTTAAACTAGCTAATTCTTAGGCTTCACTCAATTGAATCCTTAATAAGGGAAATTGTGATCTATTGGGATTTAAACTCTCTAAATTACCTAATTACCAATCCTCTTTGGTTAATTACATTTCTTTGCCTAATTAAAGTGATCGAGTTAGGATCCCTCCAAAACCTACTCTGCAAAGGTAAAATTCATTAAAACAAGGGAGCCAATTTTTACGAATTGAGTTATATTAGTACAAACTCAGTAACTAACTGACCAAACCAACAATAGTTTACACTTAAGGAAGAGTTTCAATGGCTATTATCTACTTCTCTACCCAATAAATTTTAGTGATATGCTAAATCACTTGACTTCTAATTAATAAGACACTAGTAGTATCCTTAAAATCCCAAAATCTCATTCAAATCTTCAATTCAAGTGTTATCTATGAGGAATTAGATTTACCCACACTCAACCTAGAGCTAGTTTAGTTCGTAATTGCAAGAAAAACAAAAGGTAAAATGCATAGTAATAAAAGGGTAAATATGATTAGGTAGAAATTTTAGCAAAAAGGTGAGTTCTTTAGTTAGGAAAAATAGTAAAAGAGAATAAATAGGCTACTAGACATGCAAGAGACACAAATCAACAAGCCATACTCAAATGAAACATAGAGTATAAATAGAAAGTAAAGTGGGCTTACAAAATCTTGAAGAACTCCCATTATCCACTAGTCTAAGGAAAGATCAGATAGATTTTTACTAGTTTTTAACTAAGGAAGACAAAAAGAAGGTCAGTAAGTGCTAAAACTTGAAGGAAAATGACATTAAAAAGACCCTTCAAGAAAAGCCAAGAACCCTAGTTAAAACGATTCTAACTACTACTAAAGAGTACTTGTTGAAATGACTACTCAAAGCAGTACTTTAAGTTAGTCCGTCTAGGAACCTCACTGGCGGCTAGGTCTTTTATATTGTGACCCTCATCTGTGACGAGGTCTTTAACCTGCTAACCAATAATTAAGGGCTCCTCGCTGACGGCGAGGGAAAGCCTCACTGCCTGTTTTTTCTCAGCTTGCTAGTAGCGAGATTTTCCTCTTGTGCACCTTCGCAAGCAGCGAGGGCCTTCTATTGCAGGCTAAACTTTTTCTACTAGTTTGACTTTTCTTGAATTTTTAGTTTCCAAATCCAAAGTAGGTGATTGTTCCCTCAAAACTATAAAATAATCACCAAAATATAAGCTACTAATTTTATTTCGAACGTAAGATAAAAAGCATAATAAAAGTACTAATTTAACCAATAAGGTCTAAAAGAACTAAATCACAAAATATCATCATAATTGACATATTTTTGGGACAAAACACATAAGAATAAGCACAAAATGTAGAAGAAATAACCCTATTTACTGGGGTTATCACTCCTCCCAACTTAGCCTTTTACTCTTCCCAAACAAAAATAAAATAAACTAGAAACCACGGCAACAATAAAGATAAAATTGGAAAAAAAAAATAGATTATTGGTCCAAGTAGGCTCATTTCAAACACCAAACTCCAAAGCGAAATAATTTAAAATTATCACCCAAAAATTTACTTCCCAATTTGAAAACCATAGACTTTATCACAATGGAGAATTCCAAAGCACACTAAAATTTTCCTAAGGCAAAAAGATTTCCTAAAAGGTGTTCCGGTTTATCCAAAACAAATTTGATGTTAACAAGTTATCTAAGTTTTACTTATCCCAATCTCAACAAAAGATAATGAAAACATGGACGGATCATTATAACTTAAGGTAACTGTTCGGTAGAATATTGATTAGATTCTTTGAAAACAACGAATAAGTAGTAAAAAATCTTAATTATCCTAATCAACTCCCACACACTCGCAAATATACGAGGTGAGTTTGTATATAGAATGAGTAAGGATCGTTCACATGAGGACTATTGGAACAATTACTCGGTTCACAAGCCTATTTACTAGTTAGATGAAATAATCAGGAGTTTTTTACTAAACTTAAACTAAATGTAATCACAAGAAATTAAAATAAATATAAGAACGAAAAATTCTAACCCTACTGAAAGCAATTAAATAAAATTAACTAAAACTCTAATTTAAATCTGCCTTATGTGCGAGAATTTAATCAAGAACAAGAATTTTTAAATTAGTCTACTGTATAAAAGCTATTAAAAATGATCTAATAAAACCCTAACTAATAAACTACGGAAGCAATCAAGAATTTTAAAAGCGATAAAACATGAATGATAATTAAGAAAGAAGAAAGCAATCAGAACAAAAATTAAATTGCATAAAAATAAATCAAACTCAGTAATTGCAGCGAAACCAAATGTTGATAACCGTCGAGTCTTGAATTCTTGACAAGAAAACAAAATCCTAACTTGAATGCCTGAGAAAATCTAACCTACGCCAAAATTATCATTCTAACTACTGAAAACCTAAAAAACTAATGATGGCTGATGATTATGATGATTCCCTCCCCTTCTCTTAGTATATTTATAGATATTTTTAGGGTTTTGGGGCTTCAGAATAATAAGTACACAATTTTCCACGCAAATGGGCCCACGAAAGGACTTTTCTTGAAAAATAAGTAACTTTGTAAGACCTATCCATTGATCAGTGCCTGAGCGCTGCACTTTTGTCGCTCCTGGCTCCTCGATTTTGACCATCATGCAAGCCGAATTTGAAAAAACTCAAAATATGAAAATTGTAACTCTATGTCTTAAATTTCCAAAAAACTTGAATCACCCCAATTGAAACTCGAATAAGAAAGTTATGCTCAATCTATCAAACTGTGTCATAATCGCTCCTCGCCAATGCATGAAATTTCAATTTTGCTATTTTCCTCCACTTTTGCGATCAATTTGGACTCTTTCTTCACTCAAACCCTACAAAACTCAAAATAAACCATTTTAATTCATAAGTAATCAGTTCTTGCTCATTCATCGCCAAAAACAAGGTAAACGATACATAAAATATACTACATTTGCGAGCTTATCAAATATCTCACACTTAATTTTTGATAGTTCTCGAGAAAAATATAAAAATAAGTCACAAACATACTCAACGCATCTCATCAATTATGTATATAAATACCCAAGAACCAAATCATTATAAGAAAAATAGTCAAATGATAATAAACCCCTATACATGAATTCGAGTGTATGTGTGTGCATTACCATACAAAAATAAATTTTAAGATACTCAGATCAAATTATGCAAACCTTTTGAATTTTTCTAAACAGTCCATAACTTGCTCTTCTTACATTTCTCAACTAATGTAGACAACTGACTCGATTTAAATTAGGTAGGACTTTTAGCTTGTAACGTAAGGCTAGAGGCTTGGCTAACAAGAAAACGAAAAGGATAAACAAATAAGAAAAAAAAAGGTTTAAATTAATGTGCGTCTCATTAACATAAAACTTTTTTTGAACATCAAAACACCCATCCTTCAAAGAAGTAAACCCACACTTATTATTCAAGTGTTAACCAAACACCCATAAAAATTTTGCAACAAGCAAAGTAAAATCATGCTTTTTCAATTGCAACATTACTCACCAACACCATGTAAAAATATCTCCCCTTCCTTTTTCTTTTTTCTTCTTTTTCTTCTTTTTCTTTTCCCCAAAACGAGCACGAGTGATAGGCACTACCCAAAAAAAATATCTACGCAGGTACTAGTGATAAGCACTACTTGCTAACACTCCAATGCAGGTGCCAGCGATGGGCACCACTTGCAATGGTCAACAAAAAAAATTTTGTTAACACCACTACACCTTAATTGTACATCATTAATTCAAACATTCTCATACAACTACCTTTGCATCCTTATATCCCCTTAATAATTAATGTGGCATTAAAACTCTTAAGGGACATTTAAAATAACTCAATAGATAAAAATTGAGTTAGGAAAAAAAATAATGGTGCTTCTGTCCATTCAAAACAAATTAAGGCTCAATTAGGGCTTTAGGGATAAATTTTATAGTAATGGTTAGGTTTGAAAGGCTCAAACGTCCAAAGAAATGCCTACCCTCATCTTTAAATCAAATCAAATTATATAAAATTTGCCTCAAAAATGTAATAAAGCAAGTGTCTGGAGTGCAATACAAGTGAATGTACACAATTATCTCTTTGTGGCAAAAAGCTATTACATTGTAAGACTATTAGTGCTCAAAAATTAGAAATCATGCTAGGAAAATATTAACACCGACTAACCTACTCATGACAACTTAGCTCAAAAATTATCAAGTAGAAAACCAAAGAAACATACTAAGAAATTTGTGAAGAAAATTTTCAAAAATTTGGAAAGCTCTCAAATCAAAAGTTAAGCTACAAAATATGAAAACAAAAATTGAACAAAATGAGATATAAATTAAGAAAACTCCCCACTCTATACTTAGAGAATAGCATTATCCCCAATGTGTATAAAGAGTAAAAAGGGAAGAATGGAAGTTGCTCTGTCAATGAAGAACGTTTGGTGCCATTTATGTTGATGTCTAACTAATTACCCTTGAGTCGAAATCAAAAACATCAACCATTAAATATATATATATATAACAACCCTTAAGATATTAAGAAAAACAATAAAACTAAAAAACTAAACAAACACATAAGAAATAAAATTAAGATTCTGTCTCTTATGGGTTGCCACCCATGTAGAGTCCTTATTTATGGTCTTAGGATCAACTATTGCATTCCCGTTCATGTAAAACATGCTAGGGTGGTTGGCCACCCCCTTCCTTTAGGCCTCCACGGGAGTTTAATCCCACTCCTCTTAAATGTCATTTCTGATTCCCAGCTTTTTCTTGAAAAAATCTATTTTTCCTTGTAGTCACCAAAGCCAATGTCCTCAGTAGCACGTCCAATTGTTTTTCAAACCATTTCCTCTTCTTTTTGCACTCTTTAAACCTTTGGACGTCACAAAGTTTTTTGATATTTTGCACAACTTTCTTGATCCTTTATCACCCCACACATATCGTCGGGTGGTTTTGATTCTACATTTAACATGATGCCAAACGTGCCAATAAAAGGATCAAGTGAATGATTAGCACATTTTCTTCAAAAGTAGTAAAATTATCATTATAATAAAAAACATCAATATCAACTGATTCATTTTCAACTTGTAAAATCAACTTCCCTTTATTAACATGTATCAACGTATGTGCAGTTGATAAAAATGGCCTCCTAAGAATCAATGGTATTTTATTGTCCTTGCTGATGTCCAACACCAAGAAATCAACAAAAAATACCAACTTCTCTACTTGCACAAGCACGTCCACCAACTAGCCATATGGTTTACTTCTAGTCAAGTCTGCAAGTTGGAGTGTAACGTTAGTCAGTTTGGCGTTGGTGATTCCTAACTTATCATAAATGGATTTTGGCATAATATTGATACTAGCCCCTAAATCAAAAAGTGAATGATGTAGTGTTGTTCCTCCAATATTTACCGGTATTGAGAAGTTACTAAGATTTTTGAGTTTAGGTGGTAATCTTTATTGAACAATTACACTACATAAATGCATCTTGGCATCGAGATAAATTCTTTCACCATCATCCCATTTTTGCTTCCTTGCTAAGAAATCCTTAATAAATATCACATAGTTGGGCATTTTGGTGAGCACATCAACCAAAGGAATGTTGACATTAACCTTGTTGAAAATGTTGATGAATTGTTGAAATTGGTTGTCTTTTTCCTCCTTTCTAGAATTATTGAGCCTTTGAAGGAATGGAATCTTTACTGAATGATGCAAATTCAAAGGCTCTACTACATGCTTCTTTTTCAGCTCCTTGTTTTCATTTACTTTTGTCATTTTGTCATCATCACAACCAACTTCATTCTCTTCCTGAATCATCTTGGAGTTTTTCTTCTCTTCTTCTTTCCCATCCTCTTGTTTTTCATTCGGTACAACCAACTCTTTTCCACTTCTTAGGGAGATAGCATTGCATTGCTCTTTTGGGTTTGGGATTGTATCACTCGACAATGCTCCACCAGTCTCTCATTGTTTTGTCAGGCTATTTGTCCCGTTAGAATTATAGTTCAAGGTATCTCCTGGTAGCCCGTAAATTTTCATACTCCCTTTTCAATCCTCTCTCAAATTATCACCATTAGGTGTATCATGATTCACATATGCAGGATAATTTGGATTTTGAGAGGGTGGTTTTGGTGCTGGAAGTTGGTATGAACTATATTGTTGAGATGAAAAGTTTTGGGCATACCTTTGATGTGGTGGTTGATATGGTCTAGATAATGAGGTTTGGTTGGAAAAATTTTACTGTGGTTTGTTGGACTGAAATGAAGAGTTTTGGATATTGTTTTGGTGGAAAGTTCGGATGATTTCGCCAAGGAGGTTTGTATGCATTTCCATAGTATGTGGGATGATTATATGAACTAGAATTTTGATTAGAAACATATTGAGCATGCTCATCTTGCATCACCAAAGCATCACAACAGCCATTTTGATGATTTCCTCAGCAGAAATCACAACTCAAGATCCCTTGGGATGTCGAACCAATGGATTTCACTTAGATTCTTCCCTATACACATCTAGATTTTTATATTCTCTACAACTTTGGTCAAGTTTATAATAGCACTCATCATCATGTTCTGCTGAAATATGAAAGTATCATAGCTAGGCATGACACCTTGTTAGACATTGGCTAGATTCATTTGTTGTTGTCCAAGTGTAGGAGTTATTGCTCCATGATAATAATGAGTATATGTCATTCTCTCTAAAACTCTTGCGCTTTCTCTAGAGTCTTATAGGGGAAAGAACATTTGCACCAGCATCAACTATCAATCTCGTCTCTGGAAATAGTCTATTATAGAAGGTTTGGACTTGCAGTCATAGAGGTATAGAATGGTGCTGACACTTTCTCAACAACTCCTTGAAGCAATCCCACGCTTCACCTAAGCTATCTCCAGTAATTTGTCTGAATGATGTGATCTCATTTCGGAGCTTAGCTGTCCTAGCCGGTGGAAAGTGTTTGGCTAGGAACTCTTGACCGAGTTGGTCCAGGTTGTGAGAGTACCTTATCTATATGACTACAACCAAGACCGTTTCTTTGCTCTATCACGTAAAGAAAATGGGAATGCTATTCTCCGGATACAATCGGGGTAGACTCTATTGTACCGAAATGTATCAATGACCTCCTCAAACCTAATTAATGCTCACAGGGATCTTCATTAGGTCCTCCTCCAAATATAGCATGTGTTTGGAGCATTTGTATAAATGCATGCTTGATTTTGAAGTTATTTGCCTGCACAGGTAGTTGAGCAATGCTAGGACTCGCCTCCTCGAAATTAGGTATGACATAATCTCTGAGATTTTGGGGGTTAGCATTAGCATTAACCAAGTTGTCATTGTTGCCTGCAACCTTTTCTTGTTCATTCGCGGTGCGGTTTGGATTCTCCATTTGATGGTCGCCTTGATTTGAGTCTTTTTGTTTACGGTTTCTACTTATTGTCCATTCAATCTCTAAGTCAATAGGATGAAGTGCTTGATTGGACGAACAGGTATTTACCATAACTATAAGAAAAGAAAACCCAAGATCAATATCAAAGACCACCAATCCAAACACAATTGAGAGAACAAGAAATAATTGTTAATAAATAACAAAAGAAATAAAAAAGTCTAATGTAGTACGACTCGCTACACCTAATATTGTTAGCAAAAAAAAAAAAAATAGTCACTTGAGACGGTGCCAAAAACTTGTTAAGTAGAATATTGATTAGATTCTTTGAAAACAATGAATAAGTAGTAAAAAACTTTAATTATCCTATTCAACTCCCATGCACTCGAATGTATACGAGGTGAGTTTGTATATAGAATGAGTAAGGATCATTCCCACGAGAACTATTGGAACATCTATTGGGTATACAAGCCTATTTACTAGTTAGACAAAATAATCAAGATTTTTTTACTAAACTTAAATTAAATGTAATAACCAGAAATTAAAATAAAAACAAGAATGTAAAATTCTAACCCTATTGAAAACAATTGAATATAAACTCTAATTTAAATTTACCCTATGTGCGAGAATTTAATCAAGAACAAGAATTTAAGTTAGTCCACATAGATGTTCTATAAAATCAATTAAAAACGACTTAATAAAACCCTAACTACTAAACTGCGAAAGCAATTTAGTTTTTTAAAAGCAATAAAACAAGAATGATAATTAAGGAAGAAAGCAATAAGAAAGCAAAAAAAACAAAAATTAAATTGCATAATATAAATCAAACTTATAATTGTGGCGAAAACAAATGTTGATGATCATCGAGTTTTGAATTCTTGACAAGAAAGCAAAATCCTAACTTGAATGCTTGAGAAAATCTAACCTACGCCTAAATTTCATTCTAACTATTGAAAACCTAATGAACTAATGATGACTAATGATTATGATGATTCCTCTCCTTCTCTTGGTGTATTTATAGATATATTTAGAGTTTTGGGGCTCCAGGATGATAAATACACGATTTCTCACGCAAACAGGCCCATGGGAGGACTTTTCTTGCAAAATAAGTAACTTTGTAAGACCGATCCATCGATTGGCACCTAAGTGCTACACTTTTTGTCATGCCTGGGTGCCAAGCCAAGGGCAGAACAAAAACATGTAGTTTCTAGAGTTGGCACCGAGGCATTGCAATTTTGTCACACCTGTGCGCTAGGGACAGAAACAGCTTCAATTACCTCCTCGATTTTGACTATGATGCAACCCGAATTTGGAAAAACTCAAAACATAAAAGTTGTAGCTATATGTCTTAGCTTTCCAAAATATCTTGAATCACCCCAATTGGAGCTTGCACAAAAATTTATGCTCAATCTACCAAATTGTGTCAGAATCGCTCCTCGCTAGTACATGAAAATCCAATTTTACAATTTTCCTCCACTTTTGCGATCAATTTGGACTCTTTCTTCACTAAAATCCTGAAAAACTAAAAATAAACCATTTTAGCTCATAATCAATCAATTCTTGTTTATTATCACCGAAAACGAGGTAAACGATATATAAAATGTACTATATTACGAGTTTATCAATAACCAACAATGTAAATGAAAGACAAGTGAAAAACATTTGTCTAGTTAAGAGTGTTTAAAGTTCAACACGAAGATGAGTAATATACAATGCAAAACCCCCCAACTTATTAGTATACTAGCACCTAAAAGGGTCATTTCAAAAATTTTGCTTCTACTTGTCTTATTTTACTACTCTAATGCCGCTTCGAAGACACGACAATTGTGATGCCAAGTTCCCGACTAGCCTTATTCTTAAAAGCATGCAATAAAACTAATTTTGTTATTTTCTTGCCTTTTCTTTTTTTGTTGGTTGTTCAATGTGAAATTCAAGCAATCCTAAATCAAGGAAGAGGGATAGAGCATACCCAAAATCATATCTAGAATTAAACACCTATAAAATAAATGGAATGCGTTTCATATGTAATTGAAACAATAATGACCAAATGAACGCTTGACTAATTTCCAGCAAATTACTACAATAAAAGAGGCAATACAAAAACATGTTGAGTTAACTTACGAATAAGGTGTGGCAAACCAAAGTTGCTTTGGACACCCATTTTGAAAATTGATACCCCGTCTTTTTGACATTATTGATTTGAAAATTATTGAATTCGAAAAAACCCATTTGCAATCAACTCTTTAATTTTGAATGAAAATTAAGGGGATGATAATTATGAATATTAGTACCATTACAGAACCTTTTGGTTAATTTTATCATAGATTTCCTACCAAAGACCAATATATTAGTTTTCTAATTTTTCTAAACACAAGTAAAACGCACAAGAATCAAATCTGACTATCTTGCCAAACCAGCCCAAAGACATCACCAACACAACATAAACATGCAAACCAACGAGTTAAAAATAAATGACACCTTGTCAAACCAGCCCAAAGATGTCATCCTACAAGTTATTCCACAACCTAACAAGGCACAACATTAAGCAAAAACAACCAAAGCTAAAATCCTAAACATAAAAATGTTGTCCTAATGAGGCAATCACAACCAGCAATTAGGCACTAAATAAAGCAACTACTTGTCCTTAAAGCAAATAAACTAGATAAAAACTACTTGTCCTCATGGCAATTGAAATGCATGATAAATGTAAAAACATTGTTCCAAGATCAAGGTAAAAGAAAGTTTCCCAATCAAGAAGTCCTAGATATCCCTACTTATAACCCAAGTCGCCACTAGAAGTGCCCATTCCATCTCCAACACCAGAAGATCTAACTCTATTTCCATCTCCAAAGGGTCCAACTTTATCTTCAGCTCTACCATCTTCTTTATCCTCTTCATCGTCATCAGTTTTCTCGAAGCCATCAGTGCAATGCCACCTTGGAGGTTTGGACTCCTTTGGCCAATTGGTCATGTTAAAGGGGTGGATGTTGTTGATTCTCATGTCTAACTTCTAATTTATTGAGTTGAGGCATCTATTATAATAGGAGGAAGTAAAGTCATTCTTCCCTCTTATGTTTTTGGAGTATAGAAAGAGCAGTTGGCTTTTGTATCCAAAGTTGGCACCCAACATCCCTTTGTGCAGCTTGACCTCTCCCTTGGGTGATCCAGGCTTGCACAACCCTTGTGTGTAGTTGAATGGTGCGTACAGTTCAATCATTTGATATCCATGGGCTGCTTGGGGTAGCATTTTACACTAGTCCTTAGAGTAACACCTATATTATGGCAAAGATGTGTGATGAGGTTAGGTAAAATATAACCCACATGTTTCTTCCAGTGACCATTTCTCATAATATCCTGCTAAAGCTCAAAACCAACATCAATACTAAACCCTTTCATTATCGCATAAATCACAAGAGCCCGGTTCTTAGTGACCTTACTAACATGAGAGATAAGAGAGAAACAAACACAAATGAAGTAAATCCGTGCGAGTGCTTCTGATTATAAGAATACCCTCAAAATTTTCTTATTCCCCCTGCTTGGGTAGAATTCCCGCTGTGTTGCCCCCTTATGTATAGTATCATCATGAAGGAAGTGAAGAATTTTATCATATTCAATCTGTCTTCTCACAAATTGGGTATATTGATGTTGTCCTTGCATGTCAAGCAAATTATAATGGGCATTGATGATGTTTTTCGTAAAGGGTTCAAGCCTTTGCCTCATAGATGATAAATGATCAACAATCTAGTAGGTATTTGCAAATAAATTCCTTGATGTGCATTTCATTCCCTACCATTGTTGTTTCCTTAACAGAATCCCCCGAACCTGTACTCTCTATTTGCCTAACAAGCCTAACCCAAACATATCATCCCATGCTTTGGTGTTCAACTTATTCATGAAGCACAAAGCCCTACTCAATTCAAGGATTTTTTTGGCAATTTAGCAATGCATCTTTGGGCCTCAATATTAACAAATTTAGATTCTTCCAATTTTTCCAATCTTTCAAGGGTATTCGTTCTTCTTTTAGGTATGATTACCAAATAACCCAATAAACTAAACAATTTAAACAATAATCCAACAAATTAGGAAACAAAAATCCATAATAAAGAAATTATCTTGACCAAACCACCACCGAATTTTTGCAAATATTCTTAATAGAACACCAAATAACTTTAATAATCAACCTAAAAGCAAAATAAAAGTTGGAAAGGTCATACTGTTTTTTCACCCCAAAGAAGAGAGAATTTGTTGATGTTACTGGAGCCCCGTGGATGAAATTTGTGCAAGAAATTCCCAGTACTTGTCTTCAATTTTCAAACTTTTGGTTCAACTTGGTGGATTTGTGGTCTAGAAGATAGAGTTTTGTGGAATGGAATGAATTTTTGTGGGTTTGGGTTGGATTTGTGTGGTTATGGAGGAAAAAGGTGTTTTAGAGGACAAGAATATGGAAGAAGTGGGTTTTGGAGGCTAAAAATATGTGTTTAGGGGCTAGGGTTTGGAAGAAGGCAAGGGTCTCTATTATTTTTCAGATTTGTTTTTTATTTTTTAATTTATTTTTTGTTTCTTTTAAAGTGCCTTCGCCAACGATAGGGTTTTTCTTATCAACGATAGAGAGGGTGTCTTTCCAACATTCCAAACACCAACATTTTTGCATCTCCTCATTTCTACAATGCAACAATGAAATTTACATTAATGCATTTCAATTCCAATCAACTCCACGACAACGTAACAAAGTGCATATATATATATATATATATAGACACACATACACATACGCACACACACACAAATCTAGACTCAACCCAACATACTAGTTAGAGCTAAATGCAAGAAATTGCAATGAAACTAAATAGAAGTCAAGTAAACGTGGGTTGTCTCCCAAAAAGCACTTGTTTATAGTCTTTTACTCAACTATGGCATAAGGGTAATCAAGCGGTGACAAGTGAGATGGTTTTCCATCCCTCATCAATAGCGCCCCCATATATAGTAGAGTTTGAAACGAATCTCGTTCACTTTGAAATTTGATTCTTTGCCTGTCAATTCTACTGCACCATAAGGGAAAACTTGAACTACCTCAAATGGCCCACTCCAACTTGACTTGAGGTTTCTCGAGAATAACTTGAGTCTTGAATTATAAAGCAACATTAAATCCCTGGGCTTGAACTCTTTCCTAAAGATGTGCTTATCATCCCACACCTCAGTTCTTACCCTATAAATTTTTGAATTTTCATAAACCTTATTTCCCTTCGGAACTTATCAAGCTCGTTGATTTTTAAGAGCCTTTTCTCATTTGCTTCTTTCCAATTATAGTTGTGTGTTCCAACTCTACTAGAAGATGACATGGCTTACCATAGACTATCTTATAGGGAGAAATTCTTTTTGTGGTCTTGTAAGCAGTCTGGTAAGCCTACAAGACATCATCCATCTTTTTATAACAATCCTTTCTTGAAGTGTTCAAGGTCTTTTCAAAGATTCTTTTCAACTCTAAGATAGATCTCCACTTGACCAGATGTTTGTGGATGACAGGCAAGAGAAATCTTATGTGTCACTCCGTACTTAGACATAACGGATTCAAAGAGCTAGTTATTGAAGTGAGTTTTCCATCACTAATAATGGCCTTGAGCATCCCAAACCTTGCAAAGATAATCCTTCTAACAAAATTCAACACAACTCTCGCGTCATTAGTGGGCAAATCAATGGCTTCAACCTACTTTAACACATAGTCAACTACCACCAAGATAACCTCTCTGGAATTTATTGTTGTACCAGGTCGGAAAGGTCCCCATGAATCCAATTTCCCATATATCAAATATCTCACTAACTAAGATAGAATTACGTGGTATTTGATCCCTTCTTGACACATTGCCTACTATTTGGCACTCGTTACATTGTACCATGAAATGCCTTGCATCTTTTAAAAAACTAGGCCAATCAAAACCACATTAGAAGACCCTCACCGCTATCCTTTGAGAACCATGGTGACCACCCATCGATGATGAATGACAATGGTGAAGGATGTTCACTATTTCCTCTTCCGGTATACACTTTCTAATCAATTGGTCCTTACATTAGTGGTAGAAAAATGGATCTTCCAAAAGAAATATTTTGCTTTCAAAAAGAAATTTCTTTATTGATTTATGTCCATGGTAGAATATACCACCTTGGCCACTGGGTAATTGACCATTGCATACCAAGGGAATGTACTCCCAACTGCCAATAGTTGTTCTCCTAGGAAGCTTTCTTTTATGGGCACAAGAACCCTCTTGAGCTTTTCCATTAGGTCCTTCAAGTCTTGAAAGGTGATCAACTACGGTGTTCTTCCTTCCCTTGTTATCAACCACCTCCCAATCAAATTCTTGCAAAAGCAAAATCCAATGATTAGTTTTGATTTTGCATTATGCTTCGCAAGTATATACTTAAAGAGCCGAGTGATCGGTATAAACAATCACTTTACTCCCAATGAGGTATGACCTATCATCAAATGCAAATACTAAGGCAAAGAGTTCTTTTTCCGTGGTAGAGTAGTTAACTTGTGCTTCATTTAACATTCGACATGCATAATAGACAACATGCAACATTTTGTTGACTTTTTAATATAAAAGTCACCCCGAAGGCATAGTCACTTGCATTGCACATGAGTTTGAAATGTAATTCCAATTAGGAGCGAGTATTACTGGGTTGGTGATCAAAGCATTTTTCAACAAGTCAAAAGCATGCAAGCATTCATCATTGAAGTCAAATAAAGCATCTTTTTACAACAAACTAGCACACAAAGGCCTAGAGATTTGAGAAAAGTTTTTGATAAAGAAGTGGTAAATCCCAGCATGTCAAAAAGAACTCCTAAACCCTTTCACATTGGAGGGAGGGGACAACTTCTTTATGACCTCTACCTTAGCCTTATTTACCTCTATTCCCTTGGAAGAAATTTTTTTCTAAAACAATACCTCGTTAACCATGATGTGGCACTTCTCCCAATTCATTGCAAGATCAGTTTCCTCATGTCTTTCAGGCATAAGAGATAGATTGTGTAATCAAGCATCAAAGGAATTACCAAGTACACTAAAATCATCCATGTTCAATGAATTTCTCTACATATCATGAAAAATAGCAAACATGTATCATTGGAAAGTGTTTGGAGCATTACATTGACCAAAGGGTATATGCCTATAACCGAAGTTACCATAGGGACAAGTAAAGGTGGTATTTTCTTAGTCTTCTTGGGCAATAACTACTTGAAAGTACCCGTAATAACTATCTAGAAAGAATAGAAAAGCATGCCCAGAAAGCCTCTCCAACATTTGATCCATGAAAGGAACGGGAAAATGACATTTTCTTGTGGCTTCATTATGTTTCCTAAAGTCAATGTAAATGTACAACCTATTTACTAGCCTAGAACAAATATTATAAGGACAAGTGAAGGTGATCTTTTCTTGGTCTTCTGGGGCAATGACTATTTGAGAGTACTTGGAATAACCATCTAGAAAACAATAGAAAGCAAGCCTAGAAGCATGCCCCGAAAGTTTCACTAACATTTGATCTATTAAAAGAAAAGGAAATGAACTTTTCTTGTGGCATCATTGAGTTTCCTAAAGTCAATGCAAATGCGTTACTTGGTTACCAGCCCAGGAAGGATCAGCTCACTTCTCTCATTCGCTATAACTATCATTTCTCCCTTTTTAGGTACCACTCGAGTGGGGCAAACTCACTCACTATCATTAATGTGATATATTATTACAGCATCCAAGAGTTTCAAAACCTCTTTCATCGCCATCTTTAGGAATCTTCAAAGTAGGACTCAATCTCCTTTGAGGTTGTCTACAAGGTTTGTAATAGTTATTGAAGAGCATATTATGCATGCACAAGGGCTAATACTCTCTATGTCTTCTATGTTCCAAGTAATAGTACTCTGATGTTGTTTCAACACACCAAATAATTTAAACAATTCATCACAAGTAAGCAAAGCACTAATAATAACGGGGTATGTAATCTTCTAAGAAAGCAAATCGAATATGTGAATGGAGAGGCTTCAATTCAAACTTGGAGGGTTCGTTGGTCGAAAACCCCTTTTATCTATATCCTCCTTTTTATCCATCTCTTCTTCCAAAGTTGAGTTTTCCTCTAACATGTCAATGCAATTTTATGCATCTTCATCGTGCTTACTTTCTTCATCCCCATGTTGAGTGCCACTTCCAGGGAACCTTCGCGAAATTGGTTCTACAAAATTATTAACAATCTTGCCAATTATGTCTATCCTCATTACATTATCATACAAGGAAGGAAACTCTCTGTCAAAGAATTAAAAACATTAAATGAAACTATTTCTTCGTTGACTCTTAGTTGAAATTTGCCCTCTTAGACATCAAGCAGCACTCTTCTGATTGGTAGAAAGGGTCTTTCAAGATTTAGAGGCATATCGGTATCTTCTTCCATCTCAAGTATAATAAAGTCGGCCAGGCACATGATGCTTTAGTCCGCCAATGAAGTGATATATTGGTAGGCTTCAAATCTCCTACATTCAACTTCTTGTAAAGAGAAAATGGCATTAAGTTAATAGAGCCTCCAAGATTGCACAAAGCCCTTTCAAAACTTATCCCAGCATCCCACATAAAATGGAGAAGGACCCAGATTCATCAACTTTGGTGTAAGATTCTTTTGAATGATTGTACTACACCTTTCTGTTAGATATAAAATCTCATCCTCCATGAGTTTCCTCTTGCTTGTGAGCATTTTCTTTATAAACTTGGTGTAACTTAGCACGTTCTCCAAGGCTTCGATAAGGGGGATATTAATATCATATCTTTTTAAAGATCTCCACGAAGCTCTTGAATTTCTTCTCATTTTCATCACCCTTTAGCCTTCATGAAAATAGAATTTTAATTTTCTTTGTTGGCTCCATGGAGTGATTCTTTTCATCACGGCTCCTTCTAGTGGGAATTTGGTAATTCTTAGACTCCTCAATTTCCATACCTTTCCCTTTAGAAGACTTTCCCACTTCATAATTTTGAACAATCTCATCAATTTCCATCGCCTCCTTAGCACCCTCTTCCCTTACTTGTAAATCTCATGTGGTTGGGCCAATTCAGATTCAGGGTATTATACAAAATGTTTCCTTCATCCATTCCAATTTGCTAATTTAGCTACTACTCAATATTCAAAGATGAGTTTCGACTAATTTGCAGCCAAAATTATAGTGTGATAAAATAATCGGGACGAAAAGAGTAAATATTTTATAGAGTGGCAACAAATTGTTTCAATTTATAAATCTTAACTAAAAGTGCACGAATATAAACGGCTCTAAAACTCTTCTATGTTTACATACATTTTACCCTTCAACTGTTAGAAGTCTCATATTGCCCTTTGAATTTTTAGAAGTGTAGTTATTTTGGTTTAAATATTTTGGTTTGGTGGTTTAAAATCAAAAGTTTTTGGGCCAATTCAGATTCGGGGTATTATACAAAATGTTTCCTTCATCCATTCCAATTTGCTAATTTAGGTACTACTCAATATTCGAAGTTGAGTTTCGACTAATATGCACCCAAAATTATAGCGTGATAAAATAATCGGGACGAAAAGAGTAAATATTTTATAGAGTGGCAACAAATTGTTTCAATTTTTATATCTTAACTAAAAGTGCACAAATATAAATGGCTCTAAAACTTCTATGTTTACATACATTTTACGCTTCAACTGTTAGAAGTCTCATATTGCCTTTTGAATTTTTAGAAGTGTAGTTATGAACTTTAACAAAACATTATCTCAAAGATAGTTTTGGCTTGGAGCTTCTTCTTCTCCCTCTAGCCTTTTCACTTCGGTGTTAAATTGTGATCATTGTATTACGTTTTTCATATAAATTCCAAATTTAGATTTGATTTGCTTCGAGTATTATTAATTTGCAATCTTGTTTGGTGTTTAAACCACCATTTTACAAATCTTTCACCAAAATTTTCAACAAAATGTTCTTTGAAGTAAAAAGTTCAAATTAGTAAGAGATTTGGCATGAAATTTTCAAATTTCCATTAAACAGACTTCATAATGCCATGACTATTTCTAGCATTTTCAAGGCCCAATCGGCATCAAAATTTCTGATATTCTATACCAATGAACTCCTCATAATACGAGATTTCAAATATATAGTAATTTATTTGGTTCAATTTGTGTTTAATAAAAAATACAAGTTAGGATTCCTTGTGATGACAATAAAATCCTTGGAAAATAGCTTGTGCATCGCAAATAAAGCTAGTTCTGTTTGCTTTTGACAATTAAAATAAATTAAAGAGTATATTTCTAAAGTTTATGGGATGATATAAATTTCGATATTTTAATAATTAAAAAAAGAAATAATAATAATTAAAGGCCCAAAGATGATATACAAAGGTAATCCTTTTAAATTTTTTTATAGTAATTTGATTCCTATATTACGTTTCCTCCGACCACCGCCGCTTTTGTAAGTAATCGAAACAGAAAACAAGAATCCCTTCCCCGCCAAAAAAGTAAAAATAAAAGATTAATGGTGTGTTTGGTTAGATTGAAAATATTTTTAGAAAAATATTTTTCAAAAATTTTGTTAGTGTCAAATGTTTTAAAATATTTTTAGATATAAAATATTTTTTAATTTTGGTTGTGGTTGAAAATAACTTATGAAATTTTAGAGTGTAAGTTATTTTTCGAATAATTCAAATGTGACATTAAATTTCAATTACTTACTTTTATAATTTCATTTCTTAAATTTATTTTCATTTTCAATTCTTGTCCATTTATTTTTCTCTTAATCAAGAGTCTTACGGGAATATAACTATTATTATGCATATTTTACTACTACATTATACTATTATTTAATTTTTAAAAAATCAATCTTTTATTATCCATAATAACTTGTAAGGTATTTATTGCCGTTGCTATAATTTTTTTAACTTATATTCATAAAATTAACGATGAAAATATTAAAAAATTTATTTCAAAATATTTCTATTTTGTTAGCCAAATATAAAAAAATTATATAAAAATAAATTTTTTTATATCAATCCAACCGATCACAGAGAAAGAAGAACTCCAAGAGATGGAATATGATTCATAGCTCAAAACTCAAAAGGCATCATCCCACCACTAAACTACGGGTCCACGCGTCAAAAGGTAACACCCAGTACGAATAAGACAACAAAAGTGGACGCGCATCTCTCCTTAAACGGACCAGTGACGTTTGCTGTCGGGCTTTCGACTCAATAAAACTCTATAAATAAATGATGGTAGAATCAAGCAAACCCAATTTTACCCACCGACTAGATCACCAGCGCTCATTCTCTCTCTCTCCAAAATACATTTCTCATCTTTGCAAACCCTTTCTCTTCTCTCTCTGTAGAATCATAATCCGTTTAACTTTTCCGTGACTGGTAATTTTGATTGCTTAATTGAAATCAAAAGAATTCTGAAAAATTGTGATTTAGCGTCCTGTTTGGCTTGGCTCGGCTCGGAATACCCGCATGAGGAGGTGTTTGGGAAATAGGAAACTGGATTATTATTATTTTTCGTCATTAAATAATTTTAATTCAAATTTCTTCATCCTCCATTACTCTCCTTCTCAATTCAATATTTTCTTCTTTTTTATTAATAATTTTATTCTTAACTCCGTCTCTTTATTAACCCTATTATTATTAAGATTCTCTAAATTGAGGCAACTTTTAAGTTTTAATTACCCTAATTCTGAATTCGATCGCCGATCATCATCATTATCCTTGTCAATTAATCATCCATGGAGAGGAAGAGTCATCCCCAATTGCAAAGAGGTTTTTTCTTTTCTTTTTTTAATTCTCCTTATTTCTCAAGGTTTAATCTAAATCTTTGAGTTTTATAAGCTCAATTTATTGTTTGGCGAATTTTACCATTTGGCAACATTTTTTTTTTCTAAATCTGGATGCTGATTTATGTTCTAGTGTTATTATTATTATTATTATTATTATTATCTGGATTGCTAATTTATTTTTTTATTTATTATTATTTTTTTTTTTGTGGTTAGCTGATTTTTTGGTATGCTACCGACAGTTGGGAAGAAACAGTCACAATATAAGTATTGTAAAAAATCAAAATTCCCAAAATGCCCCGAGTCCGGTGAAAAAGAAAACAATCACTCCCTGGACAAGTTCATTATGCAAATCACGTAAGGATGTGTTTAGATAGATAGATTTGAAGTAATATTTGAAATTCATATTTATAAAGTTAAAATAGATAAATTTTAATTTTATTCAAATTAAAAAATTTAAATAACTTTTTAATTATTTGAGTGAATTTAAAATTTATGAATTTTAATTTTACAAATATTTTAAAGAAATAAGTAAATTTCAAATATTTGATTTTTCAAATTCATCAATCCAAACACAGTGTAATGGAATTATGCAAGTAAGAATATTTTAAGTGGATCTCATGTACTTTGCAAGTCTCTTGCTGGAAGCATCTGTCTTTGATGGTCCGGTTGCTTTGATGGATTTGATTTTTAGGAAGGATTTTAAATGAATCAATTTAAAATGGATGGATATGAACTGATTTAAAATTTTGGTGAATTTGAAATTCACCCATTTTAACCATCAAAATCTCACCCTCAATTGTTGGTGGAGGGAGGGTAGAATTGCAGTGCTTATTCTGGGAAATACGGTGAAGTCTGATTATTCTGGGAGTAGAAAGGAATGCAGGGAAAGGAAATATTGTCACTGAACATGCTCATATTTTCACTCGTTTTGTGATTTTGATTGCTTGAATATGACTTTTCTCTCAGTCTGGACTGCTGTTTTGAAATTTTATGCAGGTGAATGGAAAACTGTTCTTCCCTATGTCTGTCTTTACTATTATTGTCTTTTGTCAATATTTCTTTCATCTGATTGTGTTTTCATTTTTATGTAGCTATATGCTATTCGAATGTAGAGAGAAGGAACGCATCATCACCTGTCCGTAATAGTCATAGGTGGTGGCTTTGCAGGCATTGCAGCAGCTCGAGCTCTTCATGATGCTTCATTTCAGGTAGAATGGATTATCGCTTGGAATATATCTTTTATTTTAAGTATATTTTATCTTGATTAATGCTCATGGAAGTATCTATTCCTAGGTTACTGTATTGGAATCAAGGGACAGAATCGGTGGTCGAGTTCACACAGATTATTCATTTGGTTTCCCAGTTGATCTTGGTGCATCCTGGTAACTAAGAAACCCTCCCTGTATCTTTGACATTTGTCAAGAAATCTGCATTTGTTGTATACATTAGGCAGAAACGATTTGCTCTTCTCATAAATTTAAACTTCATTTTCTTATTTCAGGTTACATGGGGTGTGCAAAGAGAATCCTCTGGCACCTGTTATAGGGAGACTAGGATTACAACTCTCTATCGAACGAGTGGTGACAACTCGGTTTTGTACGACCATGATTTGGAGAGGTTCATATTTTTTTTTTTCCCTTTTTATTCTGATTTGCTTATAAGCATCATTTATTGCCCCCCCCAAAAAAAAAAGATTATATTATAAAGAAATTGATCCTTAGGGCTTTCCTTGTGACTGTCATCTAGATAAATTTAACATAATAACGTACACATTGGTTGGATGCCTTTTACCAAGACATTTGACAAGTTCTAAAGACCTGCGTATAATTCGAGTAAACTTTAGGTCTCATTTTGAAACTCGGCACTTGATTACGTCTTGCTTTCGTTTTCCTATTTTGTATTTACTCTGAAGAACTTGTGCACTTGCTTCAGGTAGTACAAAATAAACCAGTCCTCAATTAACTGACAACAACTAATAATAGTACGAGTTCAACCATATCTACGGGCACCTTTTTTTCTCTACATTTTCTATTTAACTTATAAATTCTTCTTTCACAAATATCTGTTATGCAATATAAGCTAGTGTTTTTTCTCTTCTTCAGCTATGCGCTTTTTGACATGGATGGAAATCAAGTTGCTCAAGATTTAGTGTCGAAGGTTGGACAGACATTTGAGAGCATTCTGAAGGAGGTATTTCATTCCCCCCCCCCTCTCTCTCTCTCACATAACTGTATCTTCTTGCTATTTAAAAGCATTCCTTGTATACATCAAAAAATCACCAATATCCTTTTCTTTTGTATCTTCTGCAGACGGAATTAGTGAGGCAAGAATTCACTGAGGATATGCCAATATCTCGTGCTATCTCAATTGTTTTTGAAAGAAGGCCAGACTTAAGGTTGACTTGAAATCCTTGTGCTGTAAATGCTATATTTTTTAGGAAGATTCTAATGCATAGTGGTACAGATTGGAGGGGCTTGCTCATAAGGTATTGCAGTGGTACCTGTGTAGAATGGAAGGCTGGTTTGCTGCAGATGCCGACACCATTTCACTTAAAAGCTGGGACCAGGTTACTTTCTTCGCAACTTCCCTTGCTGGAGCTTTTCTATCTTTTTGTTTGAATGTTTCTTTTCTTCTGCTCAATTTTTTTTTTTTTTCTTTTGGGGAACGGGAGGGGGGAGGGGTGTCACAAAATGGAAGCCAAATTGGCATAAGTGAAAATTCAGTTTTCCCCTCCCTTGATGGGGTGGGGGAGGAGTTGGAAGAGAGTCGCTTTTGCACATGATAACATGCTTTGTAGAAGACTACCTGTTTGTTCAGCAATGTTGAAATAATACCCTGAACCTTAACATTGGTTTCCTTTCAATGTTTTTTGATTTGCAGGAGGAATTGCTTCCTGGTGGACATGGACTTATGGTCAGGGGTTATCTTCCAGTTATAAATACCCTTGCCAAAGGTCTTGACATTCGTTTCTCTCATAGACAAGAGATACATGATTTTTATTACATTATTCCGTGTCTCCTTCATTTCCTGCCTTTACACCCGACAATTTGCAGCAACTTATTCACCTGTTCTTCTTGCTCCTAAAGGTTGTTAAAAAAATCGTAAGACAATATCATGGAGTGAAGGTAACTGTGGAAGATGGGAGAACACTCATAGCAGATGCTGCTATTGTCGCTGTCCCTCTTGGTGTTCTAAAATCAAATCGTATCAAATTTGAGCCAAGATTACCAGAGTGGAAGGAGGCTGCCATAAATGACCTTGGAATAGGGATTGAGAACAAGATAGTTCTACACTTTGATAAGGTGTTTTGGCCAAATGTAGAGTTCTTGGGAGTGGTCGCAGATACTACTTATGAATGCAGTTACTTTCTAAATCTACACAAGGCCACTGGTCATTCCGTCCTTGTTTATATGCCTGCAGGGCAATTAGCCCGTGACATTGAGAAAATGTCAGATGAGGCTGCTGCCAGTTTCGCTTTTATGCAACTCAAGAGAATCCTTCCTAATGCTTCTGAACCGGTAAATTTTTTCTACTCATACTTTTTTCTTTGACATTAACATTTCTTTACTTGCCTATGTTATCCTGTTATTTATGTAATACTTTGTTCTGGCTTCGTGGGAACAAGGTGCTTTAACTTTTTTTTATCTGACTAAGTTATTCTAACATTTGTGTATGTGTGATTTATTTTTTTATTTTTATTGTTATTATTATTTTTTTTTTTTTGGGTGGGGGTTAGAATGATCTTTTGACCTGACTAGAACATATCAGCACCAGATATAAGAGTTCTCTGATAAAGTGCCTCCTTTATTCCCTAATATTTCTATTGTAGGTTCTGCTGGTTCTGTAAATATGTCAGCTTGTTTCTTCACGTTCGTATAATAAGTTAATATTGTGGAAGAAGATTGTACTAGTCTTTTAAGCTGCATTTTGATGAGCCTATTATTATTTTGTTTCTATTTATATTCTTGTTTAAAAAAATATATATTAGAGTCATCTCAGTCATATTAATTGTGTATGTCTAGTTGTCCTTGTTGCAATAAACCAAAATCCTGCGAGGTAAGGTTTGAATAGATTTAATAACATTTGCTCTTCATGTATAAATGAATAATCTTCTTTCAAGTAATGAAACTCGGGCGTAAACGCCATGGAGGATTAGGGAAATTTGATCGGTGCTTGGGTTTCTCTAGAAGATGTATGCTTTTTATTAGTCAGCCCTGATAATTAAGATAACATGCAGTAAAAGTTAAGCAACTGTTAAAACACAGGAAAACATTCTAAATTACTTCTGTATTAGATGTGAACTATTCTTTGCAATACTTACTAGCAGTAACATTTTTATTGGTATTTATGCAGATTCAATACCTTGTTTCTCACTGGGGTACAGATGAAAACACACTGGGCTCCTACAGCTATGATACAGTAGGTAAACCCCATGAGCTGTATGAGAGGCTAAGGATCCCTGTGGATAACTTATTCTTTGCTGGGGAGGCAACAAGTTTGGATTACCCAGGTTCTGTACATGGTGCTTATTCAACTGGTCTAATGGCTGCTGAGGACTGCAGGATGCGGGTCCTGGAGCGATATGGGGAGCTCGATCTACCCCTTCCATCCAGTGATGGGCGAGGAGACACCGATCTCTGTTCCACTGTTGATCTCCCGAATGTAACTATTTGGGACTTGAAATTGTTTTCTTGTTCTAACATGTTGAATTGGCTAACACACTATGTGCTGACTGCTTTCTGACAAATTAGGGAATCCAAAAACAAGAGGTTTCCTAATGAATGATCAAAGCGGCAGTTGATATTTGTGTAGTCTTCCTTGTGTGTATTAATAAAGTTGTATTGCCTGGACGATGAAAAACTTAAAGCAGTTGTGCATGGCCTAATGTACTACTGTATGGTATCACATTGTTGTTCGAAGATATTCTGGTGATAGATTTATGTCTCATGGTCAACTTAAAGCTTGCAAAACCTTTTTCTCATATTTCTTCATATTAAGTTTCCATTTGGCTCATTGAAAGACTTTTTAAGTACTTGTATGGGAGAACGCCCGTTATACGTTTGATGTATTTATTTGCATGATCGTTTTTTATATGTTTTTTTTATCAGGTTTAGAATAATATGAGAATGAGTTTGGTAAATATTAATAATAAAATGAAAGAAAATTATAACTATTTAATGTTTTATTAAGTATATTTAAGGCTTGTGCTCTATAGTTTTTTGAAAATTACTTATAACTTTTTTAAATTAAAAAAAAAATCACTTTATTAAAAGAATTTGTCAACAAAAAATTTTTAAAAAATATTTTTACTTTTCATGTTTAGATAAACTAAAAGTTATTTTTAAAAGTAGCTCTGCATTTATTTATTTTAATTGTTTTGTTTTTTAATTTAAAAAATGTAGTTTATAATTTTTCATAAACATGAAAACAAAGCCTTAGTTCATTGGTTGTAACTTTGAAGTTATAACCTTTGACTAAAATAAAGCGTCAATAACACTTTGCCTATATTTTGCTACCCTGAACTTAAAAAATAGGTATTTTGCCCTCTTAAGTTAACTGAATTCATGACTTTTAACAATTTTGAAAAATGTGAATAACAAAATACCAAATTTATCTTTACGTAACTAATGACACTTACACCTTACATCTAAGGATAGTAAAATTTTACCCCTAAATTAAAATTAGTATATATTTTGACTCCAAAAAACAATTTATATTATAATTATATTTGGAAACCCTTTTATCTAGTACATAAGAATGCCTAATATTTCTTCATTCATAATTATAATTTTCAAATTTATTTTTCTTTGTTTCAAAAGACTAAGATTCTTGAAATGATAGGCCTTGTAAAAATAATTAAACTAATCTTAGTCTTTATATATATATATATATATATGGTAGAATTTTAGATTCTAAAATTCATTCCATAAATTTAAAGGCCTTGCTGCAAAATTTAAAAGTTTTTTTAGTGTCTAAATTTTTTAATTTGTTTTTAATATTGTTAACAATATTTTTAAATTTTTGCAGTCTTTGAAGACCGATTAGCATATATTTGGATTTTGACAATTTTATACAATTTGCACGCTTTTCAAAGTCTATGTCCCATATATATTTTTTAGTGACAAAAATATAGATAAATTTTCTTCAAATTAGTATAATTTTTTCACAAATATATTATTTTAATTTTTTTTTTATATTATTGTTTTTTTCGGCATTAGTCACATGTTTCTCAAAGTGGCATCTTTGGTTGAATTCTCTGTTGATGATTTTTTTTTTATTATTATTATTATTATTTGTAAGTTTCTTGTGTGAAAAAACTTTTCATATAATTTCTATTATTTTTGGATGTCCTTGAATATTTTACATTTTATAAAGATTTGTCAATGCAGAACAAATTGCATTACTAGTATCATATTTTCTCATTCTTTAAAGACACTAACTGTTAATATATTTTGCTAGTTTTGTTTTTTTCCATTTTTTAATAATTGTCAAACTATTGTAAAAAATTAAAATATGTAAAATGTTTTTGCTCCCACATTAGTTTATTATGGGCAATTCAACCATTAAACTAAATTGTTTTTATTTAATTTATGCATTTAACGTTTAACTGTTATAGAGCGGGAAAAATGTACATTTTTTCTTTTAGTTTTAAGGGGCAAAGTGGAATTACTCCTACTTTGGGGGCAAAGTGTTATTAAATTTAGGGTGTACTTTTGTCTATAAACCTGTTAGTTTGACAAAACTAAAAAAGTAATGGTTGACTAGATAGGGACAAAGTGCCTTTTTTTTAAGTTCATGATGATAAAGTATAATTACCCCTAATTCAGAAATAAAATGTTATTAACTTTAAAATAAATTAAAATTACATTAACGATATCATATAAAGATTATTTTTATCGTAGTTACCAAATTAATTGTTCTTTTTTTGGTAATGGGGTACGAAAAGCGCACTTGTGCTTGAAATACCTTAGTTTTCATATCAAATGAAAAACTTACGCTGAAACCATCATAAAGTTTGGTAATGTGCTAAGAGTGAGAACTAATTGCTTTTTTAGTGTTTGTAACTAAGGAAAAAAAGAAAAGGATATTAGATTACAAGCAATTTCCTTGTGTTTGGTAAATATTCAGGTCACCTTTATGATTTACATCAAACTTATAAAATGACCCATTGTGATTTTGGTCCTTTTATAAAATAGATTAAAAGTTAAAAAGATAATAAATTTGTGCAAAATATAAATTATACCTATAAGTCTAATACTCCTTCACCACCTATAAACCCCCTTCGCCCGAATAAAGGGATCATGTTTTATGTTAAAAATTAAAAATACAAAACTAACTTTAATTAAAGGGTTTAAATGATTAAAATAATTTTTAAAATAAAAAAATTTCAGTCTTCTAATAGACAATTAACGGAATATTTAACGTTTCACTTTAACCCAAATTACAAAAAGTGGATGGTATGTTTACAAACCGCAGAGGTTCCTTGTAATTTATCCCAAAACAAGGATGTATACATAAAAAAATGGAGTATATGAATGATTTTTCACAATAAAATTAAAGTATATAAAAAGTAGGTATTTTAGGTATAATCACGTTATTTTGTCCCTATGGCAAAACTAAATTTTAATTTATTAGAAATATACAAATAGTTGGCTAATATTTTAGGTATAATCACGTTATTTTGTCCCTATGGCAAAACTAAATTTTAATTTATTAGAAACTTATGTTAATAAAAGATGGCCTAGTGTTCCATTTTACTTTACTTTTCAGTTAATCTAATTCTAAGTTTTTTTTTATATATATTTTTATTTATAAATATCCATGTCTATAATGGAATGCTTTCTATACTATAAAGGGTAAATTATCGTAAACTCCTATATGGTATGACTCTTGAACATTTAGCTTCCAACTAGTTTAAAAACCTATCTTTCACGTCTATATACTTTAGACTAAAAGAAAATATAGATGGAAATTATCCAAACTAAACTAATAGTTTTTTTACGTAAAGACTATTTTACCCTGATAGTATAAAATAATGGTTGTTCGTCTTTTAGTAATTCTTTTATGTGTTAAATGCAGAAAACTCCCTAGACTTATATCTGAGTTACAGTTTGCCCTCCTCAACTTATTTAATAAGTACTTAACCCCCCTCTTTTATATTTTGGGCATACACAAAATTACCCTTATTATTTTCATTATTACTATTTTTCTTTTTTCTTCTTCTTTTTCCTTCTATTTATTTTCTCTCTCTTGTTTTTCCTTTTATTTTTTCACCATTCTCTCTCGTTACTACTAAACAATTATAGTATTACTTTCAATAACTTAATAATTAAAATACTACTTTTCACATGTGTCTAAATAATTTAATTTATAGATTAGTCATGCTTTAATACAAAGAAAAATATCTTATTGTAATATAAAGTTTTTGATTAACTATTAATAATAAGATTAACAAATAATCAAAATACAATAAAATCTTTGAGCCAAACGAAATTAATTTTTTTAGTATACAAATAAAATTGCAGAATGAAAAATCATGTACGACCTTATATTTTTAGCATAAAAGCAATAAAATTAGTAAGAAAATATTACAGCTGCCTAATATAAGGGTTTTTGGAATTACAATAAATTCAACCAAACTATGACATGCGAATGGTGTGGCATAAAAAAATTTGTTTCCATATTTAGAATAAATATTTTAATATTTTTACTAATTTGTCTACTTTTTTTTAGTTTGTTTATTTTTTAATTATAGTATTACTAATTACTCACAAACTCCATATTATACAAAATAATATTATACTTCATAGTATTAAAAAGTTTATTTAAAATATAAATTATTTAGACACATGAAAAAAATTAGGACTTTTAATTAATCAATTACTAGTAGTATAATAGATTAGCAGTAGCAAGAAATAATAGAAAAAACAAGAAAAATTTTAAAGGGAAAATAAGAAGAAAATAAATAAATTGGTAAGAAAAGAAAAGAAAAAGATTATTACAATAGTAAGGGTAATTTTGTCCTAAAATAATGAAGGAAGACCTGTCTCTTATTGCAAGTTTTCTATATTTAGTATTGCAAGTTTTCTATATTTAACCTTTCTTTTATTTCTTTTTCCCTTGTTTTTCTTTTCTTTGTCAATATTTTGCTCATCGGCCCAACAGCAACATCGCCACCGCTTTTATATGCTATCCGCATTCACTCTGTTGCCTTGTCAAAAAACAGAAATTCCAATTAGATTTTCGTATAAGGATTCATTATTTATTTAATTTTACAAACGAAAAAAAACCAATGAGCTCTCAGATTTTCATATCAAATGCTTGTTGGAAAAAAGGTTTCTAGGATATCATTGAATACATACTGTTGGAGTTGAATACAGGGGCCTTCAGCGATATTCAATGATATCAGAAATAGCTACTGACATGGCACTAGATATTTATGTAAACTGCCCACCTAGCAAGCTCATTAAGGCACTTATGTAATTAACCACTATATCAAGTTGGCTCTAGACACCCAAACACTCCCCACTGATGTCTATAGATAGGGCATCCTTGGGTCAAACTTATATATTGTCATTCCTAAATTCCTCTATAGCTTCTTACACTCATTTTTTGACACCGTTTGTGGGAATTGACAACAAAAAACTTGCGTGTTCCCTCTGTTTTGAGTTTTGATCTCTACATTTTCGTTGAACTCTTTCTGTTAATTTTCACATTTTCCAGCACTTTTTATCGATTGAATTTTCACAAAAATGAAGAATTGTACAACTGTTTGTCGTGCTAATAGCAAAGAGGTGGAGGGAGACAATCAGCACCTCCCTATTGAAACTAGCAGTCAGAATGAGGCTAGAGCCTCTTTGATGATACAACAGAGGCAAGAAAATGTACTCCAGTACATTTCTGATCATCTTGAATCATCCAGAGCTTCTATAGAGCAGTGAAAAAATTACACACCATCTGCTCAAAGAAATCAACCAGAACAGCCACACAATGAGCAGGAGCGCCCATGTAATCAGCTTGAAATTGCCATGAGCAGCACTGACCTGAGGTACAAAATCGTCTAGTCTCAATCTCTAGATAGACCTAAGCAATCACAAACTATAACACGCAAACCAAGGAGGACCACAGTTTGTGATTGACAAGGCCCTTAGATGAGGTGAAAATTATCAAAAAGGATAACCCCCCTTCCTAGCTGTTCCTAAACAACTCAAGGACGCAGAGTCTAGAATGGAAAATTCAGGAAATTCAAAAGAAAAATAACATAGTAGCTCATGCCTATTTACTTTCTAAAGTCAAAAAAGATCTGTTTACAATTTCATTAAAATGGAACCCCTGCCTCCCCAATTTAAACAACCATACCTTAACAAGTACAAAGGTGATTCTGATCCTTTAGATCATATCTGCCACATGGTGGCAATAACGAGCTTATACAATTATAGCGATGCTATCATATGCCAGCTATTTTCCACTACATGCAAAGGCTCAGCTAAAAAATGCTTCCATAAGTTGCCAGTTAATTCAGTGGCCACATTCCGAGACCTGGCCAAGTCTTTTCTTAGCTACTTTCACAGTAGGTCAGTCCTGCAAAAAGGACACTTCACATTTAATAAATATCATATAGAAGTCTTATGAAATCCTGAGCCAATATGTGAACCGATCCATTAATGAGGTAGTATAAATAAAAATGTGGATGAAAAAATCATTCAATAATGAGGTGGTACAAATTAAAAAATGTGGATGAAAAAAATCATGGTTGCTGATTTTTGTAGTGGGGTTTAGCCTGGAGCCCTTAATGTTGAATTGGCTAAGAAGATGCCCTCCGCATTCTTAGAATTGCTGGAAAAAGCATCTGATCGCATCCCAGGAGAAGAGTCTAATAGTACCAAGAGAGAGCTCTACAAACCAAAAATCGAAAAAGATAGAACTCGTTCACAACCCTCCTTCTCTAAGAAAGCTAAAATTTCTAATCAAAGGCCCCTTACTGATAGAATGACATTTCCAACTAATAATGCCAGTTCGAACCAAGATATTTCCAGATACAGATTTCACTCTCTAAACACCTCGAGAAGAGAAATTTTATACCAAGTTTAGAACATGGGAATTTTGGAGCTCTCTCCTCCGATGCAAACTGGTCTAGATCAGAGAGACAAGTTGAAATATTGTGCCTTCCATGGGCAACATAGCCATGATACTGAGGCGTGCAATCACCTTAAGATTGGAAATGAAAGAGCCAGGTACAAAATGGCCATTTACAACAATTTATTCAGAGGGAAGCTACAGAATTTAGGAGGAATGATTAGCAGCGAGATAATAGAGGCCACCTTGGCAATAGAATCAACAATGCAATAATCATCCGTAGGAAGAGTCTTAGAATAATATCATGGGATAATCAATACTATAGCCGGTGGGCCAGCTATTGGGGATTCAAACAATGCTCAAAAGAAGTATACCTATTACGTCCTTGAAGGAAAGTATCAGGATAAAAGGTTCGAATCATTCATGAGTCTCAAATGCACTTTAGAGGATCCTATCCCCAAGTACATGCCACACAATGACCCAACAGTGATTCATGTTCAATTTGGTGGTTATGATATGCACAAGGTATTTGTGGATACAAGCAGTTCAACAGATATAATTTTTTAGGATGCCTAGGAGAAAATGAATATAGATCATCCTCTAATCAAACTTTTCAAGACCCCTCTGGTTGGATTTACTGAAGATTTAGTTATGCTAGAGGCAGTGACAAATTACATTACCACTAACCCTCAGAACTTCCTCTAATCACCGAGTCAAAATGATTAGCTTTTTTATTGTACAAAAGGATAGTTCATACAATATGATCTTGGGGCAGCCAACTTAGTATACTTACAGGATCCTGCTGTCAGTTTTTCACATCGGCATTAAATTGAGGGACAGGTCCGAAAGACTAGTTATCGAAAATTAGTAGGAAGTTCGGGTTTGTTACATGATGTCCCTTTGATCAAAATCTCAAACAATATCTGTGGCGGTTAAGGCTTATCTTGAAACATTCGACGCCTAGCCTTACAGCTCAAAAACACTTGATCTTCCATTGATCCCTGATCATAAGGGAAAAGGAGAAGCAAAACTGGAGCACAAGGACGATGTCCCAATTGAGGAAATCACCATTGATGCCAGAATCTTGGATCAAAAAATGAAAATTTGTACTATTATTCCAGCTGAACTTAAGAGGTTTCTGATTCGGTTGCTTTACGAGTACAGGATTATTTTTCTTTCGCTTGGACTATGAAAGATATGCCTTACATTTCTCGAGAAATCATTCAGCACAGGCTGGGAAATTATCCTAATTATAAACCAGTCAAGCAGAATAAGCTTTTTTTCAGACTTGACAAGAGTTTAGTCATAGAGGGAGACAAACTCCTTCTATTCAAGGTTATTAGAGAAGTTTTTAATCCGATCTGACTATGTAATCCTGTACTTGTAACTAAACCTGACTCTTCTTGACAAATATGTCAAGATTTTACTGATTTAAATAAAGCCTGTCCTAAGGACATTTACTCTTTGCCTTGAATCGATACTGTAGTTGATTCCTTTCTAAGTTTTGTAATTTTACATTCTTATATGCTTTTAAAGGATATCACCAAATACACATGGCAAAGGAAGATAAAGAAAATACTTCTTTTATCACTGATCGGGGCACATATTGCTATCGACCATGCCTTTTTGGATTAAAAAATATTAGGGCAACATACCAAAGGCTGGTCAACAAAGCCTTCAAGCCTCAGATAGTTCATGTCGGAATATGGAATTGTATGTGGATGATATGGTTGTTAAGAACAAGACTTATGAGGAAACAATTAAAGATCTAAAAGAAACCTTTGACACCTTGAGATCTTTCAATATGAGGCTAAACCCTAAAAAAGTATGCTTTTGGGGTCCCCTCAAGAAAGTTTTTAGGTTTTATTGTGTCACACTGAGGTATCGAGACAAATCCTGAGAAAGTCAAAGCAGTAATTGATATGAAGCCTCCAATGTCAATGGAAGAGACTTAGAGGTTAACAAGAATGGATTCTCTGAACCGCTTCTTGTCCAAGTCAGCTGAAAAGGGGGTTCAATTCAATCAGATCATTATGAAGGTAGACAATTTCTAGTGGACCAAGGAAGCCCAAAAAGTTCTTGAGGAGCTTAATGAGTACCCTTGAGAATATTCCAAAACTGGTTTCACCTCAAAATGATGAACCACTCTACCTATATCTGTCCACCTCGGACTATACAATTAGTTCAGTTCTAGTCAAAAAGGCAAAAATGGGAATCAACTTCCTATCTATTTTACAATTAAAATGCTTCAGGGACCTGAAAAGAATTATTCAATAATTGAAAAAGCAGCATTTGCCCTAATCTCGTTGACTCAGACGCTAAGAACATTCTTTTAAGGACACAAGATAATTGAGTTAACTCATTTTGCCTTGAAAAGTATTCTGACAAAACTAGATGTCTCTGGTTGGATGTTAAAGTGGTCGATGGAGCTCTTCGAGTTTGACATCAAATTTAGACCAAGAACGACCATCAAGGTGCACGTCTTTTTAGATTTCTTAGTAGAAAACTCAGGGTCAGATAAGCAGGAGTTGGTAATGTCTCTCGAACCTACTAGAGGATCTAGTTTGGGAATTACATGTTGATAGAGCCTCATGAGAGTCTAGATCAGGAGCAGGAATCATCATCCAAACCCCTGAATGAGATTATTTCATTTATGCAGTCAGATTTGAGTTTCAAGTGACTAAAAATGAAGCTAAATATGAGGCACTCATAGTCTGAGATACACATATTTCAAAAGATGGGGGTTCAATCTCTAAGAATCTACAATGATTCGCAATTGGTGATTAATCAAAGTTTGGGAAAATTGACTCAAAAGGAGTCATACTTAAAAAATATTTGAATGAAGTGAGAAAATGGGAGGCCCAATTTAAGAAAGTAGAGCTCTTAAGGGTGCCGAGAAACAAGAATACTCAGCTAATGTGCTATCAAAATTAGCCTCAGCAATTTACTCTCATCTTACTAAATAGATCCTTGTTGAAGTGCAAGTAGCCAGATCGATCGATCCAGTCAAAACGATAATAGATATTGATGAAGTTCTCAAATAGATAGACCTAGTCATGCAATATCTAGCTAATAGTACACGGTTTGGCAATCAAGTTGAAGCTCAAAGAATCAAATACCGTGCTGCAAAATACATGATGGTGCAAGCGGTCTTTGTTGGTCCCAAAGCAACCTAAGAGGGGGGGTGAATTAGGTATCTTAAAAATACTTTAAGAAAATTATTGAGATTTTCAAAGCAAATTCAGATATAACAAAATCAATAGAACAGTAAATTAAAGAGAGAATAAATTAAACAATAACTACTTCCAAGCTAGCAAGCTTGAAGTATCAAATTTCTTGAATGCTTCACACACTTGGTGAGCCAATAATCTTTACAAAGCTGGGAAGTTCTTGCTCACACTAATACTCTTTTAGTTGAGCCAAGAATCTCAGTTACAACCACACTTTTATACAAGATTATCACTCCACTCAATGTTGAATTGCACTCACAACTTCACACTAATACAACAAAGCTCTAAAGTCAATTTGCAATCAAATTACTCTTTTCTAAGGCTTGTATTCAATGTATTAGATGATTTTTACAGGTTCTTAAAGAACCTATTTATAAGAGCAATAAATAAAGCTTTCAACCACTTCCTAACGGCTAAGTAATAAATGCACAAAAAATAGCCGTTGGGGTTTTGGACGTCCGAGGAGGATTGAATGCGTCCGAGGAAGCGTCCGCGATCTTCTTTCAGTTTATTAAGATGCTTCGTTCGGACGTCCGTGCATGCGTCCGGTCCTTTGTCCGACAGAGGTTTCGGACGGTCCTGAGCGTCCGAAGAACAGGCAGTAGACTTCCATTCTTTCTGCCAATTTGTTCGGACGATGCAATGCGTCCGAGGAGCTTTTGACCTAGTTCGGACGTCTCTGTGCGTCCGAAAGAGCTGTTCCTGCAAAAGCTTGTTTTACAGAGTTAAGTGTTTATGTCATCATCAAAATAAGGTTTGGAAAACATCAATCTCCCCCTTTTTGATGATGACAAACCTCAATTGGATATGACTAATCAATTTGCAATATCACATAATTGGATATCAATTATCACCATAACAACCATATCAAAGCATAACATATATCAAGGCATAATTGGATATCAACCATATCAAAGCATGACATATAACAATATAACCAATATAACTACTCCCCCTTTTGACATCAATCAAAAAAGGCTCCCCCTTAGATTATGCAAGTATTTTGTAATGACGACGTTGCATGATAAACTCAAATGTGTCGTCAATATCTTCATCATCGTCGTCATCGTCATCGGCAGCTTCTTGAGCAGCTTCTGCATTGTCGTCACGTGTATGTTCATCTTCAGGTTCATCACTGTCAGAAGATGACTCAAGTGGATGTTGGGACTGAAGATCAGCAAACTGGACTTGAGCCGAAGCAGACATGCCGAGACTGAGTGCCTCTTGGAGAATTATTTGACGAGTCTCAAGTCGTTTTAACTTGCGATTTGTGCGACGTTGAAAAGAACTGACTTGAGTGCTCAGAGACTTGGAGAAGTCCACAGATATGTGAAAGGGATGGTTCAGAAGATGGCTCAGAAGTAGATGGTGCAGATGTGAGTGGAGGTGGTTGAGGAGTAGGAGAAGGAGGGATAGCAAAATCAGATGTGGAGGCATGAGATTGTGACTGAGCAATATCAAAGGCTGCCTTAGTGAGCCATTGATCATTAAAAAATCGGAGACCTTTTCGTTCAATGTAGGATTTATTAAAGTACGGAGGATATTGTTTGTTTCCGGTAAAAGGAATGTTGAGGACATCAAAAACCTTGGTGAGAAATTTTTCAAAAGGAATGTTTCTGCGAGTATCAGTGAGAAAGAGTTCCCATAGGGAACAAAAAAGATACCCAAAGTCAAGTGGGATACCCTTGAAGACACAGAAAAATAAGTATAGTTGCATTTTTCCGGGCTCAGTACGATGCCCGTCAGTTGGCAATAAAAGATTTGTGACATGTCACATACAGAATATTAAGTTCAGTTTGAGATGAGTATGATGGGCAAATGAATAGTAGGACCTTTCCGAAGATTGGCCGTGAATTGAAGTACCATGTCATGATAAACAGGTAAATCTAGATGCACTAAATGACCCCAATTTTGTTTTTCAAAGCAGGATTTGATAATTGGAAGATTATATTCATCAAAAAGACTACTAGAAGCAGGACGCTGAACGATAATGGATTTACTGAGAAGAGAAGTATACCGTTCCGATGCCTTGGCATCGATAAATTTGGATAAAGTTGGAGTGGTGGAAACTTGAGGATTTGCCGATGATTCTCCTCGCACAGGAGCCTTCCCTTTAGTTTTGACAGATTCCCGAACTGCCGTAGATGAACCGCCACGAGATTTCACCATTGTAGTGGAAGAAGAGAAAACCAAAATCTTCTCCCAAATTATCCAAAATCTCGATGGCAAGGCATCAGAACGGTATCTGTCTCTTATACACATCTGATGTGTATAAGAGACAGCTCTGTCTCTTATAGATGCTAGTCAAGGTGGTTGCAACATATGCATGTGTTATCGTAGATGACTATTCTAGGTTTACTTGGGCTAGCTTGGAAGTTCACAAAAATGAAGCATTTGAAAAATTTGTAAAATTGTTTTCCAAAATTCAAAATTTATTGGATACGGAAACTCAGGACCGTCCTGCACCTCTGTCGGAAAAGGAAGAACGGTGCCGAAGGATGAGCTAGTCCGTCCGAAGTTCTTTCGGACAACTCTGAGAGTCCGGAAGATTTCCAGAGAGTTTAAGAAAAAAAGGAATATCGTTCGGACGAATATGAGCGTCCGAGAGGTAACAGATGCTTTCGGACGATCCAGAGCGTCCGAAAGGGAAATGGTTCGGACGAAGGAGTGCGTCCGAACTATGAACCTATGCCAAATTTATCTGTAAAATCCCTAAGCATTTTCTGAGTGATTCAAAGCGATCTAGAGCTAAGGGTTTTGTAAAAATATCTGCCAATTGATCTGAAGTAGGCACATAATCAACACGAATTTCCTTTTTACAAACGAGGTCTCTAATGAAATGATGCTTAACATCAATGTGTTTGGTTCTAGATTGCAAAACAGGATTTTTTGTGAGATTAATTGCACTAGTGTATATAGGAACACAATCAAAAATTACACCAAAATCTTTTAGAGTATGTTTCATCCAAAGAAATTGAGCACAACAATTTCCGACAGCAATGTATTCGGCTTCAGCCGTAGAAAGAGAAATGGAATTTTGTTTTTTACTGAACCAAGACACAAGACAATTTCCCAGAAAATAACACATTCCACTGGTACTTTTTCTCAATTTTACACCAAAAAGTCAGATCGAATAGCTAATCAGATCAAAAGTAGAACTGAAGACTTTGGATACCACAGACCAAAATCCGTAGTTCCTTTTAGATATCTAAAAATTCTTTTGACTGCCATCAAATGTGATTCTTTAGGACAAGATTGAAATCTAGCACATAAACAAACAGCAAACATGATATCTGGTCTACTGGCAGTTAGGTAAAGGAGACTTCCGATCATACCTCTATAGTGTTTTTCATCAACACTATTACCTTCTTCACATTTAGAAGTTTGGTTGAAGTACACATTGGTGTACCAACTTGTTTGCAATCTTCCATACCAAATCGGTTGAGCAGCTCCTTTGTGTACTTGATTTGTGTAATAAATGTTCCTTCCTTAGTTTGATGAATTTGTAGTCCGAGGAAAAATTGCAACTTGCCCATCATACTCATCTCAAACTCTTCTTGCATTAGTTGTGAAAAATCCTTGCACAAACTTTCTTTAGTTGCTCTAAAAATAATATCATCAACATAAATTTGAACAATTAACAACCCTTTCAAATCAGTTTAAAAACTAAGATTTGTGAAAAGTGTGGTGTCAACTATACCTCTTTTGAAACCATTTTCTATCAAGAAGCCACTTAATCTTTCATACCAAGCTCTTGGAGCTTGTTTCAAACCATATAAAGCTTTGGAAAGTTTGAAAACATAATTTGGAAGATTCTTATTTTCAAAGCCCGGAGGTTGTTCGACGAAAACTTCTTGGTCGATAAAACCATTCAAAAAAGCACTTTTGACATCCATTTGAAATAATTTTAAATTATTGAAACATGCAAATGCAAGAAACATGCGGATGGATTCTAATCTAGCCACGGGTGCAAAGGTTTCATCAAAGTCAATACCTTCTTCTTGAGCGTAACCTTTTGCAACAAGTCTAGCTTTGTTTCTTATGATCTCACCTTTGTCATTTAATTTGTTTCTAAACACCCATTTAGTACCAATAACGGGATGAGAAGAAGGTCTTTCAACTAAGGTCTATACATTATTTTTCTCAAATTGACTAAGTTCATCTTGCATAGCATGTAAAATAACCCAAGATTCATCACTCAAAGCAACATCTATATGTTTGGGTTCAATGTGAGAAAGTAATGCACAATTATTATTCAAAGGTTTATGAGAACGAGTAGTTACCCCATCGGATAGATCACCTATGATTAAATCTTGAGGATGATTAGAGACGAATCTCCAAGCTTTCGGAAGATCGTTTTGAGCATCCTCATTCTTTTCATCATCAATTTGATGGTTGTTGATATCAATGCTTGATGTAATCTCTTGATGATTTTTATGAATAATGAGCTTTTCGAGCTCCTTTAGAATACCTGTATCTTCATCTTCACATAAATTCTTTGAGATAACATCATTAGTTTCATCAAATGTAACATGCACAACTTCTTCAATTAAAAGCGTTCTTCTATTATAAACTCGGTATGCTTTCTTGTCACTAGAATATCCTAGAAAAATTCCTTCATCTGATTTTTTATCAAATTTTCCAAGGTTCTCTTTGATTTTTAAAATAAAACATTTGCAACCAAAAACTTTGAAATAGCTCACAACGGGTTTTCTACAAAAAATGAGTTCATAAGGAGTTTTATTTAAAGAAGATGTTAATAAAACTCGATTCATGACATAACAAGCCGTGTTAACCGCTTCGGCCCAAAAGTATTGTGGAAGGTCACACTCACTAATCATATTTCTAGCCGTTTCTTGAAGAGTTCTATTTTTCCTTTCAACAACACCATTTTGTTGAGGAACTCTAACAACCGAAAATTCATGAAAGATACCGTTGTGATCACAAAAGTCGGGAAAGCCCCCAAATTTAAATTCGGCACCATTGTCACTCCTTAACTGAACAATTTTTGTATCCAATAAATTTTGAATTTTGGAAAACAATTTTACAAATTTTTCAAATGCTTCATTTTTGTGAACAAGAAATAATACCCAAGTAAACCTAGAATAGTCATCTACGATAACAAATGCATATTTGCAACCACCTAGACTAGCATATTGAGTAGGTCCAAATAAGTCTAAATGCAAACAATTCTAAAGGTTTATGAGTAGACACAAAATTCTTAGGTTTAAAAGAAACTTTGACTTGTTTACCAAATTGACAAGCATCACAAATTTTATTTTTCAGAAATTTTAGTTTTGGCAAGCCTCTTACCAAATCTTTCTTGGCTAATTTTTCAATCAAATCCATATTAAAATGACAAAGTCTTCTATGCCAAAGCCAAGGATCATCTATGGAAGCGGTAAGACATTTTACATTGCTATTGCTAATTTTATCAAGATGAATCACATAAACATCATTGTGCCTAGTGCCTTTGAACAAAACAACATGATTTTTATCAAGGATAAGACATTCATGCTTGGTAAAGAAAACATATAAATTTTTGTCACAAAGTTGACTAACACTTAATAAATTATAGTTCAAATTATCAACAAGAAGTACATTCTTAATCAAGGTTTCACCATTTTTACCTACATCACCAATGCCGATTGATTTTGCTTTGTTGTTGTCTCCAAAAGTGACTTTATCCACTGTTTTTGGATGTAAGGTTTGTGAAGAGAGAGGCATCACCCGTCATGTGCCTTGAACATCCACTATCTATGAACCACTTAGCATTGTTGGCGATGTTAAGTACCTACACAATAAATCAATTGAAACTTTTGGTATGATGACTTATGTGTATTGCGTTATGTGAAATTGCTTACTATCCATGCAACTTTCATTCCAAGTTTAAAAGATTTTTCTTGACATAACACATATTCTTAGTATGTCCATGTTTTTGGCAATATCTACAAACAATGCTTTTATTACCATATAAAGAAGATTTTGGTTTTACAATACATAAGTCATCTCTTCTAAACATGACAAAATTTTTGTTGATTGCTACATTTCTATTTCTTTTCATATCAACAACATTTTCTTCCTTTCTAGCTAAGAGAGCATTCAAATCATCCATTCTTTTCTTCAAGGAGGCTTGTTCTTCCTTGACCTTTGATCTCACATGCATTCTTTTCTTCAAATCACGCCATATCATTTTCTTGTGATAGCCTATTGTTTTCATTCACAAGTTTAGAGTTAGCATTCAATAAGGCATTTGACTTTTTTACTAACTCCTTATTTCTAGCATATGATTCTTTTAAGCTATCATGCAATTTTAAAATGAAAGCTTCAAGATCATCTTCATCATTTTCATCATTAGAGTCATAGTTAGAATTTACCTCATCATCTCCAATAGCCATAAAGGCCATTTGAGCCGACTCCATTTCTTTTTCAACTTCTCCTTCGGAGTTGCAATCGTCCCATGTGATTTGAAAGTTGTTGAATCTTGGTTTTCTTCCTTCCTTCTTTTTCTTGGAAGGACACTCATTTGTAAAATGCCCGAGTTGACCGCATTCAAAGCACTTATCATTTTGCTTCTTTATTTCAAGTCTTGACTTCCCTTTGAAATTATTTGTGTTTGCAGCTCCGCCTCTTCTCATTCTTCGTTTGTTGATGTAATGTTTAAGAAATCCTTTGGTGATGAGTGCAAGATCATGATCCTCCTTCATCAAGATCTTCATCTTCTAGATTGATGGAGCTGTTTTCATCTTCCTCTTGAGAGGTCTTTAGAGCAATGCCCCTTCTTGGCCTTGCTTCTTCATCATCCACCACCTTTGCCTTTAGCTTGAGTTCATAAGATGTAAGAGAATTGATTAGTGACTCAATAGGCATTAAATTTAAATTCTTAGCTTCCTCTATGGCAATTGTTTTGGCATCCCATTCTTTGGATAGAGCATTCAGGATTTTTCTATTTTTCTCACCCAAAGAGTACTCCTTACTCAAGGCTTCAAGATCTTTTGTAATGTCATTGAACCTGCAGTACATTTTGTCTATCTTCTCATGTGGTTCCATCTTGCAGGACTCATACTTGGCAACAAGTAGAGATTTCTTAAGCTCACGAACATCATAAGAAGTTTCATGAATTTCCTTCAACTTATCCCATATTTCTTTAGCAGAACTGCAACCCTTCACGCGAGTTGATTCATTTGCATCCAAGGCATTAGTATAACACATTCATGGCTTTTGCATTCAACATCAAGTTTGCCTTGTCTTGTGGAGTGAGCTCATTCCTTGTCTTTTCTCTTCTTCTATTTGTGTGATCATCAATGATTGAAGCTTCAAATGGACCTTCATTAACAACATACCACAACTCAATGTCAATAGATTGCAGAAATATTTTCATTCTATCTCTCCAACTAATAAAATTTGCCCCATTAAACATGGGAGGCCTAGTAGTGGATTGGCCTTCAAAAAACAGAGCATTGTTGGTTGCCATAGTTCTTTTTCTCAATAGCAGTTTAAGCAATATAATGAGACCAAGCTCTGATACCAATTGTTGGTCCCAAAGCAACCTACATCTAGGGGTGAATTAGGTATCTTAAAAATACTTTAAGAAATATTGAGATTTTCAAAGTAAATTCAGATATAACAAAATCAATAGAACAGTAAATTAAAGAGAGAATAAATTGAACAATAACTACTTCCAAGCTAGCAAGCTTGAAGTATCAAGTACATTTCTTGAATGCTTCACACACTTGGTGAGCCAATAATCTTTACAAAGTTGGGAAGTTCTTGCTCACACTAATACTCTTTTAGTTGAGCCAAGAATCTCACTTACAACCACACTTTTATATAAGATTATCACTCCACTCAATGTTGAATTGCACTCACAACTTCACACTAATACAACAAAGCTCTAAAGCCAATTTGCACTCAAATTACTCTTTTCTAAGGCTTGTATTCAATGTATTAGATGATTTTTACAGGTTCTTAAAGCACCTATTTATAAGAGCAATAAATAGAGCTTTCAACCACTTCCTAACGGTTAAATAATAAATGCACAAAAAATAGCCGTTGGGGTTTCGGACGTCCGAGGAGGATTGAATGCGACTGAGGAAGCGTCCGATCTTCTTTCAGTTTATTGAGATGCTTCGTTCGGACGTCCGTACATGCGTCCGGTCCTTCGTCCGACAGAGGTTTTGGCGTGTGAATTTAAAAGAAGGCAGTAGACTTCCATGCTCTTTCTGCCAATTTGTTCGGACGATGCAATGCGTCCGAGGAGCTTTTGACCTAGTTCGGACGGTTCTGTGCGTCCGAAAGAGCTGTTTCTGCAAAAGCTTGTTTTACAGAGTTAAGTGTTTATGTCATCATCAAAATAAGGTTTGGAAAACACCAGTCTTATACAAAAAATCTTATCTGTGTCCTTCGTTAAGATATCTTCAGTCGTCTGAGAGAAAGTATGTGCTGAGAAATCCACAGAGGTATTTGTGGAAGCCATGTGAGGCCCAGGAGCTTGGCAAGAAAAATATTACTTCTAGGATAATACTGGCCGACTTTACTTCTAATGCTAAAAACCTAGTCTGAGCCTATCATAAATGTCAAATTCACACGCCAATACCTCAGCGTCCCGATTTAGACATGGTTCCAATTCAAAGCCCATGGTCGTTTGCTCAATGGAGAATTAACTTGCTTGGCCCCTTGCCCAAAAGTCCAGGAAAAATAGAGTTCTTGGTAGTAGCTATTATTTCATGATTAGTTTAGTAAGTGGATTGAAGCTGAGCTACTAGCCTCTATTACTAGAAAGTCTATTGGGAAATTTTTCTAGAAAAGAATTATATGCTAGTTTGGAATTCCTTTAATGCTTATCTCAAATAATGGTAAGCAGTGGGAACCTTTTGCTAGTTTTTGTGTCGGGCTTGGAATAAAGTAGTATTTCACTTCAGTAGCTTATCCTAGGCTAATGGGTAAACTCAGGTATGCAATAGAACTCTCTTGATGGGATTAAATACTCGATTGGAGCTTGGGTGGAAGAGTTACCAAGTATTCTTGGGGCATGCCGAACCACACTTCGGATGGCCAATGGAAGCGTACCTTTTAGTCTTCTGTATGGCTTTGAAGTAATTGTCCCAATTGAGATTGGCTTACCCTTGGCTCGAACAGCTTTACATGATCTTGAACAAAATGAATGAAGCGTTAATGGTGAATCTAGACCTATTGAAAGCATGAATGTTTAAGGCTTCCATTCGAGAAGCAAAGTCAGTATATAAACAAATAATGTCAAAACATTATAACTCCAAGGTCAAACCTCATTATCTAAAGCCAGGAGATCTTGTCCTCAAAAAGAATGAGGCTAGCAAATTGAAGGAAGAAACTAGACCCAAATTGGGAGGTCCCTTACAGAGTAATAAAGACTCACAAGTCAGGCTACTATAAGCTTGTTAATATGAATAGGGTGCCCATGCCTCAGATGTGGAATATTGTAAACTTGAAAAAGTATTATCCATGGCTTTGAGCTTGAATCTTTTATAAAAAGTTTGCCTTTTCACTAAGAGTACCTTTTTTTAAAAGAAAAAAAAAAGTTATAAGGGCTGAGACCTTGCGGTCTCTCCTTAATTGAAAAGAGCTATTCCGAGCCAACCGAGGTGCTCAAGTGGTAGGATCAAGCTTAGAAAAAGCAAAAAAGAAATTATGAGAAAATCAAAAAGAGTTAGAACGGCCGACACCAAGTGGTTTCCCCTTAAAATAAAATAGCCCTAAAGCTTGCCGATGTTGCTCAAGTGGCAAGGATCAGGTTCACAAAAAGCAATAAAAATAAAAAAAGCAATCAGAAGAGCTAAGACCTAGTAGTTCCCCTTAAAATAAAAAAGCTGCCCTAAAGACCACCGATATGCTCAAGTGGCAAGGATCAAGCTCTGAAAAGCAAAAGAAATGAAAAAAGCAAGAGAGCTATAAGGGTTAAGACCTAGTGGCCCCCCCACAAAATATACAAACTGCCCTAAGCCTGTTGAAGTGCTCAAGTGGCAAGAATCAAGTTTAGAAAAAGCAAGAAATGACAAAAAGCAAAGAAGAGAATAAACAAATGAATGAAGTAAGGATTTTTAGGCCTTATTTTATGATACAATCTTATATTGGGGATCTTTAAACTTCTTAAGAAAGTTCAAGGTTGACACTTAAAGTTGTTGTTAAGTTAAAGTTCAGAATGAAACAAGGATCAAAATAAAAAAGATATGGCTAAAAATTCAAAGTTAAAAGATGACAAAGAGATGAAAGTAAGGAATCTCCATCATTCATTCATTCATTCATTCAAAAAAATTTCTAAGTACAAAAAAGTCTATCTATTACAAAAGATCCTATCCTAAGGAGAATTAACAGCAGCAACAGCAAGAGGCCTGAGGAAGTATTAGCTTCGGGCTGCTGAGAAACCTCTGTAGAAGGACTGCTTGTTTCACCAAGCTCGGGTATAAGGAGAGAGGTTCTAAACTGAGTTTCTAGGTAGTTGAGCATCTTTACATCGACCTTTGGGTCATATGGAGTGTCATCATACAAGTTGGGCTTCTGGATGAGATGATCATAGGTTGCTGTGAACCCAATGATATAGGAATTCTTGGCAAACTCCTTAATCCTATTTGAAGCCTCGGACGATGCAAGGAACTTGTTCCAACCCAAGACATTCAGTTTAGTCTCACGAGCTATAAGCTTGCCTAGCCTCAGCCAAAGCCTTGGTTCTAATTGCAACAATCTGGCATCTTAAATAGCCTTGGCCAGCTTCTCTTTAGACTCGTGAAGGTCCTTTTTCTCCAAAGTTGCCCTTTCTAGATAAACCTTATGAATTCTGTCCTTTAGCTCCTTCATCTCACTAGCCCATTCATCATATTTCAATGCTACTACTTTTTGACATTCAATGTCATGATCCCGGACAGCCTCCTTGATTAAGACTTTAATCCGAGTATTGCTCTCAGATTTGTGATATCTTATTTCTTGGTGCAACCTGACCACTTTACCTTCTCCCTTGCAACATATGTAGGGAACATGGAAATTATCTACAGGGAAAACAAGAAAATTGTTTTCATAGAAAAGCTAAAGTCTAACAATACAAAGTAAGTTGCTATAAGGAGAAGGCTTACATTCATGCTAAAATGTGGAGCTCGTCAAACATTTCTTGAGGAATAAAACTCTTCACATAGTCTTTATCTCAGGATAGTTTCATGGCCTTACCTAGTTCTCGAGCCACGCAAGCTTGGGCCCGATCATTAATGTCTAAGTTTGGATAGGGTCTAAACTTGGTGCTGCCTGCAGTTAACTGGGTGTTTGGTAAAGACCTCACTACCTTAACATCCAATGGCAGGTCTTGGGAACCAATTGCGATTCGCTTCTCCTTAGGCATAGGTTTATATCCACTTGCGCGAGGATGCCATTCTATCATGTTTAGATTGAGAGAAATACAAAAGGCAGTCATCTGAGCCCAAGGTTCCTTGGAAAGTGATGTATGTCAACAAAGGGTTTCTTGCTTGTGCCCTTCAAGTCGACCTAAGTTGTCGGGTCTAGTTGTGCTGCTGGGTCCAGCTCCAGCTGCTATGACTGTTGCAGTTAGCATTGCTTGGTCTTGTAACAACTCCTCAATGTCCGGGGTACAGCCCAGATTCAGTAGTTATTCGGGCTCATGTTCTTTTACGAGTAACATAGGCAAGAGTCGTGGCAGAAAGGTTGCCAGCAGTGATAAGGTAGACAGATGTGGTGTCCATATCAATGAGGGTGGATACAAACTCGACATCTATCATAGAAACAGGCGTCTATGTAGTACTAGCGCAATCAAATATCCTCAACAGGGGCCTCAACATTCATAGAAACAAAGGTAGCCGTAAATTTTGAGATAGGAGTTAGAGTTGGTTCAGATGCTGAAGCAATGGACTAAGAAGATGGGATTGAAGTGGTCAGACCATCCAAAAAGTTGTCAAGTATTGGAATACGGCAAACATACAAGGGTCAGTTCAAACAACTTGGGTGTAATCAAACAGAAAGAAAGCAACTAAGGCAAAAAGAAGGCCTTTTACACAATCAAAATCATCACGTACATCTGACTTGGGAATAGGCTGGCCTAGATCAATATGTCATTACTCAGCTTGACGTTTTGACCTCAATAAATTATTTAGAGAGAATTTCTTATTATCTTCTTAGCCTCGTCTGAGTCTAGATGGACAATACTCTAAGCTGTGATGGAGTCTTTGGTCAGGTTCATTGTCCTTGAGGAATGGATGGTTTTAAGTATCTAGCAAGAAAGAACCCATTTTTCCACACATGAATGGCAAAAGGGCCGAAGACAATTTGCCCTTATAAGATTGAGCGGTTTGGGGCAAAACATAAAAAATTCCATTATTTGGGGCCAGTTTCAAAATCATCCTAATTTTTTTCAGAATCATCTAAAGAAATTGAGACTTGGTATACTTTACATAATATACAAAAGCTTGCTACCATTCAAATCCCATTTGGGGTTAATTGGAAGACATTAATGTCCTAGCAGACCAAAAATTTGGTAAAAAATTGGTGGAATGGGAAGTCAAAGACCTACTTGAAGCTGGTCCTAGTAAATTGTCAAGTATCCGGGAGGAGGAGATGACCTCAGTCCTTGAGTCTATGGTGTTTAAGGTGAACCTCCTCAGGGCATTGATAAGCATTCTTGAGTTGGTAAAACTCATCAGGGGTAAGGATATTTTGGAAATTGCAAGTGGAAAGGTTAGCATAGTCATTAGCAGGAGGTGGAGGTTTAGAGATTGAATCCCCTCAGAAAACTAGGAGGATAGCACCAAGCAAAGAAAAATCACTAGGATTCAATAGTAAATCAATACCAGGTCCGTAGGGCTTGTGGGTTATGGGGTGCTAATGAAAGATGAAGGAATAAACGTACAAGAGTAAGATCCAACCATTTGTGTATATGGATTGAAGATTAAGGTGAAAAAGACTGAAACTTTTCTGGAAAAGCAAAGTGCGAGTTCACTAAGTGTAAACTTACTCAAGTTCTGAGTAAGAATAATGAGAAGTAAGGCAGGGGAAATGCAAAATTGAAGAGCGAAGGATTAAAAGGCAGTGGTTAAGGGAAAGAAAAAAGATAGGGAACTTTGAAAAAAAAAAGGCTTGTGGATTTTCAGGACTTGTGGATCTGCAAAAACCAATTTGAGTTGCAGAGAAGACAAGGAGGAGAAAGGAAAAGTAAGCAACAGAAAGTGGTGAAAATTTCTAAGTTAGGGTATTTATACTAGGGAAATGAATCTTTTGGGCTCTAATGAGCCCTAAAAATGAAGTAAAAATAAGAATAATTGCTGCTCAATTGGCCGGTTCGGGCATTCATGATAGGTAAGACCCGGATTTACTAGGATTAATGTAAAAGGTGAAAAGGCAGGAAGCTGTGGAGGAATACATGGCATTTAAAGCAGGGCACGATACGCAGAAAAAATCTATTGCAGTTACCAAGAAAAGTAATCATGAAAGGTACGTGAGGGGAGAGAAGGGGACAACCTAGCTGTTACGCATATAAGGAAACTGACACGTATAAATGGATACTTGGTAAGAAAATGAAACGACTTCGGGGTTTGAACAAGAAGTGTTCCGAGCGCTCTTGGCTTTGGATCAAGAGCTGAACCTCTAAGTCTAAGAGTAATTGAATTCAAGATAAAAGCCTTAGAATAAGGGCTTCAAATGAAAGAAGCTTTGGATTTAAGGCTCCTAAGTATAGTTCAAGGAATAAAAGTTCCTGGGATGGGGAACTCGAAAATAAAATAATAATAATAATAATAATAACAACCAACAACAATAATAATAAGAGAAAGACTCGGATTAGGGATTCAAGAATAAAATAGCCTTGGATCCCTCCATGGGGGCTTCATGGATAATTATCAACCTCGCCCTGAGGTGAATCTCAGCCTCAAACTGAGGAGACTATTGATGATACTAAAAATAGCTACTAACATGGCATTAGATATTTATGTAAACTGTATATGTGGCAAGCTCGATTGGGTGCTTATATAATTGGCTACTATGCCAAGTTGCCTTTAGACAACCAAGACACTCTCCAGTGATGTCTATAAATAAGGGGTCCTTGGGTCAAACTTATACATTGTTCATTCGAAAATTACAATCAATCCAAGGCATTCTATCTATTTTCTCTCTCTAGCTTCTTACACTCATCAATATTATTAACCTTAAACACTAATTTCGATTGAATTGGTTGCATAGCTTTGGGAAAATTTTTGGTGCGTATGGGGTACAGCTTTTTGAGCAAAAACAATAATGGTTCTCTTTATCTTCAATTCAATTATAAGAAATTTCATCTTAGATGTTATAGACTGGAAAATTTTGAACTTTTTCTCAATCGTAGGCTTTGGGGGTTGTAGAGGAGATAGTGGATTTAGGTTATAATGGTGGTAGAAGCTGGTGGTGGATTGAGGTCAGAATTATGTAAGGGTGAGAATCGGTTAACTAATCGGTCAATCAGTTAAATAATTCAATTAAAATTTGGAAATGAGTCTTAAAATTATTAGCCAGTTTCAATCTAAAACTAAATTCAGAATAAAATCTAGTTAATCAAATTCGAATTCAGTAATCGGTTTTGAATTCGATTAACCACATTCGTCAATTGGGCTCATTGATATTGGACTTAAATCCTTAACATAAAAACTGAAAAAACTATCTAAAACAAAACCAACAAACAACAAAATAGCTCATAATTCTGTTTCATCGAAACTATATCATACTTGAATGGATGCAATTTTTTTCTTAAAACTATATATAAATTGTGTACATACGTGTATTTGTGTTCGTGTCTGCATATATAATAGAGACAAATGCATCCATGGTCACCAAACTATTAGGTTTTTATATCAATAAGGTCATTTAATTATTTGTTTTACAATTTTGTTCACTAAACTACCTTAAGTGTGTGTCTAGAATGACTCTTTTTATTTCCATGGTGACTATAGACACACACTTAAGGTAGTTGAGTGACCAAATTTACAGAACAAATAGTTCAGTAATTTTGTATTCAACAACTTAATAGTTTGGTTACCATTGGTGCATTTTGCTCTATATAATATCATTTGTGTGACTATATATGTATATTATATGTAAAATTATAGTATTAGTTTGTAAAACTATATTATATAAAAAAAGTATATTTACTTAAAAAGATGAAGTAACATTGCAAGCATTCAACTTTCTCTAACGGCAAGTATCAAAGATTTTCCTTGAAAGTTTTTGACTTCGAAACTCTATGTATATATTTTTCCAAGAATTCTGTGTAGGAAGGAGTCAAATACCGAATTGAATTTTGAAATCAATAAATTTCAAATTCAAAACTCAATTCCAATTTCGTAACCAATTTTCAATTTCAATTCGATCGTACAAATTAACCGACCAAATTTCGATTAACAATTTCAAATTTTCATTTCAGAAGTGAAAACGATTGCGAATTTGATTAGCTAGATTCATGCTTACCCCTAGAACTATGTGCATAGATAAGAAGGGTGAGGGAAAAAAAAGAAAAACATGTAGGTCCACGGGACTAAATGCTCGGTACCCTTCATGTGGTACTCTTCTCGATACCATTACTCAATTGATTACCATGTACCTAAGATCACGTGATGTATGAGACTCTCACTTTAAATTAGTATTTTGAAACTTGGACCGGACCGGTCAATTTGACCGGTTGAATCACAAACCGACAATGACTTCGGTCCGAGTGAATGTATTAGGCGAGAAATATAAAAAATCCAATCAAACTCAGTCAAATCCGAAGAACCGATAAAAACCAGTTGACCCGAATAAGGCCGGTTTTAGCTTTTCTTTCCAAATCACCACAATCATCAACGATATTCCATCCAAAATAATAATGACAAGGATCCCAACAAAATCAAAATATCATCCAAGTTAAATAATAGTTTGAATCACACAAAATCAAGAATAAAACACCACGAGTATAACTTCAATATCAGGCTTTGGAAGTAGAGTGGAAGGGAAGTGAGAGGATGAATAGGAGAGGAAGTAGTGATGTAGGGGTAGTGGCAGTGGTAAGAGGAGGGAGGAAAGAGGGAAGGGTTTCAGAAGGTTAAATAGAATAGGAGGGGAAAGGAAAAGTAAAGGAGGAGGAGGAGGAAGAGAAAACATAGATGGTGGTAGTAGTGGCAGAGAGCGTGTGGAAGAGACGAGGGAGCAAGATATGGCAAGAATGAGATGGTGGTGGCAAAGGAAAGATATAGAGGAAGACCATGTGATTGCCAGGGTTGGGGGATAATATATGATTGCTAAGGTTTTCTATTTAAATGTAAAAAATAAAAAAACAAAAATGGAAACTGACCTGAAGCTTCGATCCCATGACCAAATAAGAAAGAAAAGCTTGATTGTATTGGCCATAAACCACAATAGACATGTCCAACATCATGTGGCATTTTCTTAAGTGTTAAATGTTAAAGTATAGTTAACAATATTGAACTATATGACACGGTCAGTTAGAGCAGTTCAACCGATTGAATCTCAAATCGAGGTCATAGTTCGGTCCGATTTTAAACCATTGCTTTAAACAGTCTTTAATTTGAGCGGCTTATATTAGTTACCGATTTTCAGCTTTACTTCTTTTCCCAATATTTTATCTAGTATAAGTCTCCTCTCCTCAAAAATCCTGAAAAGAGAAAACTAAAAATCAAAGCACTTACCTTTTCAATATGGCTTCCATTTTGTATACCTTTTGATGTGATCTAACAATAGTACTCACATATAAATATTCCCAGAATAGGAAACCTAAAAACAATCCATAAAAAAGAAAGAACAGGAGAAAGGAAACACGCTTCCCTGGCTGATGTGATTAGATTGTCTGGGAATTTATTCGATTCCTTCATTCTCCGCTCCAATTTCGTGTTCAATTCAACTCTCTGTGTTCTTAAAAATAAAGAAAGTACAAACCACACTTTCTAGGATTTGAAACCCACAAACAAAATTATGGCTACTAGATCTAAAGATGAAAAAGATGACGATAGCAAATAAATGAAATAAGCAGCAGTAGCAATCGCACAAGAAATTTGGGCAGCAAAAGGATTATTTATTTATTCTTAAATCTCATGCAAAACAATACTGCACTTTAAACAATTTTCTATTTTTTCTAAGAACACTAACATATATATACTATGAAGAATTAAGCCAAGGCATAATAAAAGGCCAAGACATAATAAATGAAATCCTACTAGTGACTCTTCTCTCAACCAAATGAAATCCTACCGAAAGAAAATGTCGGGAGGGGAAGAAAAGCTTAAATGGAAGGAAAGAAGGGGATTTGGTAGGGGCAGTTGGGTTTTCGCTTGTAAAACAACCGGTTCTAGGTTGCCAGAACCTATTTCTAATTTAACAAAGGCACGTGATATAGTACCTAATATAAAGAGAAAAATGCACCAATTGTCACCAAATTATTAGGTTTTTGCATATAAAATCACTAAATTATTTGTTTTCAAATTTGGCCATTGAAATACCTTTAGTGTGTGTCTAGAGTCAGTTTTTCTATTTTCAAGTGATTGCAAACACACATTTACCCCATGTTTTATGTGGGAATGGCCTGGAATGGAATAGTAATTCCAAGCAGAATGTTTTTCAACCCGAAATAGACAAGAATGCTTATTCTCATTTTATATTTTGTGACTAAAGGCAAAACAGAATGAATATTCTTTTTTTAATGTTTGGTATAATGATTTTTAGATATCAGAATGAAAAAGATTTTATATTAATTTGACGAACATACCATGATTTTTTTTTAAAGAAATATAACAAATTTAACATTTCTTAGTGTGTGAGAAACTTTAAATATTTTTTGTTAAGAATACAAATTTTATAAAATTATATAATAGTAATTTTTTGCATAGTTATTAAACCCGACCCGGCCCGGCGGTCGGACCGGTCAATCTCGGTGAACTGGATACTGGACCGGGCCGAGTTTCATTGCTGACCGGATAGGAAATAAACCCTTTGAAAAGTCAACGACACGGCGGTTCAACCGGAATAACTGGAAATCCGGCCGGTTGAATCCGGTTGCACTAGACAAGGGACTTGTGAGCTGGTGGAAAATTTTTGGTCGAAATTCAACTGCAAGCCATGAACCTAGGACCTCTTGGAAAGGAAAGGAGGGCTACACCACCAGGCCACTTTCCAGTTGTTGGATTCTCAAGCCATTAATTATTTTATTCTATTAAACTTTGCCATATAAATCAATTAAACTCTTCTTCCACTTTGGCAAAATGGTAATATGATATTCTGAAGAACAATTCATTTATTATTTTGTTTTTATAAAAGAATTTCCAAAATCATTCACTAATGTTATATTTCCTTAAGACAAGAAATTCACCAATAACATTTACTAGTATTTTTTTCAATATTTTACTATTGTTAAATAAACTATTAAAAAATAATTACAAATTAACTCTGTAAGAAATAATAAAAGTATAATTTCTTGTGGGTTGTTTTAAACTATTATTTATCTTATAATAACTAATTCTATAACTAAATATGTATAAGAAGTTATAATTAACTATGAATAAGAAGTTTTAATTAACTATCTTTGTCATAGTTCTTAAAGATCTAAATGCATTTACAATAAATAAAAATTTGATAGAACATTTTCTCTACTTTTTCACCATATTTCTTGTATTTAATATTTTGAAATTATATTATATATTTATAAAAAAATATATTTTAGCAACCCACCGGTTGAACTAGTAACCCACCGATTCTAGAAGTAACCCGTTAATCCACCTTACTCGTCGGGTTCCTTCTCGGGCCGGGTTTAATAACTATGATTTTTTGCATTCAAATACATATTAAATAGCAAAATCTAGCTAATTTTATTATACTATTAGGGGTGTCAATTGGCCCTTATGAGCTAGACTTTGCAAAACCCAAGTTCGGCTCACAAAAGAAATTTTATATGTGTTTCGAGCCTTAATCGAGCCAGTCCAAACTCACAAATATGAAACTCATACTCATCTCACAAAATTATTCGGGTTTCAGATTGTAATCGGGTTGGCCCAATCTCACATTATCCAATAAAAAATTCTATAGTTTATTTGTTAAAATTTTGTTTCTTATACCCGATCAACATAATATGGAATATTATGTACTATATATGTCAATAAATAACTATTAAATATATCATTGAGTCACAATATTTCAACTATAAATTGACTAATGATTTTAAGTTATTATTTTTAGTTACCCGAGTTTAGTTAAATTAATAGACTACTAGAATCATTAACTATTATCCATATAAAATTAAGTAATAATATTTAATTTAGGATAAAATCAGTATTATATATATATATATATATATATTCAGGCTGGGCTTTAATCGGACAATTTAATCGAACCTAATATTTAGGCCCAAATTCAACCCAACCTACTTTGATGTAAGGCTCAGTCTTTTATTTGTTGGGCCGGCCGGGCCAAGCTATGCAAATAATAATAATAATAATAATAATAATAATAATAATAATAATTACACTATATTTTATTTATTTATTTATCTATTTATTTTACATGTGATTATATTTGCTTGTAGATATTATATTTGGATTTAAAATTCAAAATAGGGTGATAAAATTGACATCCCACAATTTTCTCTTTCCAAGTTGGAGTTGGAATAAGCTTTCCTCAAGGTTTTTTGAGGAATGAGCTTTCTAGGATTTTATTGGAGTGACCTTCCCTAGTGGAATGGGCTTTCTAACTTAGAAGTGTTATACCAAATAGAAAATGAAAAATATAAGTTGGAAAGGCCTTTCTATTCCAGACCATTCTTGTGTACCAAATGTGGGGTTAAAGTAGTTTAGTGACCGAATTTAAAGACGAAATGACTCTAAATACACACTTAAGGTAATTCAGTGACCAAATTTACAAAATAAATAGTTCAATGATCTTGTATACAATAACTTAATAATTTCTTTAGTAACCATTGATGTATTTTGCCCTAGTATAAATTAAAGTTACACGTGGCGTGATGCTGTGGCTGGCATTCTTTTGATATCGATTCAAGGATGGGAAATACTTAGGTAGACCTGATCTATGGCCCCACTTGTAGAACTTGTGGTGTAGATTAAATGTTATGGAATCTATGACATCATCTGATGTAAACAAGATTTTATAATATTTAATCTTGACCACGAAATCTACAGGTAGGGTCCAAGACCGGATTTATGATAGTATTTTCTTTCAAGGATACCCAAGATTTGAGCCCGGTCCATACTAGCTACAATAAGGGCTTTTAGCATAAAAAAGTTTTATTTTGATTAGAAAATAGTTTCATTCACTCATAATGCAACTGTATCCCAAATATAGTTAGTTTAGATGATTTTCATTCATATTTTCTTCAAGTTTAAAGCACATAATACTGAAACATAAATTTTTAAACCAGTTAGGTTAAGGGTCCAAAAGTCGTGTCACATAGAGATTATTATGGTAACTTACTTTTTGTAGTAATATTATTAATCAAAATAACTAATTACTTAAATAACATACTTTGTTACAAAGTACAATGACTTATTTTACGATTTAAATTAATATAGAATTATGTTTATTATATGTAAACGACGCACTAATATTATAGAACTGACATAATAATGTAGTCCAATATCTTGGGAATTAAATTTGACTTTTAGGTTATTAGTGAAAGAATAAACAAAACATAGTATCTTACTATCTTTTATTTGTTCTTTCTTAACTAATCATATTATTGAATGCTTGGAATAGATATTTTTTTTTTTTTGTAATCAAATCAATTAATATAAAAATATATTTACAGCAAAATCAACTGGGACTAATTGTTGATGTAAAAGCAAAATTATGGAATGTCCATTGTTATTTTGATTTTACAGCTAGGTTTATTCTAGCAAGAAACAGTGATCATAATATAGAATTAATTCTTATAACATATTAATTTATTTTGAAATTTTGTGCTTATAAATAGAATTGTCTGATAACATATTGTAGTATTTAAAATTTTGTCATGTAACTGTTTTTTATGTTGTGATTTCAAGATTTTAGTATACTGAATGTGCGAATGTGTTTACTAATTTAGATTGTTTTGTCGAGAATGCGCTCACTATAAATTTCAATAATTACACTATATTTTAAAACTGGAGAGTATTTTCATAATTATTGTAGCTACTTATATGAATTGCTCCTAAAAGAATAAAGAGAAAACGAAATCAATTTTTGAAGTCACAACACAGAAAACAATTACATAAACAAAAATCTAAATATTACAATATGTTATTCGAGCACAAAATCGCTTCTAACTCAATTGAAACAATTGCGAATTCAATGCTGGAAAACTAACCAAACTACTAATATTTATTTATTTTGTAAAGAAGTAATGCCGATGTGTTTTGTCATGATTGCTTGGTTTTATTTGTTCCTTAGTCTATACTAAATGGCACGCGTACGTCATTCATTTTGTTTTAAGTAGCAACTGCATAGGGTTGCTTTCGCTTTAACCTTCTCATTTTTTTATTTAACAACCATGGCCCTCAAGTTCTTTTTGAAAACTTGAGAAAGTTTCATCTCAATTAAGTTTTATATTTTCTTCATTCCTTGATTTTTTTTTTTTTTTTTTTTCAATTCATCATAAATGTCGAGCCCAAGTATTATATGCATCATAAGAGCCGCAAGAGTGTCATATTTCTTAGTTCCAATGCGTACTAATTAATGATTTTAAAATCATGAAATGAGGCAAAATGTATTCAACAATTTCATGCAAATTACGGATGTAATAACCCCGTATCATGATATGATATGCCTAGATATAATGACCCAAAAATCATTCATCAATCAACTAATATCAAAAGAAAAAAAAATTAAAAACTAATCATACGTATCCATCAAGTTGTTTTCAATAGCAAGTCACATTACAATATCATGAAATATGTAAGTTTTTAAAATATAATTTTTAGTGCGTGATTCTTGTATTGATCCTTTTAATCGAAATTTCAAATTTATTGTAAAATATGTAAAAATAATTCTTCAATTAAATTTTGTATGCAATTGTAGTTCTAAAAGTCATTCCATGAAGTTATATTTCCTATTCTTCTTTAATTTCTAAAACGCATTGCTGAAATTCTATTATAGAAGAAAATTTACTTCAATCAAATTTAATTTTTTGTTTAATTAAAATTTTGTAATCATGTTGCCTCTTTAACACACCTAGTTATAATTCAATGAAACACCTAAATCCGACTACTAACTAGATGGCATCCCGCAAGTATACGGTTGTCAACTAGTAGCAAAGGGAAGTAGGGATCGCTCCCACAAGGATTGTCGATTGCAATTACCAAGGTTTAAGGGTGCTTGTGTAGTTAATCAAAATCAATTGCTAGATGATAGAACTATTCTAATGAAAACTATAATTTTAATTCTAACCTAATTTAATCAAATTAAGACTAAAATTTAAAACAAGTAAATCACTCAACTAAAAAAACTACAAAAGAGAAACTTTGAATATTAAAAGCATTCATTTCTAAACTATAAATTAGAAAGAGTTAAACTAGAAATCTAAATATTTTTGGATTTTTTATAGAAATTAAGAAAGCCCACTAAGAATTAACTAGAAATTAAAGCTACAAATTGAAAATTCTTAAATAGAAAGCAATTTTGTAACAAGAACCCTAATTTTTCTAAAAATCTCAATTTGAAAGTAAAGAAATTCTTACTAAATTGGACAAGAAAGCAAATAAAAATTATATCTACATGAAACTTGTGATTAACCCACTACAATTATCTAATCAAAATTTGAACTTGACAAGAAATTTAAAGAAGATCTAAGATGAAAGTAAAGAAAAATTTCTATTAGAAAAAGTAAACTTATAGTTCAAGCTATCCTAATCTATCTAGAACTAACTAAAATTATCTACCTCTAAAAATATCTACTCCTTTCTACTTACTAATTCTACTTAACTTAAATAGTTAGAGTTGTCAGCGCAAAAAACGACAGAGCAACAAACTTAACCGGATAGAACCATCAAACCATTTCTTAACTATAAAACCGAATATTTCATTTTTACACAAAATACGAATTACAAAATTCCTTCTTAGTAAAGTGCTACAACAAAACAAAGGTCATCAATACATTATCTAATACACTACCCTCTCCAAACAAAAGAGAAGCTTGGAAGATTATCCTTACAACTGGAGAAAATAAAAGCATTCAACGAGTAATGATAAGTCACGTGGGGTGAGCATAACTAGCTCAGTGGATATCATAAAAGCTCTTCAAATGGGGCCAAGCATTTCGATAAAAAGAAAACATAAAGATAATAACATTTGAGATAAAAGTTTCGTCTCATGCCATTTAAAAGTCAACTCCAAAAATAAAACATAGCTAAAATGTCCAATTCGTCGTAGTTTCTAAAATGTATCATGCCATTTAAACATCAGCATGTCAAAACATAGCCAAAAAGATCCAATCATTTCAAAACATAGTATGCCAAATAAGAGACAGCAAATCCAAGTACGAATTTAATAAAATAGCATGAGTATCTTTTAGGCGCATCTAGTAATCTACTACACCTACTAGTCTGACCCCGCGATGGCTCCCATGGATGACTATAGAACCGGTTCTCCACTCAAACATTTCCAAACACATCCAAAATTATATACCATATGAGCCAAAACAGTTATCTTTCATATCAAAAGAGTTAACATATCAATTGATTTACATAAAATAGCTTGGTCCCGACATATGTAATAATTCCAAAACATTGCTTTCATACACATTCTAAAATCCATCCAAACATATTTGAAAGTCGTTAGTGGAAGAGGGTCTATGTGTAATAGTTCCTTGGTAAAAGTACCAATTTTTTAAAATCCATCCAAACATATTTCAAAAGTAATTGGAAGAGGGTTATGTTACCCACCTTTCAATGTAATAGTTCCAAAACTTGCATATCATACACATTTTAAAATCCATCCAAACATATTTCGAAAGTCGTTATACAAGTGGAAGAGGGTCTATGTTACCCACCATCAAAGCAAAAACTAAAATGTACTTAGGTGGCGTGATTAAAACAGATATAAGAGGACTAAAAATGTAGAAGTTAAAGAATGACTTAAAAATAGCTCTTTGGTCAAAAATGACACAAAATTATCATAATTAATTTTTCCAGAAAACCGAAAACTTCGCCTCCCTAGGCTATAATTAGGCTATCCTCCCCGCCAATAAAATCCAATTCCAAGAATTGGTTACAACATATTCAACCAACAAAATCCATTTCCAAGGTATTCAAATACAACCCAACTTAAAACAACATATTCAACCAACCAACAAAATCCATTTCCAAGGTATTCAATTGGTTACATATGAAATTCACCTAACAATAGAAATTAATTCCACTAAAATCTCAAAAGATCAAAAGATCCTTACTTATCCAATTTCAGAATTCCGCTAAAAAATGAAGGAAATCTTCCATTGGTTTCAAGTCTCAATTCCTACTAACCTTAAAACACTTTAAAACATCATTATATGAGACATAAGCAATAGCATAACACTCTAGGGCACATTGGAAGACAAAACCTACTAGAGTTGTTAGAAATCAAATCACTTCCCAACCTCCAAAACACTAAAAACAACCCATAACATACATAAATCATAACTTATAAGGCTGCAAAGAGGGTTTATTTTCATAAAATCCTACAAAATTGAAATTAAAGCTAAATACTAAGCCATATATACATATTGTTTAACCTAACTATATAAACACCTTTGAATCTCGATAGTAGATGTGTATTGTTGCAAATCAATTACTTATCCAATTTCGGAATTTAAACTATCAAAATGCTATAATTTAGATAAAAATAACTCTAGTTTACTAGAGTTATCAAATCACAACACACAAAATAGTTACATAAACAAAAATCTAAATACTGTATATGTTATAAGACAATTCAAACACAAAATCTCTACTAAATTAATTGAAACTATTATTGCAAATTCAATGCCGAAAAACTAACCAAATTATTAATATTTATTTACTTTCCCATTAAATAAGTAGTGCTTATGTAGTTTGTCATGATTGCTTGGTTTTGTTTGTTCCTTGGTCTATGCTAAATGGCACATGTACGTCTTTCGTTTTGTTTTTAATTAGAAATTGCATAAGGTTGCATTGGTTTTAACCATTTCATGTTTTTATTTTACAACTGTGTCCCCCAAGTTCTCTTTAAAATTTTGAAGAAGTTTCTTGTCAATAAATTTTATATTTGTCCTTTTTATTCCTTGATTATTTTAGTTCACCACCAATATTGAACTCAGGTATATATACATCATAAGAGCCGTAACAGTATCATATTTCTAAGTTTAATACGAATCAATTAATTATATTCAAATCATAAAATGAGGTAAAATATATACAACAATTTCATGTAAATTATGGATATATTAACCTCGCATCATGATATGGTATGCCATGCGATATGGTATGCCTAGATGTGGTGACCACAAATAATTTATTTGTCAACTAATTTCAAAGAAAAATAAAAGCTGATTATAAGTTATCCATCAATTTATTTGCAATAGGACATAGCATTACAATATCATGAAATGCATATTTTTTTAAAATATAATTATTAGTATGTAATTCTTGTTTTTATCCTTCTGAAATTTGAAATTTCTATGGTAATATGTAGAAATAATTATTCAATTAAATTTGTATGTAGTTGTAGTTAGAGATGTTCACGTTGATCCGCCGACCCGAAAAACTTGTTATACTAGTCCATTTCAGACCGAAAAATAAGGTATCTGAACTAGTTAGTATTACTCGGTCAAGTATTAACATTACCAGTTCGGGCAGCGGGTCAAAAATTTACAATCCATGGGAAACTTGACACCGTTCATATAAAGGAGTTATTGTGTAATGTTACATATTATGGCCTAATATTAATGGAATTTTTCTCCTTTCCTACCCATCCATAGGGGTATGTATTTGTGTAATTTGTAGTTATTATTATTTTTTTTTTTAAAGTTTTGATACTAAAAAAATATAATAATTAGACTATGTCGAGTACCCGGTCAGCCGATTTGCTTTTAGCTGGATACGCTATGCACATAAATCGGGTATGGGATTGCTTTTTTTTTTTGCTACCTGGTATAACTAGGTCAGGTCATGTATTGACTATATAAACCAGGTACTTGATCCATAAATATATCTAGTTGTAGTTCAAAAGTCATTGCATGAAATTTTATTTCCTATTCATCTTTAATTTCTAAAACTCAAGCCCAAAATTCTATTTTATAAGAAAATTTAGTTCAATGAAATTTAATTTTTAAAATAAGAGCTCATAATTGTTTTCTAAATTCTTGCTATAAAACATTCTTTCCTTTTCTTCTTTAGCTTCTAAACCCGATCATTGTAATTGTGCTTTAAAAGACAATTTATTTCAATCAAATTAACTAGGTCGGGTCGGGTAGGGTAATGACTATATAAACTGGATACCCTGTCCATGAACATCCCTAATTGTAGTTCTAAAAGTTATTACATGAAATTGTATTTCTATTCTTCTTTAGTTTTTAAAACTCTTAATTCTTGAAATTCTATAATATAAGAAAATTTAATTCAATCAAATGTAGTTTTTAAAATAAGACCTCATAATTGGTAAGTTCTAAAGTCTTCTATGAAACATTCTTTCCCTTTTCTTCTTTAGCTTTAAAACCCATTCCTGAAATCCTATTTCAAAAGACAATTTACTCTAATCAAAATAACTAGGTCAGATTGGGTAGTGACTATATGGACCAAGTATCTAATTCATGAACACTCCTAATTATAGTTCTAAAAGTCATTACATGAAATTTTATTTCACATTCTTCTTTAATTCTAAAACTCATTCTTGAAATTATATTATATAAGACAATTTAGTTTAATCAAACTTAATTTTTAAAATAAGACCTCATAATTGGTAATTTCTAAAGTTTTTCTATAAAACATTCTTTTCTTTTCTTCTTTAGCTTCTAAAGCCGATTCCTGAAATTCCATTTTAAAAGGTAATTTACTTCAATCAAATTAATTCTTAATATTGAAGACCAATCCAATTGATTTTATTTCTTTTTTTATGAGCATTTTACGTATACAGCCCCAATTATTATGAAAATACAGTCAAGTTTTAAGACGTATGCACTCAAATTTTAATACGTAGTGTAGTTATTAAATTTATAGTGAGGCAATTTTGAAAAATAAAAATAAATCACTAAATCACATTCACACATTTAATACGGTATAGATAATTTATAAAAGTCATTCTTGAAATTCTACTATATAAAAAAAATTAGTTCAATCAAATTTAGTTTCTAAAACAAGACCTCATAATTAGAAAATTTTAAAGTCTTCCTATATGAAACATTCTTTCCTTTTCATCTTTAGCTACTAAACTAAATTCCTGAAATTCTATTTTATAAGGCAATTTGCTTTAATCAAATCAGTTCCTAGTACTAAACACCAAAATTGATTTTATTTCCTCTTTTATTTTTTTAGGAGCATTTTACATAAGCAGCTCCGATTATTATAAAATTATAGTCAAGTTTAAAGACGTATATCTTAGTAAAGTTTTCAGACGTAGTGCTGTCATTAAAATGTATAATGAGTGCAATTTCCAAAAAAAAAAAAAAAAAAAAAAAATTAATCACTAAATTGCATTCACACAATTAGTATAGCATTGATAGATAGATAGATATAGATAGATGAGTTTCAGTGTATTCTAGACAAAAAAGTCCATCTATAATGGTTTTGTGTTATAGTTTTCTGTTTTCCTTTACTTTTACCAAAATAAACAAGCTATTGCCAAAGGCTTTCATAATTATATAGATAGTATCCTTCTTATTTTTCTTATCACTACTGCACGTTTTGTTGTTACGCATGCTTTTGAGTTTGAGAAAGGTATTTATTACCGCTATTTCCATCAACAATGTATTAGCGTTGACATGGAATTCAAACGTGAACTCATTGTGTCATAATTTCATGTTTATTTCCATTTCCTCAAAACTCTCTTTTTCTCTGGCTTTGAGATCGTGGGCAGTATCATAATGTCATGTTTATTTCTATTTCCTCAAAACTCTCTTTGTTCTCTTGCCTGGAGATCGTGAGCACCATCAAACTCAATCCAATTTCCACCTCCATCATTTTCTCTCCCACTTTCCCACCTTTTGTGTACCCTTCATCCCACCCTCGTCTCCTTGCTTCAAATCTTAAAACACATAAAATGAAAACATTGAAACAAATATCATAAACACATATAACAATTGAGGTAGTATATATAAAATAAACAGTAATAAATTGACAATAAATTTGTGATTTTGGAATATTCAGCTGTTAGTAAGATGTCACAATTATTTTGCCTCCATTTTATTTGTTTCATGAATTGTCATTAGCTTTGAACTTGGTTGGTGTAGAATTGACACGATTGTGTTTGTCAGGGCAAGATATCTCGAGATTTTAAGGATGTGTGGAAGCTTATTTTGGGCTAAATATGTGGGATTTACAGAAGAGGATGTAAATAAGGTGTGGCATGGAGTTGGATTGGATTTGGTCAGAGGTGGGATTGGATTAGCGGTGGGCGGAGCATGCAGGTTACTAAATTGTGACTTATGGGAAGGGAAAAGGTAACAACCAAGAAAGAACGAGACAAGGAAAGTTTTAACTGTAAGATAAAAATTAAAAACTTCCAATATTGAGAAACGTTCTGAGGTGGCCTTCCACATAAGCAATCACATGAGCAGTAATGCTTTGGTGATAACATTTACGTTGAGTTATATATCTTTCCTCTTTAAGTTGTAACATGGATTAAGTTTTATCTTTTATATCAAAAAGGATCATGCATTAAAAAAAAGAAAGTAGTATAACAAAGTAACATTTATACAACACAGAGCAAAAGTCAAACTAAAACATATTACAACCCCTTAGATCATCCCCCACTAGTTTTCCAACACTAAAGAGGCATTTCAACCTAAGGCTGGGAGCCTTCTTCTTGGACAACTCCTAAATTGCGAGATGATTAGCAAACCTGTTGGTCTCATGATATATATGATACTGAACTTCTGAAACTTGTTGATCAATTCCCTACAATCAATTATCAGATCACCATAAGTGCGAACTTCTGCTATCTGCCTTTTTAATCAAATAAATAACTACTAAGGCATCTAATTCAACTTCAAACTGATTCAAGTTTAGAGAATAGGCTAGAGATAACTCATCGCTCACCCCCAAAGTTCAGTAGCAGTATTTGTAGATCTATAGATTTTTGTACTAAAACCTGCAACCCAGAAACCGCGATCTTCCTTAATAATACTCCCAGCCCCACCTGGACCAAGTTTACTTTTAGAAGCTCCATATGAGTTAAGTTTACAGAAACCAAATTTGGGAGGCTACCAATTTATTTTGATTTGGGCTTTCACTTTAGGAAGAAACTGATTACGTCCCAAGAAGTAGTCAGAAGCTAGAGTGATATAGTTAGATAAGGGAAGAGGATAAGACAAGTGAGGTTGGAAAAGGGATTGGTTTCTGAAATTCTAGAGAGAGCTCGGCAGCCTGAAGAAAACTCCCTAGGGAATAAAGTTATAGGGAGAGGCTTTTTTGTAGAGAATTTTTACCGAGCTAAGGAATAGTCTTTGAATGAATTTATGATTTTCACCCAGGAGACTGTAGGTGTCCAAATTCCTCCCAAAGTGTTCTAATAGCACGGTAATGTCTCAGGACATGCTTAGTATCTTCCAATATCCCACCACACATGTGGTAGTAAGGATCATGGAAAATTTTCCTACGAACCAAATTGATTTTTGTAAGAAATTTATCTTGAATGGCACCCAAATAAAGGTTTTACTCATAGAGCTATTTCTGATATCCCACACCTCGCTCCAAGGTGACTCGTCAAGATGTTCACTTGATTTGTGGGAAAGAAAAAGGATATGAGCAGACTTAGTTGAGAATTTCCCATCCATGGTTTCTTTATATCTCATTGTGTCTTCTTAATAGAAAATTTCTGCCTAGAAGTACTTCTTATGGAAATGGTAATATTATCTGATAAAAAATAAATAAATGCCACTCAAGTTCCAACCTCCATTAGGACAAAAAATATCGTTTACACTCCTTTCAAATTCTCCTAGGCTTTAGAGGTCCACTAATCATGCTCCTCAGAGAACTTTCTCCCACCCAATTATCCACCAAAGAGAGATAGACTCATCATTCCCAATATTCCAAGTGATGCACATGTTGACGAAGCAAACTCCTTTTCTCAAGCATTTAGCATTAATAGACCCATGATTTCTTTTTAGACAAAGAGCTCATGTTTCCTTAGAATCAATACAAGAGGCTTGGAGAACTTTAGTCCATGGTCTATCTTTTTCTAAAGTTAACCTCCAGAACAGATTAGCTAAAAAATCTCAAGCTTTTAGCATGAATAGACCCATGATGTCTTTTTAGACAAAGAGCTCATGTTTCCTTAGAATCAATACAAGAGGCCTGGAGAACTTTAGCCCATGGTCTATCTTTTTCTAAAGTTAACCTCCAGAAAGATCAACTAAAAACGAGGGGCTCATATATGCAGTTTTCTTCAGGCCCAATCCTCCTAACTTTTTGGGTTTACAAACTGTCTTCCAATTGATTAGGTGGATCTCATAGTTAGCAAAATCAATGGACCTCCAGACGAACTTCCTTTGGATTCTATCAATTTCCTCTCAAATACTAATAGGAAGAGAGGCATATTGGTTATAATATCCAGAAATGGCTGAGGACACTTGTTGAATAACTAAACCTCCCCCAACAAGGGAAAGTAGATTTGCCTTCTAACCACCTAACTTCTTGTTAACTTTACCCACAATAAACTTGTAGTTGCTCTTAGATACCCTCGTGTGGCATAAAGGGAAGCCAAGATAATTTTCAAAATCATCAGTCATAAGTATACATGCCCAGGAACTGGGAGCAGGAATCTTTTAGATCAGAGAGGGTTTGGTAGAGAAGAAAACATAGGACTTGATTAAATTAACTAAAAGACCAGACCTGGGACTAAATTCATCCAACACCTCTTTAACAGCTTCCAAAGAGCTATTCTTGCAACTACTGAACAGAACAATATCATAAACAAATAAGCTGTGGGAAATATTAGGACCCTTTCTACACCAAATGAAATAGGCTCCCACATTTTTTTTCTCTGCACTTATCCTCAATGCTAAGAGATAACCATGCAAAAAAGTAAAATTTAAGGTGATATAGGATCACCCTGTCTAATGTCCTCTGAAGGAATTATCCATTCACCAAGTATACCACTATAAATAACAAGTTTAGTAAAAGATATACATAGGAGAATGAGCTTAGTCAGAGGTTCCGAGAAGATAGAATGAAGGAAAATATTTATTCACCCTACTTAGGTTGCTTATTGGATGGTATTATATATGATTTCCAACACTATAAGTAGAGCCAAATTTGTATTTCCCTAAAATGAATTAGTACTTTTGTCATGAAGCACCATGCCAACATGTCATAGGCCTCTTCCAAGTTTAGATTAATAGCACAAAAAGTCTTCTTACCCTGCTTTCCTTTAAGATTGAAGATAGCCTCCCAAACTATGACCATATTGTTAGCAAATCTCCAGCCTAGGATGAAGCTAGACTATAAAGAAGAAAATTAATAGAGTCCATAAAAGGCCTAATTCTATTCACAAGAACCTTATAAATAATTTTATAGGTGGAATTGCATAGTTTAATGGGCCTAAGCTACTTCATTGTTTCTTGAAAATCACATTTTAGGACAAGGCAAATGAAAACACTCATTAATCCCCTCTAGAAGTGAAAACTTTAGAAAGACGTCATGAATGAATTGAATAATAGAATTTCTGATTTTAGTCTAAAATTTTTGGAAGAGAAAAGGTTGTATACCATTAGGACCTAGGATTTTAAAGGGTTTAAGGTCCAAAACTATTGTCTGTATTTCCTTTTTACAAGGTAACTTAACCAGATCTTGGTAGGCCTCCTCGAGAATAACTCCACCCCTGTAGAAAAGTTATCTAGTTTATCAAAAGATAGAGTAAAATCAGTGATGAAAAGTTTCTCAAAGTATTTGTGAATTTGGTCAGCAGTTCTCTTTTCTTCACAAAACCATTCGCCTGTATCATTTTCGATAACTAAGATTTTCATTGATTTTTCTTCTAGTGATAGTAAAAGTTTGTAAATACTTAATGTTGAGATCATCCCAAAACAATCTATCCATCCTAGATTTCATAGCCCAAAAATGCTTTTTATAAAGAAGAAGCTTGTTAAATTGCTCTTGAAGTTTAGTTCAAGACAGAACAAACCCTGAGAGTCCTTAATTTTTAAGGATTTTTGGATTCCTACAAGCCTTTCCAAGATTCTTTTTATTCTCTTTAAAGATATTAGGGAATTGGCTACACTCCATTTTAACAACAGTGGCAAAGTTGTCAACAAAGTTGTCAACAATCTTAGGGATGGGGTCACTAATGGGGCCCCAAGCCTCTTCTATGATTAGAAAAGCAAAACTTTTCCAATTAGATGGTTCTTCATTCTCTTCTAGAAGGGCTCTAAACAAGGCTAACTAGCAAAGTACAGTGATCAATTTGGTCTTTACTAAATAATATACACCAGCTTCAAGGAATAAGTTCGTCCAAGAAGAGTTGCAGAATGTATACCTCTATCTAATCTCTCAACAATGATGCCACCATTGAACCTTCTATTGAGCAAAGTGAACTTAGGTCTATGAAGTCCAAATCTAAAAATCCACACTGGTTAATACAATCTCTATACAACGCTACCCTTTTGGAATTAATTTTTTCTGCTCTTTTTCTCAGCTTCATTAAGGACTTCCTTAAAATCTCCCACACATAACCAAAACAAAGAGTGAGAGTTAGCTACTGAGATAAGTTCATTCCATAAATATTTTCTCAATTCCAAATTTGGATTAGCATACACAGCAGAAAGAATCCAGTTAGAAGGTTTAGAGATTACCTTGATCATAACATGGATAATTGGTTAGTTTGTTTAACAAATCCAATTGCACCTCCTCATGGTTCCATCAACAAAAGGCCTCCATTAAACCCACGAGAATTTTGAAAACGGAAAAGAAACACATCTATTTAGCAGTTTAGATAGACCTCTAACATCAGCTATGACTATAACACTAGGATTGTGGATGTTATAACTTGTTGTAATAAGTGACTCCTAAAAGAATAGCTCCCTATACCCATCACATTTCACATAAGAATCTTCAAAGAATTAGTTAAGGGGGGTTTCCTAAACTCTAAGCCTGATATTGAGGCCTGCCAACCAGATTCTTTTTTCTGACCTTCTCTAACTTTATGTAATAATTTTTGTGAGCAGTTCCTATCACCTTTGAGTCAAGGAAGTGCATTTTTTCTTCCAATTATTTAGTGTTGGAGTAGTGATGAATCCAGTTCCTCTTCTTGCTTTTAGATTTAGATTTTGAAGGTAAGATAAGAATGAGTTTAACTGACACACGTTCTAAAAGCCTTGGGAAACCTTGTTCTTGGTTTATAACCATGAAATCCCTTGCAAGATTGTTATTCCTGCTCTGAGAGTTCATCTCTATTTCCCTTCACAATTTTTTTGTAGTTGTTCTTTGACTGTTTCTTAGGTTGAACTCTCTGCTTTGAAATTGTTCAAATAATTCTCCCTCATTGTAGGGCTTTTCACTTCCTTGAGATGGTCCAACTCTATGAAGATAGTTAGACTTCAACTTCAGAGATAGGACCGCACATGTTGCCTACGACCATCTTTGGGGTGCCTAGAAGGAGATGGGGGGAACAACTGGCTCCATTAAGGTGTGTGAACCATGTTCCATTCTTTTCTTGTGTTCTGAATGTTGAAATTTGGCTAAAGATTGGGATATTCTGGGAGGCAAAGATGGGTTTAGGTCAAAGCCTCTTGAGATGAGGGTACCTTCTGTAGGGGTAGAATGGAGGCCTTTTCCTGGTCTAAAACCTTTATTATGCTAAGGAGTTCCAAAGGGTTACAAATAAGAGGTTCCTTAGAAAACTGACTCACTTTATGATCACTTGAGGCATGAGCATTGGTAGAAAGAGGCATGTTGCAATTAATAATATCAGGATACTCGTTAGACCTTTGAAGATTATTAAACATTTTACTAGATAAAGACTGAGGATCTTTAGAAGTCAGCAAAGCTGGAATTCTGGTAACATTAGGAAAGTAATCCAAAAGAAGACTTCACTATCGACTCTCAAAAAGAAGGTCTACTTTTCCTCCAGACTTTTTGACCAGATTTGACCCTATTCAAATTTGAATTTGTGCTAGTTGCCAACATTCCATAGTTACTGGAGTTTTGAGAAGGTTTTCTGGCTGGGATGTAACTAGCTTCTTCCACCTGGTCCTAGATTTCATCCATGGTCCCAAAAAACCAGGCTCATGCAAAGAAATATTCCGTAGGCTCTTTCTTAGATTCGTCAAGAATTTTATGATTCCTTGAGAAATCTTCAATCCCCTTTGAGCAATTCTCTTTGGTATGACCAATCAATCCACAAGAATATAGAAGCTAATCCCTTCGTACTGGAGAGAGTTTTCCCACACTAAAAATAGAAGTTAATCCCTTCTCATGAGATAGTTTTCCCAATTTAGCAACTTATTTAAGAGGCTTATTTAAATTCTCCTGGACATTGTTTCTAACAAACCTCCCTCTAATGCTATTAGCCGCAGTATTGTGATCAATTTTTAGTAACTTCTCGACCTTATTTCCAGCTTTCATCAAGATTTGCATGTCGTGATATTCTACAGGAAGTCCAGGGAGTCGTAACCAAATTGTAGTCCAAAAGGGGACAAAACAATCTAGATTGAAATTGGGCCCCCCAAGCCTCAGAGTCAGAAATTGACTATTTAGAAATCAAGGACCCTCTGCTAGAATACTACGAAAGTCCTCCTTGTCAAAGAATCTAGTGACAAAAAAGTCCTTACCTAAATCAATGACTGAAAATTGGCCACGAGGTTCCCAAATTTCTCTAATTTTCTTGTCAAAAAATTAAAACCCAAAGCTTTACCCAAATCTTTTATTCTATTAGAGAGAGTTTCCAAGGCTCTTTAATTCTAAGAAGATCATCCTCAGTAATATCTGAATCATCAAATGGAGAAAGTAAATCACTGGGCATAGGGGAACCTCCTTGCAAGTAAGTGAGGAACGTTGAGCTAAAACACAATCTTTTAAAAGTTTTCTTAATAGCAGGATTATCTAAGGAAATGGAACAAGGTCGGCAAAGATAGTACGAACAATGGAAGAGAAGGATTAATGATAGAGGTTGGAGGTTGTAGACAAGAGTGGAGTGGAAGAAGGGATTTGGGCTGCCAGAGAAATATCCTTGGGTTGTTCTCTAGCCGAATTGGGGATCATCTTAAAAATGATCTATTTTTTAGCGTAAATTACAAGAAACCTCCTTGCGATTTGACTAATATTCAAGTTACACCCTTATATTTTGCAAACCTACAATCAACCTCCTTGGGGTTTGGGGTTTTGTTTTTTGTAAAATTGATGAAAAGTGAAAAAGTTAACGGATTTGTACAAAAAGTCAAAAATACCCATAAGTTTAGTAACCTCCACCGCCAAAAAACCTCTTCCACCAAAAGGAATGGTTTGTATTTTATGTTAAAATATGCAACTAACCTTGATTAGAGCCTTTAGATGGCTAAAATAACCCTTTAAATAAAAAAAATTTAGTCTCTTAATCAGCTCACTTAACGAAATATTTAACGGTTTCACTTTAACCCAAACATAAAGGGGTAAATTGTAAATTTGCAAAAATAAGGTATAACTTGAACATTAGCCAAACTACAAGAGAGTTTCTTATAATTTACCCTATTTTCAAGGTATTTTATGAATGAAAATAACTATTAGATCATGGCTAAGTTGATTTATTTCACTTAATATTTCATAGAAAAGAAAGAAACTAGACGCCAAAATTGAACTTTTGCAATTTGACACCTTTAAATCTTCCCACATCTCTCATAAGTCACATATGTTCAGCAAAATAAGCTCATATTCATGTGTCTATTGAAGCCACTATTGGGTTTGGGCATGGGCTAACCTCAGTGCCCATTTTCCTTTTCCTGTCTCTTTAATTTTGAAATTGAAGTTCTAAACTATGTAGTAATAAAGTAATAATCACAGTCACCATTAAAGAGTTGGTATTTTATACTTCTACCCCTTAATTTTTTTTTTTTACTCTAAAATAAAATTTTTGATTATACTAGGAGGACACCTTTACCAGGGGTAATTGCTACATCTTTCTTATATTACTACAATTTTTTGTTATAAAATATGAGGAAAGGATTTCAAATTTGACATGAACACGACAATGCCAGTAACAACTCAACTGAGATAGTTCGACTACTTTATTATAAGTTATTTGCTAGAATTGGTGAATGAGAAATTGATTTCAATGACCTTCGAATAGTAATTTGTTTAGTAATTTAGTCCTTGTTTGATCAACTACTTTATTATACATGAATAAGGCATTAATTCAAAGTGATAAATATGAATGATATTAATTTGTTCATTGAACTATTTTGTGTTCATGAACTATGTATAATATTAATTGGATGATCGTTCATCTATGTGTAATTAATGTTGTACATATTCATGAATTGTGAACTTATTAATGACGTGCTCATTAATGCATTCATGAATAGTGGATTTACATCCATAGATAATTAATGATGTGTTCATTAATTATAATGTAAATTCATTCATGTGTTATTAATATTGTGTTCATGAATTATGTGCATTCATGTGTTCATATTGTGTCTATTTATTGGCTACAAAAATCCTATAAATAGGAGTGGTGTAAAGAGTTGGGGATATACATTCAAATTCAAGAGTTTTCTTTCATTCATTTTTCTTTCTTAATCTTCTATTCTTAATCCAGTGATTTAAGAATCGTGTTTCGTAGAGAGAAAATTGAGTAACATTCTACAAACTCGTAGACCTTGTTAAGTAGTGCAACTTACAAGGGTGGAGTTGTTGAAATCTTGGGAGACAAGTGCATAGAATTCATTTGCACCAAGTAACTGGCAATTACACTTTAAGGACAAATGATTTAATCCTTGGCAGCAACTATATCAATTGGTTTGTAATGATTGACGTCATCTTCACCAAGTATGTATTTATATGTTTGATGATTTATTTATAGCATATAATTATATTTAAACAAAGCTTGCAACGAGAATAATAATATCATTGTTTTTCAACAAAATTAAGGCGCAACTTTTATTATTTGTCTTCTTTGTTAATCATTAACATATTGTTAACCAATATTTTTAATTGTTAAAAAATATTGGTGATTGCTCTTATATCTACTCTTGATCAAAATTCTACTTATAACTAATATTTATTTGTTATATATTGGTTATAGATTATTATGGCAAGTATTGTAAATGCTTCGGCACCTACTTCTTCTGAGGTAAGGATTCCACCTACCCTTTCTGTGGTGCATGGTGAGAAACTTGAGAAGTTCAATGGGTTGAACTTCAGGCGGTGGCAACAAAAGATGTTGTTGTATCTGACCATCTTAAACTTGCAAAGTTCTTGACAGAGAATGCACCTAACCTCTAGGGAGAAGAATCTGATCCCGTTGATGTGGCTGCTGTGGATGCATGGAATTATAATGATTTTGTGTACAAGAACTATATTTTGAACGGTTTGGAATATTCACATTATAAAGTGTATAAGTTTCCATACCTAGTTCTAAGGCATTATGTAAAGTTTTGGATCAGAAGTTTTAAGGTTGGAGATGTTGGCTTTAAGAAATTCATTGTTGGCAAATTCCTTAACTTTGAGATGGTTGATTAAAAAACTTTAGTAAATCAAGTTGGAAAAGTTCAACCTACACATGATATTCATGTAGACGGAATGATTCTAAGTGAATTTTTCCAAGTAGCAGTAGTCGTCTCTGAAGTCAACTTGGTTAACAATTCTAAAGAATGGTGGATTGATACCGGTACCACAAGACATGTCAGTGTTTTCCACCTACGAAAAGGTGGATGGTGAACAACTGTTCATGCAAAATGCATCTATCTCCAAGATATTTGGCATTGTCATTCTGGAAATGACTTCTAGAAAGTTTCTCATCCTCAACAATGTGTTCCATGTAGCTGACATTAGAAACAATTTAGTGTCTTACTCATTGTTGAGTAAAAATGGTTTCAAAATGGTCTTTGAAAATGATAAATTTATACGTAGACTAGATATGGTATGTTTGTCGGAAAGTAGTTTCTTTGTGATGGCCTCTTTAAGTTAAATATAATGACCATTGTAATAGAAAATGAGAATAATAATGATGCATATGTGGCATGGAAGACTTGGCCATATGAATTGCAATTCTATACAAAAGTTAATAAATCAAGATTTATTGCCAAATATGATTTTTGATAAAAAAAAAAACCATAAGTGTGAAATTTGTGTAGAATCAAAATTCACAAAAGTTTCTTTTCAATCAGTTGAAAAAAGTAGTGAACCTCTAAATTTAATTCACTTAGATATTGGTGAGTTAAAATTTGTGCAAACTAGAGGCGATAAAAAGTATTATAGTACTTTTATAAATGATTACATGAGGTATTGTTAGACCTATTTGTTTAAAAGCAAAAATGAAACTCTTGAAATGTTTAAACATTATAAGATTGAAGTTGAATATCAACTTGGTAAAAAGATAAAGGTGATTAGAAGTGATAGAGGTGGAGAATATGAGGCACGACATTTGCTGAAATTTTGTTCCCAACATGGTATGATTCACCAAACTACTGCTCCTTATTCACCTGAACAAAATGGCATTACTGAGCGTAAGAACCAAATTTTGAAAGAAATGATGAATTTCATGTTAATAAATTTGGGAGCACTTAGAACTTGTAGGGGGAGATAATTCTAACTGCCAACCATATACTGAATAAAGTCCCTCACAAGAAGTTAGAAAAGACACCACATGAATTGTAAAAATGAAGGAGAGATTGTCTTGCAAAAGCGGCAATCCCTGATCCTAAAAAAATCAAGATAGGACCTTGAACAGTGGACTGTGTGTTCATTAGATATACCCATAATAGTAGTGTATTTCTCTATCTTGTGCATAAATCTAGTATTGAGAATATTCATCCTAATACCATTATGAAATCAATGAATGCTACATTCTTTGAGAATGTATTTTCTTTTAAAGAGGTGTAAGAAGTTTGTTCACTCAAAAGAATGAACAAGGGAATCAATAATTATGGCCATAAGTTGATGAATTTGAACCAAGAAGAAGCAAGAGGACTAAAATAATGAAATCGTTTGGTCCTAATTTTTTAACTTGTTAGAAAATAAATTTCGAACTTTCACCAAAGGTAAGTCTTGTTCTGAAACTTCTTATTGGAAGGAGTAGTCAATAGTGAAATTGAGTCCATCATGCAAAATTATATATGGGAGCTAGTGGATCTTCCACCTAGAAGTAAATCATTTGATTGTAGATGGATCTTCAAAAGGAAAAAAAAAACTGATAGAACTATTGACAAATATAAAGCAAGGCTTGTTGTTAAATGCTACAAGTAACAAGAAAGTGCGGATTATTTTGATACGTACTCACCTGTATCAAGAATAATATCCATACGGATATTAATAGCAATTGCTGCTATTAATAAGTTGGAAATACATCAAATGGATATAAAGACAGCCTTTGTAAATCGTGACCTTGATGAAGAGGTTTACATGCAATTACCCGAGGGATTTGGTGTTAAAGAGAAATGAAAGAAATTGTGTAAACTTGTTAACTCATTATATGGGTTGAAATAATCTCTTAAATAATGGCATGAAAAATTTGACAAAATTATGTTGTCAAATGAATTCAAAATCAACAAAATTGATAAGTGTGTCTATGTAAAGAAAACTGATAAGGGTTATGCCATTGTATGTCTATACATACGTGATTTGTTAATTTTTGACAACAATGAGTACATGATCAAATCTACAAAATGATGTTAATTAAAATGTTTGACATGAAAGACTTGGATGTTGTAGATATCATACTGGGAATTAAAATTTATAGGACATCTGAAGGATTGTTATTGTCCCAATCTCATTATATTAAAAAAATACTTGACAAATTTTCTAACGGTGATAATAACATTATTAAAACACCAATGGATTTGAGTGTATATCTATCCAAAAATAAAGGAGAAGGATACACCAATTGGAATATTCTCGAATCATGGTGGCTTGAACTATACAAGACTGGATATAGCATACTGTTAACTAAGTAGGCTTATTAATAGGCTAGTGAGCATCATTGGAAAGCTATCAAGAGAGTACTCAAGTATTTGAGGTGCTCTTTAACTTATGGCCTTCACTATACTAATACTTGATAGTATTGGAGGGTTATAGTAATGCAAATTGGATCTCCGTCACTAAATACTCAAAATCCGTAAGTGGATATGTAGTTACGCTCAGTGATGTAGTTGTATCTTGGAAATCGTCAAACAAACGTGTATTGCAAGATCCATAATGGAACCAGAATTTATTGCTCTTGATAAAGTGGAAGAAGAAGTTAAGTGGTTTCGAAATTTCTTAGAGGATATTCCATATTGGTCAAAAGTAATGCCAACTATTTGTGTATATTGTGACAGTCAATTAGTAATTGAAAAGCCACAAAATAGCATATGTAATGATAAATGTAGACATATACATCATAGACACAATACCATTAAACACTTGCACTCGAATGGAATTATTTTCATTGAATATGTATTTTGAAGTCAAAAGAAAATATAGCGAATCCGCTAACTAATGGTTTGACGATAGAGTTTGTGTATAAGTCATCAAGATGGGTTTAAAACTTTTAAAAGATAAAAGAGTGTTATGATGGTAACCTTACTTAGTTGACTGGAAATCCCCAGATTTAGGTTTGAAAGGACAACTAAGTCATATAGCACTCTTAGTATCACTCGAAAAATACCTATTCCTATGATGACGGTAGTGCTTGCTACAGTGACAAAAGAGTGAGCTGAGTTCTTAATGATTCTCATAGCTTAGTTTTTGAGTGGGGTACACCTAGCATAATCTTAATGAGAGATCACACATATAAATGAGAAATGTAACCATTTCTTTGAGAATTTCAAAAGGTTTAATTCTACAAAACATTCATGAAACTAGAAGTTATTCATTGTCAAAATGGATACAACCGTGAGAACTAATAGAACATCTAGGAGGAGAGCTATGTGAGTACTATTATCTTAGTTTACACTGAAGGCTGTAATAGTTCAAGACATCATTTTTCACTAATTAGCCAAATAAATCCGATAGTATTTGACTAGGGAAGGTTCAAAACCAAAAGCTACCTCTCTTGATGTGGTGATCTTCAGTTCAATTCTCTCTACGAATTCTTTGAGTTTTCGTACTGGTCAAACAATTTCAATTCTATTGGAATTGGTGAATGAGAAACTAATTTTAATGATCTTTAAATGGTACTTTGTTTATCAATTTTGTCCTTGTCTGATCAGTTACTTTCCTATACATGAATAAGGGCATTAATTCAAAGTGATAAATATGAATGATATTAATTTGTTCAATGAACTATTTTGTGTTTATAAACTACGTATAATATTAATCGGATGATCATTCATCCATGTGTAATTAATGTTGTTTACATTCGTGAATTGTGGACTTATTAATACTATGTTTATTAATGCATTCATGAATTGTGGATTTATACCTATAAATAATTAATGATGTATTCATTAATTATCGAAGATTCATTCATGTGTCATTAATATTGTATTCATGAATTATGTGTATTCATGAACTATGAATGTTCATTCATATTTTAATGTTGTTCTATTCATTGATTCCAAAAATCCTATAAATAGGAGTGGTGTAAAGGAGTTGGGGATATACATTCAAGTTCAAGAGTTTTCTTTCATTCTTCTTTCTTTCTTAATATTCTATTTCTACTCAATAATTTTAAGAATTGTATTTCGTAGAGAGAAAGTTAAGTAATATTCTACAACTTTGTAAATCTTGTTAAATAGTGCAAATTACAAGGGTGGAGTTGTTGAAATTCTAAGAGGTAATTTCATAGAATTTGTTTACACCAAGTGACGGGTAATTATGCCTTAAGGACGAACGATTTAATCCTTAGCAACCACTATATCAATCGGTTTGTAATGATTGACTTCATCTTGATTAAGTAAGTATTTATATGTTTAATAATTTATTTATAGCATATAATTATATTTAAACAAAGATACTCAATAGAAATAGTAATATCATTGTTTTTCAACATTATTAACCTAGTTGTATATATTATTGGACAATTAGTTTGGGCATGGACAAAAAAAATGAGAAATTGGGGTAAAAAATTCTCTATATTTTAAATTTTAGATCTCAAAGCAGTTAAAATCATAGTTATTAAACCCAGTTCGGGGAAGAATCTAGTGAGAGAGGTGGATCAATGATTTATTGATTCAACCGGTAGGTCACAAATATATATTATTTAATTACTATGTATAAAAATTTTAAATTATTCGACACAAGATATATGTTGAAAAATATTTATAAAACCTATTAACTAAATTTAATTTATTCTTAAATATTTTAGAACTGTTAATTTGTCTAAAACTGTAATGAAATAGACTAAAATAGATATTTTAAGTTTTTTGTAGAATAATGATATATAACAAATGCATAGAAAATAATTTTTCATTATTTATTAAGCAGTTATTTTGTTATAATAGTCTATTTTTTATAAAATTAATTTTATGTCTATTAGTTTTGATTTCTTGTGATATATCTAATTTATTTTCTATTATTTTGAAAATCTTTAAGTTTTATTTTGAAATAAAGTTGTAAAAATGTTTGATTTTATTTGAAGGGATGTTCCATAAGGATAAAGTTTACAAAGATATTAAAATAAAAAGGAAGTTAAAGGTACCAATTAGATAATTGGCCTAATGTGGAAGCTTTTTTAAGTTGATAAGAGGTCATGGGTTTGAATATTTACAAATGGAGTTTTCCATTAATTTTGGAACCCACCGGATTCTTTAAAAAGCGATCCGGGTTATCGGATATTCCAAACACATAATTAAAATTATTAAATATTTTTGGATAATATTTAAAATAATTATTATATTTGATTAAATAATCTTATCTTAAATCTATTATTCATTATTTTAAAGCATACTATATTAAATTGCAATAAAAAAATATTATCATGTCAACCTATGAATTAACTCAATTCAATTTGTTTAATTTCGTATCATAAACGAATGATTGATTCAATAATGACCCGATAAATTTTAGGTAGTGTCATTACCTATTAATTTCATGTCGTATTTGTGTCGTGTTATCAGATCAAAGCGAGAAATTGCGAGCGGCAAAGGGACTTTTGAGTTTTGTCCTTAATTTGTAAGAATATCTGGGTGTATCTGCAATTATAGCAAGTCAGCCAAATTATCCGAACCAATAATAAAATATCTTCTAGAAACACAGTCCATTCCATTACCAAAATTCCCCAAAAACCCCATGAGCTCCTTTCGAGTGGGGGTTTTGAAGCCCTTAAGCAGCAGTAGCATAATCTTCAATCCTTCTAAAGAAAGAGAATCATAAGAAGAATGCCTCAAGCCATCATGATGTTCCTCAAACCTTTCACTTCACTACCTTCCTCTTCATCTTCTCTATGGAGGTTTGTCTCCTACTTATCTACATATATATCAATTATTGTTGTTCTCCTTTAACCTTATCTGGCCTCCTTTTTTTTTTTTTTTTTTTTTTAATTTTAGNATTTTCTCTTTAACTAAAAATGCTGTCTTTGCCCAAATAATAGAAAAATTGAATGATAATATGAATGTTCTGAAATTTACTCTTTTATAATATGAATGTTCGGAAATTTTGTTCTTTTTTCATAATTTGAATGCTGGTAATGAATTGAGTTGTATATTCCCTTTGTTTAAAATTCTTCCTGTTAATTCTTTTAGTAGTAATATTAAAGTATATTGTGGCAAAAAAGTTGGGCTAAGAGATGATTTGTTTTTTATGTGCAGTGGTAACTCAGGTAATGGTGGCATTTTTGTGGATGGCAATGTTAAAATATGTAAAAGAGCAGAGGTGGTATGCCTTGGCATGTTGGCGCCAAGGAAGTTCATGCAAAAGAGAAAGAAAATTGAGTTTTTTAAGGATGCCCACGACGAAGCAGATCAGAAGAACTGGAGGAGACTGATGAATCAAATCGAGGAAGTGGGTTCTGCCGTTTCGGTGCTCGAAAGTCAGAGGGTCAAGAATGAGGCTCCATTCCCAAGGACTTGGTTCTTGGAACCTTAGTTAGATTTAAGCAGCTCAAGAAATGGAACCTTGTTAGTGAGGTATGGGATTGCTTCATCTTTATTTATTTGTCACTAGTTAGGCTTGTTCCTTTTGAAAATTTGTAGAATGGCAAGTAGTTTCGTCTTGTGGATGTTGAATTTCAAGAAAAGGTTATGACTTGAGAAAGGTAACTGCTCATTTGGTTGAGTTGGTACAGATTATTACGAGCCAGAGGCCTGATGAGGTTTTTTCGATAATTCTCATATGAGAAATGGGTAGTTCAAAATGATGAATCTTTTTTTGGATTGATATTTTTTGATAAGTTTTGAGACATTCAATTTTTCTTATCAAGTATATTGGAAAATGTTGAGGAAGTATGCACCAAGATCAATCACTGTATTTTTTGACACTCACTTGAAGGGTCGGACACGACATTATTGTATTTTGTCCTTAAATCTAATTAGGTCATGCATAGATGTGATATCCATTGTATACTTGGTGTTTAGGAGGTTTTTCTACAGTTTATCCATTGTGGTATTTAGGAGATTTTGCTTGAGTGAGGAACAGATTTTCTTTCCAAATGGTCACTTATTTTACTTACCATGCTTAGTATGTTTGGATTGAGTTGACTGATTTTTATAGTTTCTAAATGTGTTTTGGTTGATTGGAATGTGATAAACCTTTTGACAACTAGGTTCTTGAATGGCTTCGGACTCAGCACTGGTGGGATTTTAATGAAATGGATTTCTTGATGCTTATTACAGCATATGGAAAGCTGGGGGACTTTGTTAAAGTGGAGAGGGTTTTAAGCTATATGAACAAGAAAGCATATCCACCAAGTGTGATTTCTTATACTGCTCTCATGGAAGCATACGGCAAAGGTGGCCAATTCAACAAGGCCGAAGCAATATTTCAAAAGATGCAATCTACGGGCCCTGAACCTTCTGCTTTGACATATCAAATAATTCTTAAAATGTTTGTTGAGGTATTTGCATTATCCCTTCCCCCCCCCCCCTGATATCTGCATCTCTTAACATAAATTAAGTTGGATAAAAAGTTTTTATGACTACTTTATGCATGTACTCACTAGAGTAAAAAGACTAAGTTTGCAAATTATGCATGAAATAGCTTAACATCAGGAAATGTAGGGTTCCTGCATTCAAAACTGTTTTTTGAAGTAGCTTCTTAGGTACATAGACTCTGTTTAGACAGTAAGGCTGGCTAAGCTAGTTGTATTTAAGGCAATTCTTTTCTCGGGCAAACAATTCCATAGTTTCATTAAGTTTCCACTTCCAAATTGATCTTTGTGTAATAATCCATTACGACTTATGGCGTGGAAAACTTCAATTGGAGTAGGGTTACTCTGATTAGTAACCAAATTATTTTTTCAGCGAGGTCTAAGCATGAGTGAATTATACATATTTTATAACATTAATTTGATTCTGACTTTGATGAGAAAAATGAAACTGAATTATTTAATCTATTATCTTAAAAACAAGAGGTTTTCCGTTATAGAGAGGGTATGACTGGATCGTGGAAAAGTTATAAACCTTGTCGCAGTTGATTTGAAAAGCTAATGAAAAATATGGAACGGATAGGTTATCAAACAATTTTGATACTTGAGACAATTTGAGAGAGGTAAAGTTAAAACAAGTAAGAAGCAAGATATGGACTTGTGATGCAGGTAAACACATTTCTTGTTCAAACCGTAAAAATGTAGGGAAAAGTGAGGATGTAATACATGTTTATGAACTTTTTTCGAGGTTGAAACAATAAGGGATATCTAGTTGTCAAATTAGTGATTAGATGGGTGCATGTTGACTTATTTGTAGCTTATTATCCTACTTCTGTCATGTTTGCAATGTTATGCCTTTTTTATACTATTCCAAATGCAGCTTGGGCGATATCTAAAATGCCTGTTCCTTTTAGTTAAGGAACTGTGTTGCAGTATTGATACATTGACAGTCAACTTTTTTGCTTCTTATGGCTTTGACTATTTGGCGTTCTATTTTCTTGGTACATATAGCATTTGTTGAATTAGTTGGATTTTGTGATATTATAACAGATACTCTAAAAATGAAAAATTTCTGTCTCTTGTTTGCTCCCGAATTTCCTGTTTGATAGCTAGCCCTGGGGTTTCTTGTACCTCTATACATTCAATTGCCTTTAGTTACTTCCTAGATAACTTGACAATGGATAGCAGATGCTGCTAATGCATAGTTATGCTGTGTTCTTGTGTTTCCTATGGATTGCTTGTACTCCATCACCATCCTGTTTGTACTGCAGGGTAACAAATTTAAAGAAGCTGAAGAAATTTTTGAAGCTCTTCTAAGAATGGATGCTTCCCCTCTGAAACCTGATCAGAAGATGTTCCACATGATGATTTATATGTACAAGAAAGCAGGAAATTATGACAAAGCTCGTCAATTATTTTCTCTGATGGCTGAGCGAGGAGTTAAACAAACCACAGTTACTTACAATAGCTTAATGTCATTTGAGACTAACTACAAGGAGGTCGCTCTCTTATAAACTGCAAAAATTTATGACCAGGTAAATTTTAAAGCATCTTAGAGAACAGATTTGCTGGGTTGAATATGGTTTGTTGCTTGAAGGATTTATATGCTTTAGTTATATATGATTTTGCAGCCAATGACCCGTTTAAGGTGTGCTATGGACTTGGTCATTTATAGTAATGCATATGGTGTGTGCAAATAACCTTCGCGCAGCTTCTTCCAACTTTGTCTATAGGGTGCTGTGTTAAATCATCACGCCATAATGCTGCTTTATCTGCATAGTAACTGGAAATTGTGGTTGCTCTAGCAGTTTCTTTGTTCCTTTTGCCTTTCTCTACTACTTTTTGTTTGATGAAGAAAAGTTTTATAGACAAGACAAAATCATAAGACTATATAACTGAGTTTGTGCATATTTTTTCTTATCTCTACTTGCATATTAGTACGTACTTGCTTTTGGCTAGAGATTGTTTGATCAATTTAAGTCTTTCCCATTTCTTTTGATTTCCATCAACAAATGCCATAACTTTAGATGCAAAGAGGCAACATTCAGCCCGATGTTGTAAGCTATGCTTTACTCATTAAAGCATATGGAAAAGCTAGGAGAGAAGAAGAAGCTTTGGCTGTTTTTGAAGAGATGCTTGATGCTGGTGTCAGGTTTGTTATTGTTTCCTTGTTATTTATTTATTTATTTATTTTTTGTAAAAGTCAGAAGTTTTTGTGCATTAAATTGATTTCTTCTATACGGTTTTTTCCCACTCAAACTTTTATCCTTCAGCTTGTGGAAGGCTTATGCTTGTACAATGTCGTAGTTGCTGCTTTACCAGTATTTGGTCGCAATGAATGTTGAAATGGTTCAAGTGAACGATTGTACTTCGGTTATATTTAGAACTTATTCTTATGTATGTCATTGTCAATAACGTTGTAAGAATTGTGTAGAGAGTAGGCCATCGCAATTTAGAAATGTGAACCAATACGTGAAAATTGCTTTAGGAATAACATCCATATGGAGGTGTATACAATGTGCCACACAAACTGAGGGAGAAATCCTTATTCTATCGTCTAGCTTTTGTGCTGTAAATAATGCCAGTTCATGCTCCAATTCCTTGGTAAAGATTGGAAAAAAGAGCTATAAAAATCAAACTTGTAACTCTTCCTTGACAGCCGTTGATTCTGGATAATCTTGAACATTTATTTTAAAAAATTTAGAAAATCTTGGACAAGTCCAAAATGATAATGTTCTGCTCATTAGTGATGAAAAATAAGTAGAAATCTAAAAGGCTTACAATGTTATGATCATTGTAAACATCGGTGCTACCTCTGGTGAAAAAGTTTGAAACTACACCAAATGCAAAAGGTTCAAGTAGAATAGAAACTTTTTGGAGAAATTAATTTTAGTACTTCCAAATTCACAATCACATTTTCTTTCTTAATATGTAAGATTTATGTAAATTAATGTTATCCATTCTTTTAATTTCTCCTCAGTCGTTTTGCAAAAGATGGAGCTTGTAAGCAACAAAATGTTCCCCATTTCAATCTCCCATCCACTAAATGATAGTTTAAGAATTTGTAGCACATCCAGTTCATTGGCATTTTTTTACAAGAAAGAGGAACAATAAAACAGATCTAGCTTATCTCGCTTAATTAGAGAGAAAAATCCTAGTTCTGAGCTAGCCAGGACATGCTGGACCAGTTTCTAGTCAGCGAAACACACTTATATCCTCATTCTCTAACAAGCAGTTTATTCATATTTTGTGGTAAAATATGAACATGCAAAATATTTGAAAAAAAAAAAAGAGTAGCCTTTCCATTTAGACATGCTTCTGGAATTATTCCTCTTCCTCTTGCTGGTTAGAAAGATGACAAATTGCCGTTTCCACTTCCAGGCCATCACAGAAAGCTTATAACATTTTGCTTGATGCATTTGCAATCTCGGGAATGATTGAGCAAGCTCGCATTGTCTTCAAAAGCATGCGAAGAGACAGGTGATCATTTCTTAGCCGAGCAATATTTGTACAGATATTTGTTTTACTTTCTCTTCTTTTGTTTCAATAGTATTTCCATCCGCAAGAACATGTTGCAGTGTTTTACTAGTGGGTTTAGCTGTTTCCTTTTAAAGACTTTGAGATTTTTGAATCAAGACAAGGACTTTAGCGTAGTCCAACTCTTTTAGTTGATCTTTCGTTGTAGTAATTGATGCATATACATCATTTTGATTGTTGATCTGTGCATGATGTATCTTTTGAAGACTGGAAATTTTGAGAGGGCTGGTGAATGTTTGACTACGATTTTGAGGAGGGTTGCGTTAGGTTGACAGCCAGCGTAAAACTTTGTCAATCTTATGAGATGAATCCACTACGATATTGCGCTAATGCTAGGGCGTTCCCTGTAAGCAACGCGTCGCATTGCCTGAGTGCGGCGAATAGTGGGCAAGGGCCGCTACATCTCCATGGGGGTCCGGGTGTAGTGAAAAATATGCAGGGGGTCCTCACAAAATAGTGGGAGGGTAGTGGGGAAGAAAAATGTTCTGGACAATAGGATTAGAATAGATATGAACTTGGAATATTAGAACTCTTACTGGTAAATCAATGGAGGTGGTAGATACAATGATTTGGAGAAGAATTAATATTTTGTGTTTATAAGAGACAAAAAGGGTAGGAGAAAAGGCTAAACTACTAGATAATTCAGGATTTAAACTTTGGTACTCAGGAGTAAACAGGACTAGAAATGGGGTAGGTATTATTATAGATGGGTCGATGAAGGATGATGTAGTGTAGGTGACTAGGAGCGGAGATAGGATTATGTCCCTTAAATTAATTTTAGGACGTGAAACTATTAATATCTTTAGTGTCTATGCGCCTCAAGTAGGTCTAGATGAGTCCATTAAGGCTAAGTTTTGGAAGGATTTAGATGAGATAATAGATAGTGTCCCCCAAGGTGAGCAAATTTTTATAAGAGGTGATCTAAATGGACATGTGAGAAGAGATAACGAAGATTATGAAGAAGTGCATGGTGGATATGGTTATGGGGGAAGAAATGAAGAAGGAAAATCAATCTGAGTATCTGGAGTTTGGAATGGCATTCTACCTTTGCATTATCAATACTTTTTTCAAGAAGAGGGAGGAACATTTAGTTACCTTTAAAAGTGGTTCAACAAAGTCACAGATTGACTTTCTCCTCATAAGAAAGAGGGATAGAAGGGTTTGTAGAGATTGTAAAATCATACCTGAAGAAAGTTTAACCTCACAACATAGGCTTTTGGTGGTGGACTTGAGGCTTAAACATCATATTAGACGAAGGAACCTACGTAAATCACCTAGAATTAAGTGGAGGAATTTAAAGAAGGAAAAAGAAGAAAATTTTAAGGAAGATTTGTTAGGACAAAGTATCTGGGACTTCCAAGGAGAATCTGACACTTTATGGAATGACATGGCAACTAGAGTGAGAACAGTGGCTAAGAAGATACTTAGAGAGTCAAGAGGTTATGCCCTCATGAACAAGGAATTTTGGTGGTGGGATGAAGGTGTACAAAATAAAATCAAGGTTAAGAGGGCTAACTATAAGGCTGCCTATATAGTTGTAGAAGTGATGAAAATATTGAAAAATATAAGCTTGCTAAAAAGGAGGCAAAAAAGGTTGTAAGTGAAGTGATGGATAGGGCTTTTGAAGATTTTTACCAAAAATTATAGTCTAAGGAGGGGGAGCGAGATATTTATAAAATTGCTAAAGCAAGAGCCCATAGAACGAAGGACTTAACCCAAGTCAATCAAGGATGAAAGCAATAAGGTGCTTGTAAGAGATGAGGAAATTAAGGAAAGGTGGGAGAGATACTTCCATCATCTATTCAGTGAAGATAATGGAGACAATATCATTTCAGGAGAGTTAGCTAAGTCCGAGGAGTATAGAAACGTAATGTATTATCGAAGGATTCAAGAATCAGAGGTGGAAAAGGCTTTGAAGAAAATGAAGACAGGAAAAGCAGTTGGCCCCGATGATATTCCAATCGAGGTATGGAAATGCTTAGGAAAGAAGGGCATAAGTTGGCTTACCAATCTTTTCAATAAAATATTGAAGAGTATCTCTCCAAAAGAAAGATGTCTGACCAATGGAAGAAGAGTAATCTTATACCCATATTCAAAAATAAAGGTGACATACAAAATTGTGCGAATTATAGAGGTATTAAGTTAATGAGCCATACGATGAAACTTTTGGAGAGGGTGATAGAAAGAAGGTTGAGAAATGAGACTAAGGTGTCAAATAATCAGTTTGGTTTCATGCCAGGGAGATGGATTACAGAAGCCATACATCTCTTGAGGAGACTTACCGAGAGATATCGAGATAAGGAAAAGGATTTACATTTGACTTTTATTGATCTTGAAAAGGCATACGATAGAGTCCCTAGAGAAGTTATGTGGATAGTTTTAATAGAGTAGCATATATAGAATCAATAAAGGAGATGTATAGGGATGTAGTTACAAGTGTGAGAACACCAGGAGGGTTGACACGAGAGTTCCCTATAAATATAGGTTTATACCAAGGTTCAGCTCTAAGTCCTTATCTCTTTGCATTGGTTATAGATGAACTGACAAGGCAGTACATACAGGAGAAAATACCATGGTGTATGTTATTGGCAGATGACATTGTGTTAGTAGATGAAACAAAAGATGAGGTTAATGTTAAACTCGAAGTTTGGAGAGAGACACTTGAGGCAAAAATGTTTAGAATTAGTCTATCAAAAACAGAATATATGGAATTTAAGTTTAGCAAGGGTGCAAGTAGGAATGGAATAGGGGTTGAGATCAAGAGATGCCTATAAGTGAAAATTTTGAGTATTTAGGATCAGATCTTCAGAGTGATGGTGGTATAGATCGAGATGTTACTCATCGGATACAAGCGAGTTGGACTAAATGGAGAATGGCATCAGGAATATTATGCGACTGCAAAATTCCTTTACGACTTAAGGATAAATTCTATAGAACAGCAATTAGGCCAGCGATGCTTTGTGGGTCTGAGTGTTGGGCAGTGAATTACACACATGAGCAAAAGATGAGAGTAGCAGAAATGCGAATGTTAAGATGGATGAGTGTGTACACTAGGATTCCTGTCTCTGGACAATATACGCAATGAGCATATTCGTGAAAAGATTGAAGTAGCATCTATTGATGAGAAGATGAGAGAAACACGCTTAAGGTGGTTAGGTTATGTGTTAAGATGACCAGTACAAGCGCCTGTCAGGCGAGTAGATTTTAGAGAGAGTAGTCAACATATGAGGGGTAGGGAAAGACCGAAAAAGACTTGGTGGATAACTTTTAAGAAAGATATAGCCCATCTAGGAATTGAGGAGGAAATGGTCCATTATAGAACGCAATGGCGTTGCAGGATTCATGCAGCCGACCCTACTTAGTAGGATTAAGGCTTGGTTTGTTTGTTTATTTTTTACATAAAGCCAGATAATAATTTCTCTAGTGTTGTGTTCTTTGTTATCACAGCTCATCATACTATAGGAGAGAACCAACTGTCTTTTGGAATAAGGAAGTTTGAAGGGGCTAGATGAGAACCAGGATGATGAGTGAAATAGATGTCCATTCATTAAGAAGTACATCAAATATGATCAGGCCTTATCTGTTAGAACTATTTATCATCTTTTTCTTTGAAATTATGCATAACTTCACGTTCGATTATAAAAATGTCCCATTTCTGCCTATATCTATTATAGCATCAGGATTCTACACTTGGGTCACAGCATTATTATGAAGACTTGTATAGTTAGTCTCCACCGAGTACTCATTATGAAATTAGATGTTGACTTATAGTAAAATGTACTAATTATCATGGAGAAGTCATCCTTAGAATTGGAGTAGAATAGGTTAAGTGGATGATTATACTTAGATTATAGCTGATAGAAGTATACCTAAAGATAAAAGAGAAGAATTTGTAGAAAGAAAGACTAGCGTGACAGAAAGACTAGCCTTTGGGTGTGTTTACGGTATGTTGGTGTTGGACAACCAAAAAGCTTGCAACAACAACCACCATCTCCAAGCCTTATTCCCGCTCATGGGGGTCGGCTATATGAATCCTTCTATGACATTGCACTGCGTCATGTACTCTCATTAATTTCTAACGAGTCCACCATATCTTTTTAATTCTTGCCATTGTGTCTTTTCGGTCTTCCTCTACCCTTTTTATTTTGACTAACTTCTCAAATCTCACAACACCTCACAATGCCTAGCAGGCGCATCTAAAGGTCACCTTTGCACATTCAAACCCTCTTAAACATGTTTCTCTCATCTTTTCATCAATTGAAACTACTCTAACCTTCCCCCTAATATATACATTTTGTATCTTATACACTCTAGTTTACCAACACATCCATTCTAAAATTTGCATCTCTGCTACTCACATCTTTTGGCCATGTTCATATTTCACAGCCCAACATTCATACCTGTAGAGCATTGCAGGTCTAATAACCGTTCTAACAACCAAATATACTTGGGCATACATAATTCCATCCACAGACTTATGCAGAAGATGATATTCTTATACCTGTTGGTGGGAGACATTAATGGATAGACATAAGACTACAAGGTGTAGCCAAGCTCTCCTTATGTTTCCCCTGCCTTGATTCCTACTGTCTCCTTGGCTGGAATATAAATATAACACCTCAAATACTCCTTTCTTTTTCCTGGTTTCTCCCTTAGAAGTAATAAAAGGAGCAAAAGGTAGGATAATTCAGGCTTATATCTTTCACGGTTAATGAGTTCCCCTAAAACTGTGACTTCGTAACTGCAACAAACCACCTCAGCTTGAAGAACAGCTTCCATTTCTTACAATTTTTATCTTTTTTGTTCTTTTCTTGCTAGTCTTCGCAAGAAACTTATTAAGCCCCACTGCACTGATCCAGACATATAACTCGACTTATGGTCAGAAAATGCTAAGATTAGCCAAATACCCATGCTCTTCAGAAATATGTAATTTCTACATCCTTTTCAATCTGCCAAAAGAGATGCATCAGCAAATTCTTCAGAAAAATTGGTGTCTTCCACAATGGAATCTGACAAGTGAGATTTCGAGTAAGTGTTTGCATAATCTTCTTCTGTTCGAACTGTGACAAATAGGTCGATGGGGAAATAAGTCTCCCATTAGTCAATGTTGAAAATGAGAAAAAATGTGTTGCTATGAAGGCCTTTGTCTGCTCGCCAAAAATGTCTTTGACGCCTAGGGAGCAAAAGGTCCTTGTTCAAGTCTGACTAGGACTTATGAAGTCTTTGTCTAGGTATAGGCTGTTTATTCCAGGTGCAGACTTCGTTCAAGTCTCAGAAATATATAATTGCTATATATTTTTCAATCTCTCAAAAGAGATGCATCGGCATTCTGAATTTGTTTTCATTCTGCATGTGTTGCTTACAAGGCCTTTGTCTGCTCACCAAAATTAACCTTGGTGGAGGTTCTTGAGGCCTGGGGAGCAAAAGGTCCTCTGTTCAAGTCTGACGAATATGTAAGGTCTTTGTCCTACTAGTTGTAGGCTGTTTATTCCAGGTGTAAACTTTGTTCCAAGTCTCAGAAATATATAATTCCTAATTATTTTTCAAACTGTCAAAAGAGATGCATCGGCATTCTGAATTTTTTGAATTCTGCATGTGTTGCTAATATTAGGCCTCTGTCTGCTCTCCAAAATTAGCCTTGGTGGAGGTCCTTGAGGACCAGGGAGCAAGAGGTACTCGGTTCAAGTCAGTAGCACATGAGGTCTTGTCCTACAAGTTTATTCCAGTTCATGAGAGAAAAGAAAGAAAGAAAAGGATGCCTAAATGCTAGTACATCTGCTAGAGAAATTGTGTTCACCAATGAAAATTGAGCTACGTTCTAATAAAAGGTGATTATTCTAATCTAGATTTTCTTAGAAAACCTGAATATGGTTAATATTGTTTGGTTTATAAGCAAATTTCTTCATAACGGATTTACCATTAGAAATTCATGTTTGAAATATCACCACTGTTGCTGTGAAGTATCAATTCTTACATGTGTTGTTGGAAACTCTTGAACTTGGCAATGAATGGTGGCATTATTGAGCCAAATGGTAATGTTGAAGGATTTAGATGAATTCATTTTACATTTTAAGCAGTAAATGTATCGAAATTTTGGCAGATATTCGCGCCTGTCTCTTGGTATTCTATAATTATGTTTTTCTTCTCATGAATGGGGGTTAGAAGGGGAAGAAGTTTGATATGGAGTTGGAAAAGAACTAATGTTGTTTAGGGTGTGTCAGTTGTCATCATACCATTTTAAAACTACAACTAGGTATGCTATGGTGGTTCATTCTATTCTAATGTGTTTTAACATAGTTTGTTCCCCCGCTCCCTCACCACCAACCCCCTCACAAAAAAAAGGGCTCAGTCCTGTGTCATAAATTATTTAATTTTGGATTCATGTTCATGTGGTATTTCATGCCTTGACTAAATTTTCATAACTAATGAATACCTTGTTTGACAAGTAGAAGCTTAATAATGATAAATAGGTTAAACAGTCTGTTGTATTCTATAGAATCTATACCCTATTTTTAAATAGCAGGATCCCATATATCATGATCAGCTACAGCTCAAAGAAGCATCAATTCGCATGGCACTTCTTGTTTGGCGACTAGGAATAGACAAATGATTTTCAATATGGCAAGTCCCACCCATTCGCATTTGTTGTATTTCCATGTATGAATGCTGTATTACATACTTGATTTGCCACTCGACCGTTGAATGTGTTCAAGTAATAGAGGACAACAAACTTAAAAAAATATCCTGAACTTCATATGTTGCATAAACAAATTGAAATGACATTTCTGTGTTTCAGGTGTACACCAGATCTTTGCTCCTACACAACGATGTTATCTGCCTATGTCAATGCATCTGATATGGATGGTGCTGAGAAATTCTTTAGAAGGATAAAGCAAGATGGATTTCAACCCAGTATTGTCACTTATGGAACTCTGATAAAAGGATATGCCAAAGTAAATAATCTTGAGAAGATGATGGAGAAGTATGAGGAAATGCGCCTATGTGGTATTAAACCAAATCAGACTGTCTTCACCACCATTATGGATGCACATGGCAAGAATCTTGGTTTTGACAGTGCTGTAATTTGGTATGATGAGATGGGATCCAGTGGTGTAATCCCTGGGAATTTTCTGTATTATCAGAAAGCAAAAAATATCCTTCTGTCTTTGGCAAAATCTGGAGAAGAAAAAGCAGAAGCTTATGAGCTTATAGGATATGCAAAAGAACAGAAGGATAATATGATTTCCAGTTCTGATAATGATGATGATATTAACTTGGACTACGATGATGATGCCAAGCAAAACACGTTATTTGATGCGAAAGATGAATTGATACTCAGGTAGTTGTGGCTATTGACCAAACCATGGCAGTTTAAAGTTTAGAGTCTCAGTGTTGAAACTTTTGTTTGTATAAGTCTGATCCAATTCAGGATGCAAATGCAGTCTCATTTATGGAAAAATTTTTTTTGGCATTGGTTAGATACTAAGAAGCTATACAGAACTCAGATCCACCCTGTATCCGACCAAATCATCGGACTGCTATTTCCAGAGGAATCCTTGTACAGTACATTTACGATGATGAAATCTAGTTGAGCTAAAGGTACTCCAAGTTCATGTTAAAAATTTCTTCTAATCACGGTAGTTAGAAGTTGATTGAAAGGTCACTTCTTGAGCAGGAAATGAAGTATGCCTTCAATAAACTCCATATACTATGTGCCATTTGTGGGAGATTCTTGCATGGGCTTAGTTTACGGCTCCATCTTGTAGTTTAATTAACAGTTATATGGAGTAAACAATGCATCTGATATAAGAAAATAATGCAAGAAATCTATGTGGTGGTTGTTTAAATCACATTATTGAGAGGTGGAGCCTAGGTTTTCCCTATTGAGTTACATTGGTTACTAAGGATTAGTGAAAATGTTCATAGGGTTGTGGTGTGCACGTACAACAACTTCGATTATAGCTGCGGAGTCAAAGTAGGAGTTAAAAGTAACTTCCATTAGAGATAAGGGAGTCAAAGTAATGAAATGATCAAGATATTGCACATTTAGAATTTTAACAGCTAAATTGATACAAAAATAAGTTCAGTGGCTAAATAAAATTTTGAAATCGTTTGGTGATTAAAATTTTATAGGAGGTAAACATGTTGAAAGGTTCTTACGTATGCCTTGTGGTTACAAATATTCTGCTACTATTTTATGGGAGATTCCGATTTTGTTTCTTGAAATACAATATTTTGACGTTTGACTGACATTGATCGGACAAATTTGAATTTTTGCCGGTATAATAGACCTGAAAACCATTTTTCGTCCTGCTTTAGATGATCTCAAATTTGTACTAGAATAACTGCGACTTTTTACTTGTCTATATAGTTTTGTTTCTGCACTTTAATACTGCATCAATCTGTTTACATTAATCCCTTGTAGCAGTAAAAAAAAGTTCTCCAATAGTTGAGCAAACCATATAACTTCATAATATTTCTGCGCTAATTTCATCAAAGCAAAATCTCAAGGAACACTGCCCTTGAAAATTGAGTTCCCACCAAATATCAAGAAAGGATACTTCGTGGCAGTTGCAAGAATTAATTAAACTAAAATAAGTATTGTGCTACAAGATTTTCTCAGATGCTATCTGAAATATCATCACTCCTCCTCCTTCATTAGCAGAATCCTTTAAGCGATCAACTGCTTTTGCAACCTGTAACACAACCACAAATTTTGAATGGTCTTTTAGTCTATATGGTTTTATCAATTTTAGTCAGCCAGTGGACTTAATTACTTAGACAATTAAGAGATTACCTCAGAGTTCCAATTTGTTCTCACAGTTAGGATAAATAGTGCTAATGATTGCAGGAAAACTCCAATTATCATTCCCCACCAAATTCCCTGAATTGTTACCACACAAACACTTCTTGAGTATATTCATTTGAAAACAGATGCCAATAGTATCAACAAGAAGAAAATAAAAACTTACAGCTACTCCTAAATAAGTTTTGAAGCCAAGAACACAACCAATAGGGAGTCCTATGATGTAGTAAGTAGCCAAGTTAACGTAGGCGACGACACCTTGCCATCCACTCCCAATGGCCACTCCTGAAATTTAACAAGTTGTGAGACTGGTGTTGTGATCTGCATTTCAAATTAATGATGTAAGGATTCTTACCAGAGAGTATAGGTTGAATGCCATTTGTGAAAACAGAGATAGCAAGCAATGGTGTCAAATTTGAGACAGCTTCAATGACTTGAGAGTCACTGGTAAAGAGTTCACTTAATCCAACCCTAAATATCAGCACGATTGCAGCAAAAACTATACTTATTAGAATGCTAGTTGTGCATACTACAGTGACCGAGAATTTTGCAACCATTGGATGACTAGCCCCAAGTTCATTACTAACTCGAACACTGCAACAAGACAAAAACAAAAAGAAGACTAATGTTGATATAAATTTGTCCAGTTTTATACTTAAAACGTGATGCCGGGCATGTATGGAACCTCAAATAACAAACTAAATTTGATGCTTTAATACCTCGCAGCAGCAGATAACCCCAGCATAAATTGCATATCCCAGTTCAAATAATTCATGCTGCCATTTTACTGAAAAGGTGAGTATTTATGATATCTAAAGCTGAGGAATGGAAGAAGAGATGTCTATCTATCTTTACCAAACAGAAATGGAGTCCAGTGAGATTGTAGGATTAGGAAGGAGACCAGATAAGAGGACAAGACCTTGGAAGTACCATATCTCCAGGCTACATCACCGAAAGAGTCTCAGAAATCAAATTTTAAGAGAAAAATACTTACTCTAGACTCCAGATTAAGTGAGACTGAGTGCAACGAACATACCATAACATGACAGCAGATGCAACAGTTAACTTGAAATAAGGCCAGATGCCTTTAAGAGCCCTTATTGAGAAACCTGTCCAAGTTTCTTTGCAGGATGGACTGAGAATTATATAAAGCCCTTGGAAAAATACCAGCAACCACCATGACAAACTAAGTGTTAGAGCAGCTCCTAAGATACCGAAATTAAGGACGTTAACTGCAAGCCAAGTGAGCAGAATGTGCACAAGGAACACGCCAACAGCGATATAAGCTAAAGGGTTCACAATGTTCTGAGCCTGAAGAAACCTTTGCGTTGGGCAACTAATTGCAACGCAACTATGCATAAAGTTGAGGGATCAGTCCTCTAGCAAAAACTTGGCCTTGTTCAGCTATGCTATCTGATTGACCTATTGCTTTGAGGAATGAACCCGAGTAAGAATACAGGAATGTGAGGATAATAGCTGCACCCATGTGTAATGCAACGGCTCTCTGGAAAATTATCCCCATTGCTCCATATTGCTTTGCTCCGTAAGCTTGGCCACAAACAGTTTGAACGGCACTTGCCATGCCCAACTATAGTGTAAGAATTAATTGAGTCAGAAACAGAAATATCACCAAAAAGAATGCAATCTGAACTGATGGTACTTCAAACACATGCTTTCATATTTTCACGTGCATCAAAATATCTGGAGGTGAATGAAAAAGAAGGAAATTGATTACATAATTGCAATAGAAGAGGCACATTAGGCCCAGCTTTGGCTGAAGTTAGTCAATGAATCCAAAAATGACATTCAGCTAATAGATCTGTATTTTACCCTCAACATGTTTCTTGTATCAATCTTAATGGAAGATGAGATCCTCAGTGACAACTAGTTGGTGTCAATTGGATGCCATCAATAATTTTGATAATTGAGTATTGAACAACATTGATAAGGATCTAAAAAATAGAGGGTAGTTACGGTTTTAAATCTATAAAGCAGTTTTTTATTAGTGCCACTGAGGCTACATTGGAAAATTTTGTACCGAAAATCTCATTTGCAATTCAGATGTCAGCTAAACATTTACCAAAGCCCCAATATTAGTACCAATCGAAATTATGCATGTCTAGAACATGGTTCAAAAATTTGGCCGAATCGTAACTAGAACGGTCCTTTCAGATTCCGATCCGATACGCTGTTTCGATCTATATACATCATAAAATTTGGATTAAAATTATAGTATAAGACTTATTTTTGGCTAGTTAATGCCTTAAAACTAATCTACAAATAATTATTTACAGTTTTTACCTTAGTTTTTAGGATTTTGGACACATTTATGTCCATACCGTTCCACAACTGATGTGGAACGTTTAGTCATCACTGCGACTGTGATCGATACCGCAACTTTGAACCATGGTCTAGAAAGCAGAAACTTAAGTTATATATTTTGATTCTCTGTTCATTTATTTTCAGGTGGTCGTTAAAGATTGAGAACATCAAAAGAAATAAAGAACCAAAGAATCAATAGATAGGAGCTGAATTCGTAAGGGTAAAACCTACCATGATCCCATAAGCAAGGCCTTGAATTCCCACACAAGCAATGGATGCCCCGGCCAGTTCCAGTGCACCCAAATGGCCTGTGAAAGACAGGGTCACAAAATTAAGCATGTAATTAAAGACTGAAACTATAATTGAAGCCCCCGAAAGAAGCCAAAGTTGTCTTGATTCCCATGCAAATAACTTAGGATACCACCGGATGGGAACTGGCCTGTGCTCCAAGAACTCTTCGATTACATTCGACGTTAAATCCGGTATCTGAGCATTTGAATCAAGTCCAAGAAGAAGAGGTTGATATTCTGTTGAACCCATACTAAAGCCTAGTTCTCCTTATGCTGTGCACCCTCACTCTGCTTCCAGCTTCATACTTACAGCATTTTATGCCACATTTTATAACGAAATGCGTAGGTAACTAACATGCTTGCTTGCGTGGTTTTAGCTACCATTCTTGATTGAACTTCGGAGATGAAAGATAGCAAAGGATTTGCAATTAAAAGAAGAGTAAGAAAAGTAGATAATACTAGAAACGTTGGTGAATGGTATAAATCTATTGGAAGCTGAGTTAATTGCTAGTTTCCAACTAACAGTCCTTAATTTGGTCAAAGTAGTATATGGTAGTTAGTAGCCTAAGAAAGCATATACAAGGGTTTAACTAGCTTGTATCTTCATTTGTCAACAGTATCATGTTTATTGTAGTTAAACTCAAAGATTGCTGATGTGCAGTGTCAATCACCAAAAATGGTGTTTCGCGAGATCATCTGCGCTATTTGTCGTTATTTGCCTACAATTCCTCTTCTAAATGAAGACAACCTATAGATTATATAGATGTGGCCGTAAACGTAAGTTACATAACATTCTCTAACACAATACTTTGAGAGTTCCGTACCAAATTAGCTGAAAAGATACATTGTAAATCCCCGTTATTTAAATATTTGATAATATTTAATGTACTACTAATTTTATTTGAATTTGAACTTGTCATTCTTGGATTAAAATTTGAAAAAAATTCTACAGTTGCAACGTGGTATGTTTACATGAAAAGATTTAATTCTTGTATTTTTTATTTATCTTGTATTATTTAATTTAAACTATGTGTTTAAAAATGTTTTCCACTTTAATTACAAGTCTTTTACTAATTTATTTAATAATTTTCGAAATTAAATTTTGATTAAAATTTTCAGCCAATTAAAGTGGTCAAATAACATTGAGATTCATGGAAAAAATAGCTAACTTATAGGACTTAGTATTGGGGAACGTTTGAGACTCAATATGTATAAGCAGGAGCCATTGCCAAGGTTTTAATAATTGATATTTGGTTGGAATTTTGTGAACAGTATATAGAGGGGATACTATATGACTTAGAGAGCTTATTGTACGTAGGAATCCCGTATAATTTTGTAATCTTAATTCTTTTTGGTAATTCCATTTATAATTATTTATATTCTATTATATTAAATATCATGTCTAGGATTATAATTTTCATTAGTATTACTATGCTTAAACAGTGAATTTTGATTGGGTAATATGTATTTTTAAATCTAAAAATTGGTTGAATTTTGATTGGGTAATATGTATTTTTAAATCTAAAAATTGGTTTTGGAATATAGAAATTTATTTTTGTTTGAAAGTATGCTACGGTTTTTTGGGAAAAGAAAAAAGAAAAGAAGGAAAGCAATAGTAATGAGAAAAGGAAAAGAAAGAAAAGTTTTGAATTATTAAAATATTATGTATATTCTATAGGCAATTTAGTTATGTCTTTGTTACTATCTTAATGTTTTTATAGCTAAGTCCTTTAGTTGCTTATAATATGACTTTTAGACTAAACATTTGTACCATACACTTTTGACATGAGTAATTATAGGGAATTAAAAGTTTATTCTTGTAGTAACCTAATAACGTGTTTTTGGTGTATCAAAAATTAAGAACGGTACTTTTGAAATATTATATTTTTGAATGTTAAAAGAGAGGTTATTCTTAAATATTTATATTATCGAAAAATTATTGTAGTAACATCGGCGTGATTAAATATTTTTAGAAATAAAGAAGTAAAGTACTTTTGTAGTAATACTATTGCAAGAATAAATATGATAAATGTATTTATGATGAAGTTAAGAATTGGTTTAATATTATTTTGAAAAATAATATTTTTGTAAAATTAATGGACTTTAAGATGGCAATACTTTTGTTAGGATATTTTGGATTTTGAATGATTTATACATGACATGATAGTTTATTTATGAGTAAGGTTTTTTTGCATTTGAATTTAAGCAATATGTTATAATATTTGTATAGAGAATTAGTTGGACTTTTCTATGGTTTGTATTTGCTACATCAAGTCATTAGTGGTTATCACTCCTTTGTATTTTCAATAAATATTTTGTCTAAAATGTTACTTTTGACGATATGTTATTTTGATTATTAAACTTAGATCTTACATGGATATTTGAATTGTTTTGACACTACAAATTGCATGTAAGTGGCATTAGTTTGGAAATTTGTATGATTATTTTGCATGTGTATGTGTTTGGAATATTTGATCGGTAATTAATAATGGACCAAAATTCTTAAAATAATCATGAATAGTCGGTAGAAACTATAGTTTAGCACTATTTCTAAATTGCTAGATAAGATAATTTCTGACTTATGAACTTCCGAACTCTAGCTAAATGGTTTTCACGAGACCCTTTAGCAATCTTTTTTAGTGGGGTCTCTTAGTATTAAGCTAAGTACTCAATAAGTCAATGATAACTTATTCATTTTATGAGCCTATAATGAACCATGATATGAATTTTGAATTTCGATTATGAATTTGACTTTGCTTTTATGATTCCGAAATTTTGAATTCAACTAATTATTAATTCTGATTCTGATATTCTGATTTAGATTTTGAACTTTTGATCTTTGTGAAACTTGTTTGGTAAATTTTTGATATAATGCCACTTAGTCTAAAAGTGTACATATTATTTCGAAAAAGACATTTTAAAAGAAACTTTTACTACCATGTAAAATAAGATTTTATTATAATTATATATATTTGACATTTGATAAAGACTTTTTAAGATACTTCTATATGACTGTGTGATGAAAAGTTTGGCTAAATATATGTATTTTTGTTGTTTGGTCTAGCAAAGGCAGTATTAGCTACTTTCAGAGTGACTTGTCGCTTACCCCATTATAATATTTTTACAGAATTAGAGATTGTAAAAAGACAATTATGTGTATGAGGAGTTGGTGCATGCTGACAATTAGACTTTCGACTTCCAAGGAAAGTTAGTATTATTAGTTGATTGAGAATTAGAAAAATATTAGGATCTTTTGGTTTCCGTTTTGTGTTGCTTTAGGACTATTGGATGGTGGTTACAAATTTACTTTATATTTTCTTAATCGCATATTCAAGTTAACTGATGATCAATTGTTATGGATTATTTAGTAATTTAATGTAGATCTTTTGGTTATACTTCATTTTTGGTACCTTGTACCTTTGGGAAGTAACTCTTGAGCATACGACAGTTGTCACGTGTTGATGTATACGGGTTTGGAGCATGACAGTTTAAATGGTATTAGAGAAAAGGCTTAGAAAACACAAAGCAACTATTAAGGATTAGAAATGGAGATTAAGTACTCTTTGGTGACTTTAAATATTTTGATTGAGATTGGTTAGGTAAGTTATTTAGAGTACGAGTATCCGGTTGTTTGATAAAAGTATGAATATGAAGATATCAATGACAAGAGAAATAAAATAGATATTTGGAATTGAAGGATAAATTCGAGAAAAAGTATATAACTCTCGAGGAATTAATATGTGATCTTAAGAGCTTCATTTTTGGATTAACTTTTTTTCAATCAAATTTCTAAGTGGAGGATTCCCGAAGTACCTTGTGGGAAGAAAATGAAGAACCAGGATTTAGATGAACATATTAGTGAACTATCATGATGGTACCCCTTCTAAGGATAAAGGACATGATAAAGTTAATATTTTTAAGGAATTTTTGGAGAACGATCAAGAATAAAGAGATTAACAAGACAATAATATTAGTTAGTTTTTGAAATTTTAGTAGTTAGTCTTGATACAAATTTGGTTTGATCTTTGATTTCTTTGGTGCTTCGTTGTTGCTAAGAATATATTCTAGGAAACATTATATACTGTTTTGATAAAAGTATGATTTATTTGTCACAGATTGTCTTTCTTGCAATCATATTTTGTAAATTGGATTTTTTTTTTAAAAAAAAAAATGATATAAATTGTCACAATTCATTTTGTTTGAAAAAAAAAATAATTTTCTGTACTTGTGTTACATCTTGTAAACTATAATTTTTTCTTTTTTTGTAAATTAATACTTGATTTAAGAAATACTGCCAATTACGAGATCCATTAAATCTGATGAAACTTTGAGACAAGTATCCAACATGTTTGTTATGGATTATGTGATTGAGTTTAATGTGTTTAAGAGACCTAATTTATTGAGATGGCCAATAATGTGTTAAGCAATATGAAATTTATTAAGGATTACATAGTAGAATTTAATACAAGTTGGTAAATATCAGAGTGAAGGAGTTTGGAAAATGGATAACTGTTCACAACTTAATGTTTAGAAATTTGTTGGAACTTGATACGACCTAAGTGGCTAGAGGAATCTTATGTGTAGATACTCCGAATAACTGGATTTTTGAAAACTTATTTGAGATTAGTGATTGTGATTGTGAAATATCAAGAAAAGAATCTAACGTGGAATTGTTTCAATTAATATGAGTAATTTCAAGGTTATCTTTGGAATGAAGTGGTTAGCTAAATATGGTGCTAAAGTGGACTGCAAAAATAAGTGTAGGATCCTTTCTAGATGAGTAGAATTGACTTATCAAGGCAATTCGGGTAAAAAAAAAAAAACTTCTGAACAATGTTGATGAGTGCAGTGCAAGCACTATAGGTAAGAGAAGTTGTAAATGATACTTAGTTTTTGTGGTAGACACCTAATGGGATGAGGAAAACACAATTTTCATGTGGTTAAGAAATATTTGGTAGCATTTACGAAAGAATTACCTAGAATACTGTGGATAAAAAAAATGGAATTGAGATAAATGGAGTATGCGTCTATGTCAACGTCTAAGCATCATACAGTATGGTTCTATTGCGTCAAAGGAACTAAATTAACAATTATGAGAATGATTGGATGAGAAATTTACTAGGCCAAGTGTTTCACCATGAGGAATACTCATGTGGTTCATAAAGAAGAAATATGGGAGTTTGAGGTTGTACATTTATTATTGGGAGATGAACAAGATTATTATTAAGAACAAGTACCCTTCTCCTAGAATTGATGATTTAGCAGATTAACTTAAAGGTGTGAAAGCATTTGTATTTTTTTAATTAAAGATTAAGGAGGTTTTTATATAATGAATGTATTTTTGGATGTGTTGTGGACATTATAAAGTTTTTGTGATAACATTTAGATTGACCAATGCTCCTATAAGATTCATGGATTAGTTTGGCTCAACTAGACAAATTTATTGTAGTGTTTATTGGTAATATTTTCATTTATTTTCTTAGTAAGAAAGTCATGAGGAACACCTAGTAGAAGTACCAGGTATTTTAAAGAAAGAGAGTTTTGCACCAAACTTAGCATGTGTGAGTTCTAGTTGTCAAGTGAAACTTTTCTGGAGCGTGTAATTTTTGTGTATGGAGTTATATGGAGTTTAGAAAGATTGAAGACAAAGTGGGTCGACTAAATTCGATCTACAAATTTTATTAAAGAAAGAATCTTTTTCGATTTAATTGCTTACTGTCACAAGTTCATCAAAAGGTTTTCAATTATTAAGACCATTAAGTGGATTATATAAAAGAAGGTATAATTTATGTGATCATTGGAATGAGAAAAGAGCTTTCAAAATTTAAAAGAGCAAGTTGATAATGACACCTGTTTTAGCCCTACTATTTGGAATTGGAGGGCTTGTGATTTATAAAGATGCACCTGAGAATGCATTAATTGTGTTGATGCAAAATAATAAGCTAATAGCTTACGCATTGAGGCAACTCAAGCAATATGAGAAGAATTAATGGACACATGACTTGGAATTAGAAGCCATGGTTTTTGCTTTAAAATTTTGGAGACATTTATAGATGGTAAGGTACTTAAGTATTTGTTCACTTAAAGAGGAGATAAGAAACTTGTAAAGATTTAAGAAATTGAGAAAAGGCGTGATGCCTGATTTTAGTATAAGGTGTAATAATAGTTTATGATGAGTTGGATACTATATGTATCTAACAATAAGGATTTAATGAATGAGATTACGAAGGAAGCATTATCCTAATTATTTACACACCCTAGAGTACCAAGGCTGTGTTGAAACCTTAAGAGAAATATTTAGTGTAACGGAATGATGTCAATTATTGAATATGTGACTTATAAAGTGCTTAACAAGTTAAGTTGAATATCAATTACCAGAAGATTAAGTTAAACTTTCAAAAATTTCACAATGGAAGTGGGAATATATCAATATAGATTTCACAATATAAGATTGGTAATGACATTATGCGGGTAGGGGTGAATCATTGGACTAAGTCAACACATTTTATATCCGTGTGTAATGGGACAACCAAAAAAAAATACTGGAGTTATGTATAAAACAAATTATGAGTTAATGGAGTACCTGTGAACATAGTATGAGACCGACACTATCGTTTTACTTCTTGGTTTTGGATTTAGTACCAAAGGGTTATGAGAACGAATTTGAGATTTCGTACTATTTTTATTCTTAATTGGACAATGAATTTGATAGAACTATTTGAACACTAGAAGATATGTAACGAACTTGTGCAATAGATTTTGGAGAAATTATGATCAAATATTAAAACTAATAGAGTTACCAAGTGGTAATAGAGTGACTCTATTTAAAACTTTATATGGATGCCGCAAGAGTAGATCTCCAGTATATAAAAATTGAATCGGTGAAAGTTAATTTTTGAATTTGATTTATTAATAAAGATATTGGAGAAAGTTGAAATTATTTGGGTTGAATTATCGATGAGTAGAACCGTTTGAGATATCATAATGAAATAGAAAACTAGCATCTACTCAGGAAATCTGCCCACTAATATGTTGAATTGTTGGACCATAGCACCTCAAATAGGTATCTATAGAGTAACATTCATCGATAAATTCAACTGGATCTTCACCTTTTGCTCCTATACTTGAGATTGCATGTGCACAAGGAATGGCAGTGAGGTCCCATCTTCTGCAGCTACATGTATGATCTTGTAAATGCACCGCATATTGTTCATCATGTGCAGAATAAACCTCATAATTAAAGTCATCATCTTTGATAGGAATGAACTCTGTTGCCAGGTGCATATTTTTGTTTACTCTTTTCATTATTTGGGACAAATTTTCCTTTTCCAAAGCCTCCTAGCGTCCATATTCCTATTCTGCTGCATCCTACTCAACAAGTAAAGCCTCAGCCACTCCACAATGGACATAATGCCTAGCTCTCTAGTAGGTAGAATCTTAGAATTAACACTTTGACACAAATTGTTGAGGAATGTGTCACCCTTAGGAACTGTGCTAAAGAATGCTCTACTCCATTCAGCTGGTGGTTCGTCGAGGAATCACTTTGCTGAATCCTCATCAATCTCAGCCAATTCCACCATTTTCTAGCCAAAAGATACAGGAGTTGGTGCCTTAGCAGATGCCCAAAATGCATCCCTTAATATTGTGCCTTTGAAATTACCTTGGCACTAATTACTGTGTAAATGCCTTGCACAAAATCTGTCTTTAGCATTTGGAAGTACCAATTCACATGCCTCAATCAGTCTCTTTGTCTATCTGACATGATAGTCCACTTATAATCATCTTCAATCCCAAGATCAGCAGCCACTAATCTCAGAAACTAGACCCAAAAATCTTTGTTTTCATTCTGGCAACCATTGCAAATGCAAATGGGAATAAACCATTGTTTGGATTGATTCCAACACTGTAAGTAAAATTCCCCTATTAGGGCCCTTCAAGAATCACCCATCAACTCCAAAAGTTGGTCTACAACTAGCCCTGAACCTCTCTTTCACTGCTAAAGCATATTACATTCTCTGAAAGCTTTGTTGTCTTTTAGGCCCCATAAGTACTCCTTCTTGCAGCATTACTTCAATTGTGGAGTTTTCATTTGTAGTTTGAAACTTATTCACATAATCCCATAGCCTTTTAAACTGATCAACTTCACAACCTTCAACAACTTTTAGAGCTTTCTCTTTGTTTTGTACGCTTAAATAATTGTGAATTCACACTTATTTTCCTTCATCACCTTTCTCTTAAAGTCAACCAAGTTCAAGTTAGGATTTTGTCTAAAATCCTCTTTATACTTCCGAGCTGCCCAACCAGATCTGATCATTTTGTTATGGTATACAAATCCACAAGAATGTTTAGACTACAATTGAATTTCCTAATCTGAACGCAACCTTCCTTGTTAAACTTAGCACCATAAATGCTTCAACTACACTTCTAATTTTTGCATATTGTCCTCATCCTCTTACTATGATTCTTTTTAAATCTAATTTTCCTTCCTCTCTTGATGTTCCAATTCTGCACAACCAGTTTAAACTCTGTTTTAGAACTGATATTCATTCAAAGTTCCAACTATGGGTCATTAATGGTTTTAGGATTGAACATAATGGACTTCTCATCTAATTCATCTTAATTAGAACCATGTACACTCTCAAAATTTGAGCCAGAATCTGGTGCTTGATCTTTCTCACCACTGTCAACATCACTCAAATCATCTGCCCCTACACTAGTTTCAGCATTTGTCACATGAACCTCCTTATTATGTGCAGTACCTAGCCACTCAGACCCTTTATCAATATTGGCCTCAAACAACGCATTACCCCTATCCTCATCCATATCATAATATGATTCACAGCCTGAAAATTCTTCTCTATCTTTCTATATTTCATTCCCAGAATAATCTTCATCCTTACTTGATTCAAACTCCTCATGCTCATTTACATCTTCTTCAATTACATCAACCTTAACATACAAATTCAACTCCGCACTACTTAAGTTTCTGAAAGCAACTTTTTATAGCAACATCAGTTGCTAGCATAACATATTTTATCCCTTCTAAAACATAATATCTTTTGAAACCTTGAATTCCGACTCCAACACACATACTGTCTACGTTGCCAATGTAATTGACCCAACATCAACACAATCATAAACATAAAGATTTCCCCCACTATACTTTGCTTTGGGGACATACATAAATTCTCTATTGAAATTAATATTTAGTACATAAAAAGGATTTAGGATTTGTAAAGAAAAGTCAAAAAAAGGACATTTTAGGCAATTCAAATACACACTACAGTAACCACCTTCTAAAAATGAATATTACCATTGTATACATACAAACACATACATAAACATAACTATGCTCACATAAAAATCACTAGTCATATGTATGGACTACAAAGCAACAACATACTGAATAAAATAGGCATAGAGGTTATGATACATCTAGATTGTATAAGACACCGTGGACAGTATTCTAAAGTTGATGGAGTTTGAGAGTAATGTAGGCCAGTCAACATACATGGAAAAATCAGTGTATACAGAAAACTACCTACCCAATAACCAACAATCTCAAAAATCCGTGACAACAACTACAAAAACTATTCAACAATCTCAAATATCTACAAGTACTAAACATTAAACAAAAAATGAAAAGCCAGTATCCTTGATTTAGGGTCTCTTACTGTACTTTGGTGCTTTCATATGATTTGGTTTTAGTGACATCCTGGCAAACTAGATCGGTTAAAGACAACAAATACTTTTGTGTAGTCCCCAATTTATGGTTGGCTAGGGTTTAATAGAAGAAAAAATCTAGATGCAATTGGATTAGAGTTAGTCTCCAATTTTGGGGAATGGATAGCAGATTTGAACTTCTGAGCTTTTTTAGGTGTTGTGGCCTCCTTTAGGGTATTTAGCTGGTGTTTAAGGCATTTTTAACGGCCACATGAAAGTCATGTGGCCTATTTTGTTAGTAATTCACTCAAAGACCCAAATTGGTTAATGTTTATAAATATAAGGAACCAAATTAGTCTGTTAAGAAATATAAGGGATTAAATTGGTCACTACTTCAAAGATAAGGAGTTAAATTTGTCTTTTTCCTGTTAAATATTAATGGAAGTACAATGAGAGGTTAATAATATTACCTCAAACTATAAAAAGTGCAATCATATCCGGTTCATCAATTAATAAATCACTGCACAATTCAACTTAAACAATCTCGAAATTAGTAAATGGAAAAAATTACATAATATATTAGTAATCGTAGCATTATCAACTAAATTATAACATATATTAAAATATTACTGCATAAGACAAACAAATTTATTATTTAAAACATGAATATAGTACTATCTAAAATAACATAATATATTATCCCATTATTTAAATTGTATTATTAAAAAGAATTCATATAGTATTATCTTAAATAATAATATTCTTTTGGTGATAAAATATAAAGAGGATCAACAGTGGAACCCCACCTAATCTTTAGGGACTTGAACAGTGACTTTGATCATAGGGAAATCGTAGTCTTACCATCTGAACAATGCTTCATTGTCAAAACACAAATTCTACTAGAGTACTTGTAATATTAAATGAAGATTTTATTTTTTTAAAATTATATGAAATCTATATAATATTTTTTTCTTATATAAAAGGTACTACTAGGTCTATTGTATCTACTTAATAAAGGAAAATCAATCCATTATTGGACACATACAATCTAAAAAAAAAATAAGAAATGAGAAAGAATTACTATAATATAGGTTATTAATAGTTAAATAATAATGTATTGCCTGCTCTACAAAGTATTCCTATCTTTATTTAGCTACTTATCTGCCTGCAAGAATTAGGTCTTGTAGCTTTAGATTCGAAATCTGTAACATCAATTTAGTTCTCTTCTAAATATGGAGGGATAACCACCAAATTGTCTAGTACTATATGGCATGATTATCAATAAAACACCTATTTAGAGTTGTGTTAAAAAATTATGAACTAAATAGTAATAGATAATAAAATAGTATTATATAAGACAGAGAAATCTACTATAAAAATATCAATAGAATATTATCTAAAATAATAATAATGAACTATCCCCTCATCTAGAGTAATATGACAAGAAATACACTCTAATATTTTCTAAGATATTAAATTAAAGTTACTATTAAATTATCTGTCATTATAAAATAATTTTTTTTCAATGAAATAAATATTAGAGTAGTAATTTTAATTTTATGATGAGACAAATAATATGATAGTACGGTAGAATATGAAAGAAAATATTATGATATATCCAACACTATTCTATCGTATAGAAAAAGTTACTATTAGTCAATTCTATCAATTTGATTAAGAAAATCAATGCATAATTTAACATAGATAATATAAAAATAAAAAATGTAAAAAATACATAATAGGGATCTGTAATCATGAGATTACCAACTAAATAGTACTACAAATAATAAAATAATTTTGTGTAAGGTAGAAAAAAACTTACTATCAAATATTAACTTTTTGCTATCCATAAAAAATTAAATAACTGTAATGTACTATTCCTTAATCTAAATAGTATTATGTGAGGTCCATCTAGTATTTTATGAGACAGTAAGCTAATTAATATTAATATATTATTTGTAGCATCACAAATAATTATTGGTAATGAATTCTATATTTTGAGTAGCCTAGTACTTGAAAAGAAGTATTATGAGAAATCTAACTAGTATTCTCTTGTATAGTAAAAGGTACTATTGAGTACATTATACCTACTTGATTAAAAGAATAATGCATAATTGAATATAGACTCTCAGAAAATTGGAAATAGGAAAATTACATTAGATGTTACTGACCGTGACATTATGAACAAAATCGAAACAAATAACAAAATAATTTGATGTAAAAAAAAAAAACTACTATCAAAATATGAATTTGCATATGAGCAAAAGCCACTTATCCTACTAAACTTTCTAAAGTTACTAAATTTGCCTACTTAAAGCTAGTGTGAAAGAAAGACAATGAAGGGTCCCATGAGTTTGACTTCTTACACCTAAGCACAAGCTTTATGCGGTCCTTTGTATCTTTCCCATAGTTAGCCAGTCAATCCCCTTGTCACCTATTAAGATCCACTCGTGATTCATGGAACCATTTATTTGCGTGGCTCCACAGCTTTGGATTCATGGTATTGATATTGTTTAGGGACGGAGAAGAATAAAGATATAGGCATCAGCCTCGGTTAAAGCAGCAGAAGAAGAAGAAACAAGAATAATAAGTGAAAGAGAGATGGATAAATTAACGATTCTGAAAATCATCCATTAATGGCCATTCTATCCAGTTTGGATGTTAGAGTAGTTGTTATATGCAAAATTTCTGATGCACGTGGGTTTTTAAGGGGCAAAAATGTCCAGAATAACAAGTTTGTTTAGTGGGTTAAATTAATCCCAAAGTTTAAATAAAATTTTGTGGGTCAAAGTGGAATATTTAAAGTTATTTTTTATTTAGTGGGTTAGGGTATAATTCCTAAAAAATTTGGGGCACAAAAGTGAACTCTACAAATGGGAAAACATTTTGGTCCTTTATCTTTGGTATGTGCTCCAATTTGGTTCCTTATGTGTCACAATAAACCAATTTCGCCCCTCAACTTATAAAATGTTGGCTAATGTAGGGCATATGACAAAAAAAAAAGTTGGATAAATTAACTGTGAAGGCCACATGAACATCATGTGGCTTTGAAACACAAATGGACGGAGGTTAAAAATCTGAAACTAATATTTCATTAGCCCTAATCACTAAAATAAGCAAAGTGGCAGATAATTGTCATTTTAATTAGTAAAGTGACCAATTTTGTAAATGTAATAGTTGAGTCACCTAAAACCAAAGTTGGTGATAGTTTGATGATTAATTAGGATTTTCTCTAAAAGTATAAACAACTTTATGAAATAAAAATGTACTATGAGTAATTATTTAATAGTTAATAATAGTGATGGGTAATTACTCATAGGATTTAATATTTTTAAACCACCATAAAAGAAAAACAAAGGAAGATACCATCAAAACAATAAGACCAAGTGTTGTTCTAGCTCTATTAATATACAATTAATATTTCAAATTTGATTGCATCAATTGTAGATATGATCAACAAATTTTGCTATAAAAGATAATTTCACAAGTAAATTAACGAAATGTTATTCAAATTTCAATACTTAGCAAAAATGAATATGTTAATTAGATAAATTTGGCAAACTGTAAAAAAATATTATGAGAACTAAAAATAGTTCTATCGAATATCAGGAAAGCTACTACTCATAATTTTAAGGGAGAATTGAAGTTATGGTCCCCAAGCTATGGGTAGTGCTCAGAATTGGTCCCAATCTATGAAAAATTGCAGTTTTAGTTCCCAAACTATCAATTATGCATGAAAATAGGACAAATGACAGAACAGTCCAAATCTTTAACACTATATTTTTGTCATGTTCATTATGCATGGTTATTACCTCCAAAAGGTTTTGTCAAAGTTCATGCGTTTATGTGCGAAATTGGTCCCCAATCTTTATGAATTTTTGCTAAATTGGTCCCTATTTTGAGATAGTTTGCCAGATTATAAATGACTTAAATAAATGTCATTTAATCCACATATTAAATAGTACAATAACATCTTAATACGAATGCCTTCTGGTTCATTATTTGAGCTTTATTACTGTTAAAAAAATTCAAAAGAGAAGGGAAATAAAAAAGAGGTTAATGACTATATAATGGACTTATACAATGATATCAATTAAGTAAAATAAGAGCTGCTTTCTAATGGGTAATTGGCTTAAACTTAGTTTAATTTACAAATCACATTCACAACCAATATAGGTGCTTTGTATCAGAAGAAGATAACTGTTGCCACCCCCAAATCACAATGAATTACAATTGTAGGATTGCATGAAGGTCAAAATCAAAATTCTTTTATAAGTGCTTGAGTGAATAAAGGGGAATTAATTGATTTTTATCATTAGAAACGATATAAAATAAAGAAATTAGAACATACAGTAGAGGAAAGGTATAAAAAACAAGAGAAATGCAAGAGTCATAATTTTGGATGACTTCTTTGAGAGGTTTTTAAGAATCCCTGCTCTAAGTACAAACGGGTTGAAAAATGTCTTGATTACCATGGAATTAGTCTTGGGTGGCCAATTATGGTACAAATATATTCTGGTTCATTTTTTTGGTATTATTAATAGTTGAATTGTATTAAGATGTTGTTGTACTGTTTAATATATAAATTGGATGATGTTTGTTTAAGTTATTTATGATTTGGCAAAAACCATCCTAGAATGAGGACTTGTTTAACTAAAATTCATAAAGATTGGGGACCAATTTCACACACAATCGATAAACTTTGATAAAACCTTGTGCACATGGCCAAAACCGTTAGGTATTTGGATTATTCTGTCATTTGTCCTATTTTCGTGCATAATTGATAGTTAATGGGAACCAAAATCACAATTTTACATAGATTTGGGACCAATTTTGAAGATTACCCATAGTTTGAGGACTAAAACGACAATTCTCCCTAATTTTAATTAGTAGTAGTACTTTTAAACGCCAAAAGAATTATTTTTAGAAATGAAACTAGTGGATTCAAATGGTAAATGGTAGTAACTCATTATTTGAATAATATACGCGTGGTACTATATTATTGTATATAACTATCTAGATTGTTTGTTTAGAGCAGAAAATTAGATAAATAATAAAAAAAATGAAATGTTGTTAATTGTAGGAGTTTGTACAAAAATTACAAATAGCATGATGTTTTCATACCTAACTTAAATAGAAAAATATTTTAAAGTAAATTCAAACATAGAAAATTTAAAAAAAAATGATTTTTTTTTTTCAAAAGTTTTGCCTTGAAAGAAAAATTTTGAACCAAATAATAAAACATAATATATAAGGTAAAGAGAGCAATAGAATGCTTGAAGTTTAGTGTTAACTCACTCTAAAGGAGAGTTATTTACATGCATTTTAACTTTGCTTTTAATTGATTTCCAAAGGTTTGTATTTAATAAGTAAGGGTAATTTGGTTATTATAGGAGTTTTGTCCAAAATATTGGTTTAAGTTTTATACTGTATAAATGCACTTGTTTACGTGTTTAAATGTGCTTTAGAAGGTTTGGCATCAATTGGAGGTCATGTGGGACAAAAATAGAGCGAAGCCGAGGCACTACTAGTAGAGAGTAGGGGTGCCCAGTAGCTCTAAGCCGTGCCTAGGGCCTAGAGGCTGGGTGAAGTCACACAGACTAGTCCTGAGCAATGCCCAACAACACCCCAATAGCGTGGTTTTGATGAGTTTTAGTTGTCATGGGGGTATTTTCGCCCGTGCCTTTATGAAACCCTACAAAGCACTATAAAACATTTTAGGGTCATTTTTAACATAGAGTAGAGTTGTTTAGGCCATAAAAAAGTACGCAACTCTGACCAATCTTCTGGAGATGGATCATCAAGATATAAGGAGCGAAGAATGTAGCTGACGACTAGTTTTTCTTCTCTTTATTCTCCTTTATGTTCTTGAATTCTAGGATGATTGTAAAACATTATTTTGATGAATTTATGACCACGAATATGCAGTAATTCAGTACTAGAGTTTTATTCCAAATTTACCATGAAGATTGTTTGTTAAGATTTTAATTATTCTATTCAATTTATCATGTTTGTTTTCTTATTTGAATTGTTCTTAATGCCTCTAGATGCTTGATCACCCTCTAGAGTGATTTGTAAACCTGATTTTGATTCAAGAGATGATACCTAGGGTTAGGACGGGTTCAAATAACCTTTGTTTGGAATATTTGATCATAGATTGAACCAATTCGTGAGTACGATAGAAATATGCATATTCATCTTAAGCAATCAAAATAGGGTTCATTAGTATGCACTAATCATATCTCTAATTCACATAGAAATATAGTGTGTTGGTTGGGATTAGTAGATTTGTAGAGTTTAACAAAAAGGCATGTGATTACATTAAATCCTAGATTAGTAGCAGCATGAGGAATTGAGAGAACAACAAATTGAAGTATTCAATTAGATTGGTAAAGAAAGAATAAAACCTAAAATTTTAATCATTTGAATTTCATCCTTTTTGCGTAGTTGATTCATTACTTATTTGTTTGCTTTTATTATCATTTATATTACTGTGTGTTTGAATAGAAAATTGCACGTGTCACTCTGGTACTTAGCAACTTGTCTGTCAACTTAGTCCTCATGGAAACAAAATCTACTTACTACTATATTACTTGTTCGATACGTATATTTGTATAAAGTCAATGTATATAAACACCACCTGCATGAGCGCATATGTTTTTGGTACCGTTGTCGGGAACTTTATTCTTGACAACATGTTTTCTTTTATTAATACTAGATTAAGCATTCAATTTCTGGTTTAAACATTAATTCTTTTGTTTATGATTTGCAAGGTTTTTCATCAAGTTTTGCCCAGCAGGGTGAAAGGAAAATTGCTCCTTCTTCCTTTATACCTTGAGATCAAATATACATGATAACCCTAGGAAACTAGGGTTTTTCATGGCCAAATTTGTATGTTTTTGTCACAGTGTTGAGCAATTTTAGTTTTTATGTATGTGTTTATGTGCATTCTTAGTTTTATTTGATGTGTGTTTTAGAGTTTAATTAGTACTACTTAGGTTATACTTATATATGTTTGTGTTTAGGTTTATACTTAGGGTTTTAGTCTAATTCTTTCTAGGATTAGAGTTTTGTGTGTGCTTGCTATTGATTAATTTTTTTGAATGTTTGAGCTCACTTTAATTACTATTTATGTGTTTAAATACTCCAAAATTTTGGTAGAATGCAGTCGTAGGCACCCAAAATTAAACAACTCTCAATAATAATGTAGTAGTGGTGAGTCAAGTTCATCCCACAGATAACGGAATTTATTGTTGTGCTAAATGGAAAAAGGGGAGGGGGGGTTTCTTGAATGCTTTTGAACTAAAAACAAAAACAATGAAGTAAAATTAAAGAGAATTCAATTAAGAAGAATCTTGGTTTTGGTCATATCCACTATGAAAATTTTACTAGTCGATCATTGACACACAAGCTAATTCAATTTCCATATCAAGCACTAATTGAAGAATTAGCCCGAATACCAATTCAAAGTTGATTCTTATTTCTTTCTAAAGTTGGTTAGTTTTCAACTCGCGATCCAATTAACCCTAACTATTAATTTAATTCAGACACGCGCCAAAGATTAATTAATATAAGCATTAAAATCAACAAGAACATTTAGTCTAATTAAACATAAACACACGCGGTTATGCCAATTAGTTGATTATTCTCCCTAAATTCAATAATACTAATTGAGCAATTATCAAATTCAGTTGCTTCACAGATTGAATTAAGCACACGATTAAAACAATCTAGCAGGAGATTAATTCTAAAACTTAATTATTCTGCAGCAATAATAAGTTAAAAAGAACAATCATAAAATTAATCACACAAAAATAATCAATACTGATATTGACATATAGTTGATTAAATTCAAGAACAAAGAGTCTCACAACATAGCATTGACTATGGCTTCAAATCTCTCAACCAAGAAAAGGTTTTTAGGCACTAAGTGCCATAGAAGAATGAACAAGAAATTTTCTACTAAAAATCCTAGATAAAACTAGAAAATAAAGTGTTGATGCTTTTCTCTCACCCTAAATGGGGTATTTATAATGAGTACTTAGGGTAACAATTGAGATCTACGGACAAGAATGTGAAATTGGCTGAAAAAGAGTCCAATTGGGCGAAGAGATCTGTCAAAAACCCAAAAATACGCAATACTGCTGTTTCGGGTGCATATGCTACCTATTTTGGGCGCATATGCGCCCTAGGCAGAGGTGGAACTTTCCCTTCTGGACTCAGCGCACATGCACTGCACATCCCCAGCGCATGTGCGCTGGGCTTCGCCTTCGGCTATGATTTTGGCCTTGATGAAGACTAAATTTGGCAAAACTCAAAACTCAAAATTTGTATCTATATGCTCTCTTAAATTTCCAAAACATCTTAAATCATCTCAATTGGAACTCAGATAAGAAATTTATGCTGAATCTACCAAACTGTATCAGAATTGCTCCTTGCAGGTGCACATTTTCCAACTTTGCAATTTTAAACAAGATGCCTATAGAATCCTGTGAAACTCAAAACATGAAAGTTGTAGAAATATTCAGTATCTTTCCAAATAATCCAAAATCATCTCAATCGGAGCTTGGACTTGAAAGTTATTCTTGAAATGAAACAACATCCAAAATGACTTCATACTCATGCATGTTCCGTCCTTAGCATTTTCTTTCATATTTTCCATCTTTTTCAGCTCTTTTTTCACTTTAACCCTACAAAAACTAAGAATAACCAAAATAAGCTCAATAATAACTCAAATATTGCTTACAATACATAAAAATGTGGTAAATGACCCATAAAATATATCACAATTATGAACTTATCATCAACCTACACTAATGTGTTTTTATATTGGTTTAGGGTTTTGGAGGTCGTGGAGCAAAATCAGATGCTATGTGGAGAAAAAGATGGACAAAATAGCACGGGAGCATAGCTACCAGACAGCTCACCGATGGCGAGCTTCCCATGCCTAGTGAGCTCGATGCTGATGAGCTCATCTAGAAGGTAGCTCGCCGGTGGCAAGCTTCACCCAAGAAGTGGGTTTTAGCCATTTTGAGCCTTTTTCAAGGGCATTTGTTTTCTTTTGCCCCAACCACTAAACCTACTATCAATATACATTTTTGGGGCTGAAATGGAAGCCACCACCTTGTTTTTCTTATTCTTTATTCCTTCCCACTTGGGGAGGAATTTTAGTTCTTCTTCTATTTTCAATCCTAGATTAGTTTTCTACCTTGTCTAACTTTGTTCTCAAACTTTGCAAGTCTTTCATTTATGTTTAATGTACTTCATTTCTTTGAATTCCATTGTTTTTTCAACTTGATTTGCCCTTATTTATTGCTTCCATCTACTAGCTTTCAATGCATCTTTTCAGGCACTTTACTAGTTTTCTTGCTTAGTTCCTTTAATTGCTTTCCCATTCCTTTAATTGCTTTCTTGTCTTTAAATATGTTCTAATTTAGCATGGGTTAGGATAGTGTGTTGCCAGTTTCTAATGTGTAGATGTTAATAAGTTGATTAGGTGGTAAATAGACTAATTAGACAATATTAATGGACTTAAGGTTTTATTAGGAAAATTAGCTACTTCTTTAGTTAATTTTGATTAATTGAGGGGATATGGGAATCTATCCTCCATTATAGGATTAAATGAGAAAATATGGGAATTGAATCTCTATTATAGACCCAGATTAATGTTAGATTAGGATTAGAATTAGATCTTGGCAGACTAATTTACCTCGTTGTTTGCTAGATTTCCATAGGTAAATAATCAAGTTTGGTTAGCTTAAAGAGTAGGAGGAGTCGACACTTAGGTCAATTAAATTGATAGACTTAAATTACCAAGGGATCATAATTAGGTTACAAATGAGAATCAACCTCTACTAAACTAATTTGACACATAAGTACACTTGATTGACCTAATAAACTAAAATCAGGAAAATTGGCCGGCATAAACTCTAACCCCTATTTTTTTTTTCATTTTTTAGTGTAAAATCTAGTTTAGTTAAACTCTTTTTATTTAATGAAACCTTAAAATAGTATTCCAATTAAATAATTGATATTTGCATAACGTTCCTCGTGAAAATGAACTCTACTTTTACTAGCTACTCTTTGATACCATATACTTGTGTGTTTTTCATCTAGTTAAAGTTAGTTGATTTAGGTATTTTATTTATAACTAGATGTTTGTGTCTCTTTAGATCCAAGAACGACTAGCAAACTATGGAAGAAGCTAGGTGAGGTTTCCAGCTTGTCATAGAAATGGCTAACGATAATAATCCTATTAATCCGGTCATATAAATATCGCCAAACCAGGCTGATCCAAGGTTGGGGACTTTATCCTACCCACTGTAACAGTCTTCAATTGAGCATATTAAAGTTGTCAATTGGGCAAATATATCATTTTGAGCTTAAGCAACAGATCATCCAGATGATATAGTTATCTGCCATGTTTGGTAGGTTGCCAAATGATGACCCCAATGTTCATATTTTCAACTTCTTGGAGATTTGTGATACTTTTTGGCACAATGGTGTGTTTGATGATGCTATAAGGCTAAGCCTTTTCCCATTTCATTCTGGATAAAGCCAAATCCTGGTCAATTTCTCAAGTTCTAGGTTCTAACTACCTAGAATGATTTGACACAGAAGTTCTAGACAAAATTCTTTCATCATCAAAGATGACAAAGTTAAGGAATGACATCACTTCTTTTGTGCAACATGATAATGAGCAACTGTTCAAAGTATAGGAAAGATTTAAGGACCTACTAATGTTGTGTGCACATCATGGCCATACAAATTGGCTTCAGATTTAGACTTTTACAAATGGTTGCAAGGGCCAACTGGAACCATAATTGATGAGTAGTCGGGGAAGCCATCTTGAGTAAGTCATATGCTAAGATAGTTCAAACATATGTTAGAAGACATGTCCTCAAATAACTATCAGTGGTCAAATGAGAGGGCAACACCAAGGTGTACAACTGGGTTTTATGAGGTTGATACTCTTATAGCCTTGACAGCACATGTAGCAGCCTTGTTCAAGAGGATAGAGGGCATGAGTATCTATGGTAGGCAATTTCAGAGTCTATTTGTGTCTTGTGATTTATGCCAGGAAGAATATTATACATATCAATGCCCAAATAACCATGAGTTTGTGAATTACACGGGCAACTATAAAAGGAACCAAGTCAATCCCTACTTCAACACATACAATCCTAGTTGGAAGAATTGTCTGAACTTCTCGTGGAACAACAACCAGTAGGTTAGATCTTCATCATCTATGAGACCACTAGTACCACTAGTTCCACTAGGATTCCAAAATCAAATTAGACAGCCACAATTGGAGCAAGAGAAAAAGAATAGTGTGAAGGATCTACTTAGGTAACACGTGGCCAAGAAAGATGCAACACTTCGACCATGGGAATGCCTTAGAAAAGGTACACCACATCCATTCAGAACCTTGAGAGTCAAATGGACGTCAATTCTATCAATAATAGGCCCAAGAAACTTCTCCGAGTGGCACTGAGGCAAACCTACATAGAGAAGGGAAGAAGCTTTACTAAGCAGTGACACTTTGAAGCGGTCGAGAATTGGGGCTCAAGGATGACAATGTCAAGGAAGAGAATTCCAAAGTGACTACTAGGGAAGAGGATGTCATGCCAAAATTGGTTGCATATGAAAATAAATTGAATGATGAAGTAGTACTTCCAAAGGTGCCATATCCTCAAAGGTTGAAAAAGCAAAAGTAAGATGGGCAGTTTAGAAAATTCTTATAAGTCTTCAAGAAACTTAACATAAACATCCTGTTGATACATTAAATATTCAATTAAAAACTTTATAAACACCTGACTGTGCTATTAACTAGATAACGCACCGCAAGTATACGAGATCAAATAGTATATAATGGAAGTAGGGGTCGAACCCACAACCAATAGAGGATTGGTTTAGCAAGTATTGGTTATTTGGTTGAACACTATTTGAAGAATCGACAATAGGAAAAAGAGTTGAATGAACTAGAAATAAAGACATTAACTAGTGAAAACAATGGATTAGGGTTAAGAGTATCCAATTTCATGTTTTGATTAATTCATTTAATTAATTGGTCTAATTATAATGCATGGAAGTTTAATTTCCATTTGTCAATTCAACCCCAAAACCTTCAGTGATTGAACCCATCAAATTAACTAACTAGGGGTCGAGATCTCTCTATCTTGATTGAATTAATTTGAGTATTATTTATATGGAATTCTCTTGTGAACAAATTAATTAATACTGTCACCTTGATCTCAGATTAATTAATCAAATAACCTAATACGAGTCTATAACAGAGGGTCAATTACCATATCACCTCAGCCAACCTAACCAAAACTAAAGTTGGCCACCCTTTAGAATTGTCAAATTGTGTTAATTATTTCCCAAATCTTATGATTATTCCACGATATTGCTAATCAAATTAATTATTATCCAATTGAATTGGCATCATCTAGTCTTAATCCATGACAAATAAGAACATAATTGAGAATAAAAACACAAAAGAAAACTTTAAAAGCATGTAAACGAATCTAAATATTAATCTATGAAAGAAATTAAAGAAAACGGTGATTGAAGGAGCAATAAAACTAAAATTAAATTTCAAAATAAACATCTCAAAAGGTTAGAGAAGGCTTCTCTAATGAAGAATAGAAAGTTTTCAGTCCAAGGTTGTCAATCTTAAACCTCCTCTTCAACACTTATTGAAAAAGTGATAAAACCCTAGTGTAATTTGCAGTTCCCAAGGGAGAAAATGAATAAGAATGTTTTTTCAGGTCCTAAAGACCATTATTTATAGTTTCTAAGAGTTACAAAGTGTAAGGGTTTGTAGAAGCTTCGAAACGTAAATTACGGTGCCAAAAGGGGTACATAGGACTCTAAAAATCATCAAAATCACATAATAGCCTGCCCAAATCTTTGTATTGTTCGGGTAAATATTGATTAGGCAATTCAATTAACCAACAAGTAATAATTAAGCCTTAATAACCCTAATCAATGCTTACACGTGCTCGCAAGGATACGAGATATGTTTGTAGATTGGGTGAGTAAGGATTATTTGGACAAGTACTATTGGACAAGTAACAAATCTTTATACTAATTAGACAAATTATAGCAAGATTTTGTTCTACCTAACTAATGTAAATCTAATCACTAAGAAAATAAGAACAATCACCAAAACTAATTAAAACTTAAGAAAGCAATAAAATTTTAAGAAAGCAAACTTAAATTAATGAACTAGAAAAGTAAACGTAGGAAGATTAAATTAAAACTAAGAACTAGAATTAAATTGAATTTAAATGAAGAAAGAAAGCTCAATAGCGCAGTCGGAACGAGAGTTGTTGAAGCTTGAAGTCTTGAACAAGAAGAATAATACCCTAGTCTAGTGATTTTCTATTTTAAGGTCTAATCTAACTAATGGTTACCTACGTAGCTTCAACTCCTCATACAATGAGGTATTTATAGGGGATATATTATGGTTTAGCCCCCTAGATGATAGAAATACAACAAAATTCGTAAATAGTCCAATCAGGTAGAGAAAACTTTAAAAACAAGTAATTGCTACACGTCATGCGCATATGTGCACAATTTCCTGGCACATGCGGGTAAGATGGAACTTCAGAAATTTTGCTCTCTGGAAGTTGTGCTCATGCGCAGGCCTCGAGTTGCGCTTGTGTGCAACTCCCATTATGCCTATTTTAATTTTCATCTCAATTTTGACCTTGATGTTGGTGGAATTTCAAAAGACTCAGAATATAAAAGTTGTAGATCTCTTTCTTAGCTTTCCAATGCATCTTGAATCACCTCAATTGGAGATTCAGCAAGAAAGTTATGATCAAAATGCCAAATAGTATCCAAATTCGCTCCTCGCCAGTGTACGTTTCTCATCCTTTTCGTTTTTCTCCAAATTTTTGGTCTTTTTGGCTTCTTGTTTCATTCCTGACCTTCACAAATTAAAATAAATCAATTAATCTCATAATTCACTCAAATATTTCTCGCATTACACTGAAACTAGGGTAAATGATACATAAAATATACGATATTTGTGAGCTTACAAAATACCCCAAACTTAACTTTTGATCGTCCTCGAGCAAAAATAAAGTTAAAGTAGATAAGCTCATCACAAATACACCCAACACATCTCAACAATTTTCACATGAATAATCAAGAACCATGCCATCATAAGAAGTAATCTAAGAACTCAAAAGTTCAAATGCTAATAAAACCCTACACATGAAATCCGATGTGTGTGTGTGAATATACCTATTTAATTAAAACTTAGTTTTCAAGATGCTCGGATCAAATCATGCAAATTCTTAGAATTTTTTTGAACACGCCGTTGCTCACTTTTCTTACACTTCTTCACCAATATAGATAACCAGCTCCATTTAAATTTGGTAGGACTTTTTATCTTGTAACGTTAGGCTAGGGTCGGATTAGCTAATCAAAGAAGGGATAAGGATATCACAAATAAGAAAGAAAGAGCTTTCAAAATAAACTTGCTTCTCTAAAACATTAGATACCAATCCTTCACAGAAATAACCCCATACTTAATCAACAAACACTCATAAAAATTTCATACAACAATCAAAAAGTCTTTCTTTTTCAATTTCAACCCAACATGACAAATCTTTATTTGGAATTTATTTGTCAATTTTTTTAATGTCCGGCTCCAATATGGGTACCAGTGATAGGCACTACCCGCACTTGTCAAAATTTTCTTCTCAATTTCTCCCAGTACCCCTTGCCTTATTTATGTACACCGCTCACTTGCATAATTTTTCACCCTCATTTAACTGGTTTTCCCCCTCTTATCCCTTCTACAAATAATGTGTGAAATAAAGCTCCTAAGGGACATTTTGGGATAGAAAAATTAAAGAATTTATCAGACTTATAAAGATAGGTAATATGAGTTTTTATGAAAGAAAGCAAATGATGTTTCATCTCCATGCATTCCAAATTAAGGCTCGAATAGGGTATTAGGGATAAAAATTTTAACAAGGTTGGCTTGAAAGGCTCAAACGTCCAAAAAAATGCTCTACCCTCGTCTTTAAATTGAATCAAATTGCCTATAAAATTTGCTTAAAAAATGTAATAAAACAAGTTTTGGTATGCAATATAAATGATTTAATTATATCTAAATGTCAAAAATAAAAATAATTTGTGGTTATTAGTGCTAAAAAATTGTCAGAAATCACGCGAGGAAAATATTAACATCGACTAGTTACTCATGATGGTTTAGCTTAACAATTATCACGCAAAAAATCAAAGAGACATGCTAAGTATTTCAAAATTCCACAAAATTTTAAAAATTCAACTAATTCACACAAAAACTTTTCAAAAATTTTCAAAAGCTCTCAGATAAAAAAAAAGTCAAAATATTACAGGAAAATTTGAGCTAACTATACCAAACAAATGTAAATCCAGATAACTCCCCACCCCACACTTAGAAATAAACAGTGTCCCCAATGTTAAAGAAAATAAAAGCATAAAAAGGAAAAGGGAAAGCTTCTCTTGCAATGTAGAATGGTTGGTGTAGTGTATCCCTACATAAATATCCATGAAGCGAGTCGAAACATGTTAGTAACACTAAAACAAAAACAAAACATTAAACCCATTAAGACATTAAGAAAAATAAGAAAATCGAGGAATAAAATTCCATGATAGCCAGACAAAAACTTAATCCCTTATGGGCAGAAACAGCCGACAACACAAATAAGCTAAAAAATAATAATAAAAAGTACGATATCATCCTAAAATAAGCTAAAAGGCAAGAAAAATTGAAAGCGTTAAGTCCTTCAATAATAAGCAAATCCCAAGTGTGTATTGGTCCAAGAACAGGGAAATCAAGACTTCTCTTTAGAGAAAACTGACTCTTGTGAAAAAGGAAGAAAAGGTGAGAGGGTAGAGGAATCTTTCACTCATTCCCGGGCTACCTGTCGAGCCTCCATTGTTTTCTAGACCATGCATGTGGATAATGAACAAATGTATTAAAGTGGCATTGCACGTGTTGTTGTTCCTTCAAAATCTGCTTAAGCATCTTCTCCTAACTCAGTCTCGAAATTGGTTCACTGGTTGATGCTGAAGCCTGAGAACGAGTCCTTTGAACTGGGGCCCTCACATCACTATCTAATGCAATAAGCTTACTGGGCTTAAAATTTTCTTCAGCTGAGTCAATCACAACACCATCTTCAAGACATAACATAGTAACTAAATGTGGGAACCACAAGTTAGATTGCTTAAGTACTGTGTTATACCGGATCTGCTAGCTAATCAAATGACCCACATCTATTTGCCAACCAAAAGCAATAGCATATAACAACTTAGCTCGCTCTAAAGTGAAATGAGTAACATGACTTATTGGAAAGAGACGAGCACATATGAACTTAAGCCAAACGAACCAAACCGGTTGAAGCTTCTTAGCATCAAAATGACGCGCTACTCCCTTACCACCCTTTGTCCATGTGACTTCTACTTCACCTGTGCAGATAGGGCTCTTCTTGTCGTTGAACTCCATATTAGTGTCACAAATAGTCGGCAATTCATCATTGCGAATCTGGTTCACAAATAGTCGACTAATCACGTTCCCAGAAATATCCACAGATTTCTCCCTAACATATACTTTAGTCTCCTCATACGTAGTTAAATTGGCATAGAATTCACATATGATGGGAGCATGGCTTCCTTGGGGGTAGAGATGAAGTAATTCCACCCACGCACCCTAAAGACATTGCGAATTTTAGGGGCTCTAGTTATAGGGATTTGTATACCCCTCTCTTTAATTGCTACCCTCCCTAGAATATTGGACTCATACCATTTTTAGGTAGTGGCAATGAGAAATTGATGCGGAACATTCTTCTCCTCACGATGCTCTTGATGTTCCTGTTGTGGTGTCGGAGAAGAAGAAGAAGCTCTAGTTATTCCTTGACCTACTGGTTGCTTGCCTTTGCATGCCATGCCTAAAAACTGCCATAGCCAGGATAAATGAGATACAAAACATGCAAATAAAAACACCACCACCCCGCATTTATTCAATTATATATCCTCAAACCAAAAATCAAACTTAGTATTCACAAGAGAAAATCAAACATGGTAATGCTAATACTAAGTTATGCGTATATACCCAAGACACTCCTAGATCCTTTTTAACCACAAAAATTGAATAGGGAATAATCATATAACATGAGTGAAATCCTAGAAATTGAATCCATGCACAAATGCATAGTGTTTTAAGATTTTTATTTGTTGAGACATTTTATCAGACACTTGGCATGCATAAACAAGTCTGGATTTTTGTATATGTAAAGGTCATACAATTACTTCCCAATTCAAATAACTGAGCAATAATTAAGCACATAAACAACCAGTTATGCAATTCATCAAAAATAAACACAATCAAAGTACTAAAAATCAAAACTTTCCTTCAATGTAAGTACCAACCTGAAAAGGAAAAATTAAGGAAACCAATGAAATTCATACCTTGATAAAGGGGATGATTTATTCTTGCAAGAAAAAGAAAAGTTGATGTGGATTGAAGAGACAAAGGAGTGATTTGTTGGTAAAAAGATGATTGGGGATGAGAGGCTTTTAAAAGAAGAATGGTAGTTGAAGGAAAAGAATTTGTGTGGAATGAGGAGAAGAAAACCCTCGTATGGCATTTTATTTGGCTTGCGCACATGCGCTAGCTTTACTCGCACATATGCGCAAGAATCCAGGGGACAAATTTGATTCTAACATTTGTGTACATAGGCAAGAAATTACTTGAGCGTGCGCAAGTCAAAAAATTAAAATTGTTACTTCTAGAACTTGGGCACATGATTACCAATTGGTGGGCATGTGCGTAAATTAAAACCCCTAGACATGTAAAATCGGTTCCTAACAACTCAAACCAACCACAAAACCATAGAAACACATTTTTGTCTATTTAACGGGCATTTTAAGATGATATGCACACAAATAACTCGGAAACAACGTAAAATATAAAACAAACACAAGGTTAAATGAAATTATAAAAGGACATGGGTTGCCTCCTATGCAGTAGCCTTGTTTATAGTCTTAGGCTTGACTTTGGCACATGGATCAGGTATTGACAAGGTAAACGGTTTTTCCCGTTCCTTGCTTGTGATTCTTCTATAGTAGCGCTCACCTGTTGGACATTAACTTTGAAATTTCCTTGGCATCCTTTGAGCTCCACTGTGCCATACAGGAATGTCCGCAATACTTCGAATGGTCCAGACCATCTTGACTTCAACTTTCTAGGAAACAATTTTAGTCTTGAATTGTACAATAAAACCATTTCCCTAGTTTTGAATTCTTTACCAAATATATGCTTGTTGTGCCAATCTTTTATCTTTTCCTTATAAATTTTTGATTTTCATATGCGTCTCTTTGAAACTCATCCAATTTGTTCAAATCTAGAAGCCTTTTCTCCCTAGCCTTTTCAAATCATAATTGAGACTTTTGATTGTACAATATGCTTTGTGCTCTATTTCAACCGGAAGATCAGACAAGCCTTACCATAAACCATTCTATAAGGAGACATCCCATTTGGAGTCTTGAAGGCTGTCCTATATGCCCATAGTGCGTCATCAAGCTTTTTGGATCATTCTTTCCTTGAAGAATTTACGATCTTTCGAAGAATGTACTTCAACTCTTGATTGGACACTTCTACTTGTCCAGAAGTCTATGATGATATGCTAGGGTTATCTTGTGGGTGACGTCATATTTGGAAAAGACGGACTAAAATAAAGAATATTTGAAGTGGTATCCTCCATCGCTTATGATAGTTCGCTGGACACTGAACCTCAAGAAAATGTTCTTTCTCACAAAATTCACTACCACTCTAGTATCTTTGGTTGGTAGTGCTTCTACTTTCACCCACTTGGATACGTAATCCACTGCCACAAGAATGAATTTGTTGTTGTGTGATGATCGAAAGGTGCCCATAAAATCAATACCCCACATATGGAAAATTTTGCAAACTAAGATATTGCTCAAGGGCATTTCAATCTCGTCTAGACAAGTTACCAACATGTAGAAATTCATAACATTGTAGCACAAAGTCTTTTGCATCTTGAAATAATATAGGCCAGAAGAGCCCACTTTGTAGGATTTTCCAGTCCTTTGATAGCTATGGTGCCTTCCTATAGTTGAAGAATGACAATGACATAAAACACTTTGAATTTTACCTTCTGGAATACATCTCCAGATCACTTGGTCTTTACACAGGCGATGTAGATAAAGGTTATCCCAAATGTAGTACTTCATCTCCGAAAGAAACTCTTTTTGCCGATTTGAGTCCATAGTGGATGGAATCACCTTAGCCATGAAGAAATTAATAATATCCTCATACAAAGATGCACTACCATCCATCCTCATTAAGTGCTCCTCCGAAAAAGTTTCATTAATTGGCAGCTCCTCTCTTATTTGCACATTCGGTTGCTCTAATCTCTATAGGTAGTCTGTTACTGTGTTCTCAGCTCTCTTTTTATCTACCACCTTCCAATCAAATCGGATTCCTACAATTATTCTAGGTTTTGCATAATTTTTAGTCAATAGTTTTTTAAGAGCCATGTGATCTGTATGAACAATCACATTATTACCTATGAGATATGACCTAAACTTATTAAATTCAAATACTATCGCTATCAATTCTTTTTCAGTGGTTGAATAGTTCATTTGAGTTTCATTAAGAATACGGCTAGCATATTATCCCACATGCAAAACTTTATCTTTATTCTAAAATCAAACCACAACCATGGCATAGTCCCTTGCATCATATATAAATTCCAATTTGGAGCGACTATGACTGGTGCGATAATCAAAGCTTGTTTTAATTTATCAAAAGTACACAAACATTCATCATTAAAATCAAAAGGCATATCTTTTCGCAACAAAGTACATAAAGGGCGAGAAATAAAGGAAATTTTTTTAAAGCAATGTGGTAAAAAATGATGTGACCAAGAAAGCTCCTCATCCCCTTCACATTAGTAGGAAGAGGTAATTTTTCAATGACTTCTAGCTTTCGACTTATCTATTTTTATGCCCTTAGCCAAAATTCAATGACCTAACACAATCCCTTCTTTTACCATAAAATGACACTTTTCCCAGTTTAGTGCCAAGTTGGTAGACTCACATCTTTCTAAAACACAAGCAAGATTATCTAAACATGAATAAAAAAAAAACAAAAAATACTGAAATCATCCATGAAAATCTCAATAAATTTCTCAATCATGTCATGGAACTAGCAAACATGCAACGTTGGAAAGTGCTAGGAGCATTTCACAATCCAAAAGGCATACACCGGTAAGAAAAATTCCATACGGACAAGTAAAAGTAGTTTTCTCTTGATTTTTAGCGGCAATGACTCTTTGGAAATAATCTGAATAACTATTGAGAAAGCAATAAAAAGCATGTTCGGATAGGCACTCAAGCATTTGATTAATGAAAGGCTAGGGAAAATGGCCTTTCCGAGTGGCTTCGTTAAGTTTCCTGTAGTAAATACACATCCGCCACCCCGTCACTAATGCCAGAAGGAATTATCTCATTTTTCTCATTTAAAACCACTGTGATCCCTCGTTTCTTTAGAACCACTTGAGTTGGACTTACCTATTCACTATCACTTATGGGATAAATGATCTCAACATCTAGCAATTTCAAAACCTCCTTTTTAACTACCTCTTTTAAAGTTGGATTTAACCTTCTTTGAGGTTGTATAATCGGCTTGTAGTTATTATTGAGGAATATTTTGTGCATGCAAACTGAAGGGCTTATTCTTTTTATATTCTTAATGCTCCATGCAATTGCCCCATAATATTTTTAAGAACAAAAATCAGTTTTCCTAATTCAATGTTTGAAAGTAAAGAATTCACAATGATAGGATATGTATCATGTTCTCCAAGAAAAATATATTTGAAATGAGAAAGAAATGCTATAAGTTCAACCTTGGGAGTTTCGTTGGTAAGGGACCCCCATTTACCTTTACTCTCTAGCTTGTTCTCTTCCGCAACTTCTTCCGACTCCTCCTATCGTCTAGTGCTTTCTTGTTCACTAGATTCCATCACATCTTCGTGGATGTCTTCCATGTCTTTGGTATCATCCTCCACAGATTTCCTATGAAATCCATAACCAAATCATCAATGATATCAATACTCATCACATCATCATATTCTGAAGGAAATTTAAGAGAATAAAAAACATTAAATGACACATTGTCGTCATTAGCTCTAAATTGTATATTTCCACCTTGGCATATATGATGGCTCTTCTGGTGGCCAAGAAAGATCTTCCTAGAATTAACAAGGTCACCACATCTTTTTCCATATTGAGCACTATGAAATCTATCAATAGGAATACTTTGCCCATTTTGATGATGAGGTCCTCGACCACTCCTATCAGTTGTTTTACACTTCGGTTGGCCAATTCAAGAGTGATGTTTGTGGGTTTGAGTCATTCTCCATTCAACTTCTTGTACATGGAATGAGGCATAAAGTTGATGGTGGCACCCAAATCACAAAGGCCTCTTTGAAATGTCACTCTGGAGTCCTGTCTCTTCCTATCTCACATGGGATGGAAAACGAGCCAGGATCCTTAAGGTTAGAGGAAAGATTCTTTTGAATGATAGCACTGCATCCTTTGTTTAGGCACAAAATCTCATCCCCTTTTAGCTTCCTCTTTCTTGATATAATCTGTTTCATGAACTTGGTATAGCTTGGCATGTTTTCGATAGCCTCAATGGATGCCTCTCCCTTATCCTTTGCCTCACTTGTGAAACCCAGTGTTTTAATAGCCTTGTTCTTTGATTTTAACTGGTTTAAAATGTTTTTCATATTATTTTTAGTCATTAAGTACTTCAACTTATTCGTTTTTCAATTCGGCAAATTTTTCGATTTACGCGATTTCGGTACCAGCGGGTAAACGGGTCAAAAGTTGGACTAAGTGTAATTAGTGCATTGTGGTGTGTGAGTGTTGTTTGATGGCTGATTTATAATGTTATTTAGTAGCAAATCCTGTCTCTTATTTGGGTCAAATAGTCAACTTGGAGACTATTTGGGCTCAATGGGGTACTATTTGGGTCAACTTTAGAATTTCTTTTTAGTCTTCTTCTTGTTGTTTTTCTTCCTCATTTTCTCCAGCAGCTGGCCGAAATTTCTTCTCCATTTTCCCCCAAAAATTTTCTTGGATTTCAAGTAGAAATCACTTGGAAGGTAAGATTTTATGTATTTTAGCATTTATGGCTTATGGGCTTTATGATTCAAGCTTTAATTTCAAGTTTTGTAGGATTCTTTATGGCTGAAAATAAACCCTCTTTGCAGCCTTATAAGTTATGATTTATGTATGTTATGGGTTGTTTTTAGTGTTTTGGAGGTTGGGAAGTGATTGGGGTTGATTTTTAACAACTTTCCATGGTTAGATTACAAATTTTAAGATTATGAGTTAGGGTTTTGTCTTCCATATGTGCCCTAGAATGTTATGCTATGAATGCTTATGTCTATGCATATAATGATGTTTTAAGAGTGTTTTAAGGTTAGTTTGGATAAGAATTGAGACTTGAAACCATTACAAGTGGAATTGATTTCCCTTCACTTTGTAAGTAAGCGGAAGTTTGGCGCAACTAGGATAATTTGGATAATTGGTTATGTTTAAAGGGTCTTTAATGATCTTTTGATGGTTTTAGGTGTTTTCCATTGTTGTGAAATGCTATTGATATAGTCCCGGCTATTCTCCGGTGAATCTTTCCGTTTATGGATTTTGTTGGTTGGTTGAATATGTTGTTTTGAGTTGGGTTGTAACCAAGGTCCCTTATTACAGCTAGACCTTGATAAATGTCTTTTGTCCAGAAAATTGAATAATCTTGTTTTGAGTTGGGTTGTAACCAAGGTCCCTTGAATACCTTGGAATTGGATTTTATTGGCAGGGAGGATAGCCTAATTATAGCCTAGGGAGAGGCGAAGTTTTTCGGTTTTTCTGGAAAACTGAAATCAATTACTCCTAGATCTAACTGTAATACGAATTTGATCCAAACTAACCTTAAAATCTGGGGTAAAAACTTGTCGATCTGGTCAGAAACAGATGTGATGTATTCATTTTTCCAGAATAACCGAAAAACTGTCGCCTCTATCTAGGCTATAATTTCGCTTCCCTAGTCATTCTTTAACTTCTACATCTCTTCTAAGAGTCCTCTTATATCTGTTTTAGGTACCACGCCACCTACCGTCGGCGATCGCGTTCAGTGATCATTGTGCAGTTTTTGCTTTGATAGGTGGGTAACATAGACCCTCTTCCACTTGTATTTTGTTTAATGACTTTCGAAATACGTTTGGATGGATTTGTGGGTAACATAGACCCTCTTCCACTTGTATTTTGTTTAATGACTTTCGAAATATGTTTGGATGGATTTGTGGGTAACATAGACCCTCTTCCACTTGTATTTTGTTTAACGACTTTCGAAATATGTTTGGATGGATTTTAAAATGTGTATGATGTTTGGAACTGCACTTTTACCAAGTTTTGGAATTATTACATATGAAATCGGGACCAAGCTATTTTATGTTAATCAAATGATATGTTTGCAATAACACTCTTTTGATATGAAAGCATTTTATAACTGTTTTGGCTCATAGGTGACCTAGGTATATAATTTTGGATGTGTTTGGAAATGTTTGATTTGGGGAGAACCGGTTCTATAGTCATTCATTATGGTGACTTCTGTGAATTTTATGAACTATTTGATACGGGGTCAGCTGATGGGATAACTTGACCTCCAAGTCAGACTAGTAGGTGTGGTGTATTACTAGAAATAGCTTGGTCTGAAAGGCATATGTTTTCTATTCCTTAAAAGATCTCATGCTATTTTAAAATCAATTATGACTTAAACTGAACTTGGATTTGTTCGATATGCTTTAACATACTATGTTTTGAAATGATTGGATCTTTTTGGCTACGCTATGCTTTAGCATACGATGTTTTGAAATGATTGGATCTTTTTGGCTATGTTTTGGACATGCCTGACGTTTAAATGGCATGATACACTTTAGAAACTACTTATGATTATGGTTTATTGACGTTTAAATGGCATGAGTAACATTTTAGAAACTGCTTCATGACTATGGTTTTCACAAATGATATTATCTTTATGTTTTTTTATCGAAATGCTTGGCCCCATTTGAAGAGCTTTTATGATATCCACTGAGCTAGTTATGCTCACCCCACGTGACTTATAATTTTTCAGATTAGGTGCTCGTTTTTGACTCTCCACCGCGTTTTAGCTTTTAGATTGTCTCCAGCTTCCACATTACTGGTAGGACTCTGCTCCAAAACACTAAAACAACTGATAGGAGATTTGTTATGGAGAGGGGTAGTGTATTAGATATGTCAAGTATTGATGAACTTTATTTTTGTTGTAGCATCTTTTGTACTAAGAAGGAATTTTGTAACTCGTATTTTTGTGTAAAATGAAATATTCGGTATTATAGTTAAGAAATGGCTTGATGGTTCTATTACATTGCGGTTAAGTTTGTTGCTCTGTTCGTTTGTGCCTTGCGCTTTGGTCCGGTGTACCATTAGCGCGGCGTGTTACGGTCCCGTTTTTGGGGCAAGTGACATCATTTTTCTCCACGGTCCTCGTATCATCCTTACTAACTTTCCTTGGTTCCATATTTCTATCACTCCTTAAGGTGACTACTTGCACGTGATTACTCCTATGTGTGTTATCCCTTGGGTTTGGAATGGTTTCACTTGGTAATACCCCAACCTGTCTCTCATTATTTTGTGGAGCTAGTTGCCCCTTACTGCAATTCTATGTTCCTTGTAGAAGCTCACAAATTCTCATACTTCTTCCATAAAGCTTCAAAGTACTTCCTCAAATTATCCTCAATGGATTGATCATGATTTACATATGGAGGATAATTGGGATTTTGAGGTGGGAGGTCTTCGTGGTGGAGGTTGGTATGTGTTATTTTTTGAGGCAGAAAGTTTTGGAAATTCCTCTGGTGAGGTTATTGATATGGTTGAGGGAATAAAGCTTGATTGTGCCTGGTTAGGTTGGAAGGATGAATTTTGAACATTGAGGTGTTACCAAGATGGTTGTACCACCTAACCTTCACACTTATATTCGGATGAATTCGGATGGTTGTACCAAGATGGGTTATAAGTGTTACCGTACGGGCTAAGTGAATTTCTTAACCTTTATTCTAATTGGCAATGAATTTAACTTGCTCACCTTGTGGCATGGGTGTTTCACAAAGGCCATTTTGATGGTTTTCTCCACATAAGTCACAAACTAAGATCCCTTGAGGTGGTGAATATATGGAGTTCACCGGATTCCTTTCCAAATTTTTTAGGGCCTTTGTCAGATTGGTCACCATATTTAACATCATGCCTTGTTGAACTAAGAAGGCATCATTGAGATTAATCATACCTCCTTGTTGGTCATTAACTTGATGGACTTGTTGCTGTAGTTGTTGCCCAGCTAAAGAATTGATTGTGCAATGGTAGTAATAAGTTGATGCCATCCTCTTCAACAGTTCTTGTGTCTCTTCCAGAGTTTTAAGAGCGAAAATGCCTCCTACGCTTGCATTGACGATCAATCTCGTCTCTGGAAATAATCCATTGATACATAGAATGTTTGCACTTGTAGCCGTAATGGAATGGCATGATGCGAACACTTTCTAAGAAACTCCTTGAAGCACTCACATACTTCACTTAGGCTCTACCCAATGATTTGTTGGAATGATGTAATGTCATTGCAGAGCTTTGCTGTCCTTGATGGTGGAAAATACTTGGCCAAAAATTCTTGAGCTTACTGATTGCATGTGGTGAAAATACCTTGCTGGAATGATTACAACCAAGCCTTTGCCCTATCCCTTGGAGAAAATGGTAAAGCTCTCATTTGAATACAATTTGGATGTACTCCATTGTATTTAAATGTGTCAATGACTTATTCATAATTCACCAAGTGAGTATAGGGATCTTTGTTTGGCCCACCTCCAAACATAGCATGGGTTTGGAGCATTTGAATCAATGCTGGCTTGATCTCAAAGTTGTTGGCCTGTATAGGCATTCAGGTAATGCTAGAACTCACCCCCTCAAAATTTCCTATGGCATAATCTCTAAAGGTTCTCCAGAGTGGATTAGCATTCCTTCCATTGCCATAATTACCTACTACTTCTTTTTGATCCCTAACATTGCAATTTGGATTCTCCATTATGTTATCTTCTTGGATTGATTGTTCTTCTACGATTTCTAGTTATAGTTCCTTCAATCTCCAAATCACCTGGAAGTAGTGGTTGGTTGGAAGAATGAGTATTTACCATAAACTACAAGAAAAAGACCAAAGTTTGAATATTACAACAAAAATCCAAAAGCAAAATTAAAAAGAACAAAAAGAAAATATAAATAATTAAAAGAAAATAAAAAGTCTAATATAATAAAGTTAGCTAAACCTAATATTGCACCAAAAATAGTCCTTAACAACGGTGCCAAAAACTTGTTCAGGTAAATATTGATTAGCCAATTCAATTCACAAATAAGTAAGAATTAAGCCTTAATAACCTTAATCAATACTTACACACGCCCGCAAGGATACAAGGTACGTTTGTAGATTGGTGAGTAAGGATCATTCCCATATTTGTCAGTACTAGGGTTCACAAATCTTTATACTAGTTAGACAAATTAATTGCAAGATTTTATTCTACCTATGTTAAGTAAATCTAATGACTCAGAAAATAAGAACAATCACCAAAACTAATTAAAACTAAAGAAAGCAATAAAATTTACCAAAAGCAAACTTAAAATAATGAACTAGAAAAGTAAACGCAAGAAGATTAAATTATAACTACAGAATTGAAATAAGAACTAGAATTAAACTGAATTTAAATGAAGAAAGAAAACTCAATAGCGTAGCCAGAGCATGAGTTGTTGAAGTTTGAAGTTTTGAACAAGAAGAATAAAACCCTAATCTAGTGATTTTTATATTCTAATATCTAATCTAACTAATGGCTACTACATAGCTTCAACTTGTCATACAATGAGGTATTTATAGGGTATATATTAGGGTTTAGCGCCCTTAGGTGATAGAAATACACTAAAATTCGTAAAAGAGTCTAACCGAGTGGAAAAAAAAAACTTCAAAAAAAGTAAAGAGACTTTACGTAACATGTTGCACGTCTTGCTCACATGCTTCCTTGCGCATGTGCCTGAGATGGAACTTCAAAAATTTTGCTTTCTAGAAGTTACGCAGAGGTGCAGGCCTCGGGTCTCGTATGTGCACATCTCCATTATGCCTATTTTAATTTTCACCTCGATTTTGACCTTAATGTTGATAGAATTTGGAAAAACTCAAAACATAAAATTGTAGCTCTCTTTCTTAGCTTGGCAATGCACCTAAATCACCTCAATCGGAGCTTGGACAAGAAAGTTATAATCAAAACTCCAGACAGTATCCAAATTCACTCCTCGGTGATGTACATTTCTCATCTTTTTGATTTTTTTCCAACTTTTTGATATTTTTGGCTCTTTTTTTATTCAAGACCTTGACAGACAAATAAATCAATTAAGTTCATAATTCACTCAAATATTGCTTGCATTACACGAAAAATAAGGTGAATGAAACACAAAATATGTGACATTTATGAGCTTATCATCAAGTCAATTAATCCAACCATATTTTTCTGTTGATTTCCCTTTTAGATATTTCAAGTTGTGATAGTTATTCTAATGGACTCACAATCTGCAAGTGATTTTTCCTTGTCCACTCGCAAACTACGAGTAGCCTTTCATAGTTTCACACGGTTTCACCGTTTTTAAAATCCTCGTTCGATTGTTCCTACTCGATCATAGAACAAAAACACACATTAATATCTAAAATTTAACTAAAAAATGAAACTTAAGCACTAATTAAAACTATAAACAAAAGAGAAACAAGAATGCACAAAGAATTCAAACTTTGGGAGGAATTGGGTAAACACCTAAATTCAGCCTTAAACATATACACACATAAATATAAGTTATATAACATTAAATAAACACTAAAAAACTATACTAAACATATATTAGGACATAGACATATAAATGCAAGAAAACAAACACATAAAACCTAAAAATGCCGAAAATAGTACAAAAGTTGTACAAAAAAAAGTAGGAATAACCCTAATATCTTTGGTTGTTATCATCCATTTGCCAAGGCATTGGAACAAATGCCTAGCTATGTGAAATTCATGAAAGATATTTTGTCTTAGAAAATGAGGTTAGCTAATTTTGAGACTATTTCCCTTACAAAAGAGTGTAATGCAATCTTACAACAAAAACTACCATCAAGTTGAAGGATTCGGGTAGCTTTACTATTCCTCGCACTATCGGAACATAATTAATTGGTAAGGTTCTTTGTAATCTTGGTTCTAGTATTAATTTAACACATCTTTTTGTTTTTAGGAAATTGAACGTGGGAGAAGTAAAGCCAACACCGGTGACCCTTCAGCTTGCTGACCATTCATTAGTGTATCCAAGGGGAACTACCGAGGACGTGTTAGTAAAAGTAGATAGGTTCTTATTTTCTACTGATTTTATTGTACTTGATTTTTAGAAAGATTTAATATCCTAATAATACTTGGTATACCGTTCTTGGATATATAGAATCCTCATTGACATGAAAAATGAGAACTCACCATGAGGAGTGTATGATGAGGAGGTAAAATTTCATTTTTTTAAGGCTATGAAAATGTCTAACCAAGAGGAAGAATGATTTTAAGTTAATGCAACTATAGATCAGGCCACAAAGGAAATCTTTGATAAAACATATCCGAAAGATATATTGGAGGCGGTCATAGTAGCTGAAATAGAGAGAGAGGATGATAAATTCAAGGAATACATTCAATACATTAGGATGGCACAGCCGTGGGTAAGGAATGGACCTACTATTGAGTTGTTGGATACTCTTGCCTCTCAAATAAATCACCAAATCCATCAATTGAGGACCCACTAGTATTAGAGCTTAAACCAATGTCGAATAATTTGAGGTATGCTTATCTTGCAGAAAATTCTATTTTACCTGTTATTATCTTAGTAGAGTTCACTAATGTGCAGGAAGAGAGACTATTAAGAGTTCTTATAGAGCATAAAAAAGGAAATGGTTGGACAATTGCCTTCATTATGGGCATTAACCCATCCAAACATGTCACATAAGATCTTAATGCAGCATGAAACAACAAAGGACGCTAAACCCAATTATGAAAGAGGTTGTGAAAAAAGAGATAATCAAGTGGTTAGATGCGGGTATCATCTACCCAATTTCATATAGAAATTAGGTAAGTCTTGTTTAATGTGTACCTAACAAATGCAGAATGAATATGGTGAAAAATGAGAAGAATGATTTGATTTCAATAAGGATAGTCATTGGATGGAGAGTTTGTATTGCTTACCAGAAACTTAACAAGGCCACTCGAAAGGATCATTTTCCTCTCTCATTCATTGGTCAAATGCTTGATAGACTTGCTAGAAAGGCTTATTGTTTTTCAAATAGCTATTCGAGTTATAAGCAAATTATGATAGTGCTGGAGGATCATGAAAAGACAAATTCACATTTCAATATGGGACATTTGCTTTCTGATGGATGCTATTTGGTCTCTGCAATGCTTCAACAACCCTTTCAAAGGTCATGATGGCTATATTCTTAGACATGGTAGTCCAACTAAGGTTTATATAGGGGCATTTATGGATGATTTTTCAATTTTCGTGTTATGTTTCAACTCTGTTTGCTTAATTTAGACAGAGTGTTGACACAATGTGAGGAAACCAAGTTGGTGCTTAGCTGGGAAAAATACCATGCTATAATGCAAGAAGGCATTGCTCTTGGCCATAAAGTATCCAACAGAGGCATTGATCTTGACAAGGCCAAGATTGTGATAATTGAGAAATTACTTCTAGCGGTCTCAGTAAAAGGCATGCAGAGTTTTCTAGGCCACACGTGATTCTATAGACAGTTCATTAAAGGTTTTCTAAAATTTCTATGTAGTTATGCAATTTTGTTATAGAAAGATACCTCATTTATTTTTTATGATACATGTGTAGAGGCTTTTTGGCTTCTAAAGAAAAAGATAATTGCTGCACCTATTGTTATAGCTCCAAATTTTGTGTTTCCTTTCGAACGTATGTGTGATGCTAGTGATTTTGTGGTTGGTGTTGTTTTAGGCTAACTAAAACACAAAGATAAAGTATTTCCTTCTATTTATTATGCTAGCATAACATTAGTTAATAAATGAATTATACTACCACAAAAAAGGAGCTGTTGGTGGTGGTGTTCGCAAAGTTGAGGTTGATACATTGGATACTATTGCTACAAGAGTTTGACCTAGAAATAAGGGATAGAGAGGGTACTGAAACCAAGTTGCAAATCATTTGTCATGCCTATAAGGTGGAAAAAGAAGCAGTCTCAGTATAGATTCATGAAACATTCACTGACAGACAAATGTTTTCTATGACTCACTTGGTTTTGTGGTATGTTGATTATGGCAATTTTTTGGTTGCTAATATTCTACCTTCTAATATGGTTTTTCAGTAGTGGAATAAATTTCTATTTGATGTAAGGAAGTATTTATGGGATGAGCCATTCTTGTTTAGAATTTATGCAGATCAAATCATCCGCAGGTGTGTACCTCAAGAGGAAAAGAACTCAATTTTATATCACTATATGCTTCCGATTATGGTGGCCATTTCAGGGGTACACAAATTGCATTGAAGGTGTTGCAATCAGACTTTATTAGCCTACATTGATTAAGGATGCTTAGTAGTTTGTAGCAAGTTGTGATCAATATCAAATGTGTAGGCAATATCTCAAGGAAGAATGTAATCCCATCAATAACATCCTTAAGATGGAGATTACTGATGTTTGGGGAATCAAATTCATGGGTGCATTCATTTCGTCATTCAACAACAAATACATTTGAGTACCTGTGGACTATGTCCCTAAGTGGGTGTAAGTAGTTGCTTTGTCATCCAATGATTTGAAAGTGGTGCTCAAATTCTTGAAGAAGAATATGTTCACGAGGTTTGCCACTCCTAGGGCAGTGATCAGCGATGGCGAGTTAGATTTTTGTAATCGTCAATTTGAAACTCTATTGAAAAAATATGGACTCAAGCATAAAATTGCACCCCATACCATTCGCAGACAGGTGGCCTGGTGGAATCTCAAATAGGGTAATTAAGAGAATTGCTGGAAAAGGCTGTATGCCTCTCAAGGAAGATTGGGCAACCAATTCGATGAGGTTCTATGGGAGTATAGGACGGCATACAGTATATCAATTGGTATTGTCACCTTATACGCTAATCTTTGGGAAAGCTTGTAATTGCCACTTGAGCTCAAGCATTAAGCGTATTGGGCAATTAAAAAGCTCAATTTTGAGTTTGATGTAGCAGGTGAAAAATGCCTTCTTCAATTAAATAAGCTAGATGAGTTTCACTTCGAAGCATATGACAATGCAAAACTCTACAAGGAACGAACTAAAACATGGCATGACAAATATATTGTCAATTGCAACTTTGAGGAGGGGCAACAAGTGCTACTATTCAATTCAACATTGAAATTATTTTTGAGGAAACTTAAGTCACGATGGTCTAGCCCATCTGTAGTTACACAAGTCTTCCCGCATGGTTCAATCTAGTTATTGGATTGTCAGGGCTACCAATTTAAATTTAATTTTCAACACATAAAAGCTTACTTTGGTGTTGATGTGAACCATCATAACACTCCAGTTACACTTGGAAATGTGTGAAACATTGGGAAAGTCTAGCTTTATACGTTAAACAAAGCGTTTTTTGAGAGGCAACCCAAATTTCTTATCTTGTGCTTCTTTGATTTTTGTTAAATAGTGTACTTTAAAATTGTCAATTTTGAGCAAATTCATGTTTTTTTATGTTGTGTAGGTGTTAAAATAAAGTTCGAAGGTGAATTGGGGTTCAATATATGCATAAGGATGGAAAACAATCCAAGGTTGGACTGAAAAATGAGCAAGGAGCAAGTTGGCCAGGTGCAGCCACACCCAAGCCATGGGAGGCGCAGCATGCTATTGCCAACTAGGCACAACTGCGCTCACAACTTGGGAGGCACATCCAGCTGTTGGGTAAAGAACCATGGGGCTGCAATTCTCAACTCATTTTTCCTTCAACATCTATCCTCTAAATCTTCTAAATATCCCTAATACCTTTCTAAATTCTTCTAAACTCCCAGTATCCCCACTCAAAAAACACTTTAGATTTTGAGTAAAACACACAAGATCACACCTTTTTGTGCAATTTTTGGTATTAAAGAAGAAGTAGAACAATTTTCACCAAGAACATCAAGAAACCTCAAACATGGAGGACTCTTCATAGGGACCAAGGAAAGTTCAAGGAGCAATTCTTAGCCTCCAATTGGTTGATTTCTATCCTTTTTAATGCTTTTAAAGTTAATATTTTCCATTTACATGATCTTTAATTGTTGAAATTACTTGGCTTAACAAGTGCTTAATTGGAGTTTTCTTGGGTTGGTTTTGTGCTTATTTGAGCACAGGATGAACTTGTCGGTACTTTATTGGGTTAATTGGTCTTTTATAACTTTATTGGGTTAATTGGTCTTTTATAACTTGTTCTTTGCCTAATTTGAGTCTCTTTATAATTAGAGTCATGAGGTGTGAATATGCCTCACAAAGGAAAGAATGTTTCTAAAGCTAGTTCTTCAAAGCAAACGTATGCTACAAACTCAATTACCTTTGGATAGAGCTTATCAGAGATTGCTTAGTAATTCCAACAATAAAAAGCTCATTCTTGAAAAAGGTTTTGAACTTGATGTGGCACGGAAGCATAGTGACGTCAAAAACAAAGTAGAATGTATGATTCGAGGAAAGGGTTGGTCTATGTTTTGCATGTATAATGCGCTTGCTATAGAACAAGTTATGAGAGAATTCTGTGCTAATGTGCTTGAGCATGACAAAGGTGAAGTCCTGGTTAGGGGGAAGCAAGCCCTTTGCACTTGTGAGTCCTTGAACAAACTTTTTGATCTATCTAACATAGATAGAGATGGTTATAGTAGATATCAAAAGAAATATGATTCGGATGGAAATACAATGGCTAATTTTTATACTATGGTGTTGATGTACTATGGAACAAAGCTAAGAATTTATTAGGGACCAAGAAATCTTTTCTTAGAATATACTTGTCTCCTCTTGCAAAAGTTTGGTACAATTTTATAAACACATCCATTACCCCTACACATGATTCGACAAATCATGTGACTAACATCCTGTAGATACGGTTTTGTTGCTTTATTGTTTTGTTGATGGACATCTTATTGATGTGGGCCATATTATTCGTGACCAAATCTTTCATATGAATAAAACCAAAAAGTAAGGGCCTATGGTTTCCTTACTTAATCATTCAATTGTCTAAATGCACGAGTCCAATGGGATGACAACCAAGACAAGCAGATTGCAATGAGCAAGGCCACTGATGTTAGGGTGGTTATAATAATGGATCCCAATCATGTGCAACCGTGGAAAGATAAAGCATCCACTTCAATAAATCCTCCAAGTGTGGGACTTAGTGAAGGTTCAAAGGAAAATAGAGCATCAATAACAATACATGAAGCCTATCATGGATCAAATTTGATACATTAAAGAAAAAGCCCATGTTGATATAACGAGAGCTCTAACTTTATTAGCTATACCTACTTTTGATGACTTGGAGGATGAGACTAGTGATGAGTGACGAAGAGTAAAACACCCGAGAGTGAAGAGGAAAAGGAATATGAAGATGAGCAGGAAGAGTGGATTAAGCTACAACTTAAATCAGGGGAATTTAGTTTTTGTTTTTGTGTTTGTTTTTTTACTTTATACTACTTTACATCTTTCCATGTGTGTTGTTGCGGTTTAAAAGATTGAGGACAACATTTCATTTTAAGTTGTAGGGTGGTGTTTGTGATTTTGTTGGTTTGATTATGATGTGTTTTAGGAGTTGTTCTTTTTAGTTGTTGTTTTTATTTATGTTTACTCTTGGTTTTGTATTTGTTTTAAATTTAGTTTTTTTCCAATTTTTTTTCTTTTAAAAACACAAAACGATTTTTGATTTTTAGGTAGTTTTTATCATTCTTGAAATCTGATTGTATAAAAGACTCCCTAGATATTTGATGGAAGCCTTCAAAATTTTTATATCATCTTTGTATGAAGTATTGTAGAAAGTTAATCAAAAAGATTTTTTGTTTTAGTAGTTGGTGTTCAGTAACTTTTGCAGAACATTAGACTATGTGTCATGAGTTTAAAAATGTTTCAAGGGGACTATGCTTGTTAGAATAAATGAATTGAAAGTGTATATAAACTTTCTTTACTTTTTGAACCCTTTGAATTGTATATGTTACCGCTATGCACTTATATTGTCCCATGAGTGAGGGTGTGAAAGTGAGATAATTTTCGACGAGTGTTAATCGTAACTAACATGCGATATTTGTTTACATTGTGACATTCACTAGAATTGTATGTGATTTAATACTTGCAAAGTATAAGTGAATTTCGAACCAATGAGATGATTTAAGTGAGTTTTTTAGATCGTTTGTGTCAAAATGCCCACATATTTGACATTTTATCCCTAGTGTCCCTTTTTGAGCCTTATAAGGCATATTTCTTTGTTAAGCCCAGTTATTTAGCTAAGTTATCCATTTTTATTTTATCATTCTTTCTACCCATTACCTTAGTAGTTAGTCTTGGTTTCTCTTGGGTGTTAATACTATGAATTTGATGTAAAGCACTTTATGTGGATAGATGGACAAGAAGTGTTTTGTTGGGGAAAGTTAAAATTATATAGCTTGTTTGATGGAAATCCCCATGTTTTGTGATGGTTGGGTTATGTTAAGAAAGAAATAAAAAAGAAGAAAAAAAAGAAGAAGAAAAAAAAAAGTGTTGGAAAAAAGAAAATCGTTCTAGAAAAAGAAAGAAAAGAAGGAAAAGATGTTTGTGTTAAATGTTGTAAATAAAGAAAGACAAATTACTTTTAGTTTCCACAATGAAGGTATAGTTTTCTTTAAAAAGTGGTAGTTGCGTAAATGCTATGGTAGTTAGGGGATGTTATAGAGGATTATGGTTCAAGTGATTCACTGACATATCTAAGGTGATATGAGCTACTTTATCCAAATGTATCACAACTTTATCCTTTAACCTACTTCCAAGCTTTAAAGACCTAATTGATCCTTGATTTGAGTTTATTTGTATTAGTAAGTATTGTGTGTATTAATTGCTTCTAACCTATTTGTCACTTGTTAAGCTTCTTTTGTTCGATGGGTTTTTCATCGATTAGTGAGCGAGTAATATATACTTTCATCAGTGGAGAGTTTAGCACTTTCATGACGATGATTTGGGGTTGATTAGCAAGGTTTCTTTATATAGATGTTGAATTCATTTCTCTACTTGCTTTTTCCTTGTTATGACTATTGATGCAGTGAAGAACATTAGTGAGTCTTATGTGTTTTGTTTTGTTTGTTTTACTCGGGACGAATAAAAGTCAAGTTGGCAGGTGTGTTAACTCTTTAAACGAGAGTTAGTTTCTGAAGGTTTATATTTAACAAATTTTGGTCATTTTATGATTTTTGTTCAAAATATTAGTTTATGTATTTTAATGTTTAAATACACTTATTTATGTGTTTAAATGTGTTTTGAAGATTCAGGATCAATCAGAGGTCAAACAGGACAAAAGGAGCAAAACAGAATAAAGGCAGAGCATTGCTAGTAGAGAGTAGGGTGCAGCTATGCCCAGATGCTCTAAGCCTCACCCTTTCATATAAAGGGCTGGAGGCTGTGCACATCCATGCCTACAAGTCTTGAGCAATGCCCTAGAAGCAGGTTTTGACGAGTTTTATGGGTTTTGATTGTTCAAGGGTATTTTTGACCAGTGATTCTATGAAACCCTACAAAACACTATAAATACATGTTTAGGATCATTCTAAACATACAGTAGAGTAGTTTAGGCAACAAAAACATCATACAACTATGATCGATCTTCTAGGGATGGATCATCAAGGCAAGGAGTGAAGAACACAGCCGACGACTAGTTTTTCTTCCCTTCCTTCTCCTTTATCTTCTTGAATTCTAGGATGGTTATAAAACATTATTTTGATAAATATATGATGATGCACTAATTCAATACTACAGTTCTATTCCAAATTTATCGTGAAGATTGTTTGTTAAGGTTTTAATTGTTCTATTTGATTTCTCATATTTGTTTACTTATTCAAATTGTTCTTAATGCCTATAAATGCCTGATCACCCTCTAGAGTGATTTGTAAGTTTGTAACCTTATTTCAATTTGAGAAATGATACTTAGGGTTAGGATGGGTTCTCATAGCCTTTGTTTGGAATATTTGCTCATAGATTGAACCATATTGTAGGTACAGATTGAAGTATACCTATTCACTTTATGCAATCAAATTACGTTTCTTTAATATGCACTAATCTTGGCTCTAGTTCATATAGAAATATAGTGGGTCAGTTAGATTTAGTAGATTTGCATGGAGTTTGAAGGAAAACATGTGATTACATTAAACCCTGGATTAATAAGCAATATGAGGAATTGGGAGAACAAAAAATGAAGTATTCAATTGGATTTATAAAGGAAGAATAAACCCTAGACTTTTAATCATCTGAATTTCAACCTTTTTGTTTATTTGATTTCATTAGTTATTTATTTTCTTTTATTATCATTTACATTATTGTGTCTTTGAATGGAAAATTGCATGTGTCACTTTGGTACTTAGAAATTCGTCTGTCAACTTAGTCCTCATAGGAATGATTTCTAATACTTTTCATTATATTACTTGTTTGATACGTTAACTTATAGAATCAACGTATATAAACATCACATGCATTAGTGGACATTCATGTATATAAAAAATAAGCATGACATATACAAGAACCCATTCCTCAGAATCTTTCAGCATCCTATTTCCAAGAAAATATTTTTATGTACTAGTCTCCAAAATATATTATTTGCATTCAATATAATAATAAAAAAAACTTTTGTCTTTCCAAAGGTGAATATTGAACCAAGGATATGATAGCTAAAAAGGACTGTCAAATCTGCTTATAAATTAACAAAATTTATATATCATTAAATATGAAAAATAATAGACATTTCACCCTAATAAATATTATATATATATATATATATATATATATATATATATATACAATTTATATAAAATTAATAAAATTTATATATGGAAGCTTGAGAGAACTCTAGCTTAAAACATTGGGCTGAAACTCAATTATCTATTCAAGCTGCTTAAGTTTAGTCAGTGCTCTAATCTAAAGCAAAACTTTGATCGAGCAGTTTGTGGGTAGTTCTCAAGCAACTCTGTTTGTTTGCACCCTTACCTCCTACATTGTGCATGTGGGTTAGATATTGAGTGGTTCATGTTTATGTGAGCTTTTGTCTATTAATATCCTTTTTATGGTATCCAAATGATATAGGCTAACCCAAAATCAATCTTGTCAAGTCTCATATTATTTCTTGAGATTTTAAAATTTGAATACTGTCGAACAAAACTGGCTACTGTTTAGTATTTTATTTCAAGTCCCATACTCCCACAAGACAGGGACGGGTTGGCAGTTATCCAGTAATCGAATTTTTGCATACAAATGGAAGTTTGGCTAGTTAGATATGGTAATTAGCCGAAAGGCCTGTAGGTGGGACAAGAAAGGAAAGGTAGTCTCAAATGAATTCTAAGTGAGTCCTTATAGACATCAGTTTATAAATGAATTATGGATCCAATCCATTAGTTTTGGCTTAATTCCATTATTGTCTCGCTGCAAATCTATTTGTAGAATAGGTTTAGTGGAATATGGATAATGGTCATGATAAGCTTATGACTCGTGCTTTTTTAGGTTCTTTAAGATTTCGACACACAAATGAAGGTCTTTTTAGGGGCAAATGATATTGTCACAACATTTTTGGAAGAAATGACAATAATACGCCTCTCAAACATGGTTCAAAGACTTGGCCAAATCAAGTCAAACTCGGCCAAGTTGTAACCAGAACTAAGCTCCTCATTTCGAATTCGAGCCATTGCATATCGAAGATGGTAAACTCAATGTCAACTTGATCAAACTCGGCTGATTCTTAGTGATTCAGCTTAATGAGTCAAAAACTCAGTGAGAATCGGTCGAGTCAACACCGAGTTCATGCACGTTCCAACAAAAGAATACATCAAGTAATGAAGGAGAAGTTGGAGAAGTTGGAGAAGTGGAAGGAATAAAGGCATAGCCTGATATTAATCAATCATATGAGAGAAAAGGAATTATAATCTTGTAAGGATTCAAAAATGGCTCCACTTTGATTTTAGTATTTTTTAAAATTTGGATTTAAAGAGAGAAAGAGGAAAATGGACAAATCTGAGATTGTTAGTGATGGTCGAAATGCTGATCGTCGAGAATGAATGTGTGCCTGTGCATCCTTCAACCTCCACAAACTCTGCATCACTTTATCTTCTTTCCTACCAATGGTGATGGAGATTGCTAGATCTGCAATTGAAAGTATAAAACCCATTTGAGCTATCAAGTCTAAACTAATTTTTTGGGTTTTATAAATAGTATGTGTATATTTACTACCGAATATCTCAATAGAAATATTTTTCTCTATTGGTTATTGCATTTTGCTAACTCAAAGTTCACAGTTTCGAGACCAGGGTATTATTTTCAGTTTTCAGCAATTGTACTTTCCAAAAACTATGCCTAAACCATTTTTTTCACAATTCTACTTTTTATGATGTATATGCCATGGCTATTTCTTTCTTTTTTTCCAATCATTTTTCTTTTTTCTTTTTTTTTCCAAAAAAACATGTCTATTGTCTGATCCACAACTGATACACCATGACTGATGTGGGACATTGACGTCCGAGACTATGACTGGGACTACGACTGCGACTTTGAACCATGCTCTGAAATTGACCCTACCACTTTTGCCAAACCCCTCTTTTCTTCTTTCTTCTCCTTATGCACCCCTACTCGACTGTTGCTCTATCCCTGTCATATCCTATAACCTCTATAAGAAATAGTGGATATGGGGGCATCGAATAACATAATCATTATTTTTGAGGCTATTTGAGGAAAGAAGGAGAATATTCCGAGAGAGGTGTAGGGAAAAGGGGCTGGGAAGGCTGCCAAAGAGAAAGGGAGTCTACAGGGGTTAGGAATGTTACCAAAGGGACAAGGGGTCCAAGGGGTGAAGAGGGAGCCTTTTGGGAGAGGAAGGGCACCATTGGTACAAGAACCTCTCCATTTAGGGGTATATAGAGAAGGATCCATTTGACCCTTTAGATGAGTTGTATTATTACTTAATCAAATGAAGGGTTAGATTTCATTCACATCACCATTGTACTTAGTCAATGCTTAAAACTATGCAGTTTTAATCCGCCTTTTATTCATATAGCACACTTAAGTTTAAGTAAAAAAAAAAAAAATCAAATGCTTACAATAAATGTAATGAAATTGTGATATTATTGGAGTCCAAATTTAAGTGTCCACTAAATTTTTGTTATAAAATTTTTATTTGTGGCAAAAATTTAATTGTATATTTATTTTTTATTTATTGAATTAAATAGTAAGGATGCTAATAAATTAATTTTATTAACTTTATAAAGTGACTATGATTTTTTTTATTTAATTAAGTATCAAGGTTAAGAAAATCAAAACTACATAATTTTGTTATTAAAATTTATTGAAGTATTGATTTGACAAATATCTCATATTTGATTATGTCTCCATTTAGCCTACAAAATAGAGAGAATTCTTTGTCAGCGCACAGCGCTATAGGCAAGGGAGGGAGAAAGTTCTAGGTTAAATAACATGGTAGGGATTGTTTAGAGGGAAGGATAGTCTTGCCTTTTCATTGAAAAATGGTATGGCAATAAAGAAATGGATGTGGCATTATCATTTCCCTTCCCTTAGCCGAATTCAACATCCTGTGTAATGAAATTCTACGGGGTGCAAGAATTAATGCCAAATTATTATTATTATTATTATTATTATTATTATTAACTTACTCCTTTCTTCATGGGCGCAATGCTGCAAGAGTACCTCCAATTGCATGGGTTATGCTGATGCGTAAAAATTTGTACACAAATGATCTTTACATGCTTGCCAAATATGTTAAAAACAACTTTTAATAAAGTTTACTTGGCATGAATTTAAATTTGCTTCAGTCAAACATTTTCATTTTGATCGATGCAAATAATCTTGTGCTAATATTCCAATCTTTCCAGATTAATCATTTTTCTATTTATAGCAAATATTTTGTGACAAACTTGTTAGAAAATCTCGACAGAATGATAATTAAAATAGATCAGAATTTATCCGATACGTGTGATCGGTGTCATTAAAAGTGATTTCGCCCCTACAGGATCCTAATCCACTGATGTAGATAGGATCACCGGGTGGTCACTCTCCAGGATTCAACGTCATTCTCGATCGCGTTCACTGGCAAGCAAGGTTTCAAGCTTAATATTGGATTAAGCAGCACCGAAGGAGAACAGAAGAAAAGAGATTTTTGGGATGTCTTTAAAAGAACCTCAAGGCCTTTATTTATAGTGATAGACTTGGCCAGAATTTGGAAGTTATAGCACTGGCTTGAGAGAAAAGATATGTGACTTGAGTGAAAAGAAAAGAAATCCGACTTCCTTGATAGAAAAGGCAAGAACTACACACAAGTCAAGTTCACACAAAATAGATAATCAACAAACGGAATAGGCAACCCCAAAATATAAAAAGAAAAAACGTGACAGAAGTAAAACTTTAATGGTTCGCAAGCACACAAGCACGCCCCACACTGCGCCGGGCGGGTGTGTGTTTGAGGAAAATCCCTCATAAACCATCAACCATGCACAGTCTAGACTCTCAACTAATGTTACACATTGGCAAAAATCTAAACACATATAACATGAAAACATCCAACATACAATTTCAATGTGAAACTAAAGATTTCACAAAAAAGAAAACACAATTAAAGAGAATTTCAAATTTATTGAAAGTATATTTTAGAGACAAATTTCTAACAAGACTACGTTTGAAGCTACAAAAGCATCATTAGCATCAATAGCCATAATATTTCAACAAAAAAAACAAAATAATAATAAGTCAAATGGCCACAGCCACCCAAGTACTAGTAGTACTAGTGCCACCCCAAGTACTACACCGAAATGAACTACAAATCTAATAACAAAAAAACGTCCTTGTTAATAAGCTTCCGTCAATTTCCTTGTCAATAGCCCGTAGGATACTCGCAATTTCCATATTCTGCAAAACAGAGTCATATTTTCAAAATTTTCATCAATCCGTTTATATTAATAGTGAATTCTTTCAGATGAGATAGCGGTATGACACAATGGTTTATACAATTGATTTGGGAAAATATTTACGTAGATCCGATATTTGATCCCACCTGTAGATCCTTAAATTTAAAAAAATTTTATTTACATCAGTAGATGTTATAGATTATCAATAAGTTTAATCCATACTACAAAATTTACAAGTGAAATCAAACACCGATTCTACCTAAATATTTGCCATCTATTTGAACTAAAAGCCTCAATATTTATCCTGGGATCTTTTTCTTTGATATTTGTCATAACCATAATAATTGAGGTGGTACGGCGGTAAACAATTAAAGGTGGAATGGGACAATTAATTAAATTAAATTTCAATAGGTCTAAAACATAGAATTAGCAGGCATAAGCACAAATAAATATTAAAAATGCAATTAATCAAGAAATTGGACAAACAACTAATGAAGCTTATAACTTGGAAATTTAATTACTTAAAGTTAATCAGATTAACATGAAATATTTTAACTGGTAAAAATGAGTGCATAGGCCATACCACTTCACTAAATCAAGTAGCATATCAAAGAGTAGAAAACTTACTGGGAGATTGAGAGACCACGTAGGCCGCACCACCAAAATAGCAGGACCCACTCTTTCGGCCATGCTTCTGATAATAGCTATTGAATGCGTACGATGCGTGGGCCTCAAGGGTATTGGGATTGTAACACGTGGCACCTGGCTGAATCGGACGGCAGTCAGCAGCACCCTCCCCACATGCATAATGAAGTGCCTCTAATAATTTCTTGACCCCAACATCTCCTCTAGCCACGCACCACGTCTGGCCCACATGACCTACGTTGGATGAAGGCGATGGCGGATTCACCATACCCTCCAATGTCAGCGGAACATTATAAACTTTCTCCTTATTTGGATAAAAAAGCCCATAGTTCCTTTCCGAAGTGGGCCCGGGCTTCTGATTCTCGTTGAACAGAGCAAACAAGTAGACGTTGAGGGGCTCGGTGGGCCTCAAAGGGGTCCCACCACCAGTAAGGACTCACTCCTCACTAAATTCCCATTATACGACGCCGCATTCTTTTCACTGGCGCCAACTTCATTTTCGTCCCCCTTGGATGGCCAGCCAGTTTCCGAGACCACTATTTTGACGTCGTTATAATTCAATGCGTTCATGGCGGCAAAAACGGAGTCGAGTTGGGCGTCCAACAAGTTTTTGTAAACCATCCCGTTATTCGGGTCCGTCACGCCTTCGTTGTCGCAAAACAAGGCGTAGTCTAACGAAATCGTTTCCGCGTTAGCGACGTACGCGAAAAACGGGTATGCATTAACCATGAGATATGAACCGGTCCGTCTTAAAAAGCTCAGCATCGGTTTGATAACCGGATCAACCAGTTCCGACTTGAACGAACCGGAAGATGAAGGGTACGAGGTTTGTAGTGCACTGAGGGCAATAGGGGAAGATACTTTGATTCTGGACGAAACGTTGTACTTCAAGAGAGATCCGTACACGTTATCCATGGCTTGTACGAGGAAAGGAGTGTTTTCTGGGTTCCACAAAAACTTCGTTACCAACGGCAATGGCATCGATGAGAGTCTTGGATTGCAAGAAAGGAAGGATGTTGGACTGTACCCACGTGTCAGTGTAGGATTGGCTGGCCGCGGCTGAGGAGAGTTGTTCGTTGGGGAGCGCGACGGTCACGGAAATCCCGGAACCGGAGAGGGCTGAGAGAACGGTGGAGTCTGTATCATAGAGCTTGACTTTGGCGAGGCCTTGGGTTTTGAGAAGCTGGACTACTTGCGCAGGAGATGGGAGATCGTTGGCAATACGGCCGTAGTTGATGGCAATGGAACCAGAGCCGCCGGAGAGAGTGGAGGAGATGAGGGAGAAAAGGAAGAGGAGGAGGAGGAGGAGGAGGAGGGCGGAGGAGAGTGAAGGCCGTTTTGGGATGGCCATGCTTTGTTTGGAGCTTTGGATATTGGGGACGCAAAAGAATGAGCAGTACAGAATCTAAGACTAGATATTTAAACAACATTGTGTTTAAATTTTAGCCAAGTTTCTATAGTGATTTATTGATGGAATGTAGGAAGTTTTGTAGGTTTTCCATAGGAAATTTAGGGACGTAGATACACCTTATAAAAATAATATTAAAAAATATTTTTTTAAAATTATATTAGTTTATAATGTAATTTATTACATATATTTGTTATAAATAAAATTTAAAAATAAATAAATTAGTTTTTCTGTTGGATTAAACGTTATAATTTTTGTCTTGATTTTTATCTATTTTACACTGTTTAAATATTTTGTGAAAATTAAATGATACAATATTTATGAATAAATTTGATTTAAAATATATTGATCTACTAATCGAAACAAAAGTATTAATGTAATTTAATAATTTTTATGAATTTTAATTGTTTAAACATAATAAATCATTGAAAGAAATTAGGGAAAAGTGTATTTGAGAGTAACCTATGAATGAGTTATATGCGGTGGCTGGAGTTAGTGGGGAATAGGGGTTAGTGGAAAAATAATAGGAGGGTTTGAATTTCGAGGAATGAGGACGTGAAATGGAAAGTTTTAATGCGGATCTTGACCCCAAAATAAGAAAAGTATAAAAAATATACATGGTGAAAATGGACCCCTAAATATAAATCGATCGATTAATTACTAGTCTTACGAGATGATCCCAGGCTGCAGCACGAATCTATGCAAATTAGTCAAAATTTCTTAAGATGGTAAGTTAAAAATTTTAGATTCTATTACCATTTACCTAATAGTTTTTAATGATTATAAAATGTTTGTTGCTTATTATTTTGTACAATGACTTGCCTTGGTCCTTTTCCGTAGTTGAATTTATTAAAGCATCCACGCACTTACCCGGTTTATATGCATATGAAAAACCCTAGTAAATATAGTTATGGAAAAATTATTTATAAAGTCGCAAATTCAGCACTACTTGTCAAATCAAATCCACCTAATAATATTATATTTAGTCACCAATCCATGATTTTAGATACTTTATCAGATTTTGTTCATTCTTTAGCGAATATAGTGGCATATCAGTAATTGTCACTTTGTAACAATGCAGTGATAGATATTTAACCCTCAAAAAGATTAGTTTTATGGCTAATTTCCCGAATTTTAGAGTTTAATAGAATTTGTTTTAGTTTTCTTTAACTTGTGTTTTAGTTAGGGATATTTATTTGGTCAATAAACGGTTTATCGACTTATCTGACTCGAATTGTTTGATTTTAGATTTGAAAATCGTAAAGTCAAAATCAAGTTATATAAGTTCAAAGTCAAATAAATCTAGTTATTTAAATTTAACTTATTCGGTTGGTAAGTCAAATATCGAAAAAATTACTGATTAACCTTAAAAAATTATCATTTTTATTTCCTAATTTGACCTATTCAATTGTTTTTAGGGTTTATTTTTGTATTTGCATGTAATTATACTTTAGATATTATTGAGTATTTTAGTGTTAATGTAGTATCTTATATCAATTTATGGTGTGTTTGAATGTAGAGTTTGGTCGGAAAATGCTCGAATTGGAAATGTGTGCGAGAAACCAGCGAAGCAGCGACCCGACAAAGAACGATGTTGGTAGCTCAAGGCTCCCAAGCACTCGTTTGCCATTGGCAAAATAAACAAGAGGAAATGGTTGGCCGCTGGCCAAGCAAGGTAGAACCATCTTGGCTGTCGACCAAGTTTTGAAGGCTGTCAACTTGGCTGGCGACAAACCTCCTACAGGAGGCGGGAAATTTCAGCTTTTTGTCATATTTTAAGGGCTTTTAGGTCCTTTCACCCCCAAACTATCCACATTATAAATACACCTATAGGGACTGATTCTAAACACCAGTCACCTTATTTTTCTTTCTTCTTTTCTCCTTCCTACCTATGGACAAACCTTGGGCTATTTTCTTCTTCCATGTCAATGCTAGTTTAAAGATTGAATCTTCAACTTTGTAGCCACTTTGTTTATGTTTAGTGCGCTTTTTTAGTGATTACATGTGTACTTTTGTTTAAATGCTTTATTTACATTCTTTCTTTTAATAGCTTTCGGATTCAATTTACATGCTTTCTTTAAATTCATGCCCAGTTTAGTTTGTATTTTTCATGCTCTATTTTACTTTAATGTCTTTTATTATTCATAATTAGTCATGAGTTAGGGTTTGGTGATGCCAATTCTATTTGGGTGAAGGTTGATTTGGTTGGTTGACTGGTGAAATGGGCAAATTGGGCAAATTTGACAAACTGTAAAGGATAATTAGGAGAATTAACAACTTGCTTAATCAATTGGTTGTTAATTGAGGTGAGAACGAAAGTTAGACCTTTATTTAGGCCTAGGATTTTCGATTAGGGTAGAAATTGATCTCTATGAACTTTTCATCTAGTTTGTTGCTTGAATTAAATTTGGTGGACAGATAATCAAATTTCGTTAGTTCTAATGGTAGGAGGAATCCACATTTAGACTAATTTGATTGACAGACCTAATTTATGTGAGGAATCAGGATTAGATTAACTAGGGGAATAGACCTCTAATTTCGCTAATTGAACGAATTGACCCAATGAGGTCCCTGTCTATTAACCAAAATCCTGGAATTGGCAAACCTAAACCCTAATCCGCATTTCAATCTTTTCTAGTCTTTAGTTTTATCTAAAATCAAAACCCTTTCCTATTTCAATCCTTCAAATAGTAATTTAACCAAAAAAAGAAGTAATTGTCCGTCAATCCTTGTAAGATCAACCCCTACTCTCGCTTGCTACTATTTGACTTTGTATACTTGCGGTGCGTCATCAAATTAGTTGTAGATTTAGGTGAATAAAAATATAAAACTAGAACACATCAAATACCTACTTCATATTTAATATAAATACTTCATTCCATATTCCATATTTTAAAATTTCGGTATATTTGTTCCACAACTTCAAAAACATAACGTACTAGAAATTCGAAATTATGTCAAACATTTCAAATTTGTAATAATAACATAAATTAATAATTAATAAAATCAAGGTATATAACTAAATAACAAAAGCAATTAACAATTTACAACCATCTTTAAAAGTTTCCAGAGTAGATAAGTACTCAATATTTCAAAGATCAGTGATTATTGATTTTACTCCAAATTTCACTAGATCTATAAAATAACATCAGAAATACATTAATCATTTGTTTAAAACAAACGAAAGAATAAACTACAATTGTATGATATAAAATATTACATTCTTCAAATTGTTCAACCTCTTTCTAGTCTTCTTCAACATGCACCTTGATTGAACTGCGAAGCCAATATCAAGTACATATCAATGAATATACAATTTTACGAGTCAAAAAACTCCTAAATACATGAAGAACACGACTCCCAATGCTAAAGACATGCTTGAGAAGCAAATGTAGATATCGCAAACTACCAAATGATCCCAAGCCATTGTAGACTATAGAAAATCTTTGAGCATTGCCTTTCTACCGTTCTTTTTCCACCAATCTAAAATATCAAATGGTTTTCCAATTTTAGTGTCTTCTAGTCTTCTTCAAAGTCCTCGCTCAAATACTTATCCAACCCAAATTTAGTTTACTTTTTATAGGGGTAAGGGTAGTTATTCCACAATATTCTGTTAATTAATTGAACAAAGTGTGAATAATTATGCATATGTATTGTATACATATATGTGTATAAATGAATAAATTATGATCTATAAATATAATTTATAAATACACGAATTATACAAAATGTAGTTCATAATATATTACATGTACAAGTTAAAAATAGAAAACATGCATAAATTATACAAAACTACACACATTATATGAATATATATGATTATTTAACTCTATATATACTAAGAGTAATTTAGTAGTGCATTTTTTAAAGAGGATTTACATTAGATCTCCATCTTCTTGGTGATTTGAACCCATGACCTAGGTCATAGGAAAAATATAATCTTACCATTTGGTGTATACTTCGTTGTCAAGTTCGTAATGTATTTAATATACTTGTTGACAATAAAAATGTTATATTAACAGGTTATAGTGTATAACTAAATAAATTAAAACTTATGTACATATTTATATTGCATGTATAAATTAAAAAAATCTTACCATCATCATATTCAAATAAGTATGTATAAATATATTGATATATAAATAAGTATGTATGATTACTTAACTCTATATGTATTAAAAGAAATCTATAACACATAATTAGTTATTAAAATAAAACTGTTATATTAATAAGTTGTACACTTATACTAATGTATAAGTATATAAATTGTACACAATGCGAAGTATAGCATAATTTGAGCCAAAAATTATGCAAGATATTTAAGTATTAAGAACTAATAATATAATCAAGGGTAAATGGCCTAAAAGGTCATCCAGTTATACATAGGTTGTCATCTATACTATATATAAAGTTTGAGGATCTTTTTTAGTGTCCGTCATCTTTTATTTTTTCATAATTATCCTATCAAATATTTAAACCTGTTAAAACTTCCAATAACTTCCCCTTAACTTCCACTCTTTTTTTCCTAATACATATTTTTCTTTTATTTGGCACACACATTGGTATGTCCTTTCCCCTGTTGAACCCTAGTTATGATAATCATGTTTTGAGAATGATGACCAAATTGCACTAATAGTTTGAAAACAACTGTGCAGAAAAATAGGTAGGTTCGGACGCAAATGACTGTCCGAAAGACAGACCTTCGGACGATGGTAATCGTTCGACACAAAGAATTTGAAGCAAGTCTCGGACGAAGAACAGCGTCCGATCATATTTCCAGAACACTTTGCTTCGATCGGACGCATGTTCGGACGCATTCTCGGACGTCCGAGCGAATATCCTCAGAGAACGGATACAGCGTCGGACGCAGGGATTAGCAGCGGCCGTCCGAACTGTCCAATGGCTAGTTCGTTCGGATGCACACTTGTTGCAATTGCCGTCCAAAAGGTCCAATGGCTAGTTTTCCAGTAAACAGAAAATAGCCGTTGAAAAGTTGTTGGAAGCAGATTTTGGGCAACTATAAATACCCCTAAGCCTGAATAATAGAAAGAGACTTCTACATTGATTACAAGTAATACTTGAGCTATTTGGGAGAAATAGTGGGTAGAAGTGTTGTAATGCTAGTGTAGGTAGTTTTGTGAAAAGAGCTTAGAAGTGTAAGAGTTGTTCAAGTGTAAGAGTGGAGAGATAACAATTGTAATAAAAGGAGGTCGTGAGTGTAAAACTCTTGGCTCAACTAAAGGAAATTAGTGTGAGCAAGAGTGATCCTCATTTGTGTACAAGAGGTTATTGTCTCACCTACTTTGAAGAGACTTTTAGTGGCTAAACTTCAAATTGTGAACTTGGTAGTTGCCTTGTAAGAAGCTCTTTATAGTTGTAAGCTTCAAGCTTGAGAACCTTGGGAGTTTGGTTTGATTCTCTTAATCTCAATATTCTTATTTGTTCTTTAAGCTTAAATTGTTGAATATCTTTTGTATTCATTTGTGCTTAAGTTTTTATTTGGTGCATAAAGTTTGTATTTTTATTAAGCACATAAAAAGGTTTTTTTTAGATACAACCTAATTCACCCCCCCTCTTAGGTTACTTTTCGGGCCAACATCCCCTAGTTTTAATAACTAAACTGTTTCTGTGGCCTAAATATGTGTCAGTAAGATCATTTCATCTGTTTAGTCCGTTAATTAAATGCTCTGTTTAATCATTTATGTTACTTTTACGTTACTTTTGTAAGAGATAGAACTATCAAATAATATAAAATGGAAAATACTTAGATAGATCCGGTCTTTGCCCCCACCTGTAGACATTGTGGTCAGGATTAAATCTTAAAGAATCTTGCTTACATCAGCTGGTGTCATAGATTTTCTAAGGTTTAATCTACACCACAAGGTCTACAAGTGGGGCCAAAAATCGGGTCTACCTAAGTATTTGCCATATAAAATTACTATAAAGATGTTCCCACTCCCCTTTCCCTTCCTCACCCTTACCACCAGCATCAACCTTTACCCTTACTGTCAACCCCCATCCCAGCCCACCCCACCCCTTCCCCTTGTTACTGTCGTCAATCCCAAACCCACTTTGCTATTTTCTCCTTTCCATTTCCCCACCCTCACCCCTTCCACCTTCTCCCTTGGCGTTGATCCTGTCCCATGTCATTCCCTTCGAGAGTGACGACAACCCAGCCCCACATTCTTGTCCTCTCCCTTCCTTTCCATACCCTTACCCCTGCCAATTACCTTTCGCTTTCTGCACTACTACTAGCCCAAAAATTGACCCTTTACTAATAAAAAAGCCTAATCTCACACTTTCATATTTGGATCATCATTTTTCTTCTTTACTCTAATTTCCTCACTTTCTAATTTTATCATCCGTGGAGCCACCAGAAACGATACCATCAAGTCAGTTGAGAAATCATCCTTCACTTGTATTTTGTAGTTTCCAAGAATGCTAGGGAGCGAATAATCTTCGACGGCAATTGACATGCTATCAACTGATACTTAAGATTCGTTGACAAAATCCAATAGTCGACTCAAAGATTATCTCCGACAAGTCTACTAGAGCCAACAACGTGATTCAGATAGCCAACTTCACCTTTCACCAAATAGGATTTAAAGAATTCCCAGTTGAAACATTTGCTTTTCTCCGTAAATAATGTAGTTCATGTGGCTTTGAGTGAAATAGTGATCTCACAAAATGGGCTTCAAAGAATTTGGTGACAAGTGGGGAAATAGTGGTGGAAAGAGGTTAATTTAAGCTCAAAATTAGAGAAGTATAACAAGGATGAGTAGATGAAAACCTCAATTTAAATGTAAATGTGAAATTTGGGGCCTTTATGGATGAAAATATAGAATCTTGTTTGGACAATGGGGTAAAAAAATTAAAATCTTTCAATAAGTCGTGTGGTGGTAAATTGAATGTAAATGGGTAAAAAATGTTGAATAAATCAGGTTCAAACATTTTGAAATAGAAAGTCGGGATAGAGGGAGAAAAAGGGGAAAGAGAGAGGTGAGAGAGAGGTGGTGGTGATGATGGAAGAAGAAGGTGGCAGCCTAGGGGCTAGTGTTAGGGTCTCACAAGAAAAAGATGGAGAGCTATCTCTTTGACAATTGTACCCTAATCAATACATGTGTGAGTCACGTGTTCGACAAAACGGAGTATACATTTAATGGGAGAAATAAAGAGAATACCCCAAATGTAGCATTTTTAGAAATCGAGTGAACGTTTAAGACACAAAAATAATTAAGTGACCAAATTCTCTACACCGCAGGCATAGGCACTATGCGGGATAAAGGGTAAAATACTCTTTTGCAGCTCCTTATTTACAACCACCTACCATTTTTAGATTAATGTACTTAATTAGCCTAGGGTTTTAGGTTGTAGTCCTTTCAAGTTTCTTCTTTTCATGGCTTTTCTAGTGTTGGTGTTTTAGGTTGTAGTCCTTTCAAGTTTCTTCTTTTCATGGCTTTTCTAGTGTTGGTAAAGCACTAAGGTTACCTTTGGTAGTGATGGATTTGAAAAGAAAAGAAAGAAAAAGAAAGGAAATACAACTTTTTAATTAGTTTATTACGAGAAGTAAGAGGCAAGAAAGGAAGGAAAAGGAAGGGAATCAACATAATAATTGATGGCTATACAGTTCATAAGGACTTCTTGCCCAAATTGGACGAAAATAATCGAAAAATCTCAAGTACCTTATAACTTTTTTTTGGTAAATACCCAATTTACCCAAAAGCTTATAAAATAAGATTTTATTTCCTTATATATCGTAAATCATTCAATTTTTCTCTTAAACACCCAAACTACATTGAAATCTCTCATTTTCTCTTCTTTTCTCTCATAATTTTGAATGTTCTATTCTCTTCTTTTCTTTCCTACACTCCCAAACTAGGTGTAAGAATCCATTGTGTAAGTGATGAATGTTGATAGGTGTAAGAAAGTAAATAAATAGATAACACAGTGGAATTTAAAATTTTTGCTTCCTACAACAGATGAACTTGATTAATTTATACATAGTAAAAGAAAAGTATAAAGATTATATACCTTAAAATCGCGGTAAGATCTCAAATCTGTCAGGGATGTCGATCCACAAGCCACATAAACGTTCGGCCTCTAATGGTATCAATATAAATAATTAATTTAGGAATCTTCACAAGATTGATTGACCCAAGTTACGGAGTAGCTAGCTCCTCAATTGTTTTTCTCTCTTTTTTTCCACAACTTAATCTCTTCAAGCATGACTCTCACATTTGAATAAGCCATCCTAGTACTTATGCGATTGGCTGTAGTAGTACTTATTATCATATAATATCCATTAATACCTATATATAGACACACACACATGAGATTAGGAATTATATTTAGCTTGGGAAAAAGGGCTCTCTTAAGTACAAAATCTTAGGAGTTCTAATGTATTATATTTTAGTCCCTAAAATTTATAGCTTATTATAATTGAGTCCAAAAATTAATTTATCTCATAAAATAACTCATAAGTATCTCATACTTATCCAATAATCAATTTAACCCCAAATTAATATCTTTAAGTGTGTGACCCTTTAGGTTCTCAGTCACGTCGGCAATAATTATAAATTATAATCATAAATTAACTAGGATTAGATATATCAAACAACTTTAATTAATCATTAATTCACTAGTTAATTAATTTACACTGATTGATCGAGATTGTAGGATTCTAACAAAGTGTCATGACCACCGAAGTACTGAGATATGTCAAGTGGTTCGACTTCACCAATTAGTGATTTAATTCTCAAGCAATTATTATCCTTTCACCACACTATATGTCGATTAGTTCAAGAATACAGATATGATGCCAACTATTTTTTAACTAATCAATTTACTTCTTTCCAAATTATAATTCACTTCAAATAAAATTTGAGATACTCTCAATTCTATTTCACTTTGTGCAAAGATTTTCAAATCGTATTTCAAGAAGTGGTCATACTGGAATATAATCTCCCATTATAAGTAGTGTTGAATCCTATATTGGTCATATCTTATCTTTTCATGATTCACATTATACCCGAACTCTACAATATGTGCGATTCCTTAAGAGTAATAACTAATAGAGGCAAAGTATAGTAATCCACATTCTAGATAAACTCATGATCTCAAGTCCAAAGATCATTACACTACTATCACAAAGAGATTAATTCACTGACATTCAATTATATAATCCGTGTCGAATATTCTTAGTGGGTCAATCATATGCGCTTATTCTCAATAAATATCCACATGTAATTGTGTGTTAATCTACCCGTGTCAAACACTACGATTAGGGATATTTACGAATAAAATATAACTACATAGAGAATCACATCATCATAACTATTTATTATTTTTTCCTCACATATATTTTATTATAAAATCTTTATCATATCAAATAGCTAAAGAATGTCATATTACAAAATGATACATAAATATAAAAGTGTTATTTATCCCTAAAAGAAATTGGCTTTAGGGCATATATTGACAAACTCTCACTTGCATTGAAACCTATCATTCATGTGCTTAAGACTGAATGAGTTAACATAACTCTCATGTTTCTTCTAGGACAAGACTTTAGTGAGAGGATCAACAATTTTATCATTAGTGGGGATCTTCTCTATCTTTACTTCATTTATATCAGTGATTTCTCTAATCAAATGATAGCGCTGTAACACATATTTGGATTGGCTGATGACACCTGGATTCCTTTGTTTGTGCAATCGCTCTATTCTTATCACAATACTAGAGTATTGGATCACTAATGGAGCGAACCGCTTGAAATTCAATGACAAATTTCTTGATCCAAGCTGCTTCTTTTGCTACTTATGAAATTGCAATGTATTCAACTTTTGTTGTAGAATCAGCCATGGTATCTAGTTTGGAACTTTTTCAACTGATTGCACTACCACTAAGAGTAAATACATATCCAAATTGCGATTTGCTATCATCCTTGTCAGATCGAAAGGTAACATTTATGTATCCACGAACTGTCAATTCATGTCCACCATAAATCAAGAATAAATCTTTAGTCCTTCTTAATTACTTAAGAATATTCTTGACTGCTATCCAATGGCCACTCCATGGGTTAGATCGAAACCTGCTCATAACACTTAAATCATAGGAGACATTGAGCCTAGTACATAACATAGAGTACATTATAGAGCCTATAGTCGAAGCATATGGGATCTTTTATAATTTCATACTATCTCTTTCGACATCTGTCTTAGGACACATGTCTTTAGAAAGGTATACAAATGAGACATTGGTAAGTAACCCTTCTTTGCTTGATCCATGCTAAACCTTTTTAGCATCTTATCTATTTACGTTGATTGAGTAAGACCAAGCAACCTTTTAGATCTATCTCTATAGATCCTTATTCCCAGAATGTAGATTGCCTATCCTAAATCTTTTATGGAAAAATTCCTAGACAATCATACTTTTACACTTTGAAGCATAGGTTTGTTGTATTCTATCAATAATATATCATCCACATAAAGTATCAAAAAAATAATGGTGTCCCACAACCTTCTTGTATACAAAAGGTTTATTCTTATTTTTGATAAAATCCAACTCTTTGATTGTCTCATCAAAATAGATGTTCCAACTTCTGGAAGCTTACTTTAGTCCATAAATAGACCTTGTAGCTTGCATACTTTATTAGGATCTGTGAACATAAATCCTTCAGATTGTGTCATATACATTTCTCTTCCTACAAATTTTCATTAAGGAATGCAATTTTTACATCCATTTTCCAAATCTCATAATCATAATATGCAGCTATAGTAGGTAAAATCCGAATGGATTTCAGCATTGCAACTGGTGAGAAAGTATCATCAAATTCAACTTCTTGTCTTTGTGTATAATCCTTTGCCACCAATCGTGATTTATATGTAATCACATTAACATACATGTCGGTCTTTCTCTTAAAGAACCACTTGCATCCTATGGGTTTAATCCCTTCAACTGGATCGACTAAAGTCCAAACATTATTGTCATATATGAAATCCATTTCAGACTTCATGACTTATAACCACTTTTGAGAGTCTTTATCAGATAATACTTCTTCGTAAGATGTAGGTTCATCATTCATAATGATTAATACATTATTGTACTGACTTACAAGAAACTCATATCTCTTCAAGACATGACATATCCTAGAAGTCCTACAAAGAGCTTGTATATCATTAACTTTATTTTCTATCACAAAATCATCATGTGATTGAAGCTCTTGTTATATTTCTTAATCAATGCCAAATTATATTTTTTGTACTTTTTCAAGATCTATTTTGCTCCTACTTGCCTTTTCAAGAATAAACTATATTTCTAGAAAGATGGCATGCTTTGAGACAAACATCTTTTGCTTAATAGAATTATAGAAATAGTATCCATATGTCTCCATATTAAAGTTTAGGTTTCTTTCCAAATCATATTTCATACGGATGAAATCAACAACTTTTGATGGAACACGATTGAGTAAATAGGAGGCAGTATTAAGAGTATAGCCCCAAAACGATTTGTGGAGGTCTACAAGACTTATCATTGATCGAACCATATCTAATAGAGTTCGATTATGTCTCTCAGATATACTATTTAGTTGTGGTGTATAAGGAAAAATCCATTGAAATAGAATTCCATTCTCCTTAAGATAATTTTAAAACTCTTGGTTTAAGTATTCCCCAACTCGATCAGATTGAAGTATTTTATTACTTAGTCTATTAGACAATTTACAAGTTATTTTTCAACTTCATTCCTGAATTCCTTAAACTTTTCAAAGGTTTTGAGCTTATACTTCATTAAGTATACATAATCATATCTAGAATGGTAATCTATAAAGGTAATGTAGTATGACAAACCTCATCTAGTATGGATTGGCATAGGACCACAAACATCAGTATGTATTAGCCCTAATAATTCATTAGATCTATCACCCTTTCCTATAAAAGGTGATTTGGTCATTTTACTAAGTAAACAAGATTCACATATATTATATGATTCATAATCAAATGATCCCAAATAACTATTATTGTGTAATTTGGTAATGCATTTATCATTTATATATGACCAAAATTACAATGCCAAAGGAAAGATCGTTTTATAATATCAATTTTAGACCTTTTAGGATTTATGTTGAGAATTGGATTTCCTATGTCTAGAATATAAAGACCATTAATCAAAGCAACAATTCCATACACAATGTCATCACGGGAAAAAGAACAACACTTCTTCTTTTGCATAATGACAAAAACCTCAGTGTCTAAACAAGAAATAGAAACAATATTTCTAATAAGAGATGGAACATAATAACGGTGTTTGAGTTTTAAAACAAGACCTCTAGGCAAAGAAACATAATATGTCCCTACGGCTAATGTAGCAACAGTTGCTCTATTTTCCATGCGCAAGTCCACTTCTCCCTTAACCAACATTCTATTTCTCTTTAGTTCCTTCATATTTTTATAAATATGAGATATAGATCCGGTATCTAATACCCAAGAATCTAATACAAAAGTAGAAATATTGATTTCAATCATAAATATACTTGAAGTAAAAGCTTCATTAAGCTTCTTCTGCTTCAAGATGTCTAGGCAATCCTTACAATTGCTTCTCCAGTGCCCATCCTTTCCACAATGGTAGCATATGCCCTTAGGTTTGTCATTTTTGATCGCAGGTGTCAGTTTCAACCCAGACTTGGCTTTCTTAAAGCTAGTCTTAGATTTCTTTTTCTTCCTATTGGCAAAAATCAATGACCAATACTTGTTTCCTTTCCCTTTTGATAGTTGTCTCAGCAATCTTAAGAATATTCAACAGTTTAGAAAGAGTTGTTGACAACTATTCAAGTTATAATTCATCACGAATTATGACAAGATTTCAGGCAGAGATTGTAAGATCAGGTCAATATTTAACTCATGATTTTGTTTAAATCCCAATCGTTCCAATTTTTCAATCAGTTTGATAATCTTCAATACATGAATAGCTAGTGAATTACCCTTGCTAGTTTACATAGGAATAACTCCTTAGAGGTTACATACCTCTCATTCCTTGATTCTTCATCAAACAACTTCTTGAAATGAATATTCATAGAATGAGCATCCCTGTCATCATACTGTTTTTGCTATTTAGAATTCATAGCGGCCAACATAATACAAGTGTTAGTATCATTGTCCTCCATGTGCTTCTGATAAGGATTTTGATCAGCATCACCTGCTGGGACATCAGGAATAGGCTGATCAAGGATGTAACCAATTGTAGATTCTCATGCTTGATAACATTCTCAAGTTGCGTTGCCAGTCCGAAAAATTTGACCCACTTGGTTTGTTATCATTTAAAATAGGATGCAAATTGATGTTGCTGCTTATATTCTACAACATGTAAATAAAGACAGAATAAAAATTTGCTATTTATGCATAAACAAAATTTAAATATAATATGGACTTCATTTAATTTGCTTTTGCTCCCACTATTTAATTCAAATCAATAACCCTCACATATTGATTCGAGAGCTCTCACAGAACCCCTAGTGAGTTAGGATTCTATCTAATTATTTTGATCTTGGGTGTACTAACAAACCAAAACAATTTCAAAAAGTAAGTAACTCTTACCAATTACAATGCTCTATAATTCCTAGATATTTAGGTATCAACTCTTGATAAAACATCTTATGTGACTCTTAACTTTTGCCTCAAAGACATACAAACTTGGGTATACCCAACAAATTTTATGTCTCCGTTAAGTCATACCCATCATTTAGATATACTCATCTACTCATCTCATAGGTTAAACATGTTCAACGTAGAGTAATCTTGGATTAGCCCAACAAATTAACATCTAAGAAGAACTATTGTTTCTTGCTATAATAATGAAAGGCTACTAATTTATTGACTTAATACTGATTTGAGGGATTTTTCCTTTTCAGTTATTTATTTATTATGTCTCATCAAATTGCATACAATATTATCATATCAACATCTAACAAATAAACATGCACAAAACACGGATGATTACGAACTTTTACTAAACTAGTTTCCTTGAGCCACAAAGGAAACTAGGTGGTCAAATCTTAAGAGTAATCTTCAACACTAGAAAATTTCTTCCGTGGTTGCACCTTTGTGCCATCTCCATCATCTTGTACATTACAAATGTAATTTATCTAAACATATTAGATATTCAACCCTATCCTTAACCTATCTCTATGTACAGTACATGATTGACCAAGAAATCTTGAGTTATATTTGAGGAGATTGAGATGAGAAAAGAATTACATTGGATCCAAAATAATAGAGAAAGACAGAACACACAAATCCTATTTAAAATTTACAGCCAATGAATTTGAATAAAGTAAACCATATACAATAACATTGGTCTTAAATCCATAATCATCCATCATGCTATTATATAATTCAATAATTAAATAAAAGCATAAAATCTACATTTAGTATCTAATTATAAATTACTATACATCATAATTCCAATCCCATTGAAATTATCATTCTTGAATTATTTATGAAATATTTAATGGATAAAAATTATATTTCAATCTAATTAGAAAATAATCCTTTAAATAATAGAATTTCAGAAATTATATTAGAAAATTTCCATAAATTTTTAACATTTATTAAATTCCAATCTCATTGGAAAATAATAAATTTTGTAAAATTTAAACAAACTATCTAATTCTAATCTTATTGAAATTAAATAAATATTTTCAAAGGATTTATACTTTATAAATTTTAATCAAATTAAAATAAAGAAAGTTTCTAAATATTAACAATAGGTTTTTATTAATTTTAAACAATAATTATCAAAAATTAATCGGTAGTTTCAAAATTCAAATTTAGAAAAATCTTTTAAATGAAAATATATGATAAATGTCACTAAAGTAGCTCAACCAATGAAGCACTTTTAGTGACAAACACCATACTATCACTAAAAGCAACAAAAACTGCTAGCACCTTTACCTTTTTATTTATTTTTTATTTTTTTAAAATTTTTGGGTGACGTCATCTGTCGACATTATCATTGACGTCATCTGATGACATCATCACTACTATGCAGAGAAAACCATTTTTTTAATTCTCCAATATTTTTCAAAGCAATATAAAAAATTCATATAGCTTGAACAAATTCAATATCCATGACAACTAAACACATTTACCTCATAAATTAATCAATCTTGGCTCGATATCATTGTAATAAAGTAAATAAACAAATAACACAGTGGAATTTAAAATTTTTACTTTCTACAATGAATCACCTGATTAATTTATGCGTAGTATAAGAAAAGTAAATTTGAGAATATACATTAAAATCATGGTAAAATCTCCAATCTATCAGGAATGCCGATCTCCAAGCCGCACAAATGTTCGGCCTGTAATGCTATCTACACAGATAAATAATTCAGAAATTTTCACAAAATTGATCACCCAAACCATAGAGTGTTAGCTCCAAACCATAGAGTGTTAGCTCTTCAATTATTTTTCTCTCCTTTCTTCACCGCTTATTCTCTTCAAACGTGACTCTCACGTTTGAATAAGCAATACTCGTACTTGTGCAATTGGCATTAATACTTATTATCATAATATATATATATATATATATATATATATTGCCTTAGGAATTATATTCATTTTGGAAAAGGACTCCTTAAGCACAAAGTCCAAAGAGTTCTAATATATTATATATTAGTACCTAAGATTTATAGTTTATTATAATTGAGGTCAAACATTAATTTATCTCATAAATAATCCATAAATATCTCATACCTATCAAATAATTAATTTAATCCTGAATTAATCATCCTTAAGTGTACGACCCTTTAGGTTCTCAATCACGTTAGCAATAAGTATAAATTACAATCTTAAATTAATTAGGATTAGATAAATTAAACAACTTTAATTTATCATTAATTCACTAATTAATTAATTTACACTTATAGATCAAGATTGACTTTTAACAAAGCATCATGACCACCCATGTATAGAGATATATCAAGTGGTTCGATTTCATCTATCAGTGATTTAGTTTCTGTGTAATTATTATATTTTCTGTTGAATCCTAATCATATTTTGATGATGACCAAATCGTATTAATGGCTTGAAAACAAGTGTGCAAAAAAATAGGAAGGTTCAAACATAAATGATCGCCTGAACACAATCAAGAAAATAACTATAAGGCTCTTTTAGGTGCTGTAAAGAAAGGAATTCTGACGCAACCGTCCAAAACATGACCAAAGAACACTAAAAAAGTTACACTTGTGGCGGACGCAAATAACTGATCGACAGATAGTGCTTCATACATAAGGACGCGTCTGAAGAAGCAACAATTATTCTTCATGACATCTAGCTTTAGACGAAGGATAACGTCTGAATAGTTAAGTGAAAAAATCCCCAAGTCATTGACCAAGTATCGAACACAAGATCGGACGCAGAAACGGATGTCGGAATGAAGGCAAGACAAGAATTCATCAAGAGTTTGGATGGACCATCGGATGTAGAGTATTGGCATCAGCCGTTCGAAAAGTCTAATGTCTAGTTTTTTAATAAATAGAAAATAACCGTTGGAGAGTTGTTGGAAGCAGTTTTGGGCATCTACAAATAACCCCTAGCCTAAAAATGTAAAGTAGAACTCTTACATTTAATACAAACACTTGTGAGAGTTGTTGGGGGAGAAATAGGCTAAAATATTGTAGGTGTATTGGTTTGGGTAGTGTATTTTTGTTGAATATCTATTGTATTTATTTGTGCTTATTTGTGCTTTAGTGTTTATTTGGTACATATAGTTTGTATTTTCATTAAACACATCAAAAGATGTTTGTTTTTCAAGACAACCTAATTTACCCCCTCTTAGGTTGTTTTGGACCAAAACTTTCACCACACTATATCTCGATTAGTTCAAGAGTACAGATATCATGCCAACTCTTATTTAACTAATCAATTTACTTCTTTCCAAAATACAATTCACTTAAAATAGAATTTAAGACACTCTCAATTCTAGTTTTTACTTTACGCAAAAATGTTCAAATTGTATTTTAAGAAGTGGCCATAATGGGATATACTCTCCTATTATAAGGAGTGATGAATCCTATATTGGTCATATCTTATGTTTTTGTGATTCACACTATACCCGAACTCTACAGTATGCACGACTCCTTAAGAGTAACAAGTAATAGAGACAAAGTATAGTAATTCGCAATCAAGATAAACTCATGACCTTAAATCTGAGAATCATTATACTACTATTACAAAATGATTAATCCACTAGCATTCGATTAATAATTCTTGTGGAATATTTTTAGCGGGTCAATCCGATACATATGTTTATTCTCAATAAGTATCCATATACAATTATATGCTAATTTACGCATGTCAAATACTACGATTAGAGATATTTACGAATAAAATATAACTACATAGAGAATCACATCATCATAACTCCTTATTATCTTTTCCTCATATATATTTTATTCAAAAATCTTTGTCATATCAAATAGATAAAGAATGCCGTATTACAAAAATATACATAAATATAAAATTATAATTTATCCTTGAAACATATTTTTTTAAAGCATATACTATGAATCTTTACTTACTTTTTCATGACTCAAACTCATGACCAATAGGTCATAGGAGAAGCATTTTTACCATGTCAACTGTACTTTGTTGTCAAGATCTAAGGTAGTTAAATGTAATTGAGAATAAGATAAAAAAGAATCATTTACAAAGATACAAATTCATATTTACTTGTCAAACTTACTTCACGTAGTAAGATCATATCGAATTAGGAACCCCCTGTTTTAGATTCTCAGACGGATTTCGTTCCTTAACATTCCTAAATTTAGTGACACATCAGTAACTTTTATTATTTTGTCATTTTGTATGGATACACTTATAAGATAATGTGCTTTGCGGATAACTATATATGATAGTACATGACAACAACTCTTCGAAGGTAAGAGGTTGATCGTATACTTAATTGATATATGCAACCTTTATACGTACTTCCTCTGGTCTAGTGATTAGTCAAATTTACTATTTTGGAATGTTTAAAAAATAATTGTATTTTTTTAAAAATATCATTATTTTATCATATGATATTCCAGTTCTATCTTTACTAAATATTCAAATTATAAATTTTTCACTTTTCTTATGTTAATGATGAGGAATCACTTTGATATATATATTATAAAATTAAATTTTTAAAAAAATCGTTTCCATTTTTAGGATGACAATAAAATTGAGATGGTGGGAGTGTTAACTATTGTTAATTTGGAGGTTAATAGACATGGTTAAAGGATTAAAAGTAAATGTTGAAATGAATAATCAATTTATATTTAACGTAATCATTTGACTTAGCAGGTTTTTTTTAGCAGAGGAGTTAAATCATATTCATAACAAGTAAAGAAAGCCAAGCGATTCAAATCTAGAAGAATGATGTTCCTGAATATGTTAAAGGACGATAATGAGTAGTGAGATGTGTATAGTATTTTAGTTATGTTTGTCTATCCAGAAAAAAAAAAAAAAAAAAAAGGTGATTGGAGAGCAAACATGTTAAAGGAAGGAGAAATATTTAAATAGATCAAATTTTTTATCTCATTTGTAAATTTTATGAAACTAATTAAATGTTATAAAATATATAATATTAATTAATATAAATAATATTGTAAAAAATTTAATCATAACCACAAAATTTATTTATAGAACTCAAGACTTAGGGGGTGTTCGTTAATGCTGAATACTGAATTCTGAATTCTGAAGTCTGAATTGTAAGTTCTGAAAGTATTAATTGTTGAATTAATAAATTTATTTCTGTTTAATAATCAATTGAATTCAATCTCTGAATTAAATATTAATGTTGTCACTTCATACATGTATTAATTTATTATAAATAATTGTCATATATGCGTAGAAAAGAAAATGAATAATTAATGATGGTATAAATGTATATGAGAGAGAATGTGTATGTGATAGGATATGTATGTGTGTGAGAGAGAATTTGTGCGTGATAGAGTGTGTGTATGTAAGTGAGAGAGAATATGCATGCGTGTGTGTGTGTGTGAATATGAGTATGAAAAAGTACAAGATAGAATGTGTGTCAGAGACTAAGTGTGTATGTGTGTGAGAGAGAGACAATGTATATATGTGAAGAAGTGTGTGTTTTTGTGTATGAGAATGTATATGTTTGTGTGAGAGTGTGTGTGTGTGCAAGTGAGAGAAAGTGTGTGAATATGTGTGAGAGAGAGTATGTGTGTGTTAGATTATGTGTTTGCATATTTATTTAAATTTGAACAGATTAAGTGAAAATGTTTTCACTTAAAATTTTGAATACAAATTAAGTAGTGCTTAATGTATTAAGTGAGAGATAAGAGAATTCTGTTATCAAACATGCTGAATTCAAAAATCTCTTAATCAATTAATTTTCAACATTAAATTGAGTTATCAAACAGACCCTTAGTGTCGCAATTTTTTTAAAGAAAGATAGTCGTGAAAATAGTACCAAGAGGTGGGCCCAGATAGACTTTGGAAAGTAGGCAAATACTTAGGTAGACCCGGTCTTCGGGCCTACCTGTAGACTTTGTGGTCAAGATTAAATCTTAAAGAAACTTGCTTATATCAGCTGATGTCATAGATTCTCTAAGGTTTAATCCACACCACAGGGCCTACAAGTGGGGTTAAAGACCGAATCTGCCAAGTATTTTCCTGGAAAGTGAACTATCCAAATATTTGTGGACAATAATCGCCAGAAGTATAAAGCTAATCAAATTCTTCAAGTTGGAAAGTTAACTGCTATGGTGGTTATACATTCAATGATATTATTCAACCCATAGCCATGCTAATATTAAAAATAAAAAATAAAAAAGTGAAATCAAAAAAAGTAGGTGCATACTTATTCAATTACTAATGGATTTTAAAAAGGACGGTAAACATCAAAAGTTAAATAGAAAAAAGGAAGACATGTCTGGCTAAGCAATCCAAGCATTGAGGTTAGTTTTTATGTACTGCTATAAGGAGCAAAGTGATCATGTCTGTCACGCTCTGGATTCGCACTTGTCAGATGCGTGTCATTTGTCGTATCTGTGAAACCATACTTCTACGAATACAAGACATCAATTATATATCAAAACCTCAAATAATAATAATGATAGTGGACTATTTAATCAAGATAGTGCGATACTTAATCAATTAATAAACTCTAAAATAACAAAATTACTAAATAAAATATAGTGCCACGAGCACACATGCTCTACTCATTTCAGCAGATAGACTATTTAAAGTCAAATAACTATAATAGAATCTTATTACTAAATGACAATCTTTCTTGTCCAAGTCCATCTATGCTTTATCTTCTATGATAACATACTCGTACTCGTCGTCTGTACAAAATCTACAAGGAATAGGGTAAGCAACAAGTCGCCCGGTAGATAGAACTTACACCCTACCACATCATGCAGTTACATATATATATGTTTCATAAACAAGCCATACTATCACATGCATATGCTTTTGTCCAAATCATATTTTCAAATCGTATGTCTTTTTCATTGCACGTAATCACATAATTCAACTTGCATTTCGAAATTCATGTATCATTTATCTATATCAAATCATGTAATACATACTTTTTAACTAATCTAGATATATCACAAATTCATTTCCAAATCATGTACACTTTCTTGAAGGTTCAAAATAATATATCTCTGAGTACTCAGTCTAGTGATGGATTTCACTAGAAAAAGTTGTCTAGAGGTTTCCATGGTACCATTTGATCTATAATATATCGTTTATCATTTATCAGTATATTAGTATGCTAGTATATCAGTATAAATCAGAACTATAATCCCTACCGACTATTTCATGTCCGTTTAGTGCATTCGTCACATACATTTCATACATATCAAAAATCATGTATATATCGCGTTTCTATAACTTGAAAATTCAAGTAAGTCAAATAGTCATACATGATCTAGATTTTCATAATTAGATAATCATTTTTTACAACATATTTCATAAAACAATTTAGAAAAATATTCAAGATCATAAAACCATTTAAGAAAATATATGGGTTTGTAAAATAATTTACAAATTAGTGGGTAAGAACCACCTACCTCGATATGCAAAAGAATCAAGTCACTCTTGTACTTACTCTTTTTCGGTATTTCCTATAAAAAATTCACGTTTCTATCACTTAGTACATGCTCGGCATTTACTTAAATATCCAATAACAATTTCCTAAATACTCAACCTTTCCTACTGACTATTTCATGTCCGTTTAGTGCCTTTGTTTATTAGTATTTACCCATTCGTCACATACATTTCATACATATCAAAAATCATGTATATATCGCATTTCTATAACTTGAAAAATCAAGTAAGTCAAATAGCCAAACATGATGCCCAGATTTTCATAATCAAATAATCATTTTTTACAACATAATTCATAAAACCATTTAGAAAAATATTCAAGATCATAAAACCTATGGGTTCGTAAAATCATTTACAAATTAGAAGGTAAGAACCACCTACCTCAATATGCAAAAGAATCAAGTAACTCTTGTACTTAATATTTTTCAGTATTTCCTATAAAAAATTCATGTTTCTATCACTTAGTACATGCTCGGCATTTACTTAAATATCCTATAACAATTTCCTAAATACTCAACCTTTTCATACATCTATAATTGTCCTAATATTTACAAAAATAATATTTACTATAATATCATATAGTTTTCTTGTAGTAAAAAGGTACTTTGAAGTCGTTATTATAACTTTATAAGACTTACTATGATTAAGAAAACTCATTTATAATATTTGAAAAACTTTTTGTACTCTATTCAAATTAAATAAAAAAATTTGGAACATTTTACAAATTTAGAAATCTATTCGGTATCTTTTCGTAACTTGGAAAAACTAATTTGAAATTTTATGTAACTTTTAAAACACTTGAGGGTATTTTACTCATTTCACAAATTTATTAGGGGTCTCTATATATTCTATAAAACCTTTTAGGGTTAAATATTAACTTCATTTAAACTTTTAGGGGTCAATTTGTCATTTATAGAAACTTTCATGGGCCTATGTGAAACATTGATAAACTATAAGGTCCATTTGATAATTTCAAAAGGCTTCTATGGGCTGATGAGATCTTCTGGAAATCATCCAGACTTATCTACAATTTCAGAAACTCAAAAGAACTCAATCTGACGCCATAAAAGTTTCTTTAGACCTTTGTAAAAGTTCTATAAAATCGTGGGGGTTAATCTGTAATTTTAGAAACTTTCATCAAATTTCATCTTCTTCCTCCCATTACTACATGCCTGCAACTCACGGCTTCTCCTTTTTTATTTTGTTTTCTCTTTAGATTCTAATCTAAATCAAATGCCCTTTCGATCTGTTTTCTCTCTCTTCAATAGAATCAACCATCGTCGATAGTTTTTTATATTTTCAACAATAATAAAATATAATATAATTCTAGAAAAAATATAATTTCCATATACATAAATCCATTTTAATTTCATGAAAATAATTTTATAAATTAACTACCGATAGTAACTTTTACATTAATTGAACTAACTTCATAAGCAAATTATCTAATAAAATGAATAACTAATGTTTAAAATAATTAAGCATCTAATTTTTCTAAAAATAAAAATGAAAATAATTAATTAAGACTAAATAAGAAGAAGACTAACCTCCAATTTGGTTGAAATTCTCTTTAATGTTTGTGTTATGTAAAAAAAAAAAAAAAAAGAATAAGAAACTCTACCCTAATCATTACTTGCAGATATGTGTATCATTATTTGCAGATATATACTTCCGAAGTAATTGTACTAGGAGTAGGATAGTACTATTCCAGTTATTTCATCCCTCAAGACTCTTACACGATTTTATCTTCCAGTAGGTTTAGGTATTTTATTTAAAACCTTAAATCATGGATATTATATTCTACCCCTCTTATAAAGAGTTTCGTTCTTGAAACTCATGCATTTAATATCACCGCAAACTCTAACACTATTGACCACTTCAGTCAATCGATCCAAAAGTGAATTATCACTCCACTCACTAATCGTGCCACATAATTACACGCTAGCTAATCCGAATGGTAATACTCTATTGTTCACGATTTGCATATATGCACTCCTTTTATATTCACCACCTTCAAGCTCTATTACAAAACTACCGAGTAAGCACTTGATAAGGTTTATGTGGTTATTCGGTCACGAAATAAAATATATTCTCAAATCTCTTAGCAATATTTATCTAAATGATTCATGTCAAAGTCCAAAGAGTATTAAAATAATGTCCAAGTCGAAGAGCATACATGCAGACATAAAGTTTATAATTAGCGTACCTATTGTCTCGTCCTTCAAGTCTCAACTCTCAAATTTGTTCATAGCATATACTCTAGCATTGGCTTTGGGATTGGCAAATATAAATGTGCCACAGGTTCAACTGCCTTTCCTTCTCTGTTCCTCACATTTCTTGGACAATCCTTCATTCAATAGGCCACTTCGCCACAAATAAAACAAGCTCCCAACTTCAGTCGGCATTCACCAAAGTGGCGTCTGTGACAATGGACACACTCGACTATATTTTCTTTCATGTTATTCTTACGCAGTTGTGGCGGTGGTGGTCCTCGTTTCCTCTTAAATACTCTAACCAATTGGCCTTCCGTGTTTGTCCCTCTTAATATTGCTTCCGCAATTGGTTGGGGCTTCTTTTCCTTGTTCTCCTCCATGACTCTCTTTATATCTGCTTCAACTTTCACACATACATTAAATAGATCATCAAATGTAAGAGTAGTAGAACTCAAAATTCTTGTCTACATTTCGCTTGTGAGTCCTATAATGAACTTAACCATTTTGAGTTCCTCGTTGCCATGGTTTCAGGTACGAATCGCCCTAATGCAGTGAACATATTGGTATTCTCTAAAATTGACTTGTTATCCCAGGGATTTGTTTAAGGAATTTGAACTGCTCAATTCTTTGCGGATGGATGGCTGTAGGAAATAAATATTTCAAAAAGTCTCCTCTAAACTTTTCCCAAGTAAGCGGCAGTGGGATGATTGTTTGGATAGTCGTCCACCACTTATTCGCATCTCCAACTAAGAATTGCTTAATAATTTCATGCTTCATTTCTTCCGGTGCTTGAAGCAATTTGAAATTATTCTCTACTTCACCTAACCATTTCTCAGCCTTCTCCGAGTTTGGTTCGCCATCACAGGTAGGCACCTACACCTCTTTCATGCATTCAGAGTAAATGTCTATACCATTTTGTATATGGCCTAGTGGTATTTGGGTTTGATTTTGATTTTGACCTTGGACAGCTTATGCTATTGTAGTTATACTAGCAATAAATTAGGCAAGGACAATCACAGGAGCTTGGTTATTTTCCATTCCCAACCCGCGGTTAGCACTTCCAGATCCACTCCTTCCAGAGATGTTTTAGATGAATGGTTTTGGTGGTATTGTTGTTTGTATTATTTGTGTTCTCATTTCTGGACCTAGTTTGAAGTGCCATTTTCCTACATGAAAGATCAAGTGTTAATTTTCCAACTTATCAAAACCACAAGAAAATGTACTCACATATATAGCATGTAAATTCCTTGTTCAACAACTTCAATAATATGTATAATTTCTAGACATAAGTATCCTTGATCATTATCAAAACACAAAATATTAGACCAAATCTAAAAATTCACTCATGATATTACCACATTCTTTGACTAAGAGAGTCCAAAGAGTACTCGTAGTAAATAAAGACATAATATTTATATTACTTGGATTCTCTAAATAAAGACATAATATTTATATTATTTGGATTATCCATAACTTCATCTCTATACTCCTTTTCTTTGTCCACCACATCTTTTTTGGTAGTTGTCCATGTCCAAGTCTAGTCCTTATAAATATGATCTAAAATTCTAGTACTTCAATACTTATGTAGCTCTAGTTGCTCAGTAGAGACACTTCATTTTCATCTAATATTATAATTCTAAATCCCAATTTCTTTGCCTATATATATGCAAGGTTCCTTTATTTCCTTTTTTTTTTCATACTCTTGTTTTGTTCCTTTGTCAACTCCATTACTTAATTCAAAATCTATAGGTAAATGAAGCCACCACGCTTCCATTGTGCTAAAATCACTTAGTATTCTAAGTATGATACTTTTTATACATCTCATTTGTATCTAAACCTCACAGTTTGGTATCTTAAGTATCCAATCTAAGACACACTATAGAGATCCTAACCTAAGCTCTGATGCCATTAAAAATGTCATGTCCCTGACCTGCACTTGCCAGGCACGTGTAATTCACTGTATCCGTGAAGCCATACTCCTATGAATACAAGGCATCAATCGTATATCAAAACCTCAAATAATAATAATGATAGTGGAAATATCTATTCATAAATGATAACCAAGATAGTGCGGTACATAACAATTAATAAACTCTAAAATAACAAAATTACTTAAATAAAACATAGTGTCACGAGTACACATGCTCTACTTATTTCAACAGATAGATTATTTAAAGTCAAATAACTATAATAGATTCCTATTACTAAATAACTATCTTCCTTGTCCAAGTGTGTCTATGCTTTATCCTATATGATAACGTACTCGTACTCGTCGTCTATACAAAATATAAGGAATGGGGTGAGCGACAAGTCGTTAAGTGGATAGCACTTACACCCTGCTAGATCATGCAGTTACATACATATATATTTCATAAACAAGTGATACTATCACATGCATATGTTTTTATAAAATCATATGTCATTTTCAATACACGTAGTCACATAATTCAACTTGCATTTCAAAATTTATGTATCATTTATCTATATCAAGTCATGTAATATATACTTTTTAAATAATCTATGACATATCACAAATACATTTTCAAATCATGTACACTTCCTTAAATGCTCAAAACAATACATACCTTCATCGACTCCGAGTACCCAGTCTAGTACTCCTGGACCTCTCTAGAAAAAGTTGTCAAGAGGTTTCCACGGAATCACTTGACCTACCATATATCGTTTATCATTTATCATTTATCAAAAAATTAGTATGCCAGTATATCAGTATAAATCAAGACTATAATCCTTACCGACTATATTTCATGTTCATTTAGAGCCTTTGTTTATTAATGTTTGTCCATTCATGACATGCATTTCATACATATAAAAAAATCATGCATATATTATGTTTCTATAACTTGAAAAATCAAGCAATTCAAATAGCCATATGTGATCCAGATTTTCGTAATCAAATAATCATTTTGTAAAAAATATTTCATAAAACAATTTAGAAGAACATGCAAGTCCATAAAACCATTTAAGAAAATATATGGATTTGTAAAATAATTTTGAAATCAGAGGGCAAGAACCACCTACCTTGACATGCCAAAGAATCACGTTACTCTTGTACTTTCTCCTTTTCGGTATTTCCATAAAAAAATTCACGTTTCTATCACTTATCTTCCTAGTACATATTCAGTATTTACTTAAATATCCTATAACAATTCCCTAAATACTCAACCTTTCCATATATCTATAATTGTTCTAATAATTGTAAAAATAATATTTACTATAATAACATATATTTTTCTTGCAGTAAAAAATTACTTTGAAGTCACTATTATAACTTTATAAGACTTACTATGATTAAGAAACCTCATTTATAATATTTGAAAAACTTCTTGGACTCTACTCAAGTTAAATAAAACAATTTGGAACATTTTACAAAGTTAGAAATCTATTCGGGATCTTTTCGTAACTCTGAAAAACTAATTTGGACTTTTTTTGTAAATTTTAAAACACTTGAGGGTATTTTGGTCATTTTACAAAGTCATTCGGGGTCTCTATATATTCTATAAAACTTTTTGGGGTTAAATATTAACTTCATTTAAACTTTTAGGGGTTAATTTGTCATTTATAGAAACTTTCACAAGCCTGTGAGAAATATTGACAAATTGTAAGGGCAATTTGTGTAATATTAGAAGGCTTCTATGACTGATGGGGTCTTTTGGAAAATTATCCGGGCTTATTTACAATTTCAGAAACTCAAAAGGACTCAATCTGATGCCATAAAAGTTTCTTTGGAACTTTTTAAAAGTTTTTTAAAACTTTGGAGGTTAATTTGCAATTTCAGAAACTTTCATCAAATTTCATCTTCTTCCTCCCGTAATTGCATGCCTGCAATTCACGGCTTCCCCATTTTTATTTTTTATATTTTTTTCTCTTTGGATTTTAATCTAAATCAAATCCCTCTTCGATCTGTTTTCTTTCTCTTCAAAATCAATCACCATCGACAGTTTTTTTAATTTTATTTTCAGCAATAATAAAGTATAATATAATTCTAGAAAAAAATATAATTTCCATATACATAAATTCGATTTTAATTTCAAGAAAATAATTTTATAAATTAACTACCAATAATAACTTTTACATTAATTAATTAAACTAACTTTATAAGCAAATAATCTAATAAAATGAATAACTACATCTATCTGTCTATTATTTAAAATAATCAAGCATCTAATTTTCCTATAATTAAAAATGAAATAATTAATTAAGACTGAATAAGAAGAAGATTAACCTCTAATATAGCTAGAATTTTCTTCAATGTTTGTGTTACTTAAAAAAAAAAGATTTATATATTCTACCTTATAGTATATTTTGAGACAACCTAATTCATCCCCCCTCTTAAGTTGCTTTTGGGCCAACAATTAGTATCAGAGTTTGGTCTCATATATTGAGCTTAATTGCTTTTGAGTAAAGATCATTATGGCAACTAATAATGCTTTGTTTTTAGAGGAGCATTCTATCACTAGACATCCCATGTTTAATGGCATTAATTTCATTTTTTGGAGGGATAGAATGAAAATTTTTGTTCAATCTATTGATATTGATTTATGGTATATTATTTGTGAAGGTCCTTTAGAAGCTAATATTCTTGATGAAAATACTCATAGATTAAGGCCTAAGCCTAGATATAAGTTAAATGCACAAGATAGAATAGTAAATTTATCTTTAAATGCAAAAGCCATTAATATTTTGTAAAATGCCTTGGATGCAGATGAGTTTTCTAAAGTAAAAGGTTGCAAATCAGCCAAGGAGATATGGGACAAATTGAAAGAAATCCATGAAGGAAGTGAAGATATAAGAGGGCAAAAGAAGTCACTTCTTGTGGCTAAATATGAATCCTTCAAAATGGAACCTCATGAGAACATTGATAAGATGTATTGTAGGTTCAATGATATGGTAAAGGATTTGGAAGGTTTGGGTAAAGAATATTCCTTGGGTGAAAAGAATAGAAATTTTTTGAATGTTTACCTAAGGAATGGGAACCTAAATCCATTGCCATAGAAGAGTCTAAAAATTTAAATTCTATGCCTATTGATTCATTGATCAATTCTCTAACCTCCTTTGAATTGAAGTTGAAACACAAGGTACAAGATGAGGAGGCAAAGGGAAAAGAAACATAGCATTTAAAGCTTCATCAAAAAGGAGAAAAGACTCAAGGTGTATAAGTCTCATTTCAACAACTTCCAAATCACTTGGGATGATTGTAATTCGGATGGAGAGGTTGAAGAAGAAGAATATGAGGAGGCTCAAATGGCTTTTATGGCACTTGGCAATAAGGAGGTATCCTCTAGTTGTGACTCTTGTGATAATTCATGTGATAATGATGATGACGATGTTGAAACATTTATTTTTAAAATGCATGAATGTTTGAAAGAATCATATGCTAAGAACAAAGAGTTAAAAAATAAAAGTTAATGCTTTATTGAGTGCCAACTCAAAACTTGTGCATGAAAATAATTCTTTGACAAAAGAAAATTATGTTTTGAAGAAAAAATTTGTTGAAAAAACCAAGATCATGGAAGAACAAGCTTCATTGAAGAAGAGATTAGATGATCTTGATGATATTTTCAAAAAGAAAAAAGAAAATGTTTTTGAAAAGAAAAGAACTAGAAATATGTTTTGAACAAAAATTTTATCACCTTTAAAAAGGATGATTTATGCTTTGTACAAATCTAAATCTTCTTTTTGTGGCAATAAGAATATTATTTGTAATTATTGTCATCAACATGGCCATATAAAGAAAAATTGTTATGTTAAAAGAAATGAAATATTAGGAATAAATTCTATTTGGGTGATTAAGAATGTTACTAACCCAATTGGACCCAAGAAAGTTTGGGTACCAAAAGTTGTTGCTTAACTTTGCATGTAGGTATGCTTGGAAGAGCACCAAGGAATTCAAAATAGATTATCAATGGAGGGTGTTCAAGGCATATGAGCTAAGATGACATTGAAATGGGTAACATCTAAAATTTTGTGTTAAGAATGTGCTTTCATTTATCAAGTTGAACTATGTTCTCTTGAATGTTACTCATCTATATGATTGAATTTTTTTAGAATGGTTGGAAATATGTATCCCCAATTTTTGTCTATATTATGTCACTACTTGCAAAAGAAATGGGGAGCATTCTCATTTTCTAAATAGCTTATTTGTTAGAAATTAAACCACAAGAACTGTAATTGCATCACATTTGCTTTATTGTTTTGAGGACACTCTTTGGTAAGGAATGAGTGATAAATGCCTTGATATTAATCCTTTGCATAGATTTCCTCATTTCTACTTGATTTTATATTCTTGCAGGAAAGAAATTATTTTTAACTTGACTTATCCCCTATCTACTTACTTGAATTGCATGCATAGTTTTAGGGGGAGATTGTGTGTATAAATTGCTTCTACTCTTATGTTTTGATGATGTCAAAATGGGGAGAAATTATGGACAAAACCTCTATTCTTAAGCTTCATACTTTATGGTTATCATTTAGAATTATCCAATTGATTTTCATCATCAAAAAGAGGGAGATTGTTGGACCCCAATTTTGATAATCATGTTTTGATGATGACAAATCGTACTAACGGCTTGAAAACAAGTGTGCAAAAAATTAGGGAGGCTCGAACGAAAATGATTAAACACAATCAAGAAAAATAATCAAAAGTTGAACAACACCTTGCGGACAATGAAGTAGAACGTCCGAAAGAAATGAGCTCGGACGCAAGGGAGCATCCGAAACATGATCAGACAACACCGAGAAAGAACACATCTTTCGGACGTAGATAAATGTCTGAAAGATAGTGTTTCTGACGCAAAAGACTGTCCGAGACAAGGAATTCGAAAGTATGATGATCGGACGTTGAAGACCGTCGAAAGTGCGATGCCCATCTGTTGGTAACAGCAAATTCGTGACAAGAGTGTACAGAATGTTCAGTTCAGGAGTGAGCAATGTAGTTTTGGCTTCAGAGGCCTATTTGAAATTGGTGTTAAAAATTGCTCTGACCTCATCAATGTCAAATCGAGTATCAAGAGCGGGCCATTTATCTAAAGAAAAGAAATAAGAAAAATCATTCGGATTTGAGACTTCACATTCAAAAATTGTGTTGATGATGTTGGAGGAAATTTCAAGATTTGTGTTGTTTACACGAGAAACTAATGTGCGAACAGTAGGGCCTTTCCTAAGATTGGCTGTGAATTGAAGCACCATGTCATGATAAACGGGTAAGTCAGTATGAACTAAGTGACCCCAATTTTGTTTTTCAAAACACGATTTGACAATGGGAAGATTAAATTCATCAAAAAGACTCTGAGAATGGCGTGGAACGATTATAGATTTGCTAAGAAGAGATGTATACCGTTCGGATGCCTTAGCATCGATGAATTTTGGTAAGGTTGGATTTGATGAGGCTTGAGGATTAGCAGACGATTCCCCATGCATCGGAGCTTTCCCTTTTGATTTTCGTCCACGAGTTGCTGTTGAAGAACCTCCACGGGATTTGACCATTGTGAATGAAAGGAAAGAAAGAGAAAAAAATTTAATTTTTTTGTAAGGTTGGTGGGAATTTGATGAAATGAGATGGTAGATGGGTGGAATTAGGTGCAATAATGGTGATGAATACTTTGGGAATGACAATTTTTCAAAAAATTTGTGGAGAGAAGGAAGAAGTTGGAGGAATTTTTGAGGAGAAAAAATTTGCCAGAGAGGTTAGTTTCGGTTGGTAGGATGAGTCCGAAAAGGGGAAAAGTGGACGGTTTTAATCGAGCAAAGAGACCGTTTGGACGTCTGAACGATTGGTGTGCATCCAATGAAGAGTCCGAAAGTTGATGAACGGACGGCCGATTGAAGAGCTAGTGCGTCCGATATTCTTTCGGACGATGGGAAACGTCCGGTAGAATTCTAGTGAATAAGTGAAGAAATTGATTAACGTTCGGACAATCATAAGCGTCCGAAGCAGAGAGAAGGTTTTAGGACGAGTGAGAGCATCCAAGAAGAGTGTTGTTAGGATGATTGGGTGCGTCCGAACGAAGAGATTATGCCAAATTGAACTGTAAAATCCCCAAACGTTTTCTGAGAGATTCAAAACGATCTAGAGCAAGGGTTTTTTAAAAATGTCAGCCAGTTGATCTAAAGTAGGCACGAAATCAACACGTATTTCCTTTTTACAAACAAGATCTCTAATAAAATGGTGCTTAACATCAATGTGTTTGGTCCTAGAGGTGCATAACAGGATTTTTTGTGAGATTAATTGCACTAGTGTTGTCACACCTTATAGGCACACAATCAAAAACAACACCAAAATCTTTTAGAGTATGTTTCATCCATAGAAGTTGAGCGCAACAATTTCCAGCAGCAATGTATTCGGCTTTAGCTGTAGAAAGAGAAATAGAATTTTGTTTTTTGCTAAACCAAGATACAAGACAATTACCCAGGAAATGACACATACCACTGGTACTTTTTCTATCAATTTTACACCCAGCAAAGTCAGCATCAGAATAACTAATTAAATCAAATGTAGAGGACTTTGGATACCACAGACCAAAATTTAATGTAGCCTTCAAATATCTGAAAATCCTTTTTACAGCTATCAAGTGTGATTCTTTGGGGCAAGATTGAAATCTAACACATAAACAAATAGCAAACATAATATATGGTCTGCTAGCTATTAAGTAAAGTAGGCTTCCGATCATACCTCTATAGTGTTTTTCATCAACACTATTACCTCCTTCATCTTTATCAAGTTTGGTTGAAGTGCACATAGGCGTACCAACTTGTTTGCAGTCTTCCATTCCGAATCGTTTGAGTAGCTCCTTTGTATACTTGATTTGCGTAATAAACGTTCCTTCCTTTGTTTGGTGAACTTGTAGTCCAACGAAAAATTGTAACTTTCCCATCATACTCATCTCAAACTCTTTTTGCATTAAATGTGAAAAATCCTTGCACAAGCTGTCATTAGTTGTTCCAAAAATAATATCATCAATATAAATTTGAACAATTAACAAACCATTGGAATTTGTTTTTGTAAAAAGAGTGGTGTCAACTATACCTATTTTAAATCCATTTTCAATCAAGAAACCACTTAATCTTTCATACCAACCTCTTGGAGTTTGTTTCAAACCATATAAAGCTTTAGAGAGTTTGAAAACATGATTTGGAAAATTTTTATTTTCAAAGCCCGGAGGTTGTTCAACGAAAACTTCTTGATCAATAAAACCATTTAAAAATGCATCTTTTGACATCCATTTGAAATAATTTGAAATCATTGAAACATGCAAATGCGAGAAACATGCGAATGGATTCTAATCTAGCCACGGGTGCAAAGGTTTCATCAAAGTAATACCTTCTTCTTGAGCATAACCTTTTGCAACAAGTCTAGCTTTGTTTCTTATGATTTCACCTTTATTATTTAATTTATTTCTAAAAACCCATTTTGTTCCAATTACGGGATGAGAAGATTTTTTTTCAACTAAGGTCCATACGTTATTTTTCTCAAATTGACTAAGTTCATCTTGCATGGTAATGACCCAAGATTCATCATTCAAAGCAACATCTACATGTTTAGGTTCAATGAGAGAAAGTAATGCACAATTACTATTCAAAGGTTTATGAGATCGAGTAGTTACCCCATCGGATAGATCGCGTATGATTAAATCTTGAGGGTGACTAGAGACGAATCTCCAAGCTTTTGGAAGATATTTTGGAGTATCCTCGTTCTTTTCTTCTTCATCATCTAGATACTTGATCGTTGTTGACATCATTGCTTGGTGTGATCTCTTGATGATCTTCATGGATAGTGAGCTTCTCGAGCTCCTTTTGAATACCTACATCTTCATCTTCACATAAATTCTTTGAGATAACATCATTAGCTTCATCAAAGGTAACATGTACAACTTCTTCAATCAAGAGCATTCTTCTATTGTATATTCGGTATGCTTTGTTGTCACTAGAATATCCTAGAAAGATCCCTTCATCCGATTTTTGTCAAATTTACCAAGGTTTTCTTTGATTTTTAAAACAAAACATTTGCAACCAAAAACTTTAAAATAGCTCACAACGGGTTTTTTTACAAAAAAGGAGTTCATAAGGAGTTTTGTTCAAAAAGGATCTTAATAAAACTCGATTCATGACATAACAAGCCGTGTTAACAGCTTCATCCCAAAAATATTGTGGTAAGTCGCATTCACTAATCATAGTTCTAGCGGTTTCTTGAAGAGTCCTATTTTTCCTTTCAACAACACCATTTTTTGAGGGATTCTAACAACCGAAAATTCATGAAAAATGCTGTTGTGATCACAAAATTTTGGAAAACTTCCAAATTTAAATTCAGCACCATTGTCACTTCTTAAACGAATGATCTTTAAATTCAATAAATTTTGAATTTTGGAAAGAAATTTTACAAATTTTTCAATTTTGGTTCCACTACATATTTATTATCATTTATTTTAAAAATATTTTCCAATGATGTAGTTTTCAAGTCCTTCATCTTCTTTACCACATTTCTTTTCTCGTACATGTTGGTCCAAAAGTAACTTAAGAGGGGGATGAATTAGGTTGTCTCAAACAAACAAACATTTTGAAGTGCAAACTTTGTGTAACAAATGAATACTTAAGCACAAACGATCAAAGATAAATATTTAACAATCAAAGGTTAAAGAAGAAATAAAAGATTGAGATAAAGAATATCAAACAAAACTCCCAAGTTTCGCAAGCTTGGAGTACATCCACTAGTAGTGCCTCTGGTGTAACACTAGTGCATCAAAGAAGGTGAGACAATAACCTTCTAGTACACAAAGTAGGCTCACCCTTGCACCAACTAAGTTCCTCTAGTTTAGCCAAAGGGTTTTACACTACAACCTCACTTTTGTACACTTGTTATCCCTGCACTCTTACACTTGAAGATCACTCACTAGTCTACTCTTGCTCACACTAATTTCCTCTAGTTGAGCCAAGAGAACTATACTACCCAAACTAATACAACCCACAATATTATAGCCTATTTCTCCCAAAATAGCTCTTACAAGTCTTTGTATTGAATGTAGTAGTTCCTTATATCATTTGGATATCCTTGGGCTATTTAGATAAAAGATGTTCTGAAATTTGAGCTCCAACGGTAAAAAAACTAGCTGTTAAAAACTAGCCGTTAGGGGTTCGAATGTTCGTTCATGCGTCCTACAGTTTGATGAACAGTGTCTCGGACGGTCATATGCGTCCTATAGCTTGATGAAAAGTGTCTCGACGGTCATATGCGTCCTACAGCTCTGCTTAGAATAACTGAAAATTACTTCATTTCGAGTTCTTTTCTTTCGATGGTCTTCAACGTCCGATCTTTTTTGGCTTCGGACGGTCTTCAACGTCCGATCATCATACTTTCGAATTCCTTGTCTCGGACGGTCTTTTGCGTCCGAAGCACTATCTTTCGGACAGTTATCTACGTCCGAAAGATGTGTTCTTTCTCGGTGTTGTCTGATCATGTTTCGGATGCTCCCTTGCATTCGAGCTCCTTTCTTTCGGACGCTCTTCATCGTTCGTAAAGTGTTGTTCAACTTTTGGTTGTTTTTCTTGATTGTGTTCGAATAATCATTTTCGTCCGAGCCTTCCTATTTTTCTGCACACTTGTTTTCAAGCCGTTAGTATGATTTCGTCATCATCAAAACATGATTATCAAAATTGGGGTCCAACAGTATATATATAGCCTAATCATTTCTTACAGATATGTATATCGTTATTTGTAGATATGTGCTGCCGAAGCAATCGTACTAGGAGTAGGATAGCTTACTATACTATTCTAGTTTTTTCATCCCTTAGGACTTTTACACGATTTTTTTCTTCTAGTAGGTTTAAGTATTTTATTTGAAAAAAATCGTAAGTATTACAATGTCAACTACAACTCTATCCACTTCTAGAGCAACAACAATAAGTTACATTATCAAATTTTGTTTTTCTTTTTCTGCCAAAATTTTGTATTAGTATATATCGAACTGTTGCAAATTTTTAATTATAAGTTATATGCATGTTGTGATGTTAGAATTTTTTTGCAGGACGATGATTAATCCAAAACAAACCATGATTCAAAGTGCGAACACGATCAAACGTCAGAGTTCTACATCGATTTCGGCATACTAATCGTTGATCGGGTGATACGCACGATTTTGACTGATAAAGTATGTCAATAATTATTTAAAAACTATATATATATATATATATATTATATATATATATGATTAAATTCAAAACAAACCATGGTTCAAAGTCACGATCACAATCGAACGTTAGAGTTCTATACTGATATATATATATATATATATATATATATATGATTAAATTCAAAACAAACCATAGTTCAAAGTCACGATCACGATCGAACGTTAGAGTTCTATATCGATTTCAGCATATTGATCGTAGATATGGTGATACGCACGATTTTGACTGATAAAGTATGCAAATAATTATTTAAAATATATATACATATATATATATATATATATATATATACTCGAAGCTCACTATCTATAACAAAGCATCAAGAGAATCACATAATTAGATGATATATGATTATGGAATCAATTATCATATTGTATACCTTATAAACGCGTCAACCCTAAAAAAAAATGTAATAATAATGTATCAAATGAGCATTAACAGTTAAGAATACATTTTTGATAAACTCCAAAATATAACACAAGGAATGCTTCCAATAATATAGTTGGGATCCTTTATCTAACTAATTGATCCTAGATTAGCAAATAATTACCATTTATCTTTCATTCTTTTGACAAGAACAAGTATTGAATTCGCAAGGTTGACAAATTATGTATAAGGTTTTAATAGATTAGATAACAAAATCCCGCATTTTGATAATTTTTTTTATAAGTAATTAACCAACAAAATAATACTACTTTTAATGTTATTTATAAAATTAATAAATGTGAAAAATTAGAAAGTCATTTGGCACTTGTTCAACACTTCTCATGTGACACCCCTTTTAAATAGCATAATATGTGAAAGAGTATAATGTTTATTTGGAGTCATCCGAACAATGGCTGAAAATAGAACTCAATTGCTCCATGCCACGTTTCAATTTAGCATTTCTATTTCCTAAATTTTGCTCTTGTTTTCCCTCTATTCTCTCTCTTCCTTATCAGCTAACCACCCCACCTCCTCTTATTTTCCATAAACCCCTTTCCCTTCAGTGTCCTCACCTGCTCACCTATCACCACCTTCCTGTAGCCTCTTACCTCATAACCCCTCTTTTTCCCTATAACTCCCTCCTACCCATCTTTTCCACCGTAGCCTCCTTCCCTTCCTCTTGCATTTACCCCTCCCTACAACCCTCTTGTTCTCTCCCTCTTAAACTTCTTTATTTTAGTTAGCTAATCACCGGAACTTTGGTCGGAGGCGCTACTCCCATATTTTATTTATTGATTAAAAAATTAATGTGCATGAAGGTGGACTAGGTCAAAACCTTAAAAAATTTCACTACATAATGAGAAGAAAAGATTAAAGAACTAAGCTATCTTCCTAACTGACAAAACGCCAATCTCAATCAAATGGAGCAAACCTGTCAAGAATTTAGGAACATCTGTAATGCCGAAAGTAAGGTCAAGAAAGAAATCATTACTTCCCATATTAGCCCAAAGAATCAGCAATGGTATTTGCCTCCCAATAAGCATGCAAAATCGTGAATCTACCAAGGGAAATCAAATGTTGGAGATGATGAACTGTAGAATCAATCTGCCATGCAATTGAAGACTGACCTCTAACCATCTCAAAAAGCAACAACGAATCAGTATCTGTTTCACCTTTAGTGAGTCCGAGGAGATAGTGCAAGTTGAATCCCATGAAAAATCTACTCGCCTCCATAACCAAACTTGTTGCATACCCTAAAGAAGTTGCAAAACCGAAAATAACTTTGCCTTGTGAATCTCGAATAATGCCTCCACAACCTGCTTGACCAGGATTGCCAATCGAAGAGCCATTAGCTAAGCTTCAACAAACCTAGCATGGTTTCTGCCAAACTATAGAGATGAACTGCGGTCTCTTGTTGCCTAATCGAATAGTAGACAAAGAAAGGTTAACTAGAAATTGCCTCACCAAGCTTGATCAGTGATACAAGCAATAATCCTATTGATTGCCACCAAAGGGGAGGAAAAGACTCCCTCAATGAGATATTTGTTGCGGGCAATCCACAAATTCTAGCAAATAAGAATTGAAATCAATCAAACAATTCACCTTTTGCCTTGGAATTTGCAGCCAGCTACCAATTATATAACCAATACGTCAAGGGGAAATTCTGCAATGGAAGAATATTTAGCTCGACAGCTCTGTCACTTAAAAAGGCCTAACTGAAGATGCAAACGAACAGGAGGAAAATCAGCAATCTATTTCATCCAACTCGTCACAAACCAGGCACTTGGAAAGGCCGTTAAAGACAATTGCATGAACACATTAGGGAAAGGTAGGAAACCATTGAGCAATTTTCACATGAAAATTGACATTTTCATGGGAATCCTCGCACTCCAAATTTTCTTGCGAGATATGATACCACTCCTATGTCTGCGAATAATCTGGTAAGCTTTCTTAGTGGTAAAATTGCATGAGGGTGAAGACTTCCAAATGACTTTATCCCGGTCATCAGATAAAAATAAAGGCACATGCTGAACCTGATTTCTGATTTTAGCCGAGACTTAGCTATTAAGGAAGCTTTGATTCTAGCCATGAGCGTTGGAAAAAACCTTTTTGATGCAAGCATCCTCTACCAAACTGCTTCCTTCTTCATCTATGAACATACCATCCCCTGTCCAATTATCAAATCAAAAGCAGGACTCACCGATGGATTTTGAATAAAAGTTTGTGAGGAATCAGGAAATATATCTGTGACATCTTGCATGCATTTCCAAATCAACGAGCCATGATTAATATTCCTACCACCATAACTTTGACGCATGTAACCATAAGAAAGAAGAGTTCCAGTAATTCCACAATAACTTGAGCGAGAATGCTTGGATAATATCCTTCAGCCTGCAAATACCTAGACGATTCTCGTGCTCCGGGAAGCAAAAGTCTTTCTTGCTTTGCTAATGCCTGCTAGAACCAAACTCTGATTCCCCCCAAAAAAAATCAAGCATAAGACGCTTAATATGTACAAGTACACGTTTAAAGGGATCCTGAACCGCTAGAATGTGTATTGGGATTGATGTTAGGATAAATAATTAGAATTAGTACAATCCCCAGGAGAGAGCAACTTTAGTTTCCATCCATCCAAACGACAATGAATCTTTTCCACTAGATATTGAAAGTGACGAACTAGCTTTTTTTCTTTGTGTAGAAAGCAGCCAAGTTATATAATACAGAGGGAACATAGTATTTTTGATGCCCATGAGGCGCTCCAACGACCCTAATTTCCTCGGCCCTACATGCTTTGAAGTGAATAACAAACTCTTGCAGACGAAAACAAAAATCCTCTAACCTACTAGCATCCACCATAGGCTCAAGGAGTACCAGAAGGGAAATAATGTACACTTTAATAAGTTTTTTGAGCTACCAGAAAGATGATTTCTTACAAGTACCGCGAACATTCCACACTAATGTGTTAATAGTTGAGAAGTGATGAAGAATCCTCCTTAAAGGCACGTACCACATGTCTTGTTAAGATAGTTCTTGTCACCGGATAAACCTTTTTTTTGCCCTGAGGTCTTCTAATTCCGTTAAGCCTAGGCAAAGAGTTAACCATGTTAATATCCGAGTCGATGGGCTTTTCCCGTAGAGTTTCAAGAATGCATTAAAAATAACATTTAATCATTCACAAGAATGAGGAAAATGGAATACCTTCTCTAAGTTAGACAACAAGTCAAACACCTCGTCCTCAAAACCATAGGATGGCGACGGGAGGACTTTGCCATTCCTGATGGTAGTACATGCTAAGCTGCATATTGAACCACTAGTAAAACACCCACAGCATGTGACGCATTAGAGTGGATGGGGAGTTTGTTATCATGTTGCATGGTCTATTCTTTACATTTTACGTGGAGGCATTCTGAATTCGCCCCACCCATTTGTGACCCATCCAAATTTCCATCAGGTGGAAGCATGTCAATAGTATTTTTGGAGTCTGACTTGGCATCTGGATCTTCAACCACCACTAGCGATGCCACTTTGGGCAAAACCCTAGGGTCTCTCACATCTACACTGCCATCAAGATGTAAATACATCCGCTGAACCCTTGTTTCCATTGTTATGATTAGACACTTGCACTGTATGGATTAATGTTTTTTTCCTGCATCGGTCAAGCCAGAAGAACCCTCAGCCATTTGGGGAGGAGCTTGCTGGGCTTTCGATTTTCAAATTTGCCTTCTTCGGCCATCATATTTTTGTTTGGCTCCGGTTGCTGCTAAGGCTTTGTCGTTGTGGAATAGATCAAAGGAACGTTTAGGTGGCAATCTAAGGTTAAATGGCCAACTTTGTTACATGATGAGTATGGAGGAAGTTCATCAAACACTATTGACTGCCAAAACCCGTCTTCCTCTTTACCTACATAAACCCTAGATGGTATTGGCTTTGTGAGGTTACATGCAATGCAAACCGTAGCCACATTCGGCCAATTGATTATTGCTGTCGAGGTGTCTATTTTCAGTAGATTGCCCACCAATTGAGCAATCACAAACAATAAATTTTATCAAAATACACCACCAGTAGATCAACCAAGAAAATCCAAGCCGAAACAGTTGGGGATTCAATATTAGTTCAAAAGTTCAGTGTCCATTTGAAGATCCTCATACATAACCAAGAATAGTCCAATAACCCTTACACCAACAATAGAGAAAATCCTCTTCCAAATCAAAGTGGATCAAGAGTCAGGATATGACTATAATCTAGAAACCCTAACTTGAACCCACCTTTAAATCTAATTTTCTGGAATTCTTTGCGCAGAATCTCTATCGATAGTTTACCTTTTGAAAACTTGTCGTTTAAAGAAAATTTGAGAGGCAGTGAGAAGTATTGAATATCCTCCGCTAAAAAGAAAACCGCTGGCTCCTCCTTATACTGTGATTTCTCTTTCAAAGTGATTGATTGGGGCTTGGCAGCTACAACAACCGTGAGCGAATGGTTCGGATTCAAGGGTTGCCCTTTAGATAGAGATTGAAGAATAGACATGGAAGTACGGAAAAAAAAAGGAACTGAAGTCCTAAAGAGGGAAGGCAGAGCATTTTTCTACCCCCTTCGTCTCATTTTATATGTCACCCTTTCTATTTTAGTTTGTCCCAAATTATTTGTCATTCCTTAAAATGGAAAATTTTTAAAGCTCATTATACCTATTTTACCCTTCATGCAAGTCCCAAAAAATATAGCATTAAATTCATGTAACTCAACATTAATTGCTGTCACAATCCATTTCAAAATTAAAAAAACCAAATCAACTAACAAAATTTGTATTTTAATTGAAGGACAATTATGGAAAAAATATCTTATTAGTGGGTCAAAAACCAAATGTTCTTAAACTATGTACAAGTTTGACTATGCCAAATAAAATGGGACAGAAGGAGTATATAATTACACTCGTTATAATATTATAACATGATTACAATATAAGTATTATAATAAGAACTTCTAAAGGTCAATAAAGGTAATAAACTTCTAATATTTATAAAGGTTGATTTATTATGTCAACATTTATATTCTACTGTATTTGTAATTTTGACTTTATTCTTGAGTAAATGAAAATTGCAATGTGCCTCTACTAAACTTAAGATAGTATATAAAGTTATGAATCGTGTAAATAATGGATGAATGTGCAAACAATGAATACAACCACTAAATATGACAAATATTGAATAGTGTAAATAATGGATGATTTGGGAAAAAGTGAATATGATAACAAAAAAATACATAGTACATGCAACAGATGAGTAGTTATTATTTGGGTAAATAAATAGGACAAATAATAAACAACATAAATAATGGGCAAATAGTGACTATCTATCTACAGGAAAATATTCTTGGACCAAATAATATTTGTAAATGATGGTGCAAATAATACATCCAAATAGAATAATCTTTTGATGAATATCTTATGATCTTGATTGTTTTGAGAACTTACCAATATTGTTTTTGTTGCCCAAATTTTTATAACAATCATTATTTTCACTTGTAGGTGTTGACCATAATTATATTTTGATGATGATCGAATCATACTAATGAGTTAAGAACAAGTGTGCAAATTTTTCTAAAGTGACAGGAACCTTCAGACGCAGCATCAAATGCATGAAGAAAACATCGGCTGTTCAACCTCCATGAAGAAGACACACATCAAAGCAAAGTAATATGTCATGGAAGCATGATCGAACGCATGTTGATCGTCCGACATTAAGATGGAAAAAACAGGTCACAAGATGAACAATAAGCTTCAAATGTTGATGATATCATCCGAGAAAAGTACAACCCAAAACCAAGAAGTTTTTGGTCAAGGTTTGGACGCATATAACAATCCGAGACAAGGAATCCAAAGCCAAAGGATCAGACGTCGAAGACCGTCCCAAGAAAAGAGTTTGAAGTGAAGAAGTTTCTATCAAGTTGTAGGATGCATATGACTATCCGAAATACTGTTCATAAAGTTGTAGGATGCACGATCAAACGTTTGAACCACTGTCCGAACTCCTAATGGCTAGTTTTTAACAGCTAAGTTTTTTACCATTAAAGTTCAAATTTCAGCACATTTTTGTCTATAAATAGCCCAAGGACATCCAAATGAAAGAAGAGACTTCTACATTGATTACAAGTAATTCTTGAGCTATTTGTGAGAAAAATAGTGGGTACAAGTATTGTAATAGTGTAGGTAATTTTGTGAAATAAGCTTAGAAATTAAGTGTTTTGCAAGAGTTAGAGTGGAATGAGATAATAATTGTAACAAAGGGATGTTGTGACTGTAAAACTCTTGGTTCAATTAAAAGAAATTAGTGTGAACAAGAGTGATCCTCATTTGTGTACAAAAGGTAGTGGTGGTAGTGGGCTGGGCCATCCCGCCATCCCCGGGAGCTGGGCCTGGGCCACAGAGTGCCATCCGCAGCCCGGCCATTGACTCGTGACCGGGCCGCGGTCAACGGTTTGGCAGGTCAACGGGGCCGACCGTAGGTGACCCGTTTTAAAAAAAAAGCTATTAATGACAGTTTTACCCCTCGAATAGCTATAAAACGGCTACTTTTTGGGGGTAATGTTGGAACAAATTTTCTATAAATACCACACAAGTTTCCCAACAAATCACACAACAATTTCTCTCTGCTTTCTCTTATTTCTTCTTTCTACTCTCTAACTCTACCTCCAAGTGCTATTATAATTTCTTTCATACTACTTAAATTATAATATATAGTATTTTAGAAATTTAAAATTATCTTAAGTTGAGAGCTCAGTATTGAAGATTTGGATATTTATCCAAAATTCAAGTAGTGAAGTGCTCAAGTGGAGTTTAAGTACTCAAGTGTATAAATTGAAATTCAACACGTCAATTTCCAAGTTGGTTTTTTCATACTTTTTCATTTATTAATTGTCTTTATCAACTCTCTTCTTTTTTTTTCTTTATTATTGTTTTGTTATATTCTTTTATTTGAAAACTTAGTAGCTTGCATCTTTAGTTTTCATAATACCACTTTATTTGTTTCTTTATTTAAAAATGTTTTCCATTACAATAAAATGGAACAAGGATCACAAGCACCCCACATCCTATTAGATGGTCCTACAATATTTGTTGATTTAGATGATATAGATAACCAAAATAAACAAGCACCTAGTAAACAACCCACTAATACTAAAATGAAAAGTCTCGTTTGGGAATTTTTTGAAAGAGATGAAGAAAATGAGACTGCTACTTGTAAATTAGGTGTTCCACCGATATCATTTAAACACAAAAAGAGGGGGAGAACCGGAACACTTAATAGGCACATAGTAAAAAACATAGTGAAGCTCAAGAAAAATAAAAAATGGTTCAAACACAAATTCACACCACACAAGGTACGGTAATGAGGAATTTTAAATATTCACATGAAAAAAATAGAGAGGAAATGGCTAAATGGATTGTCAGAGATGAATTGCCTTTTATTTTGAGTCAAAATTCCAATTTAGAACAATACATCCACGAAACCGTGAACCCACAATTTAAAAAGGTTCCTACAAGTATTTTGAGAAGTGATATTAAAAGAATGTATAAGGAAAAGAAAAATGAATTGATAGCTACTATTGCATCGACTAATTGTAAAGTTGCATTTACTGCCGATTCTTGGAAAGCAATCACAAATGAAAATAATTTTTGTATCACTGCACATTGAATAGATGTAGATTGGCATTTACAAAAGCAAATTATTAGTTTTCAAAATTTTGAACACCCTCACAATGCCCCCCAAATTACCAGGTTGATTACTAATTGTGTCCCGTGAATATGGTTTGCTTGAAAAAGTTATATCCATTTCTTTTGATAATACCTCAAATAATATTGCAAGCGTTCCTATGTTAAAAGATGTTTTCAAACCTATTTTAGGTGGTGAATTATTTCATAATAGATGTGCATGTTATGTACTTAATATTTGTGTTTAAGATGGTTTAAAAATGGTTGAAGATATTATTAGTCTAATTAGAAGTGCTATCTGTTTTATCCATTCATCTATTACTCGTCAACAAGATTTTAAACGACTTTGTTTAGAAAATGGCATGAAACCTAAACATTTTCCAATAGATGTACCCACTAGGTGGAATTCTACTTGTCATATGTTATAAAGTACTTTTGGTTATGAAAAATAACTTTCCACATTTTACAACGAGCACATTGGTTCAGTTAATGCAACTTATTTGGGCGAGGAGGATTTTAATCGAGTTAAAATAATAGTAGAAATTTTAAAGCAATTTAAGTATGCTACAAACTTGTTCTCCGCGTCTCTACTTATAGACCTTCCTCTCATGTTGTTTTACCTGAACTAAGTGTTATTAAAGTTGTTTTTTTAATCATAAAATGAATGAGTTTTTTGATGATATGATGAGCGCAATGGAAGAAAAATTTTGACAAGTATTATGAAAATATTCCATTATTGTATTATTTGGCATGTGTTATTGATCCACGTAATAAATTGTATAAGTTAAATGCTTTCATTGAATATTTTAATAATCATAGTACCACAAATACTATAAACAAACAGTTACCCATAGAAACTACTAAAACAACTTTGATGAATTATATGAAATTTACAAACAAAACTCCCCCACGCAACAAGGTGTATCTTCTAGTTCATCTACATCAGATTCACAATATGCTATGCCTCATATAAATGTTAGAACACATTTTGATCCTAATGAAATAACTCAATATTTAAGTGATCCACTACATACAGGAGACGACGAGTTCAATCCCAATTTTGATATTCTTTCTTGGTGGCGAAAGAATAAATATCTGTCAAATTGCTAGGGATTTGTTAACAATTCCGGTTTCTACAGTTGCATCGGAAAGTGCTTTTAGTGCAGGTGGAAGAGTTTTAGTTAATAAAAGGGCTCGAATGACACCTACAACTTTGGAAATGTTGGTGTGATTAAAGAATTGGTTAGACGCTGAAGAAAACAAGGATTAATGATGCAAGATATCGACGAAGATGAAGGTATTAGTAGTACACCAAATTGATATATAGTATACATAGGATTTTAACGTTTAATAGTTTTTTGTTTGGAGGTAAGGCTCTATGTCCCCCTCCTTATGTATGTAGTAAATAGCTTATTAAATTTATTTAAATTCTTAGAGTAGTTTTATAACTTGTAATGATTTGGAGGTAAGGTTCAATGCCCCCCTGTTTGTACTATTTTTTTATAATATTAATATACATGGTAGGGGTCTATGCCAAACCCCCACCATCTCAAGGTGGTTTTTTTCTTAATTAAATATTTTTACTATATGATTAACAAATCCACATTCAATAAGTATAGACTTATACAACCAAGAAATAACTTGGTCAAATAAGTACTAATTTGGAATAATAAAATGCTAATAACTAATTCGAACTTTGGTTTCTGAATATTAACTAAGAACTTTAGTTTCGAATAATAAGTATTAGTTTGGAATTTGAACTTTAATTATTAATAACTTGGTCTAATATATAAGTACCAATTTTGATTAATACAGTACTATTATTAACTAGTAAGTAGGAATTCAAACAATTAATAAGTTATAATTTAATAAATTACTAATGAATAGTAAGTAAATGATTTTAAATTAATAAGTTATTAATTTTAAAATAATAATTAATAAGTAAAAATTTAAATTTCTCGAAATGTAATAGTTTCGAATAATTAGTATTAGTTTGGATTTTGAACTTTAATTAGTAATACATTGGTCAAATATCCTTACAGTACCAATTTTGATTAATAAAGTACTATTAACTAGTAAGTAGTGATTCGAACAATTAATAAGTTATAATTAGAGACATCTGTAACCGGTACAAGGGCTAGGCCCACGGTAACCGGACCCTTCCTTGTACCAGCCCGGCCCGCCGCAGATCGGCCCATGACAAGCAATCACAGGCCTGGCCCGGTGGGCTTTCGGCCCATCCCACCACCACCTCTAACAAAATGTTACTGTCTCACCTACTTTGAAGTAACACTTATTGGCTAAATTTCAAGTTGGGAACTTGGTAGTTACCTTGGGAAAAGCTCTTTGCAGATGTAAGATCCAAACTTGAGAAGATTGGGAGTTTTGGTTTGATACTTTTAATATCAATCCCATTATTTGTTCTTTAAACTTCAATTGTTGAATATCTATTTTATTATTCATTTGTGCTTATTTGTTCTTAAGTGTTTATTTCGTGCATATAGTTTGTATTTTCTTTAATCACATTAAAAGGTTTATTTTTAGAGACAATCTAATTTACCCTTCCTCCTCTCATGTTGCTTTGGGCCAATAGTAAGAATGTTATGCTACAGCTTGTTGTAAAACAAACGAGAAAGCAAGAGAAGTATCCATAGGTTGCTACTGAATCTTACCGGCCATATGAAAAAAATTTGTGGAGTAATTGCTTTTACCATTATGTCTACCACTACTGACATCATTTTTGCACCCAAGCTTTAAACGAATTTTTAATTTGAAGTTGTAATTATACTATGATGTTAACACTTAGCGTGATTTGGTTTTGGGAAAAATGCAATTTTAATCCCTCTTGTTTGCATGATTTGGTGTTAGGGAAAAATGCATTTTTGTCCCTCTTGTTTGGAATATTTAATAACCTAGTCCCTAACATTTCGGACAAAACAAATTTAGTCCTTAATTTTTTTCTAAATTTGAACAAAGTTACGACAATTGATAGAAAATTAAATTTTTTAATAGAAAATGGACACGTGCGTGTCACGCGGGCTTTAAGTTAAAAAATAATTAAAAAATATAAATGTTAAAATAATTGTACAAAAACTGATCCCAAAACTTGTTGGAAATGCAAAATTGATCATCAAAGACAAAAAAACTAATAAAATGCTCTTTTAACGAAAAAATTCTAAAAGTTTCAATGTTAGAGAAACTCTCACTATGGGGGATTTGAAGAGTGGGAAAAAGATTTGTGAATTTAAAAATAATCTCAATTAAATAATGATCGCATCCAATAATGGCTAATTATAATAAATGTTTAATTAGACTTAAAACGGAAAATACAAAAATAGATAATGTTTGAATTTTTAAATGATAAAATACATATTCATTAAGAAATTAATTGTATACATTTACTGTAAAATATTATTATAAGAAATTAAATTCACATAGTATATAGTGATATTATAAAAATATCTAGTACTTATCTTATTAGGGGGGAATAAACATGTTGATAATAACTAATTTTGCTAGATGTTATAATTTACAAAGTAAACCACATTCAATTATCAAATTTCATAATCTAACATCAACAGTAAAGTTATCATCATGTTCTCAGGTCGAAATGGAATTTTAGATAATGGGCTATTTTCTTGGACACAAAATAATTATATATATGATGAAATTGTGTTACTTCTTTATATATTAATATTTCATTTACTAGAGTTCAAAAGAAATATTTATAAGGAGTCGGAATGAACTTGCAATATGACACTTGATATTCTTAATTTCGTAGAATTTGTGTTACCAAATCTGAATGATTCGATCCAGGTTTAATTAACACTAATGTAACATTTCTTGTAATATTATAATAATAATAACAATAATAATAATAATAAGGACAAATTTTTATCACTATAAGATTGTGAAAAATTTAAGTTCTAAGGATAAAATTTTACAATAGATGTACTAGAATAGTTTATTAAGAAATATAATATATTTTATCATTTGAGATGTTCAAACATTATCTATTTTTAAAATTTTATTTCAAATTTAATCATTTAGCACAACTAGCCCTTAAGTCATATTTCATGTTATATTTCTTGGATGTGATCATGAATTAGTTGAGATGATTTTTAACATTCACAAATCTTTTTCTCTCTCCTCAAATTCCTAATGGATCGGGTTGCTTTTGTTGGTATATATGAGTATTTCAAAAGACTTTCTATCCCTCATTGAAAATCATTGAGCCTTACATCACCTTATATTAATTGAAACTTTAGTGGACTTGTGATGACAACAGAACTAGTCGTGGGCTCGCATGCATGTGAGGAGGGTCAAAGTGCGCCAATCCAAGTTCAAACAGGTAGATTTGTCCCCCCTTGCGCGTGGATTAGATTTACTTCTTTTTTATTAGGGCTCCCTAAACCCAAATTTTAGTTTTAATAATATAACTATGCTCATAATTTTTACTTGATATTCCCACGATTTACCTTTTTGGTTAATAGAAATTTAACCAATTCAGAGTTTTACTTGGTTTGCCTCACGATTCTATCCAACGTTATTCTCAATGTTCTTCCTGAAAATCTACACAAACTAAGTCAGATTAAGGTTGCTAAAAACCTTTGATGTTCTGCACAAATTCTCAACGTTCATCCACTAACGTTCTAAAAATTCTCCTATAAATAATGCCCTTCAGCAGTTCCTTCAGGCCACATGAAAAACGTACAGTTCTTCCTCCCCTTCTCTGCTAATCGCTAGTTCTTTAATTCTACTGTTCCTGCTCTCTCCATTCCACAGAGGCAGACTTGTTTAATCTTGTGGAAACATTTCAATCACCTAAAATAGTATCTTTAGGACAGTGCAGCTCCTTGCACGACTCAAGTTTTACATTACTGTTATAAATTAACCAACAATCTAAAGAAACTATGGCCTCCAACACCACTGCTGCCAACCCTGTTCCTACAAATAGTGTTTAATCCTCGCAACCTGTTGCTATTCCTGTTTCAGCAGAAGCTACTCCTTTCATCCTAGCCGAGCCTTTTCTAGATGTATCCAAAATTGAAACCTTTGCAAATGAAAATTTTAAACACAAGAATGTGTGTTTTCACTTCTCGATGTCCATGGAGTTGCGCATGCACTATGCCATCCATAACCTAGTCTAGATCATGATGTCAAGACATAAGAAGTATGGCAACATACCTATCTATTTCTAATGAACTATTTGACGTGTACTATAGTTACTAGGAAGCAAAAACTATTTGGAAAGCATTAATTAAAAAATTACTGCTAAAGATGCTACCAAACAAAAGTTTGTGGTAGGAAAAATTTATCAATGGCAGATGACTGATGAGAAGGAGATGAAGGTCCAAACCAACGAATACCAAAAATTGCTCGAAGATTTGAAATCTGAAGAGATCTCGCTACCTGAGAAAGTTGCTACTGGAGTGCTGATTGAGAAACTTCCAGACTCATGGAATGAATATAAAAACAACTTGAAGCACAAGCAGAAAACTTCACTGACATTGAGGAGCTAGTGACACACATCTTGATTGAAGACACCAACAGAAATGAGTCTGCTAAGGAGATGGCCCTCAAAGCAAACCTGGTACAAAGCAATAATAAGAGGTACAAAAATAAATCCAAAACCTACAAGCCTAATAATCCCAACTTTAAGAAAAGAAAGGCAATTGTTTTGTTTGTGGAAGACTAGGTCATCATGCTGCTCAGTGCAGGTATAGAAAGAAAAATGACAAAGTAAAGGCTAATCCTCTTAAGGCTAACCTAACTGAAGGAGATGAAATTATTGCTACAGTCATTTCTCAAATGAACATTGCAACCAATGTGAAAGAATGGGTGGTAGAAATGGGGCTACTCGGCACATTTGTGCAAATCAAGAAGCAATTACCTCCTATACTCCAATAGGAGAAGATGAAGAAGTGGTCTACCTTGGAGACTCAAGAACTGCCAAGGTCTTGGGTAAGGGCAAAGTCCTCTTGAAACTTACTTAAGGAAAAACTTTAGCCCTCAACTTGAATGTGCTGCATGTTCCAACTATTAGAGCAAAACTAGTTTCTGTAGCCTTGCTAGGAAAAGTTAGGATGAAAGTGTCATTTAAATCTGATAAGACTGTAATGACAAAAAACAATATGTTTGTGGGAAAGGGCTATTGTAACTAGGGACTTTTTGTCTTGAATGTTTCCAATGTTATCAATGAAAATGAATCTTCTTCTGCTTATATTTTTTATTCAATTTCTTTATGGCATGTTGATTAGGACATGTTAATTTTACATATATAAAGAAAATGCAATCTCTAGCCTTAATATCTGGCTTAGATTCAACTAGTATTGATAAATGTAAAATATGTGCAGAAACTAAAATTATCAAAAAGACTTGTTTTTCTATAAAATGAGAAATCGAATTGTTGTCTTTAATTCACACTGATTTAGATGACTTAAAACAAACTATGACTAGAGGTGGTAAAAAAATATTATGTGACTTTTATTGATGATATTTCTAGATTTACTAAGTTGTACTTACTTGTTAAGAAGTAAAGATGATGCTTTTAATGCTTTTATTTCCTATAAAACTGAGGTAGAAAATCAACTTAGTAGAAAAATAAAAAGATTTAGATCAGATAGAGGAGACGAAAATTTATCTTTGAATGATTTATGTGAAAAGGAAGGAATAATTCATGAAATAACACCACCTTATTCCCCTCGATCTAATGGAGTAGCTAAAAGGAAAAATAGAATACTAAAAGAAATGATGAACTCTATGTTAGTTAGTTCTCATGCACCAGATCATTTGTGGGGTGAAGCTATCTTATCTGCATGTCACTTACAAAATAGGATTCCACATAAAAGGACTAGCGAAACACCTTATGAATTATGGAAAGGTTATAAACCTAACTTGAAATATTTAAAAGTGTAGGAGTGTCTTGCCAAAGTATTATTCCCTGGACCTAAGAAGAGAAAAATAGGTTCCAAAACTTCTGATTGTATGCTTATTGGATATGCTAAACACAATGTTGCACATAAGTTTCTCGTTTGTAAAAAGTGATGTGCTTGACTACAATAAAATAATTGAGACAAAGAATACTAAATTCTTTGAACATAATTTTTTACTGTCTAATGAAATTTCTGATGCACCTGTTGAAATAAATAGAGAAATAACCTCTGATAAGGAATTGAGAAGGAGCAAAAGGCTTAGAAAAGAATTTTCTTGTGGAAGTGATTCAAACCTTTATTGTTGATAATGATCCTTTAACTTATTTTGATGTCATTTCTTCTTCTGATGCAAATTTATGGAAAGAAGTAATAATGATTGAAATTGACTCTATTATAAAAAATTAAACTTGTATTTTGATTGATTTACTGCCTAGTGCAAAACCTAGAGTTGTAAATGGATTTAAAAAAAAAAAAAAAAACTTAATCTGATGTGTCCATAGAAAAATATAAAGCTCGACTAGTAGCAAAAGAATTTCTCAAAATAAAATATTGATTATTTTGATACGTTTGCACTAGTAACGGGAATTTCTTCTATTGGGTTTTATTTGCCTTGCTTAATAAATTTATATTTATAAACTTTTTGTTTATCAAATAGATGTCAAAACAGTATTTTTAAATGGTGATTTAGAAGAAGAGATTTATATGGTTCAACTTGAAGGATCTATTGTTTCTGGACAAGAAAATAAAGTTTAAAAATTAATTAAATCTCTTTATGGCTTTAAACAAGCTCCTAAATACTGGCATGAGTAATTTGATCAACTCTTAACGAAAGATGGGTTTTCTTCTGTTGAAGTGGATAAATGTATATATTCTAAAGTTGTGAATAGTGATTATGTGATAATCTGCTTATATGTTGATGACATGTTTCTATTTGATACGGGTTTAAATATTGTACAAAGTACTAAATATTTTTTGTCTTCTAACTCTGATATGAAAATTTTTGGGTAAAGCAAATATGATATTAGGTGTTAAAGTCATAAGAAGAGGTGATGATATTAAGTTATCATAGGAACGTTATGTAGAGAGACTTCTTAGGAAGTTTTAAAATTTTGATGTAAAACCTGAGAGCACTCCTTAAGATGCTAACGCTCAATTGAAAAACAATCGTGGTGACCAAGTTGCTCAGTCTAAATATGCTCAGATTATTAGGAGTCTGATGCATTTAATGAATTTTACAAGACCTGATATAGCTTATGATGTATGTAGACTGAGTAGATACACTCATAATCCCAATTTAGAGTGTTGGTTTGCATTAGTTAGACTAATGAAATACTTGAAAGAAACCATAAATTATAGTATTTTTTATAGTGCATTTTCTACTGTTTTAGAAGGTTACAGTGATGCAAACTAGATCATCGATTCAGATGAGACAAATTCTACTAGTGGTTATGTGTTCACCCTTGGTGATGGTGTAATTGCATGGAAATCAGTTGAACAAACGATCATTTCTAAATTAACTATGGAATCAAATTTATTAGCTCTGGAGTTAGCTAGTTCTAAGGCTAATTGGTTAAGAAACTTCTTAGCTAATATTCATTTAACTAGGGATTTCTTGCCTTGTATCCATACACTATGTTGATTGTCAAATGACAATTGCTATTGTCAAGAATAAATCTTACAATTGTAAAAGTTGACACATGATGATGTTGTAAAACAACTAATTAGAGATGGAATAATTTTCATTGACTATGTGAACTCAGAAATGAATTTGGCCGATCCTCTGACTAAACCTGTGGGAAAAAAATTGGTTCTTCAAATCTCGAAAGAAATGAGACTTAGGCCAACAAGATGTCAATAAAGATGGTGAACCAACATATGTGATTGGTGATCCCATGAAATAGGTTCATATTGGTAATAACAAATCAATATTGGCACTGAAACATTTCAAGTTGAGTCCTTACTAAATGAGAGCTTTGATTGCTACAATTAGTGAGGATAAGTTAAAAACTCTTAAGGAATTCCTATTTCTTAGAGATGGTGTATTTAAAACAGTATACACTTGATAAATTCACCTACATGAGAGTGGATTGGGGTCACTCCAATAAGATTTTGGCCAAATCTTTAGAGCTCTAACGAACTAAACAGGAACGCGCATGGCCTATTTGCGCAAAAATGCGTTGAACAGCAAAACTGTGGGTTAGTAATGTGATTAATGAAATCTCTAACTTACAAGAAGGATTGTTGGTTCATAGAAATATTATATTTCACTAATAATTCTGTAAGCCATGTTTTATCAATCTAAATTTCGTTCATAATCCAAAAGACGCCAAATTGATTGCATTTGCACCGATACAGATCCAACAAATCTTTACTCCTTTTATTTAAAATCTTTTGAAATATATGCGGGATTATTGGTATATGTGAGTATTTCAAAAGACTTTCTATCCCACATTGGAAAATCATTGAGCCTTACACCATCTTATATTAATTGACACCTTAGTGGGTTTGTGATGACAATAGAACTAGTGGTGGACTCAAGTGCATGTGAGGAAGGCCGAGTTGGGCCAATCCAAGTTCAAAGTCGCGAATTTGTCTCCCTTGCGTGTGGGTTAAATATGGCCCATTCTAATTTTACTCCTTTTTTATTATGTGAACTTGGCTCACTAAACTCGAATTTTACTTTTACTAAAATTACCATGCTCATAAGTTTTACTTGATATTCCCACGATTTACCTTTTTGGATAAAATTTTAACCAAGTTAGAGTTTTACTTGGTCCTCCCTATGATTCTATCTAACATTATTTTCAGAAAATCTGCACAAACCAAGTCAAACTAACATTACTAAAAACCGTCAACGTTCTGCACAAAATTCTCAACATTCATCCACTAACGTTTTAAAAATTGTCATAAAACTACAGACCTTCAACAGTTCCTTTGGGCCACACGAAAAACATACAATTCTTCCTCTCTTTCTCTGCTAATCATTGGTTCTTTAATTCTACTATTCCTGCTGCCTCCGCTCCTTGAAGGGAGACTTGTTTAATCCTGTGGAAACATTTCAATAACTTGAAATAGTTTCTTTAGAACAGTGCAGCTCCTTGCACGACTCAAATTTTACATTACTGTTATAAATTAACCCATAAGTTTGACATTGAGAACTTTTAAAATTTTTGCATTAAAAGAAAATTTTATTAGTTTTTTGTCCTTGAGGGACTAATTTTGCATTTCTAACAAAATTTGGGGACCAGTTTTGTACAATTCTTTTAGCATTTATTTTTTATTAATTTTTAAACTTACCGGCCACGTGATACGCACATGGATATTTTCTATTAAAAATTTTTATTTTTTGTCAATTGTCCTAACTTTGTTCAAATTTCAGAATATTTGTGACTAAATTTATTTTGTCCAAAATTTTGAGTACCAATTTATTAAATATCCAAACAAGGTGGACCAAAAATGCATTTTTTCCTTGATTTTATTTTCTTGGTAGGTGCTGATCTAAGCATGGAAGTACTCATTCTTTGCATATGCTAATGATGTAAGCAATTTTCTAAAAATGTAATGACACATGTATTACTCAAATGTGTTTATTCCTTTTAAGTTTTTCACTAAAATCATATTAGGGCGGGCCCAGAAAGACCTTTCTATTAATCATATAAAAAGATTAAATTTAGTCACGATTTAATACATCAATACAAAGATTATAAATTCAATATTATTTGACAAAAACACATATGTTACTAAATCAGTGAAAAAACAAATGAAATTTGATTAAATATGTAATTTCGGAGTTAATAATTTAATAAATTTTTTTACATAATATGATCTTAGCAAGTGATCTTGAATTATGATTCACAATTTCCATGTTTTAATAATAGAAGATCCGTTTAAGAAATGCATGTCTTTTACTTAAATGAACTATATAAGTGGATTCCAGGTCAAAAAGTAAGGCAATTAAGAAATCACATGGCTAATAAGATAATATTCATGTTCATTCTCAATGTATGATCTTTGCTTTCTTTGTGTGGTCGGTTTCCAGTCTTGCTCGGCCTTTTAAACTCCATTCCTTTTCGAGCCGAGCTACTAGTCAGCCTGTTTGTAAGTGCATCGTGTTATTTTATGTACCATCATGAGACAATCATGCACTCGGTGTATATGCTTATTCTGTTAGCTGACAAATTAGTAATACATGTTCGTACGAAAAATTTAAGTTATGATTAGTTCGTGTGCAGTATCATTCAAAATAAGATTGAGTACTGTGCGTAATACTCACGTTCAAATCACCTAAAAATAAAAAGGGCGGGGTTGTGTCCCCCGAGGTAGGTTCTAACACTCAAGTCAGTACTCAGAGTAGAGAGTAAAATTCAATAAGAATTTAGAAGTTGAATAATTAGGAAAGTAATTAATTGAATCTAACCTGTCACTTTGATATTTATACATGAAATTGGTGGATCGGATCGATCGGTGGGTCGAATAAATAATACTTGACCCATTCGGACCTATTTGAACCACATGAGCAAAATCACTAAAATACTCTTAGTAAACCTGGGATCAGAGTCATGTGCAATATTGTCATTGGGTGTATTATTTTGGCATCATCATTTGCCCTCTTGGTCTCAAGTCAAAATTTTTCAGGTTGAGAGTGTCGAGCATTTGATGCTATGTTCGCACCCCGGTCGGAGCCGTAGTATTGACCGAAGCCAATTTCATGACTTAGAAAAATATTTTTTAATATTTATTTGAGAATTATTTAAAAAAAATTATATATCGCAATAGAAAAATAAAAGATTTAATTACACTGGAGTGTACCTGAGTCAAGGCTTAAATTGCTATATAAAACTTTTTTGGAGTAAAATATCCTTGAAATTTCTCTGTAGATGGTATCAATACTGCTGCAGACTTCCCTATTGCTACAGAGTAGTGTTACGGAGTAGTGCTGCGGAGTAGCTCTGCAAATTTTCTATTACTGTGGACTTCCTTACTACTATTGAATAGTGCAGTAGAACTCATTATTACTGTGGAACTCCCTATTATTGTAGAATTCGTTACTTAAATATCCCATAATTTTAGAATTTCGGATTGCTTCAGTATTACTACAATTTCACGTCCATAACTACTAGGCTTATCCAAAGAACCACAGTACTAGAAGTACCTCGGCCAAAGAAAATTTGTTCGATTAAGGATCTTATTCCACAACTCTTCCACGTGACTAAGTAATGCTACTACGTTATTACTTCAACTTAATCTATTTGAAGAATTCACCTTAACCCTTTTTTTAACACATATCAAGAGGTCCCGTAAGCTTTGCACAAGTGGTCATCTCTTCTTTGCACCAATTCTTGGCTTAACTAAAGACTTGCGCACGCAACGCAAGTAAGTTCCTCAGTAGTCTTTTTTTTTTATTACAAAATAAAATTTGCATAGAACTAGGACTTTTGTACCCAGCCATAGTTTTATCCCTACCAAAGCATAATAGTACTTAAACACACTTTAGGGTATAAACTTCAAATAATTAGTCCACGGTCAAATAAAATTCACTCCAATGGTATAATCCTTAGGCTTAGAAACCACCATGGAGAAAAACAACACCATGAAAATTCTACAATAACAAACCCCAACTCCACAACATCCAAAGTAAACCACGAATTAGTAAACCACGAATTTCCTTGTGACAATGATGCACCATGTTTTTCTCTTGGCCGACCATGGTTCTTCCTCATACATGGGTACCTCCTCTTCCCCAATAAATCGTGGTTCCGATAATGATGTTAGTGATGCCATGCGGAAATCGATGACGGCCAAGACTTTAAAGATGACCAGAATATTAATAATAACCATGCACTTGAAACCATCGATGCCTTAGATTTTTTTGACAATGATGACGGAACCGGTGGGGGTTGTGAGAAAGGTATAATTGATGCAGGGAGTGTCCTTGAGTTTGACGGGGCACAACAACCTATACATAGGGGTGTCCGAGCACTTCCACCATATAGACGCAGAAGGAGTGGTTTTCCACCGTATACACCCAAGGGGTATGGTTTTCCACCGTGTAGACATGAACTTGTATAATACCACTACCTCCTATGCAGGTACGCCACCTTTGCCCACATACCTTGGCCATGGCAGGGAACAGCCACACTGTAATTCTAAAATAGTAGCTGAGACGGAAGTAAAGCTTGGTGAATCAAGCGGGGGTGATGATTCTCCTCTCGTCTTCCCCAAGGAAAAATTAAAGGGACTCCAAATGAAGACAAGAATATTTACTCCTAGCTATCTGCGGCCGACGTCGATATGGATTCGATTGAGAAAATGGCTTGAACAATATCATATTCCTGATGACGTGAAGGTCAAGGCACTAGGACCAAAGCATAGACCCTTTTTAATTACAAGGATTACGTATCTATCTATTTGGATCAATTGGAGGCAGGGTTGAGGTTTCCATTACATCCTTTCCTTTTGGAAGTCTTGAATCACTATCAAGTCGGGTTCGGACAGATTTTTGCTAAATCTTTTGGATGCATTAATGCATTTATCCTCACCTGATGGACTCGGGAAGTGATACCTTCCTTACCCTTATTTAATCACTATTTTTGGATTTCGTCTACTATATTCAGTTTCATTTTTAGTTTCAGATCTAAAATGAGTTTACTTGAGAGTTCATAGCCCCAGAAGAAGATATGGAGGAAAAAATACTTCTTATTAGAAAAGAGTCCAGACCTGGAAATTTTTGCATTGGAATTTTGAAGTAGACGCCTCGAGGTTAAACAAGTTACTCAAATTGAGTAACCATGATCGAGAAGCCATTGAGACCCTTAGGGACGTAGAAAAAGTCCCTTGGAAAGTAGTGAGTGATGACCAAGTGTTGGCTTTCGTAGGATTGAGCCTTGCTCCTCCTAGGCATCTTAGTCCCATACGTTATCTTTGGAAAACATTTCTTTCATCACGTTGCATGGTTTCTTTATCTATCGTACATTTATTTGTTGATTTATCTTTGAAAAAAATTATTTCATCACGTTGCATTCTTTATTTATCTATCACAGATTTATTTATTGATTAATTTAGAAAATAATTTACTTTTTATTTCTTATGTGAAGTGACTATTGGATCTGATCCTGTCGGGAACGAGCACTTAGCAGAAGAAAGGACATGGATCTCGATATCCTTGATCTCGTGGACGAAACTTGTGACAAAGGGAAGAAAAAGAAGAGATCTTCTCCACACTCTCCCACCAGTACCTATTGGAGGAAAGAAAATCAGGATTTATCTGACCCCTACTCTGCTTCCTAGGTCTCCTGTTGAGAAACCTACTGAGTTGACTCCTGCCACGAAACCACCTGGTCAACTATCCAAGGCTTTAATGCCAGCTATCCAAGAAGTAGCTCAAGACCGTGCTTATCCTCAAATTGGTTCTTTTTACTACTACCTGAACAAGTTGAGGACTTACATTTCTCTTGTATTTCTAAACTTGAGGACAAACTCAATTGGACAACCAAGTTGTATGAGGAAGAGACCAAGAAGCGTAACGAGGCTAACAGAAAATGCAATGAAATATCCAAAAAGATTGATGAAATTATGAAGTTCAAAGATCAAGCAACTGAGTCCTTAGAAAAAGTTACGGCTCGTGTTGATTCTCTTACTGCAAAATTATCCCAATTGAGGGCAAAGAAAAAGAATATGGTAGATGCCCATAAGGAGGAGTTCACATCCATAGAGAAGAAGAGCATACAACAGGTGTATACTTGTAGCACTTGAATTTCTTGATTCCCAAGACTACCAGGATCACCTGTAAAAACACTTGGAAAACTGCTGCACTAGTAAGGAGTTCGATGAACTAATGATTGATCAAAATTCTAACTACTACAATGAGGGGTACATTGATAGATTACGGGGTATGAAGAAAGCTCATCCTCACCTAAATCTTAAAGATTTGATCCGGGTAACACTTTGACTACCCCTACTCATCCCAATACATCAAATGCTCCGACTGATGGAGGTGCACCAGGTGATGGTGCCAAAGACATAGCTTCGTGAACTACTAAGGAATAGGAGTAGATTAGACATTCATTTTAGTTGTTTTACTAATTTAGACTAGCACATAGTTTCGTAGTTGTCAGTTTTCACGGCCTTATAGCTCAAGGTCTTCCTTTTGTCACCATGAGGTATGTTGGTATTTTCTAGATGAAATTTTCTTTCTATGGTTAAAATCTGGGATAAAATATAACTAGTATAGAATTTCTGGACAAAAGGCTAGGTTGAGGTAATGCCTCGAGAGTACCCGTCAAGGCAATTGTTGAAGCCGTTCAAGGGGAAATGCTCGTATGATGAGTCTAGAAAATCTCTATACTAGGGTTATTATACCTCCAGATACTATAGATTGTAATGCATATGGGATGGTTTGATTGGTTGAATATGATGCCTGTTTTCTTGTCCTTTCTCCCGAGTCGGTCTAAGAGTTGAGGATCTCATCCTCCTCCCTTCTCGTGGTTTATGGTGCCCCTGAGATCTCAAACTTTGTTATGCATTTTTTTATATTATATTTTTTCCAATAATTGCCATTGTCATGGTTGGTTGGGCTTTGAGTTTGGACCTCTCCATGTACCAACTCCTCAAATGTCTATTTTCTATCTTTCGATGGTAGTATACATTTCTTTTTACCACTTGTCCGCAGTATATTGAATTTAGAATTGTGTAGTATTCCTACCCCTCTTAGTCATTTAACTTCAAGTTGAAATGACTAAGTGCTATTATTGTTTTTAGCAGACTTAGACTTTATTATATTTTTCTTAGCAAGTCCTACTATAAGGAATGGGTACGACCTAGGTGCTTCACGTTAGGAAGACTTTAGCATTGTCCCCGGAGGGGTACGTCTTACTTCAGAGAGTAGGTATAGTATGGGTACTTGACTTTGGAAAGATAGGCATTGCCCCCCGGAGAGGTGAATCCTACTCCGGTGAGTAGGTATGGCCTATGTGCTTCACCTCAGGAAGACTTTGGCATTATTCTCGGAGGGTTAAATCCTACTACGCGGAGTAGGTATGGCATAGATACTTCACTTTCAGAAGTTCTTGGAACTGTCTCTGGAGGGTTAAATCCTACTCCGGGGAGTAGGTATGTCTAGGTACTTCACGTTTAGAAGACTTTGGAATTACCCCTAGAGGGGTAAGTCCTACTCCAAGGAGTAGGTATGGCCTAGGTACTTCACCTTTGGAAGATGTTAGCACTGCCCCTGAAGGGGTTGGTCTTGGTGTTCGAAGACTTAGTGTTTTTTTTTCCACACTCAGAAGGGTTATGATTTACTCTGGAGAGTAGGCATTAGTACTTTCCCCTAAAGGATGTAGTTTACCTCGGAGGGCAGTAGAATCTCGGAAGACTTTGGTGTAGTCTACGTTCGACTAGAGGGTATTGTTCTTGTAAAGAATTAACTACTTGACTGTATATTCCCAACCCTTAGGAAATTTTATTCAATGAAATTGAAAAAATTACAAACTAGAGAAGTTTTACTTCATCGCGGAAGATGATACTTAGCATTAGGAATTACAACTGAAGAACTTAAACAAAAATATAGTGAATTTAAAAGTAAAATTTTTTGAGGTTTTGGGCATTCCAAGTACGAGACAAGATTTTTCCGTCTTTGGTTCTGAGTTTGTAAGCCCCATGAGTAGATATTTCAATGATTTCATAGGGTCCTTCCCAATTTGGTGAAAGCTTTCCTCAAGATTGAGGCTGACTTATCGCCGATTTTCTGGTAACCCAATCACCTACTTTGAACCTTCTGCCTCGGACTTGTCGGTTGTAATACGGCGATAAGTCCGAGCTACTTGTTGTTTGTCTACTTGTATTCTGAAGAACGTCTTATCCCTTTCCTCCTCAAGTAGATCGAGGTTAGACCTCAAGCCTTCGTCATTATTTTCTGAGTTAAAGTTGTAGATTCAGAACCATAGCATTCTGACTTCTACTGGAATAAGCGCCTTAGTACCATAGGCAAGATTGAAAAGGGTCGATCTAGCTACATTTTTGTATGTGGTGCAGTATAACCAAAGTACATTGGGGAGTTCCTCTACCCAATTTCCTTTAACACCATCTAACCTTTTCTTGATCCCTTCTAAGATAGAACAGTTGGTGACTTCTACTAAACTATTACTTTGGGGATGACTTACTGAGATGAAGCACTGCTCTATTCCCAAACCTCTACAGAACTTTTTGAAAGTTTGTTCCTGAAATTGCAGTCCATTGTCTGAGGTAAGTGCCTTGGGAATGCCAAAGCAGCATACCACATTTTTCTAAAAAAAGTTAATGATTTGTTGAGGAGTGATTGACAATCTGGTGTTGCTAAGGTTTCCGCTTCAACCCACTTAGTGAAAGAATGAATTGTGACCTCCACAAATTTTTTTCTTGGCTAAAGCCAGTGGAAAAAGTCCCAAAATGTCAATAACCCACTGGGCAAAAGGCCAAGGGGTGAGGACAGGGGTAAGCCGCTCAAGCTGGGACTCTGATTGGTTTGAATAGAGTTGACATTTTTCACACTTTCACACATAGTCCATGGCATCTTCTAGCATCTTTGGCCAGTAGTAGCCCTGCCTTTGCAATTTTTGTGCAAATGCTCTGCTGCCTACGTGGTGTCCACAAACTCCTTCATGTACTTCATCCAGAACATACTTGGCCTCATTCGCACTTAGGCACCGGAGATAAAGCATTGAATAAGATCTTCGGTATAGAGTCTCTCCAATCATCAAGTATTTTGCTGACCTCCTCTGAACCCTTTGGGCTTCTATCTTATCCTCCGGAAGTTTGCCTTCCTTAAGATACTGAATGACCGAAGTTATCTAATTAGGATGGATTGTGTCCATGTCCATGACTTCTTCCTGTTCAACACCCTTCTCCTTTAGCACCTCAAGAAAAACTTCCTTTAAAATATTGGAGTGTACTGAGCTGGCTATTTTGGACAGAGCATCTGCCTCCTTGTTTTCTTCCCTAGTTATGTGAATTATCTCAAATTTGTCAAAGTGTGAGATCAAAGTCTTCACTTTAGTCAAGTAGAATTGCATTGATGATTCTCTGGCCTCAAATTCTGCTTTAACTTGCTGCACTACCAAGTTGGAGTCCATGCTCAATACAAAGTTCTTTAGTTCTAACTCATTAGCTAGCCTAAGTCTGGAGACCAAGGCCTCATATTCTGCTTCATTGTTACTTGTATGAAATTCAAATCTTAGGGCATAGATTGTCTTAAGTCCATTCGGAGAGGTAAGCATTATGCCTGCACCACAACCTTCAGTATTGCTTGCCCCGTCTACATGCATAATCCACTGAGGAGATTCCCCGACTTTCTCCTCTGGGGAGGAAGTCATTCGAGATTTCTTTCTTATTCTTCCTCTACTCCTTCAATGATGAAATCAGCTAAGGCTTGAGCCTTGATTGCTGTCCTTGGCTGGAAGTGGATGTTATACTCACTTAGTTCAATAGATCACTTAACCAGTCTCCCCGAAATTTTCAGCTCCATAAAAACAATTTTAAATTGATAGTTAGTCAATACCACTATAGGATGACTTTGGAAATATGACCGGAGTTTTCTTGCCGCCGTTACCAGGGCCAAAAACAACCTCTCAATAGTGGGATAATGGGTCTCTGGGTCACTTAGCACCTTACTGACACAAGACACTAGCTTCTGAACTTTGTTTTCCTCCTTAATAAGGACTGCACTCACTGCTGTGGTTGAGCAAGCCAAGTACAAGTACAGCGTTTCTCCCAGCTCAGGCTTAGTAAGGAGACGAGGTGAGGCTAAGTAAACATCCAATTCTTCAAAAGTTCTTTGGTATTCTCCAGTCCACTGAAAGTTCTTAGCATTCCTTAAAGCCTTGGAAAAAAAAATTGTAAATTTCTATCCCCAGATTTGGACAAGAATCGACTTACCAGTCAATCTTTGGACATCTTTTACTCTTTTAGGAGGTTCCATGTTTTGAATTGCTTTTATTTTAGTTGGGTTTGCCTCAAGTCCTCATTGAGTCACTATGAATCCCAAGAACTTGACCCCTGTCACTCCAAAGGCACACTCTCTGGGTTAAGTCTCATCTTGAATTTTCTCATAGTGGTGAAGGTTTCCTGAAGGTCTTCCACATGATCAACGTTCTTTTTGCTCTTGACAAGCATGTCATCAATATAAGCTTCCATGTTATGTCTTAATTGATTGGCAAACATTTTATCTACCATTCGCTGATAAGTCACCCCAACATTCTTAAGTCCAAAGGGCATCACCTTGAAACAGTAAGTGTTGGAATCAGTGACAAAGGCTGTCTTGGCCCGGTCCTTAGGATTTAACCAAATTTGATAATATCCCTTATAGGCATATAGGAAAGACAAGACCTCAAAGCTGGACAAGTTGAATCTACTACTTAGTCAATTCGGGGGATAGGGTAACAATCTTTTGGACAATCCTTATTCAGGCTAGTGAAGTGAACACACATTCTCCACCTGGCCCAAGGCTTGAGCACCATTACAACATTGTTGAACCACTCCAGGTACTGGATTTTTTATATGGTCTCAGCTTCTAGTAATTTCTTTACTTCTACCTCTATTGCTTGGCCCCACTCTCTACCAAAGTTCCTTTTCCTCTAAATTATTGGCATGTACTTTGGATCCACATCTAGGGAGTGCATGGCCATCTTGGGGTCAATTCCCGGCATGTCTAATGGATTCCAAGCAAAGAGGTTTTTAAATTTCCTAAGTAGGGAGATGATTTTTTCCTTCAATATCCCTGGGATGGACTTTCCAATCTTTATCACTTTATTGGGTTCACGTTCATCTAAGATAACATCGTCTAACTGTTTGGCCGGTTCTCATTTATGCGAGTACTTCTCCATCACGTCGTACGTAAAGGCAACTTCTACCTTCCCCTTAATTTCAATGAGGCAATATAGCATTTCCTGGCTGCTACTTGATCTCCTTTAATCTCCCCTACTCCATTCTCCGTAAGGACTTCATCTTCATATGGTGTGAAGATGGGACTGCTCCAAGTGCCCCTATGGTTGGCCAGCCAATTATGGCATTGTAAGGAGCTGATTCTTTAGTCACTACAAAATCCACCATCACTTAGCTGTACCAAACATTACAAGAAGAGTAATGTACCCAAGCAGAATTACCATTTTTCCAGCGAAGCCTATCAAGGATTTGGCCACAGGCTTGAGATCATTTTCCTCCAACTTCATCTTCTTAAAAGCATAATGGAATAGTATATCAGCAGAGCTGTCATTGTCAATAAGTGTCATTCTCACATCATAGTTTTCCATCGGTAAAGTTACCACTAACGAGTCAGTGTGAGGATGGAGTGCTTGTTGTGCCTCCTCTGCTATAAAGATAATGTCTTGACACAATTTGGGTCGCTTCAAGTTAAAAGGCCATAATTAGACTAAGTTCGCCTGACGAGCATAAGACTTGCGAGATGAAGCGAAGTCACCTCTTGCTGCTCCACCAAAAATGGTATTTATAACTATTCTTCCTTGATTCTCTACCCCGGCCATTCCATCTCCCCAAGGCGAAACTCTGTTACTCTTGTCTGGGCTCCTGGCCTGTCGTTGGGGTGACCGTCCTCTATCCATTCCTCAGATGAACTGTCTCAAATATCCTCTTCGAATCAAGCCCTCGATTAAATTTTTTAAGGGGATGCAATCATTAGTATCATGGCTGTGGTCTTTGTAGAAGTAGCATCACTTGTTTTTGTTGCGACGCTCCAAGTCGATCCTCATTGTTCCTGGCCACTTCACAAATGACTCCTTCTCAATCATTGCTAGAATTCGTGAAGGCGTGGTATTAAGTGGAGTGTAGGCCTTAGGAGGTTCGAGACTCCTCCTATGGGGCACGGCTATGGATAGTCGGTCCCTTAAATTACTCTTCTTTGAAGGTCCTGCCTGCATCTGTCACAACATTAGTCTTTCTCTTCTTGCCATCGGCTCCACCTATTTCGGTCTCTCTTTTTTTCTTCTCAGCCTCATCTGCTTGGGCAAACTCTTAAACCTTACGAAAAATATCACTGAGAGTAGTCGGAGGTTTGAAGTTGAGGTCGAAGAAGAATTTTCTTGGCCTCACCCCAATCTGGAAGGCCATGATTTGCATATCTTCTGTAACTCCTTGGATTCCAATAGTTTCCTTTTTTAACCTCTACATAATCCATAAGTGATTCATCGGGTTTTTACTTAAGTGTAAGCAAGTGTGCTCTCGTCTTTGGGATCCTCTTTTGATTCTCAAACTTATTTAAAAATAAGTCTACCAATTGATCAAAATTTTTGATGTTGCCCTTCTTATACCCTCTAAACTAGTATGAGGCAGCATCCTTAAGGGTTCTAGGAAACCCTCGACAGAGAATAGAATCAGACGCTCTTTGGAGACACATTTTGGAGTAATAGGCATCTAGGTCTAGCTCCCATGGATCAGTACTCTCATTATAAGAGTCAAAGTGAAGAGTCTGCCATCTTCTAGGAAGAGGTTCTTGCATGATATCGTCAGTGAAAGGAAGGGAATACTTGTATCTAGTATTCCTTCCTTCTCTATCATCCATTCTGTCCACCCTAACCTGCAACTCTTCCAACCTCTTCCTTGGGTCTTCTTCCTTTTCTGGGACTACCAACATAGTAGGTCCCTCTCTTGGTGTCGTCTTCTCTCATGAGTTACAGATACTGCTTCACCTGGGCTTCTTTCCCTCGTACCACTAGGCCTTGATGAGGTCATTCTTCTGGATTCTGGCCTGGCAGTTCGGCCAGTTCACTCTTGCCTAGCAAACTGATAAGGGTTCTCCTGCCGGGCAGACCCCACAGGAGTTAATTCCCTAGTCCTCAGTTCCTCTCTGTTTCTCTCTCTTTGAGTTTCCCTTTCTCTCTCACCAGCACAAAATTGGGAGTGGACAATTCTAGGATTGCCACCCGATTGGTGATCAATGGGTATTTTTTGCCTTGAGATAGGTGTTGGTCTAATTGCTGTCTAATGAGCATTTCCTTACACTGAGCATTTTGCGGCCTCAACTTGTGAATCTCTTCATCCTTGTCCACAACTTGGGGACCGGAATCCCCTTCCCCATGCCGATCCATCTCCCTACGGGATCAACTGGAATAATGTTGAGTTGAAATTTCTTTTCCCTTGCCAGCATTGCTTCTATAAGTGTTACGTGTGTTAGGTTCCATGTCTTAGTAATGACTTTTAGTTCAACGTTTCCCACAAACGGCACCAAATGTTTGTACAAAAAATTTAAGCTAGGATTGGCTCGTGTGCAGTATCTTCGAAAGTAAGATTAAACACCGTGCATAGTACCCATGTCCGGATTACCGAAAAATAAAAAGGCCGAGGTTATGTCCGCCGAGGTAGGCTCTGACACTCAAGTCAGTACTTAGACCAGAAAGTAAAATTTAATAAGAATTCAGAATTTGAATAATTAGGAAAGTAATTAATCATAAATATAACCTGTCACTTTGATATTTATACCTGAAATCAGTGGGTCGGATCGATCTGTGGTTGAATAAATAATACTTGACCCATTCGGACCTATGTGAACCACATGAGTGAAATTGCTAAAATACCCTTAGTAGACCTAGGATCGGAGCCACGTATAATATTGTCATTGGGTATATTATTTTGACATCATCAATACACATTTCATGAATTGGTGCCATTTGCTAGCCGCTTTTCTTAGAGCTACTCGAGTACCTAGATTACCAATAGTACTTGATAGAACTAGCTTGGTCATATCACCTTACCAAACCCAGAAATTAAATTTTTGTTTTTTAAAATGTTAACAAATATATATATATATATATATATATATATATGTAAAATACATATTTGAGTTTATGTTTATATTAAGTATTTAATTAGATTCTTGAATCTTTTAGTCTAGATTAAGAAAGCACCTAATACTTTTCTTATTTGTGTTGTTTCAAACTTATACAAAGACTTCTAGTTATAGGGTGCGGACATTGTTAGAGCAAATTGTATCTAGCTAGAGTAATTTTACTCAAATTGACAAATTTACCCTCATTAATCCATTCTAATCACTCAAACAATCCTGGTGGACCCCTTTCTCTTCTCTTCCCTCTTTCTCATCTCTTATTTTCTTATCTTTATCTTCCCTCTTCCTTTCTTCTACCTCATAAAACTATTTTTTGTTCTAAACAAACATGATCTAATTATCTAAATATGAATTACTTGATCAAACAAAATAACCTACTTAAACAACTTGAAACTTTTAATCAATGGAAATTTCCAAATTCAGGTAACAAAACTAGTCTTTGGAAATTTCCAAATTTTCAGCAACAAAACTGAAACAAAAAACCACTTAAAATAAATACGAGTACTGCATAAATCATCCACAAGGACCATGACTACAAAAACACACCCAACGTCCCTTTGTCGCCTCCACCTCCTCCCCCTCACCCTCACCCTCCCTTCCCTGAAGAACAATATTAATTGGTTTCATTGATTACCGGTCCTCAACATGATCATAGCAGCAACATCTGATGTATAGATGAAGGACAAATCGAAGCCAGTAAAGCTTACTTTACCAAATCTCTCTCGATTGTGCTCTAATTAATTTGTTTGTGGTGGACCTTTAAGAAATTGGCCAAGACGAACGAGAGCAAGCAGATTGAGAGAGTAGGTTGGTTGTGGTGGGATCTAAAATGATGTATTTGGCTAATTAGGGATGAAGGGTAATTTCACCTGCATGAAAAGTTGCTTTGGCTGGCAAGATACAATTTGCTCTGGCATTATCAGCACCTTCTTTTATACCATTAATTATAAGGTGTGCAATATCTATAAGTTTTAACCACAAATCTCGTCATATCAAAGGTCCATCTTGGGTCTGACCAACATCTACTACAACTAGTTTTTGGCCTGTCTTTGGTTCCTACACCATTTCATCGTTCTATATATTTCTCATATCATCTCCATCATTGGGTCTACTCCAGAGAACCATCCACGCATTGAAGCCCCGATAAAGCAATTTTTTGGTTTCTTTGCTACTTATTACCATCAACAAAAGGTTTCTACTCAAAGGAATTGATGCAAAAATCTAAATATTTGGCAGTGAAAAAATAAAAAGTTTTCAATTCCTTTATCGAGAATCAACTCCGTGATATATACAAAATAATATATTAACTTATAAGATATTTAAAATATCATCACCCTTGTAGCACGCTTTTCCAAATCTTCAAAAGCATAACAAAAATAGCACACGTGTCCGGCCTCTAAGATGTATACACATTATGTAATCTTCCAACTTAAATTTATCTTATTTTAACTATTAAAACAACGGAGAAAACGAGACAAGAAGAAGACTAGGGTATTTGCAAGTAACCTTGATCTCTCCCTATTTATAAAGTACTCCATATGTCTCATTTTATTTGCATGGTCAAACTTGTACACAGTTTAAGAAAATTTGGTGTTTGATCCACTAATAAGATATTTTTTTTTTACAAACATAATTATCTTTCAATTAAGATACAACGTTTGTTAATTGATCTTGGTGCTTTAAATTTTAAAATGACTTGTGAGAGTAATTAATGTTGAGACATGAAATTAATGCTATGTTTTTGGGACTTGCATGAAGGGTAAAATAGGTAAAATGAGTTTTAAAAATTTGCCATTTTAAGGAGTGATAAATAATTTGGAATAAACTAAAATAGAAAGAGTGAAATATAAAATAGGACGGAGGGAGTATATGTTTTCTATTATCATACTATAAAATAACTACCTTATTAATTATTTTCTATTCCAAATAGGAAATAGTGACTAACAAATAGTAACTTCACCTTATTAACGATTTTATATTCCAAATAGGAAATAGTAATTAATAACAATTAAATTCTCCTTTTATTTAAATTACACATTAACCCCATATGTGTGTGACCCCTTAGATTCTTATTAATATGGCTATAGAAATTAAATTAGAATTTTTCTAATTAATTATTATTTCCTATTTGGTTAGAAGTGATACCCAGCAGTATATTGTGACAACCAAATAGCATGAATTACTTGTGAACCTTTCTGTTAGCAATTACTGTACAATTAATCCTTCTATCATGCAATATTCAATTAGTCTACTAGGGTATGGAATAACTGCCAAACTCCTTAACATAATTATATGTATCCAATCTAAAAGATAAACTCAAATAAATTAGAAATTTCTTTATAATTTTTACATTGCCTCGGCCAAGGACTTCTGAGTTATATATTAGAAGATTATATAGGAAATTCTCCCTTTTTACCAAGAATGATAGATTCTATATTAACCATACACATGTCTCCATATATAATTCACTAAACCGAATAATACACACTCACATTTCTTGATTAAAATATAAGTACATTATAATATTAAAGTATAGTAATTAAATTATATTCAAGGTAACCATGATGTCTCGGGTCTAAGGATCATATGTATAACTGTAACTACGAACAACTAATTGACAGATTGGTAAAATTCTATTTTAGTGTTCTTACTCGAGTCATGTTTAGTGAACTTATTCTCTAATAAGCATCCAATGTTTATCTTAGTGTCCCTATACAAATGACTTGAGATTAGTCATCCTCACAAATGAGCAGACATAACGTGTGTTGATCTTACCAAATTATTAATTCACAATTATAATCCTACGACTAGGAACCTTTTAGAATAAAGTACCATGAAATATATATATATAGATATATATATATATATCTTATTCTCAACTTTTACAAATATACATTCTCAACTTTATTTCTATGGACATATAAACAAATAAATATCTATATAATAATAACTAACCTTTGCCAATTAATAAATATAACTATTAAATAATTGCTCAAAATATCATCTCATTGGTTTTGAGGCATACATCTTTCAATATCTATATCTTTCTTGATGATCTCTATCCAGTTTCATCGTCAGAAGCTCCGGCGCCATGTGCCGCAACCCACTATTCAACTTTGTTGACAAACAAGTTTGCTCAACATCAGATTTCCTTAAGGTTGAAAATGATGAAGGTGAAACTGACAAAGCACTTCCTGTACGACCAATGACCAAAGGTCTGGTTCATACACCACGCCTTCAACTTCACGAGGCACACATCAACTCCACTTCGTCATCTACCACCTCATCACCTTCACGCCATGTCACTTGACACATGTTAGACACATCACACCATTTTGCAATACTTCTACCATGCCAGTGTGCCTTGTCATCAACACGTCACTTGCCAAGTCATCAATGCATCATTGACATCTATCATTTAATTTGGCTTCTTCTACTCTAGTTCAAGATTAGTCTGTTTGGTTTGGTTCATTGGTCAATTGCTTCTACATATGTAGTTTGATCTACTTTATCCAAATCTTTACTGGTTCGGTTTGCTTGCCTGCTATTTGGGACTTTTGCAGTTTAATACCTGGCTTCGGTTATGTGATTTAGCTAGGGAAATATAGTTTTCTTTACAAAAAATATTTGGTTTACTACTTATTCTCTTGATGATTTTCACTTGTTATTCTATTAACATGGCCGAATTAGATATTTCTAATCTATTTTGACTATTTTGGATAGCTCTAGCTATACTCCGCGAGTTCAGGCAATGCAATGTTTTATCAAAGTTCGTATTTGGTGAATTGTCAATGGATCTAATGTTATTCCAACTGAAATTGAAAGATAGTTGTCTACAAAATTCACTGAATGACTTGAGGACTAGGATAGCAAGAACCATCAGGTTATCACTTGGATTCGTAATAATATTCCATCAATTCTAAAGTAACTTGGACATTTTGGTGTACCACCAAGGAGAGCAATTAATTTCCTGCCAGAACAAATTTCGGGACAATCCTTGATGGATGGCAGACCATTCCTTTCCTAAATTCATCATCGGTTCCCTCTGCAAATTTTCATTCCAATATTAGATTTTTCCCAATGCCCATGGCATACAAATGGAAAACCATTACCGGCACTGCATATTTGTACTACAATAAGAGTTTTATATTCTTTTTATGCTTTCTATTTTTTTTTTATGTTTTATGTAAGTATTTATGTGTTATTTCATATATATATATATATATATATATATATATATATACACACACACATACACATATATATATATATAATATATTAATGTGTTTTTTTATTCTAGGACGGGAAAAAAATGGTACATCAATTAAACGTTGGACGGGAAATTTAAGTGTCAAGCAGCTGAGATAGCTGAAGTTGCCTCAAAGGCTTAAGAGCTCACCACCACAGTGGGGATCTCGTCAACGGTGAGCTCCAAGCCTGTCGGCAGCAAGGAATTTTTGGAAAACGCGATTTTGGCCCTTTTTCAAGGGCATATGCGTCCTTAAACCCCCAAACCTTAACCCTTCTAGATACACATTTTAGGGGATGAAATGAGGAGTTCAACCCTAGTTCTCTTTCTTTCTTTCTTTCTCCTTCCTACTTGGGAAGGAACTTTGAGCTTTCTTCTTCCTTTCTTCTAGTGCAACTTTCTTTCAATGCTATGGAGACATAATTCTGCTACCTTGTAAGACTCTATTTACATTTATGTCATTTGTTTGCCTTTAATTTTATCTCTACCTAGTTTACAAAGCTTTCCTTAAATGCCTGCCATTTATTGCTTCCATTTAATGCTTTCCTAACTAGCCTTTTAATAATTTTCATGCCTAGTGTAGTTTTTATGCCGTTATTTGTTCTCTTGCACTTAAATATGTTCTAATTTAGCATAGGTTAGGGTTGTGTGAAGCCAATTTCATATGGGTAGAGGTTAATGTAATAATTAGGTAGTAAAATAGACTAATTAGGTAATATTAATGGGTTAAAGAGTTAATTAATGAAACCGATCACTCCACTAGTTTATTTGAGTTAGTTGTGGGGTTATGAGAATTGAACTTCTATTATACCTAGAATAGTATTGGATTAGAGTTAGAATTAAATTTTAGAGGACTAATTTACTTAGTTGGTTGCTAAAATATCATGGATAGATGATTAAATTTGGTTAGCTTAGTGTAGTAGGAAGGATCCACACTTAGGTTAATTAGATTGATATACTTAATTCATGAGGGATTGAGATTAGATTAAAATTGGGCATCAATCTCTAATTTGGCACATAGGATCATTTGACTGACCTAATTAACCAAAACCTAAGAAACTAGTTAGCATAAACCCTAAACACCTTTTATTTATTCTTAGTTATTAAATTAGATTTAATCAAAAAACCCTTTTCCATAATTAGCCCTTCAAATAGCATTCCAGTCAAATAATCAATATTTGAATACCATTCCTCGTAGGAACAATCCTTACTTTCACTAGCTACTATTTGACATCATATATTTACAGCGTGTCATCCATTTAAGTTAGTTGATTTAGGTGTACTTTCATGACATGTTTTTGCGATAAACAAATTTTTGGCACCATTGCCGGGGAATTGTTGTCAACATTGATATAATTTGATCAGATTTCTAGATTGAAGTTTTTGTAGCTTTTGTATAGTCGTTTAAATATTTGAAATAAACCAAAAGATTTTTCATTTTCATATAGTTGAGTCTCTATTTCCAAAACCCAAAAAGATTTTCTATTTTGGTGTTTAAGTGTCTTATTTTAAAAAATCTAAAAAGATTTTCACTTGATAGATAGTTTAGACTAGCTAGTAATCTAAAATTTGGTATCTTTTTTTTATTATTATTTATGTTGTTTTTAGTCTTGTTTTTGTTGTTTTTAATTTCTATTTGTTATGAACATTCAAGGAATGAATTCTTAGCTAACTTAAGATCCTACCTATACACAAGTGGAGCCACAAACGCAAGGAAATTCCGAAGACCAAACAAACATTACATCACCTGTGGAATAATGCGAGTTTGAGGAATGAATCTTCATGGAGTTTTTATGAGTGCTATTATTGTAATTATATTCAACCACCAACAACTAGAGAAGAGGAGAAGGCAAGGTTGGAGATGATGATGCTGATTGTCATGGAGCAATCAAGTATCTGTCTACAATGTCTTTAAACTCAACTGAAATGAAATAGCACAAAAGATGGTGGGAACTACTCAAGAGATTCCCATATAAGGCTGGCAATTTCTTACATGGCTTGATAACATAACATGAATATGACACAATCCAAAATTTATTGGGTCAATTAGTTTATTACAAAAGTTAAATGGGTTGGGTTATAGCAATCCATGGGTTGAAACGATAACTCATTAAGTTACTGAATAAACAGATTGTGTAGAAATATCATCTCGATTATAATTTAATATAGCATACTTTAAGATTGTGAATAATATATTTAGTATAAGATTAGTAAATCAAACATAATAATTATTTTAAATATTATCTGAAAATTTTCAATAATTTTAATTGTTATTCTAAATTGCTATGAGAATATGGTTAGTATTAATAAGCGTAAGCTAGGTGAGGACTCATATGACTGCCATAGAAGTCAAGGCACCTTGTCCTGCATTTTGTCTCTGGGAACTAAGGAGAAAGGGGGTTCGGCGGGTCCTTTTCTTCTAATTACCTATGTCTGTTGCAGTTATGAGCTGGGATTAGTTTCAAACTATCAGCTTTTACGTTATGAAATAATTAAAATTTGAGATTTTAATTCAAATAGGCTGCAAGTTATTTAACTTATCAAATAGGATGATATATCTCTGCTAGGAGTAAGCGGGTCAAATGCTAACATGACATGAATACGATACGATAAGAAACAAGTCACACCTGAAACGACACAATAATAACATTACCCAACTCATTGCCACCCCTATTCCTATGATCCAACCAAATACTATAGAATGGTGTGGTGAAATCAACCAATATTCACCAATGCCCATGGATGAGTGCAAGTTTGCAGAGTATGGCCATCATGGAGGATCAATTGAGTTAGTTGATTGTGAATACACCCAAACCAACTATGAACTAACTTTTGGAGCAAATTTCACAACAATTGGTTCACATTACAGCTTGCAGAAATATTCATCAAGCCAAAAAAAGATGAGATAAGGTTGGAGTGGATAATAATGACTATCATGGAGACTACACAAACCAAATCCATAAAGAGAATAGAAGACCAACTTACAGAGTTCACAAGAATGATATGTGGTAAAACCCAAGAGACTCCAACACTCAAACCAATTGAAGAAGAAAATGGAGACCTTAAGCATCAATGTGGAATGGTCGAGCATGGAGCAAGTGCAACTAAGAAGAATCATAAGAAGCTCTAATGTCACAACTATCATGTACAAAGAAGTGTCATATAGAGTGTTTGTTGAGAAAGAACATCTTGAAGGAATAGGAGAAGGCGAATACTTTCTCGAGGAAACTAGGGATGTGACTACTTTTGCCAAAATTCCACAAGTCCTTGGGAACATCAGATGTGCTAGCAATTAGAGAAAATTCACCTAGGATTTTTTTCATCCTTAGCAAGCCTTCTTTATGTTGATAGAGGAGTATTTTCTTCCCTCTTTCTTTACTCATGCTTTATTTAGTTTACATTCTTGAGTTTAAGAACCCGGTGGGTTAGTAAATGCTTATAGCTTTGTGTTAGCTTAGTTTATATTTTAGCATTATGATATGACTTTTTGATATTCTGATCTAACTAATGTTAGATGATAACAATTTGGTAATTGATGATAATGATGTTGGCAGTGTAATACTTGTGAATTGTGATTGTTATATAATTTTATTGATGAAATGGACTTATTTTACTTCTTGGTTATGGAATTTCTAGTTTTTTATATACTTGCTAATTTTTGGGTTGTTTTTTGGACAAATGATATGAATGTTTGGCATAGATTTGGAGTAGTCTTTATTTTTTATTGACTGTTTAAGTCTAATTATACGTGAACTTAAGTTTGGGAGAGGAATTGGATATATACATAATCCTTGTGTTGTGTTTAAACCCCATTACCCTTATGTGTGTTTTCTTTCTCTTTAATTGTTTGGACCATGTAAAGTTCTAATGAACCCTTGTTAGTGTACCATTATTGGTTGAAAAAAAATAGACAACTTCTCGAATTCATGTGTTTATGCATTTATATGGTTTGACTTGAAATTGCTCACGTCTTAGTTTCATATGGTGTTCTACTTATTGCTTAGGAAATCCATGAATGATGATTAAACTATTGTTTTGAATTCAATTTGTACTTAGTTGATTGCATTCACATTCACTTTGAAGGAATTGTTGTCCATCATCTACATTAGCTTTTTTTATTGTCCGAGTATAGTTTAAAGTCATTCACTAGTATTATGCTTAGTTAGTTTAAGTGTTTGCATGCTTTCTAGTAGTATGTTCATGCTTTGTGATTGGGTGAGTGGTAGGATGAATTTGTAACTCATCATTGAATAAATTGACATTTATGGTGATGCGTTTTTGAGTTTTTTTTTTTTTTTCTTTTTTTTAGAATGGTTATGTTTTGTGAATAAAAGTTTTGGTGGTTGGATAGAGAAATGTCATTTTGATGCTCAATAATGATATGGACCTGATAGTAATATACAAATTTGTAGTATTTTATTTGGTCGTTCCAGTTATTAGTGGTAAAAATGGATAGTTCTTATCTTATTGTGAGCAAATGTTCCACAAACCAAATGTTCTCGATTTCAAAAAGAGAATAGTGTGCTAATTATTTTCTAAAACAGTTTATTTGCAATATTTTTTGCTCAATTCTCAAAAATTCTAATTATTGTCAAGTTATTCTTTTGGAAAAATGTTCTAAATACTTGGGGATAAGTTAGGCCATTTGTGTGTTGTTGCATCGTGGAATTATTTGATCTATGTTATGGGCAATTAGATTCTATATGATTTTGGGTACGTTTATTCCTCTTCCCTAGCTGAGGTTGCTTACTATTTGAAAAGTATCAAAAACATGTTTTGCTCCAAGGAATAAGGCTAATAAAGGAATCAACATCACAAATATCATACCTTCGAAGTGGCTATTAAAATAGTTCAATAAGGCAAGTAGAAGTAATGTCTTCAGAATAAGCCAACAGGTGCTACAATGCCAACAACTTGGGGGTTTTACATTGTATATTATCCATCATTCATGTCGAATTAATGACTTCGAACTAGATTAATGTTTCCTTGTTTGACAAATGCATCTTAGCTAGTGTCCCACCGATCCTTCCATTTCCAAGTAGTTCATTCAGGAATGCTTGACTGACTTTTGGTTCGTCTGAGTAGAGTAAAGCATGTTTTGCATGAACTAGTTACTTTTGTGAAAACCTTTTTGTTTGAGGAAAATGGTTGGTAGATTGAAACTTTTATTGGCAATTGAACTAGTTTCTTTCTTTTCTTTTCTTTTTTAGAAAAGAATCATGAGAATAACCATTTTGAATAACTCAAATTTATATGTTATTTGTAGCTTTTGAAATGTTGCCAAATCAACCAAAATATGTCCAGATTAAATTATTTATAGTTTGTGAACTAGTGGTTTAAGTGTTATATGTTAAGCTCGTAGTGTATGGTAAGTGCTTTGTATTTTGTTTTTGTGCTCTTATGTGTTTGTAATCTTTTCTTATTTTTATTTTTCTCGGGACGAGTAAAGTCTTAAATTTTAGGGTGTGATAACACCTAGGAAATTAAAGTTTTCTATGGCCAAATTTAAATGCTTTTTGCCCTGACTTCGAGCATTTCTAGTGTTTAGGTGTGCTTTTATGAATTTATATTTTAATGTGTTTATATGTGTTTTTATTTTGCGTTTTAGTTTTTATTTTATGCTATTTAACTTATACTTATTTGTCCTTGTACTTGGAGTTTGTGTTTGGGATTTTACATAGTTCTAGTGAGAATTAAGGTTATTGTGTGCTTTTTTAATCTTTGGCTTCTAGTTTTTTAAATGTTTTGTTCATGTGTTAATATATATATATATATATATATATATATATATATATATTAATGTTTTTTTTCTACGGTCACAAAAAAAAAAAAGACGGTGTATCAATCAGACATCAGACGGGAATTTTAGGTGCAAAATGGCTAGGGTTGCCAAAATTGTCTGACCAACTTGTCACTAGCGAGCTTTCAAGGCTTAAGACCTCGCTTACAGGGAGTTCCACAGTGGGGACCTCGCTATCGACAAGGGCAACCTCCAAGCCCGTTGGCAGCAAGAGGTTTCTGGGAGGCGTGATTTTTGCCCTTTTTGGCCTTTTTTCAGTGGCATAAATGTCCTTCATCCCCCAATCCTAACCTTAATGTAAATACACATTAGAGGTTGAAATGACGAGTCCAACCCTAATTTTCTTTCTTCATTTCTCCTTCCCACTGGGGAAAGAACTTTGAACTTTCTTCTTCCTTTCTTGTAGTGTTACTTTCTTTCAATCTTGTAGACTCAATTCTACTACCTCATAAGATTCTTTTTTATATATATATTTATGTACTTTTTTCACCTTTAAATTTTATGGCTAACCTACTTTACAAAGCTTTCTTTAAATGCCTACCATTTATTACTTTCATTTGATGCTTTCTTAACGAGCCCTTTTTTTTTCCCAATTTTCATGGCTAGTGTAGTTTTTATTCCCTTATTTGTTTTCTTGCACATAAATATATTCTAATTTAGCATGGTCAGGGTTGTTTGAAGCCAAGGTAGACGAATAAAGTAATTAATGGGTTGATTCGGTAGTAAAATGGACTAATTAGGCGATATTTTTGGCTTAAGAGTTAACTAGGGGAATTAATTACTGCACTAGTTAATTTGGGTTAATTGAGGGAATATGAGAATTGAACCTCCATTTTAAGACCTCGAGTAGTATTGGATTAGAGTTAGTATTAGATCTTAATAGACTAATTCACCAAGTTGGTTGCTAAAATTTTATAGCTAGATAATCACATTTGGGTAGCTTAAGTAGTAGGAAGGATCAACACTTAGGTTAATTTGACTGATAGATTTAGTATTGAGAGACCAAGATTTTGTTAAAATTAGGAATGAACCTCTAATTTGATACATAGGATAATTTGATTGACCTAATAAACCAAAATTCAAAAAATTGGTGAACAAATCTTAAACTTCGTTTTAATCATTCTTAGTTGTTTAATTAGTTTTAGTTAAAACCCTTTTCCTTAACCAATCCTTCAAATGGAATTCAAACCAAATCATGGATATTAATGAAAACTATTCCTTGTGAGAATGATCCCTACTTCCACTAACTATTATTGGAGTGTATACTTGCGGGTTGTCGTCTAGATAATTTAGTTAATTAAGGTATAATTCTATAACGTATTTTTGAGATAAACAAAATCGTCCAAAGTTCTAAATACATGAGAAAAGTAACAAGAAGAAGAAGAAATGTAGGCAAGGGAAGTATAACAAGAAGACCCAAATTTGCCCATCCTTTTGTTTCTCCAGTAAGAAGGACAGCTCAATAGTTGTCAAAAGGTCTAAAGCTAACTTAAACGTGAAGCCTTTCTATATTCCTAACAAAATTAATATAATTTTTCATACAAAATTTATTTTTATATCTTGTTGAGATGCAAAATTATTAATTTAATTTTAAAAGTAATTTCTTCTAATATTTCTTTCAATTGATAATATAGACAATTCATTTAATATGTCATGAGACATTGTTGATTTTTTGTCAAATTTTATTAATTTTAATTTTAAAAAAGTTTATTGCTGAAGCAATAGAAACATGAATTATTTATATTTTCTATAGGCAATATATGTATTTGGAAAAGAATCAACTATATCTATATAATTATGACATTGAAATTTTATCTTCCACTAATACAATTTCTCTTAAAACTTCTAATCAATCTAAACCATCAATATTAGAATTATTACTGCATTTTAAGGTTTTATCAATATTAATTCAACAGTTTTACAATTTTTCATTTCTTAATAATTTCAAATTTTCAATACAAAATAGAAAATCAAAAATATATTCGTGTATTTTGAATGATATACATGTTCAGTAAACCGAATAGTAACATCATACAAGTAGAAAGTTGTGGATTCCATCAGCAACCGTCGAATGTACATCACCATTATAAAACAAACAAACCAAACCTTAATCTCACTAAGTAGGGTCAGCTGCATGAATCCTACTATGCCAATGCACTCTGTCATGGACCATATCCTCCTCAATTCTCAACTGGGCTATATCTTTCTTAGCCTACACAAGTTACCCACCAAATCCTTTTTGATTTTTCCCTACCCTTCTTATGTTGACTATTCTCTCTAAAATCTACTCGATTGACAGGCGCTTCTACTGGTCGTCTTAACACATGACCTAACCACCTTAAACGTGTTTCTCTCATCTTCTCATCAATAGATGTTCCTTCAATCTTCTCACGAATATGCTCATTACGTATCTTGTCCATCTTAGTGTACCCACACATCCATCTTAACATTCGCATTTCTGCTACTCTCATCTTTTGTTCATGTGTGTAAATCACTGTCCAACACTCAGACCTATAAAGCATTGCTGGCTTAATTAGCGTTCTATAGAATTTACCCTTAAGTCGTAAACGAATTTTGCGGTCGCATAATATTCCCAATGCCATTCTCTATTTAGTCTAACCCGCTTGTATCCAATGTGTAACATCTCGATCTATACCATCATCACTCTAAAAAAATGATTATAAATACTTAAAATTTCCACTTATGGGTATCTCTTGATGTCTCGATACTAACCCCTATTCCATTCCTACGTGCACCCTTGCTAAACTTAAATTTCATATATTCTGTTCTTCATCTACTAATTCTAAACCTTTTTGCCTCAAGTGTCTCTCTCCAAAATCTTGAGTTTAGCATTAACCCCATCTTTTGTTTCATCTATTAACACAATATCATCTACAAATAATATACACCATGGTATTTCTTCCTGTATGTGCGTTGTAAGTTCATCTATGACCAATGCAAATAGATAAGGATTTAGAGCTGAACCTTGGTGTAAACCTATATTTATAGGGAATTGTCGTGTCAACCCTCCTGGTGTTCTCACACTTATAACCACATCCTTATACATCTCCTTTATTGATTCTATATATGCTACTCTAACTCCTCTTTTTTCTAAAACTCTCCACATAACTTCTCTAGGGACTCTATCCTATGCCATTTCAAGATAAATAAAAATCATATGTAAATCCTTTTTCTTATCCCAGTATCTCTCGGTAAGTCTCCTCCAGGATAAGAGATATATGGCTTAGTAGTCGATCTCCCTAGCATGAAACCAAATTGATTATTTGACACCTTAGTCTCGTTCTTAACCTTCTTTCTATCACCCTCTCCCAAAGTTTCATCGTATGGTTCATTAACTTAATACTTCTGTAATTCGCACAATTTTGTAACTCTGCCTGTGTCGAGTTTTTCTTAGCATAGCCCATTCCAATCCCGAGTAAAGGAAAAGAGTTGCATTAGGTCGACAACCAACGTAAAACTTTGTCAATCTTATGAGATGAATCCAGTACATCACCATTATATTAGAAAAAATTAAAGCGTACTGATCCGCCACAAAAAGCATGCCTAAGCTGACAATAATTAGTCTCATGCATATATGGTTAATAGACTAATCATGATGATTGTCAAAGTATGAATATCTCATATTGTTTAGCCAATAGATCCTGAACTAATTAATAAGATTCATAGACCACTCTACTCATTGCTAATTAGTTTTGAGATGGAAGCTGATATTCTTTAACATGATATTAGAGCTAGCCTCAAGTTTTACCTTATTCACGCGTCTTGGTTTCCAATTCACCCATTCTAACAGACTCTTTCATGTCCATCTCACATAATGGGTTCTTAGTCCATGTCCAATTAGCCCTTTCCAACAGGCTTCTTTATACACAACCAACATATCCGGTTCAAGTTCACATCCAACACACGTAATGGGTTCTCAACTAATCAAGTAACATGTGAGAAGGGTGTCAAATTATAAATATCCCACATCGGTTATCTAATAGAGTTTGAACTAATCAATAAGGTTCATAGGTCACTACACTCATATTTTTTTTTTTTTAGTAAAAAGTCACTACACTCATTGTCAATTGGTTTTGAGATAGAAACCTAAGTTGTTTAACAATGATTCTTAAGTCTAAAAATGTTTTCAACATGATCATAATAAATAGTCCTACAAATTAAGAACTTACGATCCCAATCCTTGTTTGGCTTGGAAGTTTTGAAGCATTTCATTTTCAGCATTTTCTCTTTCAAATTAAATAGATGTTCCTTGCTCTTACTTCATCTATTAGGACAATATCACCATCAGGACAAATACTTCGAATACTCAACCATTCAGGCCTCTCTACCCGTGTTGGAAGGTCAATCTTCTCACTTACCAAAATTTAATTTTTATATTCCTATAACATCCACAATGACATTCTCCAGACCCTTATATTTTCATAATAATCTCTTGCCCATTCTGAAAATGATAATCTTCCTCCAACTTCTTTAAGCTCATGGATAAATACAGGTGCACAGAACTAGGTAAC